>OX392462.1:32472194-33200331 GCA_947623515.1 Neoascia interrupta | reverse complement strand
TGCAAGCTTAATGGATAGAATTGATTGCACAGAACATTACTGGCAATGTTTTCCAGAGCCTTGAAACGAATGAACATCGGATATAAATTTTACTGTGAAAGCTTCCTCCTTGCGCGGAGCTGTCGCTTCTTGGAACTAAAGTCACGTGACACTCGTAAGTCGCCCAAATCCTTTATGTAAACACATGTACGTCATGAAAAGCTCATGATAGACATTAGCTTTGAATATAGTTTTCCGAGTTAAATCTATTTTAAACCGTTTTTTATTGAGTACCTACATACATTGGCTTCTATTTTTTTTTTTGTGTTCGAATACAGCTCGTGTGCTTGTCGTTAAGCTAAATTCATAAAGATCCATTTTGTGGGGGTGACAGCCTTTTATAAAAACCCCTTAAGCGAGAGAGAGAGTGGAGAAGAGAGCAAGCGGATACATATACACACAAGCTGTTCCAAGCTAAGCGGATTAAATGCCAATGTTTTCGGTGGAAGAAGGAATTAATGACCACCAAGAGGAAGGCAAACATATGTCAGAGATTGGAAAATGAAAGACGAGAGATACTTTCTATTTCGGGTGAAATCATGCGACTTAAACTGTCAATAATATGGAACACACTTTCTGCAAAAATGAAGCTTTTGGCCGGGATTTATTTCTCTTTAGTCCTTGGATTACTTATAATCTGTTTTATGACTTAGAAAAGAGGATAAATCAGAGAAGGCATTGTTGGTTTACTGTCGTGGGGGTAGGTATACATTTCATACAGATTCACACAGAATCCTTGTAGGATATCATCCGCTGTGTAGTAATCAAATCGCAAAAGTTTCAACTATCCGCCCAAAGCTATTACCTAAAATTGACTAAAGGAGTAAACCCCCAGAAGAGGCCAAAGCATATACGAATGTTTTGTTTCCTGCCTTCCTGAGTCTATTTTTAGAGACGTCTTCGTTGCTCCATGTACACATGGTATGGAACAACTTGCGGAAATTAAATTTGTTGGAAAAATTCGACAACTGTTTCCAATACAAATCTGAGGACCGATACAACAATTCAATGAGGCTGTCATCTGGCGATAACTACACGCCATTAGAAAAGGATGTTCATATACAACATGATTATTCTTGTAAGCGGATGTGTGATGTTAAACACTTTTTCAAAGGCATCATAGATATGCGTACGTATATGTTTGCGGGGTTGTACACATTTACGTCTCCATTGACATGACAACAGGAACAACTTTCGCACGTAATTGTGCTTCCTGCCTTCGTAATGAGATATCCGTCGGAAGGGATATTCTTCGTGACCCGTGATTAAGAGATTAGCTAAAATTGACTTAAATGTGTCATTTCGAATTCATTGCGGCATAGACGTGGGATTATAGTATTGTTGTACAACGAAATGCCTTCGTGTTTAGTCACGATTTGGGATATAAGGTAAAGGCTGACATGTTAAAGGTTTGAAAGAGGCGATTGTCAAAGAAATAAGAACCGAACGATGTTCGATTTTATTAATTTCGTGTGACGTAAACCTATATTACCTTCCAAAAGTTTTGAGAAAGCAATTTAAAACAAAATAGGTAGTTAGTCACATTGTAAAAGATATTTGTAAACACAAACTTAACAACAGCTATCAAAGAGGGACCTTATGGGCTTTGTGCATCTTTCTATAGCTTCCGCGATAAATTTTCGTAACAGCAGCAGCGAAGTCAATCGAAGATCACCTTTGTTTGCTTATTTAAATTGAATTAGGGGAATTGAGAAGCAAAGTCCTCGCGTGAGTAGCTAAATACTAACCTATCTTCAAAAGACCACGATCATGTGAGTAACATCTTAAGGCGCGGAAACCTTAACTCTCTTAAATGTGGTTGACACTTAAACACACTTAAATGGCCAATCGTAAGAAAAGTTTTCGTAGAAGACCCTTGGACTCTTGAATCCGCCGCAGAGGTACAGAAAACTATGTAGAAAATCCGAAACACAAACTTAACCACAATAGACTTAAATGAGCTTAAGTCGGCTTTATAAATGTCCAATTACTCACAAACAAAATTCTTATGCCGCGATCATAACAGAGATTTTACACGCGGAAATTTGACACCCTGTGAGAATCAAATAAATCTCACGATTTCCAAAACGTTCACTGAAGTCTCGCGATGCCCAGCAAGTGTTTGGCAGAAATTGAGCTGGATTTTTAACGTCTGGCTTTCGAAAGGACCACAGCTGCTCCACAGCTATTGTCAACCTCCTCGACTATATTCGTGTTGATTTTGATAAAAGTCTTGTTACTTTTCTGTGTTTGCTCGACTTTTCAAAAGCATTTGACAAATTTCAGCACGGCATACTTTGCTGGAAGCTGAAACATTTCTTTGGCTTTAGTGATAGGGCTGTTAAGCTTTTGCGTGATTTTTTGTCAAACAGATCACAACGAGAAGTTATTGGTGAAAAATACTCTGGTTTTAAGCCCCTGAAACAGGGGGTGCCCCGGGGATCTATCTTGGGACCCATATTATTCTGCATGTTTATCAACGACATTGCTTCAGTTTGTAAACATTGCTTTGCTTATTTTTATGCTGATCACGCTCAATTCCGGATCTCACTCCCTTTGAGTAAAATTGAGCAGCTTGTGGCTTTGCTAAATGAAGATCTGACAGCGATCAATAAGTGGGCAATAAAAAATGGGCTTCTGGTTAACACTAGCAAATGCATGGTTTTGCTGATATCAAATCAGTCGTTTGAGCTCAATTCGATACCTGATATCTGGCTAGCCAATAGCAAATTAGAAGTTGTCGAGTCTGCGAAGTGTCTAGGTTTTGCCTTAAACAGTAAGCTTTCTTGCTACAACAACACCAACCTCGTGATTGGTCGCGTATATGGTTGCCTAAAAAAACTGTGGAAAACCGCCAGTTTCACTCGCACGGATACTAGACCTAAGCTCGTCAGCACCCTTATCTTGTCAATTTTCTTCTACTCTGAGGTTGTTTATCCCAACCCTGATTCGCTGTCAATGCATAAGCTTCGTAGATATGATAGAATATGGTCGGACTCTTACGCAATACCTTAATGCCAGAAATTGTATCTTCCTGCACAAAGTCATTTCATCAAAATCGCCACCGTACATTTATGAAAAATTGAGTTTCTCTCGGTCGCGACGTACAATGAACATACCGGTGGCCAGTGCCGGTTAGCCATCTGCCGGGTATGTGTGAAATGGGCCTTATCTATATGGGCCTAAGTATCTTTCTTCCTTCCGATTATTTTTCATTCACTAAGTCAAAGCTCTGGAACTCACTGCCCCACATATTAAACTCATAAGACAAAGCGCAGTCTTCAAGTCGGCAATTTTCAATCACTTCTCTTCACCTTAATTGCAATTTTTCTTTACATCTCTCACTTTCCAACTTTAATAATCTTCTTCTGTTCTGTTTTTCTTTTCTTCCTCTTTTTACTACTGTGTCCTTTTTATAATTTTAAAGTTAGTTTTAAGTCTCATTTTAAGTAATTTCCGTAACATTTGTTGGCTTTTAGTACTGTAAAAGACATCGTCTTAATGTACAACCGTTATAACAAATAAATGAATGAAATGAATGAATTAATGATTTTCGATGTTTTATAATTTTTAGAACATTAGGTTAATCCTGTACTTAAATCTGTTACGGTTGGGTCTTAATGTCGGGAAAGTGAAAGGCAACATCAGAAAACTTTTAAATGCAAATTAAGAGACATCCAGTTAAAGCCAGAACTAGCTATTGAAGCTTTTTGGTTCATATCCAATTATATATATACATATAATTCAGTTCTGTTTTTGATACAATTGAACATAAGAGCCAATGGTGCTGGACGTGGTGGAGTCAACGATCGAAAGTCGTGTCGTGACATTGAGATTCAGTGTTCCGAAAAACCTCCTGTGCATGTTGGTTTCGCTTGTTGCTATTATCCATCTTTTTAAGCCCCAAATGTAGATTTTTTCGATTATCTTAATTTTTTTTTTTTTGTATTTTTGGCAGAGATGCTTTGGATATTCTTTTCTTTTGAATTTTAAAAAGGGACAACAAAGCCATAGGTTGAATTACAAGAAAAAGTTTTATGGGTGCTTATAGAATGTTTGCATTTCCCTATTTTTTGGTCAAAGCTACAAGGATTCCGCAATTTTAAGTGACAGCTTAAATATTTGCCAGTATCTTCCCCAACCAAAGATAGGAAAAAAAGCAGGCAAGCCAATAGCACTGTATGTAATTTGAGTGCGAGCTGTTAGAACAAACAGTTATCTTCTTATGATATATTAATTTTAAGGCATATAGTTTATAAAATTGTGACCATAGACCCCTAGGACCTTAAGGAATATGATCGGGAGCAACAATTTAGCTAATAAAGCCATACCCGCTCGTCCGAAAAAGTTTCAGGTCTTTGAAATCAAGCTAGAGAGACGAAACTTAGCTTAGCTGGCTAAGTTCTTATTTTACAAAGACAAAAAGTTAAAATTAGTTAAATCCAATTTCAGCCACCCTCTTAGTCGACTTGAAAATAGGAAAACTTCAAAATTTAATATTATTTCAAAGGTCTTTTGGTCAAATAAGCAAGGCGTAGGAGCTCAAATTTTGGTGTGTAGCAACTAAAAATAAAAATAAATGATAAGAAACCTTAACTTACTTACTTATAGAGCTTCCGGCCCATGAAGGGTTTCATCCTGGTTCACAGTAGCCGT
The DNA here is from genome assembly GCA_947623515.1 of Neoascia interrupta. Taxonomy (NCBI): domain Eukaryota; kingdom Metazoa; phylum Arthropoda; class Insecta; order Diptera; family Syrphidae; genus Neoascia; species Neoascia interrupta. The sequence goes on along the minus strand of OX392462.1, from coordinate 33,195,636 downwards.
CCACCCTCTGTGATCCTGGGCTCGCTGATTTCAATTATCCAGACCAAGCGCCTTGGAATCCGCGATGCATAAGTCCTTAAAACAGGTTCCGTCTTTCTGGTCGTCTCAAGCCTGGGGGCTTAGATTCGAAGACCCTCATGACCGGAGCGTTACTGTCCATCCGTTCAATGGAGCCAATGTAGTCTTCTTGTTTTGGCTTTTTGATCTATATCAGTACCGAAAATTTGCCGAAGAATTTTTCTCTCAAAAGAGCCAAGTATAATTTTTCCTTCTCTGCTTATCGTTCAGCACTCGGGTCCATAAAGTAGGAACTGGCAGAATTTGCCTTTTACAAAGCTTAAACTTTACCTTTCCTGAGAGGAATTTTGAACCGATTTGTTTTGCCAAACTTAAATAGCAGTGGTTTTCTAGACTTATTCTCCAAGAATCTCATCAATTGTGGAATTTTCGTTAGCTTCAAAGTAGGTGAACTCCTAACAACTTCTACTTTGCTGCTACCAACTGTGACGTTTTGTCCTAAGCGGCGGACTGAGTTTTCGCTGTTTGTTGTTGATAACATATAGGTACTTTGTCTTATCCTCGTTTACTTCCAGACTAACAAAACCAACTCTGATGTTCTTCAATCGCCACAAAAGCCTCTTTTATGGCACAACTGGAGTGGCCGGTAATGTCGATATTGTTCGCGCTCCCCAGTATTTGCAGGGATCTGTTTGCTCTGCGCGCTTTCATCTCCAGAACAAGATTGAATAACGAACATGCATCTCGTTACCGGAATCTGGTACAAATATGGAACACTTCCGAGAAGCTGTTCCCGAACTGCACGTTGCACCGCCTTTTTTATGTTGCACGGGACAGCTCGATCAGTTCTGCCAGGATCTTGAATTTGGCAATTGCCAAGTAGGGCTCCTGATGATGAATGCTGACATATGCAGCTTTAAAGTCTATGAAAAGATGGTGTATCTCGACTTGATATTTATAGGCCTTTTCCAGGGTATGCCTTAGAAGATCTGTTCTTTGGTCGATAAGCCACACTGGAAGGTGTTGACTTAAGAGTCGCAGAAGGACTTGATATAAACTAAAGTGCAACATTTAATAGGGATATACTTCGATCGTTCTTGCAAAACATAGGATGGCTTTTCTTAAAATCCGACATACGGAGCCGTTGCTCAATCTTCGGGCATGCTTTCTAACACACACTTGGTTAATGACCAAAACATCACCTCCGTCTTTAAATAGCTCCGTGGGTAAGCCAGCAAATCCGGCAACCTTGTTGTTCTTTGTCCTTTTTATAGCTAAGCCTACTTCTTTCGTACATTAGGTGGTGGGATTTCTTGCTGGTAAACTGGGCCTTTGTACTCTCCAGGTGCAATTTCTTCTCTCTCTTGTACTTTCTCTTTTCTTTTTCATTAAGCAGTTGCTGCAATCGCTGCTTAAACAATTCAATTAGGTTTTAGGGTTAAGTTTCCTTCGTTGTTTCTAAGCATCAGTGTACCGATTCTAAAGCCAGCATCTTGTTGCTTGGCTGTTTTATAGTACTTTCTGGTCTTGTTTCGATCGCTTAACTCTTCGGGCCCTCTTCTTCCTACGCAGCTACCTTCTCTCTTCTTTCCTTTACTCGATACTCTTCAAACGAAAATTCTTCTCATATACATCTTCTGTCCCTTTTTTCCTATTCACCCAATCATCATCATATTAACGACTCCTTTTTAGGAGTATTCCAAAACCTAGTGATGAATCAGCCGTCCAACATTGAGTTTGTTTTTCTCGGCTGCTGGCCGCTTCTTTTCATTGGAAAGTCGAGATCTGACTCTAGCAACGGCAAATTGGTCGACAACGCCGCACCTCGGAAGGTACATTTAAGATGTTCGATTTGTGGCTTGCGTCGATAGGTAGTATGGTCTATTCGGTTCTGGAGACCGCCAGGTTGCCTTGTGGATCCTGAACCATGGAAGCCCAGTGCTGCTTATAACAGTGCTACAAGCTGCTGCAAAATCTAGTAGTCGGTAGTCCTATTTTTGACGTTATTTCGTGGAGGCTGCGAAACTTACCAACTTATCCGTCTATAATGTTCTGCTTTCCGACTTTTGCATTAAGGTCCCCGACTATTCAAATTCAATTCAATTTATTTTATTTAATTCCAAGCAATTTAAAAACTAATTAACAATTGTCTTATATTAAAAATAGAGCGGATTTATTTACAACTTTATACAAATTATAGAGCGGAACTATTTACAACTTTGACATCGTACCCCAGATAGGCTCCGTATACTCTATCCAGGGTGTTCAAAGTCTTCGATAGGGGCGTGAGAAATCTTAAGCTGGGCAAAAATTGAACCTTTAGATCTTTACAAACTTTCTTTTCAGACAATTAGTTTTGAACTGAAAAAAAATGACAAATATTACTAAAGATATTACTATGCTTTAAGTTTGTTACACACAAAGTGTGACACAAAGTATTGAGCTCTTCTTACTTTAAGGGGGCGTTTTTAGGAAAAACTTTTTTTTTAATAATTTCAACGCATTCTCTCATGATTTTAGCAAAGATAGACATAACTACTTTTAATTTTTAACACACGCCTAGTTTTGCGGGTATGACCAATACACATTTTTGACACACTTACTTAACACTTAAGGTTAAAAAAAAAACTTTTAAATTTGGTTTTACAGGGAAATAGTGTCGGGCATTTAGAAGTTCATTGCAGACGAACTCTAGCACTTACGCACTCGTTATTTATAAGATCACCTATTGCAAAGGGTGAACCAAGGCGTAAGGTTACTTTTCATGCCGTGCTACCCGGTTGCCTCTAAGGTATAGGCGTAGGATACACAACGCCATAAAGTCGTGCAGTTATTTGCTTCACTTTTTTTGGCGCATTGAACATTAGCATCCGAGAAAAATTTTTTTATGCGACTTTGTAAGCCTTAACCAGAATTCTCACAGTGACCTTAAAAAAATCCAAATTTTTTTCTATGTGGATTAAAAAAGTCACAATTTGCAAAATTGTCACTACAAAGCGCAGCAGTGGTGAAAACAGTTTTTTGTCTGCTTTGAAAATACTAAAGTTTTTTGGGTAACAATTTTTAGTACAATACTCTCGCATCAGGCCTTTATGACATCAGGCGTACACGTTTGAGGTTTGTAGGTTTAAGAGCTTCGTAGTCTTTCTTTTCAAGGGCATCCAAAAAAAGAATCAAACTTTGTTCATTTAGATGTTTAGTTTCAGGAATTTTCTTATAGTATGCTGTGTGCTCAGGTAAGATTTAAAAAAAGCCAAAACTTACCTTAGTTTGAAAAAGGCCGCTCGATAAGTCAGTGACTTTGAAATGAAGTGCACATTTTTCTGCCTAAAACTTAATCTAGCTATTCTTCAAAGTGCTCTAATTTCAACACCATGAGAAATGAGTTTTCAAGTTCTGCAAAATAGGACTTTGATTAACCGAGAATTTCGTTAACCGATGAAAAGTTTTTTAGACTAAAGAATCGTCTTAGCTATGGATACAAGAAATAATTATTAAACAGATCCAAATCTAAGAAAAATAAGATCAATTAACCAACAGTTCATGAGGTGATTAAGCTGATTTTGCGCCTGATCCTGCTATCAAACCAGCCGGTTATTTCGTATTGAGACAACATTTTTGTTCCTTAAATGGAGTCGTTTTTGTCGTTAATTCCAAATTGTTTCTATCTTAAGAATTGCCATATTATTCGTTTTTCACTTTTCCAAAAAATCAAAAAAAAACTATTCCGTTTCAATCCCTAAACGGAATAAGAAAGTCTTAAGAAGATTTTAGCAAAGACTTTACTGGCTGACGAAACTTTTACGACTGTTTAAGAGTACTTTTCTCCTGCGTTTAGTCTCTTTAGTCACTTGCTTTTTCTTTGCTGTTCTTCCAATATGGAGTTTGAAATCTTCATCTGAACTCGCGGCAAAATAGCGGTATATATGGTTTGAAATTCCTACAATCTTAACTTCTCACAAACATTGCTTCGGGCACATAAAATCTTGGGAAACTTCTCCCAAGCTCCTTTCATGCCCCACGTTTTATTCTGATGATAAATATAGTTTTTGCATCTTTCTGCGGTTTTTTTCTGGTTTAAGCCATATAAGGAAATTATTGCAATATTAGCTCTTTTCTTTAAATCATATGAAACTTGCCTTTTCAATCAATAGATTTGCAAACCTTTTCTAAGGCAAAGATTGAAGTATACAATCAGCTTCCCGTAATTAAAAATAAACCCAGAAGCCGGCCTACCGCTTACAAGCAGCACAATGGAGAGCAATTCTTTAATAATTTACATCTGCAAAACCTTACTTTTCAAGGTCTTTGCTACCTTTCTTTTATGCGTTAGTTATTGCACATTTTGAGGACATTAAGGGAATTGTCATTAAATGTCATGCAAATCCAAAGTCATTTAGAGCCCAATTTTGAAGTATAATATTTTAAAGTACAACTTAAGTCGACTCTTCCAACAGGTGCCGGGACATTACAGCTCACCCAAGCACTCTTTTCTGTTGGAAAGTCTTGATCTGACGCAGCATTTTTGTCGTTGCAGAGCAATAAAATTATTTGCCATGTTAAATTTATTTCACTAATAACTCAGAGTAATATTTCTTGAGGAAATGTTGTTTATTGGATAAATTTATGCATACCATAAATAAGAGTAACGTTCTCTGACAACGAGTCCTGCAAAACCTCTGCAATGAAATATAGCCCAATGGTTCTCACACAAAAAGGAAACTCTTTACATCACGAAAAATACCATCATAACGATGGCGTAGAATAATTTTTCTTTTACACTTTTTTTTTTCGTTTATAAATTTGCCATCGAAGGCATTTTTTTTTTTCTAAATTGAATTTGACGAGGAGTATTGCGAACCCAAGAGCCTCGTTGGTTGCCCTTGCAATTATTTACAACTTTGATGTGAATTATTGTCTACTTTGCGTGTATTTTTGCCAGACTTTTGAATTATGTATTTCGTGAAGTTTTTCGTTTTATGATTCTTACGTGTACCATGCTGTTGCTTTAAATTCCGTTTGAATGTTACCTTCAATGGCCCAGACAACCATGAATTCAGAAATACCACATCGAAGAACAAAAAGCTCGTGTTCATCCATTATGTCCTGAGCGAAAAAAAAGAACACAACAACTTTTCTACTAAAGATTGTAATAAAATAAGAAGAATATGAATAAAAATTCCACCATCGACAATTACTCAAAATTCCTGTGATTTTTTTTGTTTGCTTCTAGGTATATATGTATGAAAAATAAAGAAATTTCCACTGAACCGAAAATAAAAGATTATCCCTCGCCTAAAATTCAAATTTAATATTTGTTTGAAAAGCAAACTCAAGAAGAAAGAAAAAAAAAACTTTCAAATCGATCGTTTTACCATCCACCCAAGTTCAAGGCAAAATGCCTACTAAAAAACACACCGATACATCCATAGACAGACGCATCGTACAACACTGAAATGGAGATAATACTTCCTCGATAATTTGTGCCGGGGTTCCTCGTTCGTACCCGATTCGTATCGAATAGTATCTTGTTGTGAATGGCAATCCTTGTGTACGAATTATTCTATTCTCCCGGTTGAATAGAAGACGATTTTCCCATAAAAACTAGTTTTTCCATTATAAGTCTTTATCTCCTTTTTGCTGGCTGCTATTCCTCGCATTGTGGACATAGGAAAAATATTAAGATATAAAAAATTGGAGGACAAAGTTTTAATTTATTTTGCTTGGCTGCTTTCAAAATTTTAAAGAATTTAAGGTCTATCACTTGAAAATTTTAATATAAACGAAGTTATAATACGAGGGGATTTTTGTTAAATGAGGAAAATTTTACAAAGTTTTGAATTCACAGAAGAAAAAGTCACGCCTCTAGGGCTTTGAAGTTGAGTAGATGCTGCATATTTATTCTGACATTAAAAAGAAATGCAGGCAGCGGTTTTGGTCGTTGTGTTCGCCGTTCCTGTATTATTTTTCTATGAGTTTTTAAATACTGTTTACTTTTGAGAATCTGTAGGGATGTGTGAAAATAGGAATTATTTGAGAAGATACTCCAAAATATTTTTAAAACCTGTTGACTTTCGTTTCATTCAGACCAGGAATGGGCAAAGTAAAATTGTAAAACTAAATTTGAATAATAAAAAACTGATCTCTTATCTTTTATAACAGGCTCGAAGATATTATTGCGACTCAATTTTCAGTCGAGTACATTATTCCTGAATTTTCTTTACGTATCTATACTATTTTCTATAGAAGGTCCATGTTTGCATTCATAGGTTTAACGACCTTCTGCGAGACAATACTAATGGGATAACTAAAATCTGAACAACGATACCTTTTTGAAATCGAAAATTTCCAATACTCTATCGGAACAAAAAACGAAACGAAAAGAGCGTTAATGTTAACTACTTCATATTATAAGCATGACACTTAGGAAAAGGATACGGTAAATTTCGCTTGTTCCTTAAGTTTGGTGATGAGCTGTGATTGACAGAACGAAGAATGATACACATCAGTTTTATCCATTTTCACGAGCAATAGCTTAAGCCGGGGAAAGAACTTATTAAGAGCACCATTCAAGAGCAGAACGAAGGCCTTATGGTTGAGTCATTGGGTGTATTAAAGAGAGTGTAAAAAGAGACCTCGGTAATGGTGGTTCCGTCAATGATCCAGAAAACGGCAAAACGGATAGAAATCGGACGAAATAAATTCTGTAACAAATTTGTGCAAGTCATTCTGTGGAAACTGTTTAAGGATGAAAAACAACAGAGACGGAGACAGTTCCCTCGATGCAAGAACCTCGACATCAGCATGATAAACATTTTATAATCATGCCTTCAAAATGCAAAGGCTACATCTGCAGAGATGCACCAAAAGATTTCTGCTGGATTATTTAATGTCGGGCTCATACAGAAATCCCAGACCAACGGAAACCCAATAAGAGGATACAAAAACTGTACGCAAAACATCTGTGAAACTGTAATCTTTAACATCAGCTATCATTTTAGAAAAGATATTTCTTAATCATTCCTATTCCAAAGTTAAGATACAAGGACACCGCCAGCAAGCGATCTCATAAATCTGCCTGGTGATGAAAATGCAGTTTAAGTAAATAACTAAGCCTACTTTTCGGGAGAGGACATAGAAGCACTTTTATGGAACGACTGGTCCATAACCGCCAGAGAGGAAAAAAATGCAATTAGGGAGGACGTACGTTACACTAGTTACGAACAAACACCTTAACTTTGCCTCAGAATCTGAAGAGAAGCTGTCTTTTGAGATCACATGTATTTTATAGTTAACCTTACGCTTAACTCCCAGATCAGCTAGAGATTTCCTAGGACTGTTGAATGGGAACTATTTGGAACTTTGCTCATCAAATCACTCTATAGGAACTGCGTATTTAACTTGAGAATCTCACTGAAAAAATCCTATCCTTAGCCCTTATTTTTGAATGCTCGCTTAGAGAAAGAATCAGAATAAATCTGTACCTACTTAGTACAACTCTTAACTGCATAAGCTTAGAAAAGCGGCCTGGGTTAAAGCCAACAAAGCCAAAAGATCATTTGACTGGAATAAGTACAAATATTCCAAAACAACATATATTAAAAAGGGGAGAAAATCTAAACGGAAGTGGTGAAAGAAGTTTCATGAGAACCTTAAAAATTCATCAAAGACGGCAAGAGTCGATTAGGCGCTCTTCAGAAGTAACCAGGGCTCTGTTGGACTACTCAACAACATAATGCACAACTTCAATGATACTTTAAACTTGTATAACTGCTGAAAACTATTCATTTTCCGGACTGCACTTGAAAGTATGTTAGTGGTCCTTGAAGTAACACGCTTCTTTTTCTTGCAACAAAGGTAGAGGCTTAAGTTATATATAAAAATTTTATTTTTCTTAAGGTGCCATCCGAAGCTCTAAAGCCATGTGAGGCTCTCCGAATTAATGCTTATAAGGCCATTCTTCTCTGTTCCCCGAACAGACTGAAGATTAACATTAAAACTATACAAGTGAGTAAGTGCAAGAGTTGGTCTGTGACAAACTTTTATATACCCGACCCTATGTACCGTCTAACACCAAACCTTTTTGTCCCGAATTCGTATACTACTTGTATAGATCACGCCTCTAAAGTGGGCCTCGGCTAAAAATTAAAATCAATTAATTGTAATTTCGTAAGAATCATGACAGAATGCTTTAAAACCGAAAAAATTTTCGGAAAAATACCTTTTTTTCCTAAAAACTTGCCAGCGGTCAGAGCTCAAATTTTTGTTTGGAGCAAACTAAGAAAATAGTAATATCTACAATATATGTCATAAAATTTTTTATCGATTTGGAATGAACTTTCCGAGCAATCCAGTTGTTAAAGATACAACGTTTTAAAAGTTAACATGGTCGATATTGTGGGCGGTCCAACTTTTGCCTTCTTCGAGATTTTGGAATAATAATGCTCCATAACAAAATTTTAGTTCCTACGCTTTATCTAACTTGAGCAAAATTCATTTTCAAAGTAAATGGGAGATGCAGGGTGCCTAACATTGAAACCAGTAGTGGGCGTGGCCGTTGACGCATTGAACCGATTTTCACATTTTGTCTGTACAAAATTAAAAACAATATACATTCCAAGTCTGAGCGTCCTAGCTCTATTTTAAAGGCCTAAAAACTTCACACAAAGAGTTTTGGTGATCAAAGGATAGACATACGCACTCAAGAGGATACGAGCATCCACAGGTTTTCTAAGCCAACCTATGTCTACCAACTCCTACTCTCACCTCCCCGTGGTGAACATCGGGTGCCTAGTACCTCAACTGGAGATTTGGTTCCAACCCCTTTGGAAGGTTGTTGGGGTAGCAAACGAGAGAGGAGGGAAGGAGTGTTCCCACTAAGGCACTTCTCTTTGCCTCCACAGTCAAGCCGAACTATTTAGTGAACACCTTATATGGGCTAATACGACGTATTCGGAGCTCAGGCCTATAAGGAGCAGTCTATCCGCCTCTCCGTCCTTAGAGCTTAGCAAAGGGGTCTGGGTCCACCAGGTTGGGGGTCGTGCCGTCGGAGTGACTTCCCGACCACGTAAAGAAACAACGGTTACGAAGCAGAAACAAGCCTCGGATTCGGACGGATTTACTGTTGACGACCAATATATGGTCCCGTCTGCATAGACGGAGAGTGGAGGAGGAGATATAACATCGAACTGTACGGGCTGTATAGTGACACCGGTCTAGCCAGAAGTGTCAAAACACAACGTCTACGATGGCTGGGTCATATAGGGCGGATGAACACCAACGCTCCGGTCCGGAAAATTTTCGAATCCACCCCCCAGGGACGGCGCAGTAAAGGAGCGCCGAGACTCAGGTGGCTCACACAAGTGGAAGGGGATCTTAGCCAACTACACGTGCGAAACTGGAGACGTCTGGCGAAGCTTGTTGGCTGAGGCCCAGGTCCACCCCGGACCGTAGCGACCTTAAGTAAGTAAACCTTCACGCATACGGACAGACGGACAGTTGAACAAACGTACGGACAGGCGGACGAACCGATGGGCATAGCTTTATCGATTCACCTGTCGGTCTGTGATTATTTCACTGTGGTACAAACCATGCAGTAAAATTAATATACCCTGGGTTGGGTATAAAAATCATGCTCACTGACAGGCAGCATACATTCCCCGAAAATGGAGACCAGTAAAGGTTTAATTTATTCCTTGAGGTGGAATCACCCGACCTCCCGAGGGAATGTGAAGATACGGACAAAAGTGGATCGGATCTAAGAACTGACACTGAACTAGAAAATTATATTCCCTGGGCTAGCAATCCAAGGTTGGTTAAATGATGACACCCAAAAGTTGTAAGTGGAGTTGGGCCTCATATAGAAGGATCGAGATGCACGATCTGAGTAAATCCTTCATATCTCTCAGAAAACGAGTTTTTACATTTTTGTATCCAACTCATATGATCTTGCAAATATCTGCTACCATTTCTGTAGATTTGCACAAAAACTACATCGCACACTATTGCCGTTAGAGTGACAAATATTGAAAGATCATCTTTTCCTGAGTTCCAAATTCACAACTTTTAGGGAACTTCAAACCATTCCAAGTGTTTTTTTGCTACCTAAGCCCACATGCTGCATTATTATTATTTTTTTTATTTTATTTACGAATTTCAGGTTTATAGAATAAAAGCAAGTGACGAAAACCCAACTGTCAAAATTTGATCATACATAAAGGTTTCTGACGGTGTTCGCCTGGCGGCGTTTGAAATGATCATAGAACAAGCCATTATTAAAATGTTTGTAGAATTATTGTAAATTGTTGTTATTTTTCACTTTGCAATATTAAATTTAATTTTGTATTGTCTTTGTCATAGGAACCTCTCCACAAAATAAGCAACGATACGTTCGGTTAGCTTCTTAATTAAAATTTGATCGCATTCTCGAAAAATGTTTTTTCGTAATTCTTTGAAACTCTTATTCGCGTTCATACTTACACCATGTTATCTACTTAAGAATTTAAATAACATTACAGTTTTCTTTTGATTTATGCTATTGTGAATCACAAAGAAAATATTATGCATACATCCCTGTAATATGCAACTTTTTGTTCATTGTTACTCGTTGTACTCAGTTGATTATGAATTCATTTCATTCTATTGTACAATGTATGCATTTGTTTTGATTTGGAATTTGCAGTGAAAATTGTATTTAAAGATTTACCACAAACTATGTAGCGCACTTTCATTTTCTGTATGTTTAATTGAATTTGGTTAAGGAAGAACGCTGTAAAATTGAAGGCCAAAAAAAGTTTTGCCTATTAACATAATTGATAGCAGTTTACAATTTAATATAAAAAGTCCATAAAGTTCTACGTACGACGAAGCATTTTAAAATTTCGTATTCCATTGGCCGGATTATTTGAAATACATCCTGTAGGCTATTTTTATGTTCCTTTATCGAAACTTAAAGAAGTATTTGACTTCCCTTCGTAATAAAAAGTCCTTGACAAGGGGTGAATCTAATAATAAAAATATCAACAGAAATACAATAACCCACAATTGTAATCACCAAGTTGTTGTTCTTCATTTAAAGCAAGCGAGTCGCCCGCCAAACAAATATCATTTCGACAACCATATATAGGAAAGTAAATGCTTTAGAAGTAAATACATATTTCAATATTTTAACTGTAGGTATATGTAAGTCCTTGCACGAAAGTGTTATACATAAAAATCCGGGGAAAAAGCAACCATTCGTGTTGTTGTTCAGCTTTATATACGCACTAGCTGGTCGCCAGCCAAACTAACAACCACACAAGCGAAAGGTTATATGTTTTAAAAACAATATTTCAACAAATCAGGATTCCAATTAGTGTTCCCGCTGCACAAGGGGATTGCCATTTGTGGCTTACAACCCACACGTTTGTCGACCATACCGAAACCCTCTTCAAATATTTTGAAAACCCACTACACACCGGTGCCCGAGTTAAACACCGTAAGCTAAGTCTAACCATTTAAAATGGGGATTTAACAGCATTAGTGGTTTGGAGTATGCAAACAAAATAGAGCAAGTTTCAAATTGCTTTGGTGACAGGATACGTCACACGTATAGGTACGCATATAGCTGACCCTAAAGTGTGTGTACTTTTTCGTGTTCGAATTCAATTTATTTTTTTAATTAAAAATTTAAAACAGAAAAACTTTATGGAAACAAATTGGTCGCCCCACATAATAACAAAACACAAAAAGTAACTTATCAATAAAATACAGGGTGCTATGAACACTCTGGATAAAATAGGCAATTTCAGAACTGTTACATTCTGATACCTTGCAGTTTATATTGCTTATATGTGCATGTCGGCTGTCAACCCAATCTTATAGAGAAACAATTGTATTATTTTCGCATATTTATTTTCCATTAAATATTGAGTGTGAAATTTGATTTGTCGGAAACAAGGAGTCACTTTCTGACTATAGGTAGCAAAAATTGGGCGGTTATTGATGCGGTTTATTAGTGGTTTATTATGCAATCCAATTGATGGCAATGCCATTGATTACCCTCGCAGAGGGTACGACGATTTATTTGTATGTTTTTTGAATTGCAAATTGATTTGTATTATTTATTTCATTCGAAAGAGGACTTTATGCCCACACGTGTCCATAAGTATAATCCCTATGCGGTAAGCCTGCTTTATATCGTCTCCCTTGTTTATCCAGCTGTGTTGGACTTAAGAACAAAACAAAAAAAAAAAGCGTCACCCAGTCCATTGTGCGGGCATTATTTCTGCTTTTGATTTCACTCAACAGTGAGAGGTTCACTATTGTGTGATATACTTATGAGTGTCCTTTGAGCAATGGTGCGCATTATATGGTCAGTGATATGTTTACGACCGCTGGCTGGGATAGTATAAATGTGTGTTTTTTTTTTGTTCTCAACTTAAGCTTAAATATTCGATTCTGTATGGAGTTTATGATTCTTTTTATTGAACATATTTCGAGTATGTGTGGATTTAAATGTTGTAAACGACAGGGCTTGGACTGGATTAAATGAAGATTTTGCGAGGTTTTCTTCGAAAATTCGAATTACACAAGTGTCAGATAATAAGCCCTAAAAATCCACTAGAAAACATTTAAAAATAAGAGTTCTCTGTTGAAAGATCCATTGGAACCTTTTATTATAAAAAGAGCCAGATATGATTTCTCTTTCTTCGTTTATTGATCATCAATTATGATTGCTGGTTTGAAAAGACAAAGGGAGCAATTGTCTTTATTTTAAATTTTTTCTTAAGAATACTATTGCCTTTCAGATGGACTTTAAGTTACTAAAGGAATAAATGTAGGAATAAAATACCTATCTTCAAGCTCAGTGAACATATTGACTGAACATTTGACAAAGATTTAACACTTTCTTACTCACTAAAGGTGGTGCTACAGTCTAGGGTTGAGCTGAGCTGAGCCTCAACCAACTAGAACAATACACTAAGTGTAAAATTTCTTATAGTATCCCTATTCTCTAAAATTGAACATCTTGCTGTAAGTCAAAAAGAATATGTTCGAAATCCATTCTTTTAGAGTTTCAATAACCAAACAGGTTCAATTTTACAAGCATTTTACAAAGACTTTCTTAATAAGTTTATTTATGCACTCGATGCGACTAATTATCTGAATTAATCTTTGGTACTCATGGCTACAAGAAACAAGACTCGTAATTTTTACATATTGATTTTGCTTCCCTATTTACAATTTTTGAACAAACAGATATTTGATAAGCTTGAAAGAATTTTTAAAGCTGTAAAAGTATATTATTTTGGAGTTTGTAAATTATTATTGTTATTGAAAAGTGCAAAATTACAACAATTTACAATTCTGCAAACATTTGAATCGAACATCGTCAAGATCTTTATAGTTATTATAATGATCCTGACATTAAGTGGCAACTCTTCCTACGGTTTCCCATAAGAGAAAAAGTATTTGAAAAAAAAAATATGTGAAAGCAATCAACGGTATCAAAACCCACAAGTGTGGCTACTAGTACTTCGAGCTACCAACTGCAAACTTAAGAAACAAGGAAGACAATGACGAGATCATTTAATGAAAAATTATAGTACTGCTGCAGTTTAACAGTCGTTGATCCATTTCTCTCTCTTCAAAACTCTACTCGGAGTATTTTTTCTATCAGTGAGAAGGGGGAGGACTAGCCATTATTATAATGTTTGTAAAATTGTAAATCGTTGTAATTTTTCACTTTTCTATTATATAGTATGACTTGGCCATATAGGCCGCTCCTCAAGATAAGCAACGATACGTTCGGTTAGCTTTTTAATTATTATTTTTATTTATTAACAAGTAATATTAACAAGTAATGTCATTTACACTTTTTTAATTCAAGCAAACGAAGACATGACAGCCGATGAAGTTTGTTTATAAAATAAAAAGGAGAAATATTTCCGTTTTTTTTTCCACACTATTTAATTGTGCGGTGACTTTCATCCAGAGCTTCTTTCGTTATTTTTTACTTATTTGAAGCTGTTTAACTTGTGACAACAGTGAAAAATTTGACAGTTGGTTTTCAACTGATCGAAAGGTCAACAAAATCTAGCTTATTTTCGCAGTGTGAAAGGTTCGATTCGTTTTTGAAATCGAATTGCTCAGAATCTAGGATTCTGGCTTCGGTGTGAAAACGGTGTAAGTCACTATTAACTGATACTAGAATTTTATCGTTTTGTTTTTAAAATTGTTTCCCTTTGCATTTAAACTTCTTAAATTTGTTCTTAACATTTTAGATTGCTTTGTATTTTATAAGTTTTGTTTGTCTGTTTTATTTGATTTTACAGCAAAGATTTTTCAGAGCTCAGAAAGTTTCCACCAGAGGTTTGGAACTTAATTTTCGGAGGTTTACAAAAAGCATATATATTTACTTCATGCGTAAAATTAAATTATGAATATGTTTAAAAAAAACAAACAATGTTACAAACCGTAATAGCTATTCGCATGGGACTCGTTATGGTAAGTTTCATACCTGTAATGACAAGAATTGTTTTATACGTTATTTAGGTATATTTTTTTAGCTTATTAAATAAATATTTTGAATGATTTCATATCTTACAATAATAAACTACGCAGCTTTAAAGAAATTTAATCGTCTTAACATTAATGCTAACATCACGTTCTCCTATACGCACCTTAAAATTGATTTTAAAATCGTTGTTAAGGCTCACTAAATTTGTTCTTGAATTAGATTTATTAAGAAGACGTCAAACGAAAATTCGCTCAAACGTTGAAAATACTTTTAACGACAAAATTATTTAACTTTTAAGCTTTCTTTTATTCTTGACATGAGTTAAAAATTTATGTTTAAAATGAAAATATTTTTTTTTTTTTGAAAACGAGCGTTGCATCCATAAATGTGTTTTTTGAACCGATAGCAACATATGTATAGAAGTTTTTGATGTGCGTTAAGGCTCCCGACCTATGTACCTGGGTCACCTTAGGCTTCACAGAGAACGTAAATCATTGCGCTGCTCAAGCCAATCAAACCTGTTTGCCTAACAAAGCTCCTGCTTTCCTGTTAGTTGGCCTAAGAGTCTTTGAATGTATTATCCTGAACCGAATAGGCAGTGACATCGAAAAAGCTATTCCGGACAAAGCAGTAGGATTTAGGAAGTACAGATATAGCTGTGACCAAATCTTTACTCAAACAAACTTTATAAGAACTAGTTTTCCACGAAAAATTAAACTTGTGAAGCTTTGTGGATCTTACAGCAGCCAGCACCGTGTAGAAAAGAGACTCCTGTATACTGGCTTCTGGGTCGTGCAAAGAAATCTGCAACATAACATGTGCGATGCTCAATGATAGCATATTTAACGTCTTCCTCAATGATAACTCCAGCAGACGTAGAAAACTCAACAACGGCCTTCCCCAAGGGTCAATGCTCTCTCCCATATATTTTTCAACGTACACACCTGCCAGGTAGTTTCAAAAAATTAACTTCGCCGATAACATGGCGCTTTCAACCCAGACCGCAGCAAAAACTGAGATTTTATGTTTTCACTTTCATCGCAGAGAGGCCTAAGGAGAACTGCGAGTGGCACCAAGGCGCGGTTTTTCAGTGCTGAGTTAAGCCCAGCTTAAACCAAGTTCTTGTAATCCCGTAACAAAACGAGTCTGGAGTTTACTTAGCGAGCAGTTTTTCTATGCAGACTAAACTCCGTCAACAAAGTTGTCAAAATCTTCGACTCTCGAAATTATTGACTCTCCCAGCTCTCATTTCACATAGAAAAACCCAGGAAAAGAAGTTCGAGTTATTCTCAAATGTCATTTTTCACAGCAACGCGCAAATCAGCTGACATTCCACGCAGACTGTTCTCCAGAGATGATCCGAGATTAACTCACCAAATTTTAAGCCGTGAACTAAGATCTGGAGTTAAGCCGAGATTAACTCCAGATCTTAGTTCACTGAAAAACTAATTTCTGGGACTAAACTGAGATTCAGTTTAACTCGGGAAGTAGGATGATCTCGCACTAAAAAACCGGCTCTTAATGGTGTACACTTAAGGCACAACTTCACTCCTAAGACTATACTAAAACTTCAATTAAGAATGTGTATGACAAAGCAATTCCTTGCTGGGAAATCCGGTGCATGTTTGGAACAGTTTCAAGGAACTGATCCCAAACTGAACGTTTTCCCGCGTAATTTCTAATGTCAGGATACAGTATGATAAGTTTATTGGGATCATGAATTCGTCAAGTATTTATAAGTCCTGCCATATGCGGCTTTGATCAATGGAAATATTGAGTGTCTCGATTAAAAATGTATCAGTCTTTTTCACAGTCTGTTTTAGTCTAAAGGTCTGGTCCACAGAAAGTGCCGATTAGTGTGTGGCAGAAGGGCCTTAGACGCTCCACAGTACTTTTGATATAATCTTACAGCACATATCCAACATTTAACGGGGATTTGTCTTGGTAGTTCCTGCAAGACATAAGGCCCATTTCACACATACCCGGCAGCCGGCTAACCGGCACCGGCTACCCGGTTTTTTGTATGGGCAACCGGGTTTGCATGTATGAACGCGCCCATAAGAACGTATTTTCAACGACCGGGTAGCCGATTAGCCGGCTGCCGGGTATGTGTGAAATGGGCCTAAGATCACCTTTCTTGGAGATAGGTCATATGGAAATTATTGTCCAGTCATCCGTCATGCCTTATCTCACCAACATTTGGTTAAGGATGGTACATTGTATGCACCTTATTTTTACTTGTACCGAATTGAGAGAACCCCCGCAGGTAAGCCATCAGAGCCGGCAGCCTTGATTTTCTTCTTTTAATAGCTAAGCTAACTTCCTCAATGCTAGATTCTTAATACTACCAATTCTCTTCTTTTGTACAGCTTCTTCTCTCTCTTGTGTCTCTTTCACTCGCTCTTCACTATGCTTATTTAGCATCTGCTGGAAATTATGCTTAAACAGTTCAACGATTCCCTGTGCTTTAGTGACCTGTGTTCCAGTTCTAATGCCGGAGGGTAGTTTCTTGGCATTCTACACAACTTTCTGGTTGCCAAGCACTTATTTGCCGCAACCTATCGCCAGACTCTTCGCTCTTCTTGGGACATTGCTCGAGCTCATTTCCTTACACGCCAACCTTATTTTCTCCTTTATCTTGATTCTATTCCAACTTCTATTCCAGCTTCATATTCTACACACTCTTCAGTGACACCTTCTATACACACAAAAATAAAAATTATCTTATAATAAAAACCTTTGATGGCAACTCTCGATTTTTGTTTTTACCTATGAAAATAAAAATTACCCTCAAAACAGGCTCTGCAAGATTTAAGGATTGTTGACCATAATCAAACACATCGGTTAAGGTGTTAAAACAAAAACCCATCCCTCTAATTAAGGCAACCAACGTGTAACAAAAAATTAATGAGCGTGTTTGGTGTCAAAAGCAAATACCTAAATTATCCTTGTAGCATCCTTCATTACAGCCCTAGGAAAACTACTTATTAAGCAAATAAAGCTAGGTGCATGATAGAAAATAAACAAAGTTTTGGGAATTATTTTTTGTTGGTTTAGTCCTTTTCGACCAAATATTAAAGACATGTCATATACCTATGCTTCTTGAAATTTAAAATTAAGAGGCTATAAAATCTGCGACAATAGATTTTCAATGTTATTCTGACAAAATAGAAACAGATTCTTATCACTTTGTATAATGTCCTTTTGGCAAAGTCACCGTGTAAAGGGTCGCAAAAGTTTTAATACCATTCATCTACCCGCAGCTTTCAATTGGTACCATTTAACATACTCCTTATCTACGGTTTCATTCTTTAAACCATTTTGGGACATCCAACACAAAAGATCCGGACAAGGGTTCAAATTAGAATGAACACGCAAAACACGTATGGGGAGAGGATCTTTCTTGATAAAAGCGAGTTTTCCTTTGCAAATCATGTCCACACACACACAATGCACTGAAGAGAAAATGCTTTTTTCAGTAGGATACCGACCCATTGCTTCGAACATTGAAAACCACACCCACTGTTCCTTGTTCTTGTCGTTGTTCGTCATAGCTATACGTTCTTCCTTTTATATTCAAAAAAAAAAATAATATAAAGAAAAAATTATTTTACATGGCAATTGTAGTTTGTGTAGCATACAAAGTGGAAAGGATAAAGCTATGCAAGGAGATCTTCGGCAAGGGAGTTGTTGGATGGTGTGTCTTGTTATTTTATGCGCTTTAATAATTATGTCACGGCCAGATGCGTTTGGTGGAAATGACAATTGCTTTGGATCTGTTTTTGACTATCTTTGACTTTGCTTTAATATCATTCCTTTGAAGAAGATTACTTTATTTGTCCCGAATATCCTTTGTGGCGTAATAACTATTTTAAACAACAGAGTCACTCATGGTTATTGCATGCTGTGTGAGCTTTTAAATTGAAAGTTTTAATGAGAGCTTTTTTTGTTTCTAGACAAGGCCACACTCTCAGTGTTTTTTAAGGACGCGATGAGAGAATTTTTATAACTTACGAATAGACTAACTATGACTTGCTTCTGTTATACTTAAGTTGAGGACATGTGCCTATTATAATACTAAACATGCACCAATTCCTTAACCCTTGGAAAATAATTTTAGTACTTAGTACAGAAAAGATAAGCATGCTTTTCAATATCGGCTGTCATTGCGTATTTGCATATTCAAAACCGTAGAATTATGTCATGTAAGTCATATTGTGTAAAAGGTCTTTTTATCAAATTTTTGTGAAGGAAGATACCCGCAGACGATCGAGCACCACAAAGACGATCCTTAATTTATTGGATGATGCGTCTTGTAAAATAAATTAAATGCAATCGCAAGAGCCTATCAGATCCTTTGTCACACGCGTTCACATACCAAAATCTCTCGAGAGATTCTGTACTAACATGAACAAATATTTACTACCAGTAGGATTGCTTAAAAAAATCGATAAGAAATTTCCGCAACTTATAAGAGGTTCACCAAAATACCATAAACCACTGGTTCGGTACATGTACATAAAGGCATTAGGTACAGTAACAGTAAACACATGTGTAGGGAAGGTATAAAATTTTATTTTATTTAAACAAATGGAAAAACCGTTAAATTACAAATTTCAACAATAAACTAAATCCCTTGCCACTGAAGCTGGTGACAATTGAAACTGAATGCTCTGAAAATAAAGAGAAGAGAAAATACAACATGAATTGCTGTTCCCAGCAAACATATAGCCAAAACCACAATACCAAAGGTGCATACTTAAACCACAATAACAGCAAACCACTACAAAATAGATCAAGTCCAACCAAATTAGAAAGAAATGCCATCAAGATCAAGTCAAAACAATAAATCGATCGATCTTATCTACCAAGTCAAGTCAGTGGGCTCAATTTATATTGGCCTGTCAGCATATGACAGCCTTCAACAACTTATGCCTCGGTGTATCATACTCTGACAGCTTACACCTCTTAATTTACCTCAGCGTGTCAGAATATGACCGCCTACTCAAGGCGTAGGCCGTCTATTCAAGAAAAGCATCATCACCCAGAAAACATCCCTCGACCTGCCATTGGTCTGGAATAGGGAATACTACCCATGAAGACTCCACTCTTCAGGGTCCAATTCAGTCATGGTAGGCGGGACTATCATCGCCATACCACTTTATAGAGTGGGAGAACATTCTCCACACCCGTCTCCCATCAGGCCAACGGGTAAAACCATCGCCGAACCTGGATCACAAGCAGAGTGAGTGAGCCAAAATCCATATACTCCATACTCAACTCCACTCCAACCAGCAAACGCGGGATGTACATCGCAATGCCCGGGCTTATGATGAATCCACTCTACCAAGCGGGATTACCATCGCAAGGCCTGAGTTCACCAATATTGAGCAAGAGCCAAACTCTACGCCCAATCTAATTAGGGAGCCAACACGGACAAATTTCATCCCATACATTCCCGAGATATTGGAAATAACTTTCCATACCTCAAGGGAATCGCACAAGACAACATAAGCCATGGGACTCAAACGCGAAACAACAATGTGCTTAACACGTAAAACAAAAGTTCCAAGCTTTCCCGACATTATGGGTGAGAGACATATCCGCCTCCACCACGCCACACATACACGAACCTGGTGATATCGGCATCAGTAAAACAAAATGAGCCTCTTGTTCTTTAAAGTGACTCTACAGTCCACAACACTGACTTGGCCTGGCAAACCAACCACCCAATACGACGCATGCGCAGAATAAAAGGGTTCCACGCACTACGGCTACACGTCCGTATAGATCATTGCGCTCTATGCTCTATTTCGCTGGAACACTGTTGGTAGAAAAAGCGATAAAACAGTGACAGGCAAGAGACATTTCGTCGGTGTTCCAGGGATTCAATTGACTTTCCTATGTCTCTGTGACCAATAAGTTTTAACGCCCGTTTTTGAATCCTGTCTAGCAGGTGCAGTGCAGTTTTCGGGGCACCTGTCCAAGTCCGGTTATATTCCAGCTTAGGGCGAATGTATGCCTTGTATAAAATATACAGATCAGGAGGGGTAAAATACTTCTTGCACCGTTTAAGGAAACCTAGGCATTTCGCGGTGTTCTTGGCAGTCTCAAATATGTGGTCATTCCAACTTATGTTTTCACTGACACACATACCGAGGATGGAAAGCCTTTCAGTTTCAGCGATGCAAGTACCATTCATAGTTAATGGCTGCGTGATATGGTTTTGCTTCAATGACAGAAGACAGCATTGAGTTTTCAAAGCATTAAACTCCACTCTGTTAAGACATCCCCAGCATACAATGCTTTGAAGGTCGGAGTTTAATGAGTTTGACATACGCTGCCGTTCCAGTGCTACGCCCAAAGAGCAGGCACGAGGTACCGCGAACGAATATGAAAAACTGAGGGTACTGTCATCGGCAAAAGAGTGAATTTGATTGGTTGTAGCAGACATGAGATCGTTTATGAAAACGATGAAGAGGGCCAGAGACAGAGCCCTGCGGAACCTCAGCGTTTATTTTGTGAACTGCAGACTTGAAGCCATCCAAAACAACTTGAATTGAACGGTTCGAAAGGTAATTACTAATCCATTGAATGAGAGATTCATCGATTCCAAATGCACGCATTTTCGACAAAAAAGTTTGGTGCCAAACTCTGTCAAATGCTTTTGAAATATCAACCGCAACAATCTTGCTTTCACCTAGAAGATGCAAGTAGGGATTCCACTTTTTGGTATGATATGCCACCAGATCACCAGTGGATCTTTTGCTACGAAAACAATATTGCCGGTCATTAAGGAGTTTTCGTGATTCGAGATATTTCATGAGCTGGAAATTAATCAGAGTTTCCATGACCTTAGAAAGAAGGTATGTAAGTGCAATCGAACGATAGCTAGAGGGAGAAGAAGAATCGTCTATTTTAGGGACGGGCTGAACAAATGCTATGTTCCATCTACTCGCGAAGAGTCCTGAAGACTAGGACCGATGAAAAAGCTTACACAATGGTTTCGCCAGCGTGGAAGAACACCTCTTCAGAACAATCGGGAATATACCATCTGGACCAGCGGATTTGTGAATGTTGAGACACTTAAGTACTTTATTAACTGTACGAGTGCGAAAATGAATTTGTCCTATAGTGCATTCAACGCGATCAAGTACAGGCGGAGACATTACGCAATCAGGTAGCTTGGAGCTGGCGGCAAAATGTACTGCGACTGACTGACTGAATTGACTTCGAATGAATAAATTCAGCCCAATAAAACTTTTAGCTTTGGTGTTGCTGGGTTAATAGGGTCGGGTATTTAGAAGTTCGTTGCAGACAAACTAAAAAAAAACAGTCGGCTACAGGGAGAGTCGAAATTAAAGTCAACTAATCTAGATCACTGTTTGCTGGCAGATTTTTTTTCGGCAGTCAAATTCATCCCTGCTTCTTTGAAACTGACATTGCGGGGAACTCATTATATATAATGTTTGTAGCATTGTAGATTTGTGTTGTTTTTCACGGTTCAGTTTTAAATTTAATTTTGTGTGGCTTTGCATTAGGAGCCGCTCCCCAATTTAAGCAACGATACGTTCGGTTAGCTTTCATATATTAATATAAATGATGTCCGTAAACTGAGCAATCCTTAAAATAATGTATCCACACATAGCCTTTTTTTCTATCAGTGGGGATCCGGGCCAACAGGCAGTCCAGGCAGCAGTTGTTGCCTTCGATTCCAGTATTATGTTTTAGGGAACCTTCAATAAATGCTAGTGATTAACCATACCAACAGCCTTTGAAACTATACTAATCAAATTTAAATATCTAAGAGTTTGTTTGTTTGCGGTGGACAGTTGATACAGACTGATCCATAAAAGATTTCACCAGCAACAGCTGACCTTATTTTCCGTACCTATGTACATTGTTTGCTGAGAAGGTGTTCAAACTCAAACTATCTCTTAAAGTAAATATTTGAAGATACCCCTCACCACATATTTAACAATCATCTTTTTCAAAATAGAATCGAACCTAATAAAATATTCATTCTACTCCCTTTTGCCCTTCCTTAATTTCATCACCTATTTTCCACAAAGCAAAGCCAGCAAAAATGATTTTAAATTTTTCAATTTTGCATAAGCACCCATAACATCAAACATCAACGCCCACAAAATTAAAAATTAACAGCTTATTACGGCGATAAATCATCAACAACATGCTAATTAGGTAAGATTCGATAACCGCCCATGTCTATAAATCACGGAGATATATAAGTCATTACAATTTTCTTGTATGTGTTTTTTCTTCGTAAGAAAAGAAACGCGAATAATAATGGCGAAGAAGGAAAAGGAAAACCAGAGAAAATAAACAAAATAATAATTAGGTGGTTATGCGAGCACAAAGTTAACACAACAACCATTCCGCAGCCATCATCCCTATCTGTGTGTAAGTATATCGACCCCAACAAAGGAACGCACAATTTTTGACGCGAAACTCCCTATGCCACCCCATAAATTCATTTGGAATCAAGGATCGTCTTCTGCTATGTGCTCTCATATCACGGGGGCAATTCAAAACACATCGACAGCAAAAATCGCTGTCGAAATAAAGTTATTCGATACACACATCCATGCTTCGTGCAATACACACACTCATACACATGCTAGGACTTAAACAAGTGTTTGTTTTCACTTACAGCAAGGATGTCTAAGATTTCAGTTCCTTAGCATCGCAAATGGCTTGCGGAAGTGTATGGGATGCTGTTGCTGTTCCTGAGAGCTGAGCTAAGGCGACGATGATGGGTTGTGGCAGTGGCCCACCGAGTTGAGAGAAAAATTCAACAAAGTTATTAGTTTGAATCAAAGGCGGAATACATTAGGGGTTTCCTTTGAAAATATGAGCTGGGTTTTTTTTTTCTTCTTCGTCCTTCTTTCTTTCATTTTTATGCATTGCCAAAGGGAGTAAATCAAAATAATGGTAATGGTATGTTTTGTTTTATTTTTTATTTTTGGTTTCTTATTCTTTGTGTAAGGCTTCTCTGGCTGTGCACTGTCATGGAAAATTTTATAAAATATGCGGGGACATGCTGGGAATAGAATTTCTCTGATTCTTAGATTGCTACAAAATATCCGCATCGTTCCACCTATTGTTGGAGATTGTTACTTTGTATGGGTTAATTTATTAAACTTATTCGTGGCCTTAAGATTCCGATTTAAAGTTAAAAGAGAGAACAGAGCTTTCAAATAGGGTCATAAAGACTCCACATTATATACACTAGATTTTTTCTGTGCCTTTCCTGTTGAAGGTTGTGAAATATTATAATATTAAGGAACCATACAAACTGTCTTATAACAACAAAATTTAAAAAGACAAATTTTGGCTAGGTTTGCTAGCCTAAGACGTATAAAACTAGGAGGGGGACAATGTAATGTGCAAACTAGATGTGAAAAGACATGCAGGAGATACCTTACCCACCCATAGACTCTTTAAACGAACACACCTTCTGAATTCACTAAACCAACACACCTCTTATTGAAGTTTACTGAGAGTTGACTGACATTCGAAAGTCGAGTATAAAAATTTCGCCTCAATTTTTCCAATGAAAGAATTCCAGTGAATAATTACCAAAAGGAAAATTTTAAGAACTTTGTGAATTATAATAAATACGCAGATGACAGGTTCGTAGCAGTTGTATTAAAACCTTTGATTTGTGAACATCGGTAAATAAATTAAGAAGTGATTTATGTGATGAGCTAATTGTGAATTGAACTTAAATTAATTTTGTTTGATAAACAAAGTGTTTTGTTGTGTAGTAATAAAAGTAAAATGGAGTTTTTTTCGATAATATTCAGACAAGAATATTAGATAACATGTTAGGGGAGTAACAAAAATAGCAACGAAAACCAGTGAGTAAGTGCTACATTGTGTACGCAGAAGTTACAGTCCGTAAAACAGACCGTTAAATAACCCATCCTATCCCACAATGTAAAATGATGATGGCATAGTTATTTTTTGACATTTTATAAGTAATGCGAACTTCGAAAAGGGGCGTGGTCCAATCGCCCCTAATTGCAAACTATTAATTATAAGATATTTTCACATATATTTCCAAGTTACACTTAAATGTACGTAAAAATGCAATTTTTTAGGTTCAACTTCAATATTTTTCAAAAATATGCCCCTTAAAGGGGGCGTGGCTAAAAACTTTATATGAACGAAATCTGGACTAAAGTCTCGTTTACCTCTAACCTTCTACTTTTTTTGTTTGATGCTTTCCTAAATTATGCTCAAGGTCAGTCGAAATTAAGTTTTTCTGGAAAATTTTAGGTTTTTCTTCAATGCTGCCTCCAAGTGTGGGCGTGGCCCAAAATCTTGTATAAACAAAATATGGAACTGAGCGTTTAAATATTAGGTTCTACATAAAATATTAAGCATTTTTTTTTAATTTCGAGCAAAAATATTGAGTAAACTGCATTTGAAAATTTACCCTTAAAATAGATGCCACGCCCACTAGAGGAGGTTAACCAAATAAATTTGTCTTTTTTGTGTCTTACATTCATTAGGAGATGCTAAATGTCAAATTTCAGCCTTTTGAACGTCTTACAGTTTTGAAAACTGTGGAGGTAGTTGCACATTTAGACCGATTGTGGGCGTGTCTTTGGGCGGATTTCAAAAATGTTTACACTTGTACTGCTTCGCATGACGTGGACCTTACATACGAAGTTTTAGCACCATAGCTCAAAATATAAGGCCTTAAAACATGTGACATACAGACGGACGGACGGATGGACGGACGGACGGACATGGCTCATTCGATTCAGAATTCGGTCTCGATCATGTGCCCTTAAGGTCTTGGAGGTCTACCATTATTATTTCACCGTATTACAAACTATGTGACAAACTTAATATACCTCCTATACTGTTGGAGGTCCTCCTATACTTTAACTGCTTGCAAAGCAGAAGCTACTGTAACGCCTTCTTACAAGAAGAACCCTTTATTCTGTTCGAACGAAGGAACTGAAGCCCTCTGATAATAATGTATATCCAATAAAGGCAGCACGACAGTGGATATGAATAAAACACTTTTAAAATACATTTAACTATAGACCGGACAGGAAGAAGAAGTAGATGTATGCAATGTGTCAGACAGAAAAAAAAAATCACTAATGCAAAGATCCTGAGAAGTTTGTTCGGATAAAGGCCTTAAAGCTGTGGCAAGCAACTTTTAACGGGCTAAAACTGTACTGGATAACACCTCTCGCGAACAAACCCAGCTCTCAAGTGTTCGTCCTTCTATATATTACCCGACGAAGACCAAAACAGCAACAAAAAAAGTACTAAGGCTTATGTTTCAAAATTAGTAGATTGCTGATCAGAGGTTGACTTTGGTCGCTCGATAGACTATCTCCCTTCTTCATTGCCTTCTTTCAATTCTTACGTACGAGCTGAGATACGTTTTGCTGATGATTTTCTAGCTTACTTAGGGAGCCTTTATATGAGTGCACTTTAAAATTGCATTTATCGTGCACTTGTGACAGTTTTTGGTGGTATCTGCTCAAACATTGCCTAAGCCAACAAACTTTACAATGAAATCCTTAAATTTTCGCATACCTCTCATGACTCAACCAACATTCGAATAACATTTACGAAATTCAGCCAGCAATCCTTCAAAAGTTCCACTCTTCTAATCGATTTCCTAGTTCGTAGAAAACCTCAAACTAATTGCAATCCGGAAAGCCTTTGTTACAAGACCCAATCCAGGGACACAAGTACTTTAATTAAAAAATAACATTGTATCGAATGATGTATCCTGTGTCCTTCGAATGGGTAAACATATTTTCGTTTCCTTACTGTTACATTGTATTCACATTTCAACCCACTCTCTCTCTCTCTCTCTCTCTATCGATGTAAAGTTACACCACCTGGCGTCGACTTTCATTCAAACCCAACGGCACTGAACTTTCAGTCAATAAATCCTGTCCAGTCCTTTATAATATATTATCTACCGACTAATATTTATCCAATTAATTGGCGTCAACAAAGCGCAGTTGCTAATAAAATCAATAACCGAGATACATCCTCGGTATTTGCTGTTGCCCAGCTCAACCGAACGGACATGACAATCCCTGGTAAGATTTCACAGAGTGTCAACAAACGTAAATTCCGTAAACCATGCCAGTGTTATGATACTTCATCGGATGAACCCAGTCTAAAGGCGAAGGAGAGATGTTAAATGAAATAAAAATAAAAATATTTAATCCTTACTGTTATGCCATAGCAACATGAAGAAGTCCTTGTACACTGTGTGCAATATCACAACAAATAATCTCCCTCTTGTTTGAAGGATTTCAACGTGCCACTGCCGTTCGATACCCTATAACTTTTCATTGACAATATGATATCTACCCGGGCGGAAGATCTCTCCCCACTATTTCGGGTACACTATTCGGGTGCTGCATTCAATATGCAGCGTACCACCTGCTTCAAAATCAATGGAACCTACTCCAAGGGACCAGGAAAAAGTCTAACCACTTGTAGGAAAACAAATCTGTTACGACCGTGATAAACGTGTATCCACCTGGAGAACACAGCCTTATGCCATAAAACCATCTGAATCACTTCAGTGACGGTGCCTCAGTCTGTGCATAGCACACCACCATTATACCCGAGAACTTTTTGTGTTGAAATTGAAAAAAAGCATTTGCTTGGCAGTGTAACTAAGCTACCAAGGACATTTTTCTTGATTTCCCCTCAGTGCTACCTGTGATTCGCCTCTCCCTTGGATGCATTTTGGGATTTGTCAATATATTCCTGTTGCATCCTATGGAAGCAGTGCAAAAGCGGATGCGACTAGAACAAAAGCAGCAAAAATTTAAAATTAAATGTAGAGAAAATAAAGCAGGAAATGTGCGAAGAGAAATGATAAATCCTTCCGTGTCGATGAATGGTTGAGTGCCGTGGAACAGTCGTCTTTGGGGCTGAGAATAAAACAAAAGCTTTTTCCATTCAGAAAATATTACACATGGGCGACTGGCCAATGTCATTTCTGTCATTATGCTGGCTACAACAAAAAATACCGTTGGAATGACTTTTTTCTATACTTGTGTGGAGCAGATATAGATGAAATACTGAGTAATCGGTACGCGCCTATTAAAAAGAAAGCTCTGTCAATTATTCAAGAATTTGCTGACGGCTGTAATCATGTAAGACTTGTTGAAGCGACTGTTCTTCACGTTGCATTATGAGTGATTCTCTAATAATGGGAAATCATCACTACGAATCTATGACGGATTTATGTGCTATTGACACTTCTCGACTGTAAAGGTAAAACATCTTAAGTCGACTTAAGATGAAATGCTTTTGTATTGATGTAGCTTGTTGCCATTTTAGTGGAGCGCAGTTCTGTCTTAACCGCATTATTTTACTCCTTTTCCTTTTTATATGAAATAAAAAATCATCTTTTTTGGGAAATTGACATGGTGGCACAAGGTAAAAAACCTTTAGTCCAAAAAAAATGTTTTGCTCAATCGAAACACTAGATTCCAAACAGACATAAGATTATTCTATTTGACTTTAATGCTATAATTGTAAAAAGCTAAAACATCTTTAGTTAAGTTGAGGTCATACTTTGTTACGTGCAAATAGAATGTAAAATTTTTACTTAAGTCTACTTAAGGGACAATGCGTTAAAAAATTTCGAAAACGTGTGAAAAGACCATCCATCTTATGTTGACATAAGATGTTTCCCTGACTTAAGCACCGTTACTTTGGTTCCCCTAGAAAGAGTGACAAGAAAATTTACCTTTTGCAAAATTTAAAAATAAAGCTGAATAACGATGACATAAGATACATTCACTTTTCACAGATAATTTGGTCATCCTTGCACGAAAGATGGACCCTTGCTTTTGGGTCTTTTTCACGAAAGATGGAAGATCGTAGGAATCTTGGTGTTGAGCAGCTGCTTCTCATGATCAATTGGAGTGGAATGATCAATTCTCCGAAAGTTTGAACACGTTGTTCGCATGCCCCCAAACAGACTTTCTAGACAGGTTATATTAGCCGCGATTGGAGCGCGTCACCCGCCTGTTAGGCCAAGAAACAGGTGGTGGAATCAGGTAAAGAACATCTCGGAGACCCGTCTAGGGATCGCGCCTGTGTCTCTTGAGTTGGTGTCGGAGGATCGCAACCGATGGAGGGACCATTTAGCCATTAAGGGGGGACCTTAATGGAGGGACCTTACTGGAGGGACCATTAAGGAAAAGCGGTCATGGAAAATGATGATCTTCTTCATCAAGAAAGATGATGATAAGCCAAACAGCCCCTTAGGGTCTTTTTTTAATTTAATTGTGCTCCATCCACCCACAAAGACATTTGAGAAGAAATCTGAGGCCGAAGATCACGTCGTTTGGAATATCTCATATTCATTAGAAGTCTGAGCGTTTCCATCTTCCAGGCAACAATTCCGTTCCACTCAGGCACAGAAGAGGCCTTTGCGCCTTATTAAGTCTGACATATTTCCGCTTATTGAAGGGCAAAACCGAAACCTATAGTTTCTCCAGTAACGTACATTCCATATTTCCAAAAAAAAATTTCATGCCATCACCATTTGGTTAAACGACCCTGTAATAGACTTAGCAACACGATCACGTCTTCATCAAAATCCCAAAATCCGTTATTCTCGTCTATACATAAATTTGACGATAAGGCCTCAGAAGAAGAGATTTAGTTAACGACTATGTTTTGAATAACTTAGACAAGCTCGTCTATAAGTGTTGCCAGATTCCTTCTAAACTGAAGAAGAAGTAACAAATGTTTAAAGATCACACTTCTTAATCAGTTTCAGGCTACAATGGCATAGAATGGAACGTACGTGTATATTTACAAATTTTTGGCTCTTTGAACCTAGCGAGAACACTTCAACGGCCGCAGAGGGGATCCGACTGATTAATTTTAGCTTTTTTGTTACGCCAATTCCGAAATTAATGCGCTTCCGAAATAACAAGATTCCACTAGATTCAGATAAAATTTTTACCTGGTTGATTTTTTTCGGTATACGGGTGTCGACCCAGCATGGAAGCATGTGGAATGAATCATGTTTTTTATACCCGAGCTTTCATGTTTAATGCAAAGCTTGTACAGTGAAATAATCACCGTTGACCCTTAAGACCTTTTAGAGATATTATCGAGACCGACAGGTGAAGCGATTTAGCCATGTCCGTTCATCCGTCCGTCTGTATGTGTGAAGGTTTTAGGTCTTCAAAATCAAGCTAGAGAGCTGAAACCTGGTACACGGCTTGGAGCTTCTAGTGCACAGTCAAAGTATGAAATTTGTCTTAATCCATCAACGGCCACGCCCATTACTGGCTTCAATGTGAGACAACCTCTGTTTCACATTTTCTTTCAAAAATCCTTTTGGTCAAGTCACAAAAGTCGTAGGAACTTAAATTTTGGTACTGAGCAATATTGGCCCAAGACCTTTAACAAATCAAATTGGACCGTCCACAATATCGACCATTTTTACCCACTTTTACCCATTTTTACCCACCCATTTTGCCCACTTTTAATATGTTAGATCTTTAAAAACCCGATTTCTCGGAAAGTTGACTCCAAATCGAAAAAAAATTATATGACAAATATTAAAAATATTACCATTTGCAAAGTTTGATCCATACAAAGATTTGAGCTCCGGGAGGGGCGTTTTAAGGAAAAACTGTTTTTTTCCGAAATAATTTTCGGTTTTAACGCATTTTGTCACGAATTTTACGAAATAACAGTTAATTGATTTTAATTTTTAGGCCAGACATGCTTTTTACAAATTATTTATAATTCGGGTTTTTAAGATTTGGTGTTACACGGTATAAAGGGGTCGGGTATATAGAAGTTTGTCACAGAAGAACTCTTGCACTCACTTGTTTCAGAACCGGATCAAGCTATAAACTCGCGATTGGCTTAACAAAAAAGCTACAACTAACGCACCGGGTTCCATGCTAGTTCGACACCCAGATTCAAAAAAATGAAAAGTTGGGGTCAAAATTTCATCTGAAGTTTGTTAAAACGTTTTTTTTTTCTTTTTGAGCCGCGTCAAGCTAAAAACTCGCGATTGGCGTAATAAAAAAGCTACAAAAAAGCTGGAATTCACCTGTTGGGTCTGCTGTGCGGCCGTTGAGTATGGTCGCTGCTTGAGAGATCACATTTCTTGAGAGATCTTGCCGTGGATCTATGATGTTAAGAAAAGAACCACCTTCCTCCGTCCTTCAATTTTCTCAACTTTTTCACTAAAAAGCATTGACAATGGTTTCATTATCGAGTTTAAAATAGAATTTGAAGAGGTGCGAGGTTGTATACATATTGCTAGGAATATAACCCAAAGTCAAACAAAGCATTGTTAGACAATAGATTTTTTTTTTAGCTCTGCTGAGCTCTCTCTCTAAACCCACCAACTTAAGACGGAAAATACACATAAAATGGGTTAATTAACCCGATATATTTCTTTAATATAAAGCTAAGATTGAATTTTCTTCGGCTAAGATAAACTCCGCCTTTGCGGTCTCTTTGAAGGGAGCCTAGCAATGGCACGAATAGAGAATAAAAAATAAAGTTCAGTGATATCATCCGGTAACGTTCCACCCCCGATCTATGTACTTTATAGAATTTTCTAGTACTCACAACCCTCAATAAGTAGCGGAAAAGCCCTTCAAAATTTTAACATCTATATTTTTTTGTCCCCTTTTTTTTGGCTTACTATATTTGTCGCTCTAGATTTATTTTCTAGCTTTTTGTTTTCTAGATTTTGGTTTTTTAGATTTTGGTTCCCTAGATATTATTGAGTAGGCCCTCAAATTTCGCAGTCTTTTTTTAGAGTCTCTTACCTCTGTAAAGGCATAACACATACGGGGACTCACTTTGGTGCTGAATTTAGAATTTTCTTTTCAAAAACCTGAATTTTACAGACCGGTCTGTCTGTAAGTGTAAGGGTTAAAGGTCTAAAAAATAAGCCAGAGAGCTTGAAATTTTCCCCAAGCTTTGTTTTTACGTTGATATTATTAATTACGTGATTACACAGACAAAAAGTTGAAATTGGTTGAATCAGCAGCAGGCCTGTCACTATTGGCTTAAATGTAAGACCTTTTGTCAAAGTTAAGCAAGGTGTAGGAGCTCAAAATTTGGTATAAAGTATTTGCGGCCTTAAACCATCAACACGACGAAGATTAAAATGCCCATACCACCAGCCATGTCCGTCCACCCGTTTGAATATCACATGTTTTAAGGCATCACATTTTTAACTAGAGAACTGATTTTTTGCGTACGCTTCTTGGCTTGCGAAGCAGTACAAGTGTTAAAATTTTCAACTAGTTTTCGTGGGCTTCGACGCGTTGTAAGCCTTATTTAGGAAAGAAAAGGTAATAAAAATTAGCACATTCGATCAAGCAAACTCTATTTTACATTTCGTTCATTAAGAGCTTTTTGCCACGCTCCAATTTAGGGATCCAATTATACAAAAAAAAACTGTGTTTGCCCGAAAAAGAAATGATCGCGTAATTTCAAGCGTAACTTGGAAATGCCTACGCTAATATTTATTGATGGGTTCGTTTTATTGACTGGAACTTTTACGCACACATAACTTTGCTACATGTCCTTGCTTTGCTTGAAGCAGTCAGAATTTTGAAGAGTCACAATTTTGAAAAGCTGAATTTTGAAAGCATATTTATGATCCGTTCCATCAAAATTCAACTGGGGTCAAAATTCTGGAATCATCCTTCTGCAAAGCGACACAATGAATACCCTCTGCAACTCATCTGCTTGTATCTTTTTTTTACATTTGCTAGTTTCAAAAAAGTTTGTTTTTAAGCAGCAGAATAAGACTGAATTATGTCCATCTTGTTAACGGGCAGTTATTTAAAAGGTTTTGGTTATGAAATGCCAATGAATCCGATATGTTAAACATATTTAAGGGGGGGGGACGAATGTATTGTTTATTTTCTCATTTCTGGGCAGGTGCACCAATGGATGATAAAACCTTATGAGAATGGCGTTAATATTAATGTACTGTCCTATTGTTCATGGCAAAGTGCATAGAGACACCTGCTCCTCATAATAAACGTGTACAATCCTCCGAGATTACAGTCTTCAGCTTGGCCCTCTATCTGCATATTCAGTACACCTGAAATCCAAAGTCAGTAGACCTTATGACTACGTTTTTAAAATATAATACCTTGCATGCGAGAAGTAGGTGCGCGACTTATAAGGGTTTTTCCCAACAATCCTTTGAATTGTCACAATAAACTTAAAACATGCGAGTTTTCACAATCATCCACAACAATTATTTAAAGTGCACAATCCTAGCAAAAAACAAAAAATATAATCCAAAACATAATCCCTAAAAATTTGTTCTAACAAAGGCTAGGCAGGTACTTAAATTAGTCAA
Source organism: Neoascia interrupta (assembly GCA_947623515.1). NCBI lineage: Eukaryota > Metazoa > Arthropoda > Insecta > Diptera > Syrphidae > Neoascia > Neoascia interrupta. The sequence continues at coordinate 33,162,718 of OX392462.1, read as the reverse complement.
CTTCTGGTGTAACAAAGGGTCATTTTAGGGGGAAACTTTTCACACCATTCAAAAAGTATTTGTCTAAAATATCCATGCAAACGGAACGACCTCCATCACCATGACCATGAAAGTATTCGACTCTAGCCATATTGGGGTTCGTCCGTCACACGAAAATCGGACCAACCAAAGTAAGCCAGGGTTGGCGTCTATATTTCTTTTTTCCTGCTATTGTACCCTATGTTTTCTATATAAAACTAATTTCGCAAATTGCTTCTTGGTCCATTGTGCTCTACCCTGAGTGAGTGTTGAATGAACTTGCTAGAATGATATACACGCACAGCATGTCCATAAGTTAGGTAGTTGTTCTCCCTCCCTTACAAAAGCTTATATAGCCGGGTTGCGCAGCAAAAAGGACAGAGACACCGAAACTTTTCGATTACATTAATAGAAATTTATTGCAACCCAAAAAGGTCTGGAGCCAGTTTTTGTCAGAAGCATGAAGCAAGAAGAAACAATGGAAATAATTAAAGGTGGCAGAGGGGATGACGTTAAAGTTGCGTTAAATTGTGGTCTACCTGTATACAATCCAGTATTTTCAAGAGGGATCCTCTTGACAAAGTTAAAATCAGACATTGAAAAATTTCCAACTCACGACATCACTTTGACAGCCCCCCAGACAATATGGACATAAATGTTTTACTTCCTTTAAATAGCCAACAGCTGATAGTCCTTGCCACTTCCACTAACACTATAATCTAGCATAATCAACTAAGCAAGTCACCATTATTTAAACATCAAACTCAACTGTTAAGCTTGATTCGCATGGCTGCAATTTAAAACATTCAGAGTCCCCCAAATACATCACCACTATAATTACATTTCACATCTAGGCTGTGAAATAATTACCCCACATAAATAACAAGGCCCAATGTAATCTCTGCAATAAAATTTCCCTACAACCAGGATAAACTTGTTTAAATGATCGTAAAAAATAGGAACGACAACAGGGCTGAACAAAAGCACACAGCATGGTGCCTGTAAACAGAATCCTCCATCATAGTCAAATCAAAGACGACAACGAGCTAACACGAAAAAGCAAAAGTAAAATGTTGGGGAAAAATAAATTAAAGGATACACGAAGGGCAAACAAGAAACAAATGGATTTCGAAGGACTCTTGCAGCAGTTCCACTCACATAAGGTGTCACACGTGGAAAGTAATTATTGCTTCCTCTTAAATTACTTCATCAAGGTGTAGTATACACAATATGGAAGCGGTTGCGAACACTGAAGGTCCTTGTCCGTGACAATAAAGTCTGAGTTCGCTTCAATGTCACGAGAGAGGTTGCTCCACCCGGTCGGTTGGTTGGTTAGTTAGTACCTAACCTACCTACCCACTGGGAGGTAGCATAGTCGTTTGGGATCCTTGAAAGTAAAAACAAAGAGCGGCATAGACTTAGCTTATATAGATATACGACTTCTCCGGTGTAGGTACAACGAATGACACTGTTTACGATGATTTCTTGTCCTTGGACATGGAATTCCTATTTTGTCCTGTTTTGCCACAAGTTTACTCGCCTTACCATCTATCCGTGTTCTGCTGTCTATGCAGGATTCGTTGGTCCACATTTTTTTGGGATTGAGTTACATGTGCTGTCCATTAATTCCCAAAGAGATATGAACTACACAAGCTGAGCCATGCGGTGGCAGCGCTTCGACAAGTACTACGTTTGCTAGGTCAAAGTGTTTTTCCTTCCTCTAAGTGCATGCTTCGGGGCGTGACTATGTGAAAACGAGATGTTATTAAGTTTTTTTTTTATGTGCTTCTTCCATGGAGGGTATTTTTTTATTTTGGTTGTTTATCATCCTTAGTAGAAACTTGGCATAGATTATGGCTCATAAAGGATACTTCAAAGTTCTTGAAAAAGCGGGAAAAAAAACTTTCGAGGATGTTGGCGAAATTGAGATGGCAGGCTAATGAACATGCTAATTTGTGCGTGACATTTGAAAGAGTTATAAATAAGTATTATGATGTTTCAGGACTCATTTTCCTGGGCATATTAAAAAGTTTCATTTAATGGTTTTGAATATTTTTCACATGCGTAGACTTACTGCGTGCCCTTGACATAGTTAGTATGTGTGGCATTATTTTTTGAGATGTTACGAGGAGAATCGCTGACTAGACAAACTTGATATCTTGATATCAAGGATGAAGATACTTTCCTACTGGACAACGACAGAGTCATCCCTTATCGTATGGGGGTGGTGTAAAAAAAATGACATTGAAAATTTACTGCATTTCGAATTGAAATTCCAACAATTTTTGGCTCCAACAAGGCTGTGCTTTTTGGAAACAGTCTTGCAATCCAAGAACAATGACTACTCTTATAAATAGTATGGAAATAGCGAGCTAAAGAAATTCAAGAAATGATCTGAAAAAGTGTTGTAAGCAAAAATCTTCATAAAGTTCCAAAAGAAAAAGTCTGCCTCGCGCCGTCAGATAGGTATAATGATCTAAACGTTGAAAAGCTTTAAACATGGACCGTAAATGGGTGCTGAGAAGTCGATTTCTGTATGAAATCGAATCATCCTGAAGTTGGTGATTGAAATTTCACTTCACCACAAAGAATTTGCCATTATGAAAGGTCTATGATAGACCATTCTTAATGGTAAATTCTTCATCTGGTCTGTCGTTCAAGGAAACGAAAGACAAGATGAAGTAACAAGTCGAGGATCAGTATTGGCTACAATCTGGGGGCTCAATAGTCGGACGAACATAAAGCGATTTCTGTGAAGCCTTCGTCAGTATTAAGTTTGAGGCGAAAGCCTGGTACATGCTGAGGTTTAGTAAAAATTCCCAACCGACTTCTAAAAACCAACTGTTAAAGACAACGACACGCTGAAAATCGCTGAAATCAAGCGCAGGGTTTCTCTTGCCAGTCGCTGTTTTTTTTTTTGGTTAAAAAAGGCAATTGAGTTGCAAAAACCTCTCTTAAGATTGCACAATTTATTCCACCAATTGTTCACTTAACTTTCTCGATTTAAGCGTTTATGCCGCCGCCGATATCATCTCTCAAGCTATTCTCCTCTTCTTGGAATCTTTTATTCCTCACAGGAACAAAAATCTTAGACCAAAGGACAATTCATGGTGCCCCTTGAGTTTTGAAATGGCTTCATATTTGATAGAGGCAAACTTTCGGTTTAATGAAACCAACCCAACCGAGGAAAACTGGAATAAGTTTAAATGAGCCAAAAATGACTGCAATGCTCTTATTTGACGTCTCAAGTTTTTTTATAATTAAGAAAGGAGGTAATTGATTTTGCAATGTCCCAAAAGGCAGCAAAAGTTTTTAGTCTTTTGCCAATAATATAAAAACCTGTACCCCGCCTTCCATTTTCAACAACATTCTATGTGTCAGCTTCTTAGACAAATCCAATCTGCTTGCAGCTCCTGCTCTCTACAGGAGTTTTTAAAAACTTCAATGTATAAATACGCATATCCAGATATATGGGCGGCTTAACGCCTGGAGTTCTCACCAGGTCTTCGGCTTCATTGACAAAGCCAAGTGAAAGATATCTCATTTATTCTACTCTTCTTGTAACTTCCAAAAGATAGAAGTAGAAAGTAGTTCTCGATCCGACGCAAACGCTAATGAGCCTAACATGAAACCTCTGCACAGAAACACCAAAGCTTAGCCCGTGTTATTAGCTTAGCAAGTTTTATGCCTTTACGGAGAAAAGCAATAGTATACCCTGCAGACTATTTCATAAAACATCTGGTACGCATCTAATTGTTGTCCTTTCTTTTCGCATATTGGAAGAGAAAAAGGAGCTTTGCATCTTTAACCAGGCTAACAGACGTCGACCAGGAAACCTGGAAACTCATTTTGAGACAGACGCTTTTGGATTTTTCGTTTGTTCTTAGTATTGGTCCGCCCCGGATACTTTCCATACCGGTACCCACTATATCATACATATCCCAGGTGGCGGATAGCATTCCTCTATCCGCCACCTGGGGAGGCGCCCAATTGAGGACCAGCAGCCCCAGAAGGGTATACATTCAGCCCGTCCCCAAAAATTGTGGTTTCTCTTCTCCATCCAGCTACGCACTTGCATTAGCATCCACCCATTCCAAGGTCATGAAAACTTTGATGAGCAGCCGGCTTATCAACTATCTTGAATCTCAGAAGGACTTCAATGATCGACAGTGCGGCTTTCGAAAAAAATGCAAGGCGATTACGCTTGACATTTTTAAAGCTATCGACAAAAATGAATGCATTCAGAACTGATAGTTCTCTCATTCGGTGGACTAGAAATTTTCTTTCGAACCGCTCAATCCAAGTGAATATCGATGGTGATAAATTAAATGGTCACCACTTACGCGCTAGTTTGCCCAGGGCTCAGTTTTAGCTCCAGCTATATCGCCAAAAAAAACTGCTATATATTTGACACCTTCCGACCTTGCTAAAAGAACTCATAAGCATTCGCCTACAGATGTACCAAGGACTATATTACCTCTGCCTGCAAAGTCATACGACTTTTTGGAGCATCGACGTAATGTCTCTTGATTTCCTTTGTCTGACCGCTTTTTTTTACAAAAACTGTTCCAATGAAATAGCTTTCTGCATTCCTCCACTAAAAGAGTTTTACCGCAGTACTCGCACAAGAACGCATGCCCATCAGTTCACCCATTTCGGCCGTACCGCATTGTATTGGAGTTCTTTTTTTAGCAGAACATCACGAATGTGTAACAAGCTTTCAATTTGAAACCAAAATGCACCAGTATCTCTTTTTTTCCTCTGATTCCTCTGATGAATAAGGGTAGCCACAAACCTACTTGAACTCGGGAGTATTATAAAAAAAAATTATAATCATAGTCCTTCCAGTTTTGCTTCAGGTGCTGAGGCATACGGACCCTTAGAAAGGTTGACGCTAATGCTAAGTCTGCTCCGAGAGGAAAATCATTACGGTAGTTCGATTTTTAATCCAATCTTTATAAACACACGGAGACTGTGTACAGTGACACCGACCTTGTCAAAAGAGTCAGAATATAACGGCTGCGCTGGATGTGTCATCTAGAGCAGAAAGCTGCCAATGCCCCGGCTCGGAAGATCTTTAAAATAAATTGTGCTGTTTCACAATAAAATTGTGCTAAACTTAAGCTTAGCTGGCAGACCACCTTTTATGTCCTTGCAATAGGCAGAATTATTGTTCTGCTTTATTCGATAAATTTTTTAATTTGTTTTTTGCTTCGCCCAAGGATTTCGGAAATGTGAACTCGTTGAGAAATTTTGTTGTCCTAGAGACTGAGTATTAAAGAAGCCGTAATTTCTAATTCAGCACTGAACAGGTATGCAGTCTATATGTACCCCTTAAAGATAGCCGTCCCGAACATTTTTCCAAACTTTTCATCTAAATCAGCAGGTTATTTTCTATTATTTAAACTAGAAATAATTGCAGCCTTCGGTACTGCTGCAATCAGTAAGCTTCTTCTTTTAATTGTGCTGTCTTGAGACTTACATATTTGCCAAATTTCCTAGTCCGCCGTTGAGCTTGTCATTTTTTATTTGATTTAACTTTATAAGTTTGAATTATTATACTTTTCAAGCTTAATTTCTTGGTTGAAATATGTTTTAATAAAATTCGTATTCCTCGAAATTCGAGTCCTTCACTTTGCTGGATTTCTCCTGGACAAAACGTTATGTAAGACAACCTTATTCCACCTTAAAACTAAGAATACCTTGTCGTGTTCGAAATTCGAAGAAGGAAAGATATAGGAAACAAATGTCGTATTATATTTCCAATGATTCTCTGAAATGTTTCGTTTGTAGGATGAATAAAGGACAGTAGAAAACTTAGATGTGGTTAAAGCTTATATTCCTAGCAAATATCTTGTGTTGTCACTTATTTAGGAGAAATCTGTCATTTCAAGATAAACCTTATCTAAAGGACTTTAAAATTTTGTGGAAAAAAGGAATCTTATACGACGTTGAATCAAATAAATCCAAAGTTCTGAAGACATATTATGTTAAAATCTATCAGAGACAATAGTATAAATTTGATGAATGTTGGTTACCAAGAATATGAATTGAATACCAAGTCTCAGATAACGACAATAATGTGTATGAGGCGCCGGTGTTTACATATATTAAGACAATGCTTGGGCTAAAGGTTAGAATCCAAAGGTAAAGGTTTACATTGGCTAGTTTACCCTTCTTAAATAAAGAAGACAATAGTGAGCAGACCATTTAACGTAAAAGCTACTTTTATAGTTTTATACTTAAGTATCGCAACGAGCTAGGGTGGGACGAGCTCTCAGCAGAAGAGCTTCTTTCATTTAGATCCGTTCTAAGCCTTGTCTGCAGACCAAAAATCAAACAAAATTGGTCGTCTTGAGAAGTTCAACGCAACATCGTCTACATTTTGACATAGTGCTTACTTTCGCAACTAAAGAAAGGACTAATGAGAGCCTTAAAAGTTGCGTAGTTGCTCAAAAGGTGACTTCATTTTTAAAAATTCTCAATTGTCATCTTCCTTTTAAGCCACAGCGATTGGTGGGGGATATTCTTTTTCGAACTCAGCATGAGTTTTCTTATTTAATTCGAAGTAAGGCTTTATATTTTTACTTGAAAGATTAAAAAATGGCTTTAACACATGTGTCGTTAAAAAAGAGGAGCTAAAATTCATTGCATACTAAGAAACTTTAATTAATTGAGTAATATTGAATATTACTTTGCAAATTTTCAGACGAGATGCAATGGCTTAGGTATCTAACGAAGCGAGTAAAGATTTTAGACCAAATCCGCTGGACGTAAAATAAGGAATGATGTTTTTGGGCACGAGAGGGAATTTGGTAAATTGCTTTCACATTATAAAGGATGGGACGTATTGTTACAACATGGAAGGAACATGGTGTCTTTATTCTGACCAACGAGCCACACTTGTATTTTGTTTTCTGACGAGACCCAATCGCTTTTCTTAAGTAGCAAATAAGGATATTTCAATCACAATTATCCAATGTTTAGTGTAAGCAAAATTCTTTCCTCGAACTAGAGTAAGTTCGGAGCAAAATATTATCTGCACATCTCCTGAAGGATAGAATAGGATATTATATTGTAACATGGATGTTGTCTTCATTCTCATTCATATTTCTCTTTTATTTTTGCGAAGCCTATCTCAGTGTTGCCAGGTACACCGAATTATCGTATATCTCCCGATTTTTAGAGCTATTCCCGATGCCCCGATTTCGGACGAAAATCTTGCCTTTTTTCCCGATTTTCCAGTTCAGAAACTACATTTAAATATTTCCCAGATTTCAGTAACTTTTTTCAAAAATCGGGTAGTAACTTGCTGAAAATTTTCTATTTATCATTTATGTTCCATCAACATAACAACATAACGCCTGAACTTCTAAGTAAACGGACTTATATGTAGGTAAGGCAAAACCTGGGATCACCAAACACCTAAATTGCAAACCTTATTTGTACCTTTTATTCTTTTCGGCACCAGACATCTTTTTGGGAACTTTTTTTTTGCTGAAGATCACTTAAAGCTTATATAATAATATGCCTTCACCGGCCATAAAACTGCGAGATGGTTAAAAATAAATATTGAAGCGGCTCCACAGGAAGAAATAGGATTCATTTAAAACGATCACTCTTTTTTGTCATTTTGGCTTTCAAAAGAGAGTGCAGATGAAATTTCCCAAGAGTCAAACAAGGTTTTCGTTGTAAAAATCTGAATAGAAAACGTGTTTGTGACAGATCTGTCATACGTGAAAGGTTTCACTTACTTTTCTCGATTGCCAAACTGTAATAAAGCTGCGCAAAAAGGCTTGAGTGTGGCATAAAAAAAGGTTTGTGAATAAGGTGAATGATGTTTATGACGCGACTCGTTTTTAATTACTTGCGAACTAAGAAGATTTAATTTGTATCGTGTATCCCAACTTTTAAGGTGGATTAGTTTAGTATTTATGTTGATCGCGGATCAGTTTCCGGTGAAGACATGGTATAACTGTCATATTTTAAGGTTGACTGATGGTCTGTCAAAATTATTCATTTGGTTTTAAGTTTAAATATGAGTTACCATCTACCTATTTACCTATTTGAATATGAGTTACCATAAAAAAAAAACAATTTGTTTCAACTGATTATCCGATCGACACCGATTTCGGATGTGCTAATCTTCCGATCTGAAAAAATATTTCATGGCAACACTGGCCCAACTTCTCTTCTATGAAGCGAATATAAGAAAAACATTCCTGGGGATAAAGGAATATCTTTTTTGAAGCATTGCTCGGGCATTATGTTATAAGATGAAAGCTATCTTCTTTCTAAGGTTTCAAAGGTCATGGCCAGCAGCTCAGAAGAAAATTTTTCACAAACGCGCGAAACTACAAATGATGGCTGTTTCACAGAAAGAGAGAGAGAACGAGCGAGGGTCTCGGGTGAGCTGTCACATGAATTTCAATCAATGTCAATGGAAAAATTGAAAACCCTCGCCGAGGTCGACGATTATTCTGTCATTCGCTGTTGTGAGTTATGACACGCTAGTGAATAGACATTTTTTTCTCGAAACTAATACTTATTGTGAAAAATAAACTATTCATGTGCAATAAACTCGACAAATTTTAGAAATATGTTATGTTTTGTCACTGCAGTCAAAACAATCGTCGCGGTTTCTCGCTTTAATTGTGTTGTAACAAACGATTTCTCTGGTCTCATGTTTTCGTTGCCGCTCTGGTTTGACGCTTTCGCACTGAATGTCAAACGGCCATGACTCTATTGCGCGATTGAAGTCTCCGCCCGCATTGAAACAAAAAGTGAAATAAAGATATTTTTACTACTTCTTAGTTTAAAATAACAAAAAAAATATAATTACTGTATACGATTTTATTGACAAGACTTGATACTTTAGTCAGGACCTTTTAGGATTCTCATAATGAAAAAAATATATCTGGAGTTTAGTTGTTTTTCCTTTTTATAGAAATTTTTGTTCTGGTCTTAAGTCTACTTTAGATGTTTTCCTTGTCTATTGTGTTAAATTTTCTAGTTCTTATGTCGACTTTAGGTTTTATTTCTTAATTGAAAACACTTTTTGGTCGTTCGTCCTTTGGGAAGAATACCACGTAACTGAAGATTATACGTTATTTCCTTAAAATAAAATGAGCAAAAAAACAAATTTAACACAAAAAACAGCTTAACTCAACTTTAGCTATTTATACATTTTATTTCAAACATGTTATAATATTATATATATAGTTTGAAAAAAAAACAGCCAAGGTCAAGTTAGGTTTTTGTTCTTTTTTTAAACTATAATAAAATTTGTCAGAAATCAACTATAGTTAACAAATTTGATATTTTTTTAGTTTGGTTGTTTTTCCCTATTCTCAACAAAAAAATTGATGTAAGCTGTTATATTTTTTTGAAATTGTGACCACATTATTAAAAATAGAGTTAAAATAAATGTACAAACTAGATTTGGGTACTCTGATTTCGTATAAAGTCGACTTTAGTGGTTGAAGCTCCTTGCCTGACCAGAGCAGATTGTAACTAGATCTTTCTTAACGTTTTCTGAAAAACATACGGTTTCGATTACATACTTGGTGTTAAAAGAAAAGACCTTAACATTTATTTTTAAAAATAATTATTTTACATCCAATAATTTTACATCGTCGAGCACTTGAAAGCTAATTGCTTCTCTAGCGTTACGAGAACAAACAGTTCACTTTGAATCTTCTAAATAAATTTAAGGAACACAAAGCCGGATGGGCAGATTTTAAAAACACTTCAAGTTATTAAGCTTCTTATAAGCTTCCAAATAGTTTCTTACAAAACATTTTGATACGAAAAACGTAGGTTTTCTGCATACTTTCTCAAAGCTGAGACAAAAAATTATTTTTATGGAGCTTGAAAATTACAGAATTTTTTAGTGAAATGCACGTGATTTGCAATGTGCAAACCTGATCACATGGCTTTCAAAGACAGGTGAATTCTGGTACACAAGTAACTCAGGGTGCTGTAGCTAGTGGTAAGTGTGTGTGCTTACTGAGGGTGGCCTGTGTTCGAGTCTAACCAGGGTGGCCTGTGTTCGAGTCTTACCTGAAAAAAAAGTCTCGTCCTTTTTCACGGTCTCCACCTTCGCGAGGGTCTGACAAGTCCTTCGAGAGCATTTGTCTTTAAAAGCTTCTCAAAGTGTCGTTCGGATTTGGAAAAAAATTTGAGGTTACCTTGTATGCGAAGAATTGAGCACACACAGCATACATTGTTGTGAAGTTGGCCTGGTTTACCTCGAGCTGTTGCGCCAATCTTTTTATTTATTTAAGTATAACTCAGAAACGCGCAATATGGTTCGATTTTAAACTTCGATACCCAAACCAGCGCAGTGGACTATTCAGCTTATTGACAAACACAGGCAATAAAGAAGACAAAAGATTACGTAGGCACAAAAAAATTAAGGAAACTTAAAACTTTTTTAGAATTATTTTGTTATTCAGTCTTTTTGTCTCATATTTTTCCAGCTAAGTTTGACTGTTTTTTTTTTTCTTTTTCACTAAAAGAGAACGGGATTATCTACACACTGATTTAATTTTTTTATGTAAGGTTATCATTAAATGCGCAGTAAGACCTTATGTGATTTGATTACAAAAATGATCGCTTCAATTGTTCGTGGCTAAAGACAATTGATTGCAGTTGTAGTAGTGGTAATAAAACATTTTTATTTCATACAAGGTTTTTGGTTTTTTTCTTAGGTTTTCAATGGTTTGTCTAAAGACCGTCTACCAGACTGACATACAGTTGTGATGGAATAAAAGTTCATAATTATACATGGGAGTATGATTTCAAGGTTTTTGTTTGTTGTTTTTGATTTTCTAAAAAGTTTTCTTCAGCTATGCAGTTCTGTTGTAGAGTATACAATATTCGTGTAAATGCTATAAGCTACCTCCCATTCCCTGTCTCTGAAATTTATATTTATCGCTTCTTTTTGTATAGTTCGCTTCGTTCTTTGTATAGTTTTAAAGGCAGCTTATGACTTTCTTGACGGAAGATCGCTTTTTTATAATACAAGGAAAATTTGTGTGTCATCTGAAAAACTGAAAATTATGAGTTTGATTTCTGTACTCCTCGAAACTTTTACGAGGAGTAAAGAACTGCAATTGGGGATGAACAAAACCAATCTGGTTTGATTAGCGGTCGGCGTAAAACAGGGCTGTCTTATGAACTCGCTTCCATTTTCATTGTTTTTGGATGACTTATCAATATTTTTGACCTCGTAAATTCTGCTCGTGTGATTATCTCCAAAAGATCTGCATGTATGTAGATTCCATTAAAATTTTAGTCGAAACGTCACCAATTTAATAAATGATGATATTAGAAACTGCAGGTTCTGCAGAATCTGCACGGAAACACCAATAAATCCAAAGGAATGATTTTGGACAGTTCATAAGTTACGAGGGGTGGCAAGAAATATGAAAGACAGTTCCCAGAAGTTATTTTAACGTCAAGAATGTCTCTTAACAGACACATGGAAGTGTGCAGCATTTTCCACCATGAAGAAGTTGAAAACGTTCTTCATATATTTCATAAAACAGTTCTTTTAACCACCTGATAAAACACAATTTATATGAACCACTTAGAAACCGGACTGCTAATTTAATACTAAGAAGACTTAATTTTTTTTTTTGTTTTAAAGGTGATAGCACTTCCGAGCCAGAATCTTCCCCATATTTTAAATAATTGGTTTAGGAAAACGTTTCTCAACAACGGGCCCGCCCTATGACCCACAATAGTAGTACACGCAATAAAGCAAAAATAGGGGATATAATTCGCGTAGAAACAATTTTTAGCACATGTGTAGAGAAAGGTGTCCTGATTGAGATACTTACCAAAAGTTCAGGCGGGTGGGGACGGAGCAAACGCGTAGGTGGAACTTTGAATGTCCCTTTTTTGAAATTTTGTCCAACACCTTGAAAACTTAGCTCATCGCGATTTCAACCACCCACTAAATGAATCTTGACAAAATTTCTACTAAAAAGATAATAGACACTTTTTTGCTGGGATGAATACGTAAGGAGATACACATGGGCAAAGAAGACAATTTTAATCTAGACACGGCTTGGTTCTTGTGTTTCACGTACAAGGTGTGAAAATCGGTTAAATCGGCCACGCCTACAAGGCTTCAATGTGAGACAACCTCCATTTCAAATTAAAAACCTCCATTAAAAATGCCTTTTGGTCGTCTAACTTGAATGAGGCATAGGAACTTAAATTTTCGTGCAGAGCACTAGTGGACAGAAGAATTCAATGAAACGAAAATTGGACACACTACATATTTTTCGTTTCAATTTTTTCCCCAGTTTTTACAGACTGGCAATACTGTCATAGTGAATATCCTTGGAGAGGATGTTCTGCACAGATAGGATGAGTCAGAAAAGTGCATTTTTTTTAATTTTTTTAGTAAAAAATGATGTTCTGCACAGATAGTATGAGTCAGAAAAGTGCATTTTTTCCTTTAATCCGGTTTTTATACCCAACCCAGGGTATATTAATTTTAATGCATAGTTTGTAAAACAGTGAAAAATTACCATAGACCCCTAAGACCTTTTAGAGAAATGATCAAGACCGACAGGTGAATCGATTAAGCTATGTCCGTCCGTCTGTCCGTATGTGTGAAGTTTTTAGGTCTTTACAATTAAGCTAGGACGCTCAAACTTGGAATATATCTTGGTTCTTATTTTGTACAGACGAAGTGTGAAAATTAGTTAAATCCGCCAACGGCCACGCCCACTAATGGATTCAATGTATGACAGCCTCTATTTAAAATTCTCTTCTCAAAATGCCTTTTGGTCAAGTTAGGTAAGGCGTAGGAACTCAAATTTTTGTATAAGGCAATAATGGCCCTAAAACTCCTAAAAAGGCAAAAAATGGAAGTTAAAACCAAATCGAAAAAAAAATTATGACAAATGTTAAAGATATTACAATTTGCTAAGTTCGGTTTATACAAAGTTTTGAACTCCGCCGACTTTTAGGGGGTGTTTTTAGGAAAAAAACTATTTTTTCCCGAAATAATATTCGGTTTTAACGCATTTCGTCATGATTCGAACTAAATTACAATGAATTGATTTTGATTTTTAGCCCAGACCCACTTTTGGGGGTGTGGCCTTACAAATAATATATGAATTCGGGACAAAAAAATTTAAGATTTGGTGTAACCCTATATATAGGGTCGTGTATATAGAAGTTCGGACTCTTGTACTTACTCACTTGTTTAACAAGCAAATGACAATAGGCAAGAATGTATGGGGTTTGGTCCAAATTCCCACCACGAACGTAACCTGAGTGAAGGTTACGTTATCAAATAAACCTTTTCACCCATCATTATTTTTACTTTAAGTCTATTCATTGAAAATTGCCCCTCCCACCTTAATAGGGGGAGATAGAACCCCCTCTTCAATAGTGAAAAATAATTGCTTTTCACCCGTCTATAAAATAGCTTTATCAATTTTTCGCGCGAAGATATTATACTTCGCGCACCGCCCCCCGCACCCGTTTATATTTATGGTGAAAACATGTCCTTCTTTATATAACTGTAACTTTTTACTGACATTGTTTTTTTCTTTGCTGTAATAGTAAAAATGGCTCCTTATTTGATAACCGTTTCACCCATATTGGTCTCATTCATTTTGGAATTTTGGACCACTTTTGCCCACTATTTAAGAAAATTATAAACAACTTTTATGGGTATGCAAATATACTGGACGAGTTTCCAAAAGGCTTCTTCTTAAAAACCAGTCATAATTTGGTTTATTTTTTTGAAGCCTAATAAAATGTTTAATGGGGGAATTTGGCGTTTCTATGTTATCTTGGCTAGACTTCAAGTCTCTCATGCATTAAGTCTCAATTATTCAAATGCGCGTAATGGGATTTTGAACAAAAGCCTTACGACTTCAATTTCTGGAGTATTTAAATCAAACAATTAAACCTCGGACAAAAAAACAAAATTCTTCCAGTCTTTTTTGTGGTTACAGATATTAGGTAGGTGTTTTAACCTACTAACCCTTATCCCTTACGTACATTAAGTCATAAGTCTTTTTATCCGCTGAAAAAACACCTACATAGCAAAAGGATCAACATTTCAATTTATAGAAAACCAACAGGTGGTTTCTGTGTCCCTTAAAAATAAATTGCAAAAACAACAATTCGAGCCATTGAGCTTAAGTTGCCCTGTAAGATTTCAATAGTTTTTTGTTCGAAGAAATTTCAATAGGCCTAATATAAATAAGAAAGTATCAGTTAAGAAAACTTGTAACTTACCTTTTTTCTGCATTTCAGGAAATTCTTCTATCCAAGAATAGCACCAAACTCCTATACCGCTACAAATGTGACTACGTAATCCAACAGAGAATCCTTGAGCACAGTTTCACTTGTTGTTATGGCTTTAATTTCCTCTTATTTATTTTTTCTTCCTCTCCTCGAATACACTTGCAAAAAAAAATTTATAACACAACCTCGAAGAAAAAAGGACCGAGTGATCCAAGTAGCACTCACACAATAAAATTCCACCACGTTTTTTTTTATTATTTTTTTTATATTTTATTTGTAATCTTTCTCTGCATCTGACATTGAATTATTATTCTTTTGTGCAAAGCAAAATATTTTTTTTTTTTGTCTTTCTAAAGACTTTTGTGTGTACTAATAATTCTCATTCTTTTTCGTTTAACACTTCCAAGGGAGACCAGTTCTGAGATATAAAGCTAAGAGATTAAGAAAAGAAATATATACATAAAATCAGACTCAATTGTGTTATTCAAAATCAAAAATCATCCTAGATTTTTTTTTTAATAACATTTCCCCCATGAAAGGATAATGGTGGATGGCTGTGTTTTGTTTTGCCTGTCTACAAGAATAAGAAGACTCCTTGCTGCTCGAGGCTGTAGGGGAAATGGAAATATATAACCTCGACTCTGACGGACTTTATTAGAGAAAAAAAAATCAAAACAAAAGAAACTGCATCGAGAGATTTTTTCTTTAAGGACATGCCGAAAGACTAATAAAAGCGCCAACTTTCTGAGACTCGGCAGAACCTTAAAAGTATAGCTTGAAATAGTGTGCTGCTAAAAGTTTCTGCCGCAAGGCAATGTAAACAGCCTTGAATATGCATTTCAATGTAACCCTACTTTGAAGTAATTTTCCAGGTGAAACAGACCGCGCCAGAACCCAACCACACCGCCTTTTATGCAAAAACCAAAACATGAAAAAATAAAATTTATATGCAATCAAAAACCCCATACAAAGCGGGCGTATACGCCAAAGAGGCTGCTCTTTGCATCCCAAAAACATGTAGTCCGTGTAGAGAATCTACTCGGTGGGAATCTTTCTTTTAACAACTTTATTAACTCGCTGTTTATTTGTGTCCTCAGCATATACTCAAGGCTGAAAAGCACACTCCACGGCAAAACGCTCTATTTACATCGTTGCTACTACACAACAGCTCTGTTGGGCTTAAAAGGAACGAAGGAACTTATTTACATTGAACCTAGCATGGCATCCTTAATATAAACAAAGTTCCTGCTGGCAAGATTTTGGTCCTTTTGTTTTTCTTTGTGCAAAAGAAAATCCTTTGACAAAAAACTGTGTTTCGTAGTGAGAGGATACCTACTTATAAGCACACGAACGTCAGCTACTTCAGAGTCTCAGAGTGTGGCGGGTGGGAAAAAAGGGAAAATTAACACCCCTAAGGCCATTCACATACAAAAAGGTGCCTGCTTGGGAGTGGATAAGACAACAACAAAAACAAAACGTCGCCGAAGTACACTTAATTTTTTGTGCTCAAGTATGTAACACGACATATCTCAAAGGTTTGTGTTGTTTTTTTTTTACTCAAATCTGTGTTAAGGATGAATTTAAAAGAAGAAAAAAAATATTACAGAAAAACACATCACAGAGGCAAACAATCATGGCAGGACTTTAAGACCAGAGACACTTTCACTGAATATTGAAGCGAATATTTCGGGGATGTCAAAAGAAAAAAAAGTCCAAGTAACAATAGAACTCGATAATCGAAAGGAATTCACTCGAAATAAAACCGGAAAAAAATGTATCCTACGAAGGATTTTTTTCTGTATAAAGGAACAACCTTTTTTGCAGCTAGATGCTTTCTTACATCAACGATTGATAAGTAACCGCACAGAGAAAAATATTAGACCATACGCTCGAGCACCAATCGGCAAACTGACAATAAGTTCGTTTTTATCACGGAGAAAGTGTGATTTCGTGCAAGTATAAAAAGTGTTGCCGATTGCACGTGCTGAAAGTACTGCTGAAGGAGGGACACGTAAAAATGTGAGAGGATTTTTCTTTAGAAAATGATAAGGAGTTGTTGAAGAAAATATATAAATTTTTCTATTAAAAAATTATCATTTGGAACTCTGGGTTTTTACAATCCCGTTAACCCCCTCCTATTGAAATCAGTCTAAGTCTACTGTTTCTTTCGGGTAAGAGCGAAGTATATTAGTTCAATAGTTTGTGTCCGTCACATGCCTGGCCTTTGTTTTTAGCTAGATCGTTGCTAGTCACGTTAAAGTTTAGCGAAAGGCTAGGAAATACGAAAAAGAATCAGGAAGCACGAAAACAAGAAGTTTGTAAGACCAGAACAAGCTTATCATTTTGCTTACAAATATTTTAATTCGAATCGACGTCCACAAATCGCAATTGAGCAAAAAGGGACAAAACATTTGCTTTAACAAGCATTGCGTCCGGGTATGATGACCAGAAAGGCAGGTGTCATCGCAACCGGTGTCTGAAGGATCTGTATTGAAGTCAAGAAAATTTATTCGCGCTCTTGCTCGACGCTTGGAGAGAGGTTTGCTGAAGGGCTCGATCATTTGGCGCGGGTGGCAGATATTGAAGAAAAGAGCACTGCTTATAAAAGGTTCAAAATTTTCTAAACGAACTTGCTTTTATTGGGGTGCGGTCGCTATAACAAAGTTCCTCACAAAGAATACTTAGCATTAAAAATACATGGTGCAATACCTTGTGTGTCGGTCTATCGAGCTTATTTCCTGGGTTCGAATTTCGGTTGGGGGAAGAAAGGTTTTTTTGCCACTCTATCCGATACGGTCTGATCTTCTAAGAATACTACTTGCTACAAGAAGCTCCCTAATTCCTCATTCGGAATCCCCAGAAAACTAACGACCCATTATTCTGGTGTAATAATAACTTTAACGCGCATAAGATGGTTACCTGATGGTTTAGGGGCACTTAGACTGACAGCACAATGGACGTCTTCTATTCCTCATCTTTATGAACTTTGGGAGAAATCAAAAATGATGTGGGTCAGCTGTTTTGGTCCCTAATCTACTGATCAATATTTGATAAGATTAGGTCTCAAGGCATTTCGGTAGTTAAGTTGTGCAGAGGCAGACCCTTGCATAACATAAAAAAAATTTCAGTCTTTTGAAAAATATGCCAGTTCGCCAAGTGCAGCTTCTTGGAAAGATTCTCAAAAACCAATATTTCATAAAATAAATTTATGAGAATTAAGGGTTCTTATACATAATCCGGGTTTTGGCTCAGTTGGAGCTAGTAACAGTTATTTTAAAAATATGTGAAAAAGACAAAAGTAAAAGTTATAAACATCAGGCAGTAACGTACTCTTATCCCTTTCGAAAAACTCATTCAATACTATCGTATGTAGCTAAAAGTTGATTTGAATTTTGTAAAAATAGAAGTTTAAAAACTAAGGCGTTTGAATTGAATAAAGAAGGATTCAACTTACAATTAAGATTAGTCTTGCAATAAGAAAGTCTCAAAAATATTTTTTACAGACTGTGCTACTTTATAGTACCAAACCAATTTTAGTACCTTCTGTATGGAAAATGCGACTGCGTTCTGGGAACTCTCCTAAATATGCTCTCAGTCCATATCAAATAGTATATGTACTGAGCTCACGGTTTATGTTCTTCTTATCGGAATCAGTATCAGATGCTGTGCTCTCCAAGCCCTCTCCCCATAAAGTCAATTGATATGCAACTCTCCCGAAACGGTAAGGATTTCCATTCATGGCTCTCAATGTCAAAACTCATATTCCAACCGCGGCGAAGAAAATAATATTTCCGTCATTGGAACGAAAAAGCTTTTGCCAGTTGGGTGGCTCTACTGGAATGGAAAACCAAGATAATTTTAACACTACCCAAAAGCTTTTGCTCTCTTTAAAGTATTTTTTTTTATGTGAACGGTTGTTTGTGTATATTCCTTGCGTATACGGAATATTTGAACAGATGTCTACCATACATACGTGCATATCAAGCATAGACCAACAAAAGGTGTGAGCGAGTGGTCTTTTAATTAGAATGTAATTAATGTTGTTCTTATATTTTATGTTTGTCTTATTTTAGCCTCCAGTTAAGGGTGCAACATGTGTGTGCACTGAAGAGTCATATTCAAGGGGATTTCCTTACATATGTTGGACACATGTTGATGTACTACAAGTGGTCCTCATTATAAATGGTGTCATTCCATTGAAAAAAAAGGTGGAATCTTCTTCGAGGTTATTAACATGAAGTGCCGGGTTGTTCACTTTTTCTTAAGGATGGGTGAACTTGCAACAACTAGCTAGATGTGTTTTTCTCGACATCGCTTTGGGTGGATACTTGAAGTTGAAGAAAATTTCTTAAATGGCTTTTCTTGAATTGTGCAGATCTTTGTAGTACAGAATTATTTCAATTCAATCTGGAAGCAAACAAAGTTATGCCAGGCATTACATAAAACTGCCATTCCCGCAAAGTTGCGTTTTTATAGTCCTGTTATGTATGCAATTATTCTGCGTAGCTAGCTCTAATCAAAAAATCAAATTCCAATTAAAGTTCGCAGATTATTGCGGGGATCTAATTGTTTCGTTAAATAAATAATAAAAAAGTTTTTTTTCCAAACTTAATTGGGACTTGTAATCGGCGTATATGCGAAAGGATATACCACGGATAGTGAGTTAAAGTTATAATCATAGTCAGTTAAAATCATTGAATGTATTTTATGAAACAAATTGTCCACTATCCTACGAACACATGTGAAAACCTATTAAATATGTTAGAATATTTATTTTAATCCCGGCTAGAACTTTACATCAATAAAAAAGTAACCGGAACCTATCGTGTCTTATATAACGGAACAACTCCATTTGTCATCAGTTCTATTAAATATTTAGGGTTATAATAAGCATATTAAACTCTACTTTAAAATTTGGTTTAATTTTATATCGATTTATGTTCTCGATTCTTTAAAGTCTTTTTTTGTGCCGGAACTGAAACATTCATCAAATTTGTCAACGAACACGCCTGATTATAATCCGTAGACTAAACTGTGAGGTGGGAACTCACCTCACCATATTTCTGCAGCCACAATTGAGCCTATTGTGATTTCCTCTTAAATTTTATTAAACTTAGTTCATCGAGTTGAATGAATCCGACTAAGGGCCTTATCATAGCTAAAACAAAATTTTGTTTTCATGTTTTTAGACGGTTGCCACGGAAACCACCCCGCAAATTATCGAGGATGCTCTCCTTTGAAAAAACTGAGAGCATAAACGATATTTATAAAATAAAAATGATACTTAACATCAGGGTTAAAATCGAACCCATGCGAAAGGGCAATAGACTGATACCACAGTGTAAGCGATGCCAAGAATTCAGGCACACAAGTGCCTACTGCCAAAAAGAACCACGTTGCGTGAAATGTGCCGGAAAACACCTGTCAACAGAGTGCAAAGTTGACATAAAGGTTCCAGCAGTTTGCGCCAATTGCCACGGAAACCACCCTGCGAACTATCGAGGATGCGAAGTAGCCATAGAGCTGCAAAAGGGACGAGAACCTCTTAAGGAAAGTACTAGAGGCCAGAATCAAAGCCTAGGACGTCCAAAAACTGCTTAAACTCCTAAGCCAAAGACTCCAAAGACGCCAAAGCCGATCAAAAGTGCGAGATTGGCAAAGGAGGCATCGACAAAAGGCGTAAAAGCTCCAGAAAAGAGCGGCGCCAGCTCAAGGGCAGCGGAGAAACCACCACTGGTCGAACCGAAATCATACGCACAGGTTGCAGCAAACGAAAACAAAGCAAGATCGCCCACAACAGATGTAGTGTCTCAGATCCTCGCTGTAATCTTGAAGAAACTTGAGGATCAGACTAAAATCAAGAAAGTTATACTTGACAAACTGAGCAAGCTCGAGTTTAAGCCTCGAAAAAATTACAAAAGAACATGAATATGAAACAGTTATTTAAAATACTAACATGGAATGCAAACGGCCTTCTGAATAAAATAGAGAAACTAGAAGTATTTCTATGGAAAAACAATATTGATATTTGCATGTTTACGGAAACTCACCTTAAAAACGGGTCTACACCCAAACTTAAAGGTTACAATGACTATCACGCACATCGCCCTTCGCAAAATTCGGGAGGAGGATCCTCCCTCTACATTAAAAACTGCATAAAGCACTTCAAGAACACAGAAGTTGAGCTAGACTCTATGCAGATCAGTTCAGTTTCTGTAAAAACTGACTGCTTAGATTATAACATTCATCTTGTTATTTCCCGCCAGGATCTTGTTATTTACACTGGTGGGAGACGATCTTGATCGTATGTATGACTTCATTGGGTCCAATTTTATCATTGGGGATGATAATCTTGTTATTTCCCGCCAGGATATACACTGGTGGGAGACGATCTTGATCGTATGTATGACTTCATTGGGTCCAATTTTATCATTGGGGGTGACTTTAACGCGAAGCATACTTTTTGGGGCTCACGATGCAATTCAACAAGAGGCAGATTACTGTACAAAAATAGTATGAAGCGTGGGGTTGACTTTTTCTCCACGGGTAAGCCAACAGATTGGCCAACCGATAGGAATAAAAAGCCTGACCTTGTCGAATTTTTCATCGCTAAAGGGTACCCCAAATACCTTACGCGAATTGAAGAGTGTTATGATCTTTGCTCAGACCACTCAGGAGTAATCTTGAATATGGGTGGAAGACTGGCGAAAATAGAAAGAGCTCCTAGATAAGCTAGCAAAAACATGAACTGGGACGCCTTCAGAAAGGACTGTAAGGAGGGTGTTGGCTTGAATGTACCATTGAAAACTCCGTTCGAGTTAGAAACCGCAGTTGACAAATTCATTGAAGCAATTCAGAGCGCTGCTTGGAACAACTATTTGTCCCAAAAGAACGCAGTTAGCACCGACGGGCATGTACGTAAAACATATCCGCTCGAAATCGAAGAATTGATTCGTGAAAAGAGAAGAGCGCGTAGGAGATGGCAAGGCACGAGGGCTCCCCCAGACAAAACCCTCTTGAACCACCTCTCTAACAAACTGAAAGGAATGTTGCAAGATCTTAAAAATCGTGAGACCACTGAATACCTTGAAGGCTTGTCGGCGGATGAGCTCAAACTACTCGCTGTGGAAACCAGTTAAGTCTATCAAGAAACCTATAATCCACTCGACACCAATAAAAAAAACTAACGGCGAATAGGCAAGAGAAGATAAAGTGAAAGCGAATTTGTTTGCTGAATATTTAGAAGAAACATTCAAGCCTTTCGACAGTCCGCCGTTGGCTGACCTTCTAAACAACAACGCGGAACCTGATAGCTTTAGAATGAAAAAAGTTTCGTTAGTTGAACTCCGATAGATAATTAGCAAACTAAAAAATAATAAGGCCCCGGGTTACAACCTGGTCACTGGCGAAATATTGAAAGAGCTACCAAAAAAGGCATTAGTCAAGCTTCTTTATATGATAAACGCTTCTCTTAGACTTCTATACGTTCCAAGACAATGGAAAGTTGCTGAAGTCATTATGGTTCCAAAACCGGGAAAATGCGCAAATGATAAAAAATCTTATAGGCCCATATCGCTTCTGCCGATAATATCGAAAGTATTCGAGAAACTTCTGCTGAAGCGAATAATTGCAATAATTGCAGAAATACGCTTGATCCCGGATCATCAATTCGGCTTCAGACCTAACCATTCCACAATAGACCAAGTCTACAGAATAACGCATGAAATTGAACAAGCCTTAGAAGGGGAAAAAATATGTTCAAGTGCTTTCCTCGACGTATCGCAAGCCTTCGACAAGGTATGACACGAAGGCTTGAAATATAAGCTACGGCAAAACTTGCCGGAAGACATGTTTAAAATGTTGGAAAATTATCTTGAGAGCAGACTCTTTCGTGTTAGGTGTAGTAGTAAATACTCGAGTTTCAAGCAAATTCGGGCTGGCGTACCCCAGGGAAGCGTCCTCCGTCCGACCCTGTTCCTGCTCTACACAAGAGACATACCTCTAGATGACGAGACAGTCGTGGCCACGTTTGCGGACGATACGGCCATCCTGGCAACAGGTGAATCAGTCGAGTCATAAACGAGAAACCTCCAACGAGCATTGGACAGAATTTGTGTCTGGACGAAGACTTGGCGAATCGCTCTTAACGAGAACAAGTCTACGCATGTGAATTTCACTTACAGAAGGGTTAACAATTTGCCTCTGTTCATAAATTCTGTACAAATACCTTATGCAAATGAAGCGAAGTATTTAGGGATGACATTGGACGCTAAACTAAGGTGGAAACCACACGTAAAGAAGAAGCGTGACGAGCTCGAGATTAGGCTCAGGGAAATGTATTGGCTTATCGGAACATTTTCGAAATTAAGCACATATAACAAACTGCTCTTGTACAGGCAGGTGTTAAAGCCGTCCTGGACATACGGTATATAACTTTGGGGTTGTACCAAGCCGAGCAACATGTCCATGTTGCAGACTTTCCAAAACAAGACCATAAGAGCAATTGTGAATGCTCCATGGTATATTAGGAATAGCGATATTCACAGAGATTTAGGAATAGCTACCGTGGGCGAAGAAGTAACAAACTTCGCTCGAAAGCTAAATGCTCGCCTTCATGTTCATTGCAGCAATGAAATGATCCGTACTCTAAACGAGACTCTTAATGATGTTAACAACGAGCGACGACTACAAAGAACAAGACCCTTCGATCTAGCGACGTAGGGTGAAGCCGCATGAATGAACGGCTCAGTAGGTGCATTCACTGGAAAGCAACCTATCCAATGCGTTTAACACTATGGAAGCGTAAACTACTTGTTAAGTTAACTTAGTTGTAGTCAAGAAGTATTATGAGAGAGCGAAAATTTACTACTATGAATTTTTTTAATTAATTATTCAATTAATCAATTTTTTTAAGTCTTCTAGTTCTTCAGATCTTTTTCAGATTCGGTTAAAGTACAAAGCTTACCAAAGGAAGGAAGGCTGCGTTAAAATTTTTTTAAATTTCCGTTTTTAGCCTAAGTTTTTAGAAGCCAATTAAAAAAACGAAATAAAAAAGGAGCTTGTTTTACCGTTTACGCATAAACCTGTGGCCATAGAATTAAAAACTGGAAAATACTTCAAAATATTTGTTTTATGGATTTGAAATTTAAAAAATTATAAAAAAAGGCCAAAAGAACGCATGTCTCCCCCTCTGTCTCCCAAACGGTATAAAGTATAATTTTGAATTAACACCGGGCATAGTCCATCTTCTTAAATTTTATACAAAACTATAGCAGACTTCGAGTATTAAAAACTTCGAAGATTTAACTGAAAAACGTGAAAACATTTTCGAAACCAATTTTTTAAAGATTTCTAGATCCTCAACGGTTATGACGATCTTTAGTTCTGAAGTGTGAAATGTTTTAAAGGCAAGCGAACTGTATCAAAAACGTTTCAAAATTGCCGTTGTCGACCCTTAGTTCTTAAGCCTATTCAAACAAGCGAAATAAAAAACAGCATATTTTTACCGTTTTCTCAGAAATCCGTGTCAACAGAATCTTAGAAAAGTGGCAAATGCTAGCACAGGTGGTTGTAAAATTGATCAAAAAGTCAAACGGTAATTAAAAATAATCGAAATTGCTGTTTTATGGGTCTTAAATTATAAAAATCCTAAAAAAGGCCAAGAAATAGTATGTCCTTCCCTCTATTTTAGTAACTTTTTACCAGCCTTTTATTTAGAGTAACGAAACCCAATATAAAATCACCCAATATAAGAACAAGTGACAGCACTACGAAAAAAGTATTACAGACTGTAAAATATATCCAGAAATAATTTTAATAAATAAATAGAATGTTAGACAAACTGCGCAATATAGATGACCATAACCTTCAACAAAAGCGGACGGACTGTATGTCTACATACTTGACGGTCTTTTTTTCTTTTGTTGGAGGCAGTTGCCAGGAAGATTTGGCTTGTTTGTTGCCTTCTGTTTCATTCCAATTATGGAATACTTATTACTTAAGCCATATATCTTACAGTCTTGTGCTTCACTGATGGGCTCCCCGCAGAAGGGCCTTGGCCACGTCTACGATTGGCTTGAATGTAAACCAACCTCAAATTTTGATTTGAGGCATTTAGAAAGCATTTAGTTTAAGAAAGACTGCTTTACCAAGTTAGACAAGGTGTCAACTTGGAACTCAAATTTTGGTGTATGGACATTGTGAAAAGAAATCTTCGACTGTCCATGCCCACTTTTGTCATGTTAGATCCTTAAAAACCTCATATGAAAAATTGCTGCAAATAACAAATAATTCTATGAAAAATTTAAAAGATTGGTTTTTCGATAAGAGTGATATGATTTCTTAAAAAAAAAAAAACACTATTTGTTAAGGAAATTCAAAAGATTTCATTTAATGTGAAGTAACGGGTGATTTTTTAGCTGGTTTGGTTTTGGCAACACTGGTTTTGACAGCTGACGTGTGTTTAGTACCTTGTGTCACTGTCAAACAGCTTCAGTTTGGTTTGCAATTTAACCATGGATCGTCTTACAAATGAACAACGCTTGCAAATTATTAAATTTTACTATCAAAATTCGTGCTCGGTTCGAAATGTTCATCGCGCGCTGCTTCCATTTTATGGTCGGCATTCTCGACCTTCTGAGCAGTCTATTCGGAAGATTGTGATCAATTGGTCAATTGGCCGCCTAGATCGTGCGATTTGACACCATTAGATTATTTTTTGTGGGGGTATGTCAAGGTTAATGTCTATAGGGACAAGCCCGCTTCGATTGACGCACTGGAAGCCAACATCCATGCATTCATTCGTGAGATACCGGCCGATATGTGTGAAAGAGTATGCCAAAATTGGACTCAGCGGATGGGCTACCTGAGACGCAGCCGCGGTCAACATTTGCATGAAATTATCTTTAAACATTAAATTGCAAGGTTCAAACTATCGATTCAAATAAATATTTCATTAATTTTTTCGAATTTTTTGTGTTTTTTTTTTTAAAAAACAAGTTCTCAACCTCTTAAAAAATCACCCGTTACAACCGATACAATTAATTTCTGAATAAAACTTCATTCAAATGGCCTCCACGACTTCTTCTGCAGGAACGAATTCAATGAACCCAATTTTTAAGCACTTTTTCACTAAATTAAGTCGTATGTTCTGAATAGCACGTTCAATATTGGCTTGCAAGGCTTGAAGGGTGTCTGGTTTATCGCTGAAGACCAATGACTTCAAAAAACCCCACAAGAAAAGTCTAATGGCGTTAAATCACTCAGTTGAAAGTGAGCCTCATCGGGGAAGATGATTTTCTTAAAAAAATCGTTATCGTTTTGAAGTTGTCCCAAGGAAAAATCAGCAAACTCACGAGGATTACGGTAGTCCAAAGGCTTTAGTTTTCGAGTGAGAACAATTTTATACAGAAGCCAAGTCCTTTCTCAAAATCCACCAGGTTCTGGTTTTAGACAGTCCTAATTCTTGAGTCATAAGCTTGGAATCGACAAATCGCAGTCTTCAGCTACACTGGCCTGAACGGCAGGAATATTTTCATTACTTCGAGCGGTTCTTTGTCTTATTGGCACTTGAACATTATGCAAACAAAATGAACTCTCGAAATTTTCAACAATTCGACGAATAGCGAGCACACTTGGACGATAATAACGATCATAAAATGGGAAAAGCGCACGAAAAGTTGCAATTGGAGAACGATTTTTTGATAATAAAAATGAATAGTGTGTAAAAGTTGTTCTTGCGTATATCTCTCCATGATGAAATTATAAACATTACTGAATGCAATGAAAAAAGACAGATCATGACATACTACAAGTGGTCAAAACATCACTTTAAAATCACATCATTCCTATTTGAAAACCCAATATAAGCTATAAGTTTAAGCATCCCCCGCATCCCCCGGATGCGATGGACTTGTTCGAAGAAATTGGCCAACTTCATAAATTCTCAACGTTCATAGATTAAACGTATGAGATGCGGTACACAAAATCTGGTGACGGTTTGGTAGTTTGTGATATCAGTATTCCGGCAACTATATACAATAGCGACTGTTAGCCTACAATTGGTGTAATTGCTTATCTACCCATATAAAGCAAAAGTTAAAGCACCCATCCTCTGCACCCAGCACCCAGCCAACTGTTCCGCTAAGTGTTGCGGCTTTGCACGTGGCTGCCATGAACTGCAATAGTAATCCAACTCTTGTCGGCTGCACCAAACGTTAGAAAATGTATAAACGAAGTGAAAGGAGTGCCAATGCTTCTTAGAAATAGCTAAGCCGTAATGCAAACGCATGCTTGAAAACTTCATCTCCACGTCTACTTCTTGGGGTATTATTGTACCACGAAAGCATGTGTATGTAGGGTGCTATATTTAAGTAATTAGACACATTGTAAGAAAACTTTTGCAAGTTTAGAGCCACAGAAGTATGGTATTCAAATTAAGTGTTGACGGTGAGAAAACATGTTTATGGCCCTGGTACACGTTCTCATCTAAATTCTATTCAATTGATAGGCTTTGCACTGCCGCAGTTAACTCTACCTGAAAACTGCGGAAGAAACGCAGAAAATGGAAAGATAATTCCAAAGTTGAAATTACATTACATTGTTGGAGCCTTACCTACTTATATAAGCGACAGGTTGAAAATATCCATAATTATTGTTCGTTTGAATCGGGTTTTCTTTTTTTTTCGGGTACAATTTCTGGTAATTTTCCTTTAAGTATAAAAATAAAATTTGTTGTATTTTTTCTTCCAAAGTTCCTTCGATGATTTGCACACTTCTTCTGGTAGTTCGATTATCCTTTGCATATTTCTGACATCAGAAGAATAAATGAGCACCAGTTAATTTCGTAACAAGCTTAACATAACTATAAAAAATGTAATTTTATTACATTAATATTATTTACATAGTATAATATATTTGGGGTGCTGTGGCGTAGTGGTTAGTGTGTGTGCTTGCTACGCTGGAGGTCTGGGTTCGAATCCTGCCATCGTCACCTGAAAAAAAAGACTTGCTCTTTTTCACGGCCACCACCTCCGCGAGGGTCTGACAAGCCCTCCGAGAGTATCATTTGTCTTGAAAAACTTCTCAAAGTGCCGTTCGGATTCGACAAAAAATTGTATGTAAAGAAATTAACACACCAGCATACATTGTTGAGAAGTTGGCCCTGGTTCACTTCGAGCTGTTGCGCCACTCTATTTATTTTATTTTTATAATATATTTATTTTTCTTATATTTGTTAATTAATTATAGAGTATTACAGTATATGGAAATTAAGTAAATATTATTTAATACTATATTAAAATATTTCGAGTGTAAATTTAATAAGACATATATAAATACATAAGGTCTGTGTATACGAGTTATAAAATACTGCCATTTCAGTCTAGAAAAGAAAGGGGACATCTTTGACTATTTGCCCGATTTTCGCGTTTCAAATTCTTAAAAATGTTCTTTCATTAATTTTTTGGTAGATACTGTTATCTTTTTTTGTAAGTCTTCTATCCTTATTAAAGGTAAATTTTAGGTTAAGGTACTCAAGTTTTTATTGAAATGCAGGGTGACACATAAATTTTACTGTTTAATTTAAAAAAAAAAAAAAACTAAAAAAAAATACAAACGTTTCCATGTTTTCAAATTTTTTGAATTTTTTGTTTGCTACTCAAATGGTTTATGCTTGCGTGAAATTAAATTATTTCAAAAGCTATGTGTATTAATATATTCAAAAAGCTATGTGTAGCAAAAGGTCTGCCTCGAAGCTTCTGCTGTGTAAGGACTCCAAAACGTTCTGGAAGGCCGTTCGTTCTGTTGCCGGCCTTGAAAATAAAACTTCTTCGGTAGTGTGCGTAGATCTCCTTGCTTCACACTTAAAGAACCTATTGACTTCAGACCCCAGCCAAAAACACATAAGTTTTGCGCTACCAAACTGTGTTGTTCCCGAACTAGATGACGCTTTTGTAATGTCGGAGTTGTTAACAGCATTAAAAAAATGAAAAATTCAAAGTCAGCTGGACCTGACGGAATCCCAGAGAGTTTTTCAAGAATGCGACCGCTGAATTCCTCAGCTACCTCTTGGAGCTCTGTAATAAGATTCTTAAAGATGAAATAGTTCCCGAAAGCTTCTTGTGCTCAAAAATGTTTGGTATTTTTAAAAAAGGTGACCCGAGTGTCCCGGAAAATTACAGGGGTATTTCAGTCCTTAGCTCACTCAGGAAGATATTTACTCAAATGCTTTACCACAGGCTTGTAAGCTGGGTTGAATCAAATAATGCACTCAGTGCTTTTCAAGTAGGTTTTCGTCCAGGCCTGTCAACAATTGACCAAATTTTCACCCTAACGACTATTGCAAGTCATTTTATTGGGAAGAAAAAGAAACTTTACTCCTTTTTCGTCGACCTGAAAGCAGCTTTTGACACAGTAAATAGAAATCTACTTCTTTATAAATTGTCAAACCTAGGTATATCCTCCAAATTTATTAGATTATATGAAAAACTGTTGGCTAACAATTCTGCCTCAGTTTGGGATGGAAGTAAGAAATCTTCGGAATTTCTAACTAACTCTGGAGTCCCACAAGGCTGTATTTTGAGTCCTCTGCTGTTTGCTTTGTTTATCGATGATGTAATAAATTTCTTGCCAGGTGGAGTAAGATTTGGAGATACTCTAATAAAGGTACTTCTATATGCCGATGATCTTGTTGTCTTATCAGATAACCCTCTTACTCTTCAGCTTATCCTCAATAAGCTGAAAGATTATTGTGATCTTTGGGACCTAAAAATTAATGTTTTAAGATCTAAAATTATGATTTTTAGACATCACCACAAATTGAGTAGGAGCGAAAGGTGGACCTTGGACAACGACAACATTGAAATTGTGAATGAATTCAAATATCTAGGCTTCCGCCTGAAATTCAATTTAGACTTTGTCCTTACATTAAAGAAAGATCGGTGGCAGCTTAAACTGCGATCAATTCTATGTGGAACAGGTTTTTCTCCAACAAAGATGTTGACTTGCGGTCTAAATTCAGGGTTTTTGAGGCGGTAGTTAACACCTGCTTTCGTTATGCAAGTGAAGTCTATGGTCACCGAAAGCTCGACGAGGTTGAAGCTATCCAACGTTTCTTCGTAAAAAGGATTTTCAGGCTCCCTCGATCATCGCCAAACTACGCAATAGACATTGAAACAGGTTTATCTCCAGTTTTTGTAAGAAATGCCAAATCAAGTGCCGACTATTTGTCCAAAGTTATTATAAGATCTGTGAATAACTTGCAACGTAGAGTTCTTTTGGTTGCACTAGAAGGGGACTTTTCACCTTTTAAGGAATGGCGTGAGCTTGCTGGTAACCATAATTGTCAATTAAATCTTGACGAGAGAAATTGCCACGAATGGCGAAGTATATTCTATGACTGCCTGGCAGCCATTGACGAAAAGCTCTATCAGCAGTCCTTGTGCAGAGCGAGAACATCACTTACAAGAGAACTTTATAAAAGCCTCACTCACGATTTACACAACGCCAACTATTTTTGTGATAAGCTGAACGCGTCCGAAATTAGTTTAGTATTTAAGGCACGCACTGAAATGCTTGATCTTAACTTCAGACCATGATACCGAAGACACCTTCCATTTCTTAGCTTTATGTCCTATCCTTCAAGAGATCCGAAGATTATTTTTTGCCAAGAGCCTTCTCTCGATCCAGGAATGTCGCTCCTTACTAAACGGCGGATTTGGTTGGAAGATACTTACATGCTATCTAAAAGAAGCAATTGCTTTTCGTAATTTTCGTAATTTGTATCAGTCTCCGTGAGCTAAATCAGCAAAGCAAAATCAGATCTATCCACGAAGAAATCCCTTTTGTTCCGTTTTAAGCTAAACCAAAAGCCCATAAGTATAGATGACAAAGAAGTCACAATCTTTTCTTTTGTATTACAAATTAAATTAACCAAAAAAAAAACAAAAACCTAATATAAGCACTAATTATTAATTAACTTTCTCGGTCCTATCATTCAACGGCAGACGGCTCTAAGCCATGTTGTATACTACTTTTTGTAAACTTCTTTTTGTAAGACTTATCGAAATGAAAATAAAAAGTTTTTTGAATTGAATTGAATTTGAATTGAAATTAAATTGATAAGATGGAAACAACTCAGAAGTTATATACGAAGTTATATAAGAACCGTTTAATATTTCAATTCCGCTGTATTTTTCTTTCAATCCCAAAAAATTGTCATTGCCTGAGACTTTTTTCGAAACTGTGTATATTAACGTTACCGTTGCGGTGTTTTAGCTTTTTTCTTTTTTTTTTTTTTATTTAAAATCCATAAAACGACTATTTAGAATATCTCTTTTTTTAATACCGTTATAATTTTTTTCAATTCTCAATTTATTTGCGCTAGCAATGGCTATATTTTCCCATTGATCTGACAGACAGACTTTGACAGACTTTTTAGTTATCGCTTATACAAGCTGCTTTTTTAATTTGCAATCAAAACCATTTTATTGAAATTATTGAAAGACCTTGAACATTTTAGAAATGGCTTCATGCTTTTTAAACGCAAACTAAATTTCAATATAATCGGAAAAATACCAAAATATTTTGAAAAAGAATATTTTAAATGTTTTTGAAGCTTTCGGGCTTAATCTGATCAGTTTTCAAAAATTTTTATTTTTTTCCCAAAAACAACAAATAATTCCTAATGTGCGAGGCTTGATAGCATCGGAGATGGTAGTTGGGCTCCTTGGAGCCATCCGTGAATATACGATGGCATTCTTGTCCTGGCTCAAAGTCTGGCCGAAGCCATTACATTACCTGAGGAAAGTTGTCAGAGAGCATGTCCATAAGACAGGGGCGATGGACAATTCTCGAACAAGTTCTTCAAAATTCCAATGCGTTAGGTACCAAAACCGCGTCTCTTTAAGCGAAAGATGATTTTCACCGTACATAAATAAATTAAGGGGGGAGGTTCATCAAAGCATCTAGGGCAGAGCCCGGCGTGCTAGGGAAGGTCCCTATGCAGCCAAGACAAGCCGTTCTTTGGAGTTTGGCAAAAGAGGCAATAACACGTTTCCGCGAAAGCCGGTTCCACCAAACAACCGATGCGTATGAGAGGAGTGGTCTAACTATGGCCGTATAGATCCAGCGGACCCTTTTCGGAGATAAGCCCCATGTCTTGCCAAAAGCGCCTCTGCATTGCCAAAAGGTGGACAATGCTTTTTCGGTTTTGGATTCAACATGCTTGGACCAAAGAAGTTTTCTATCAAGGATTACTCCCAAGTATTTGACTTCATCGGATATCGGTATAGTGACACCTTTAAGCACTAGTTGAGTCAGACCAGTGGCATTCCTCCTTCTCGTAAAGAGAACAACCGTAGTTTTAAGAGGATTCACTGAAAGCCCATTCCTAGTGCACCAATCATTGATCAAGTCCAGGGATCTCTGCGCCTGAGAGCACACAGTCCCTAGGTATGAGCCGACAGAATGAACGGCGACATCATCCGCGTAGGCTTGTGTGTAGGTTCCAGGAAGGTTGAGAGCCGATAGGAGAGAGTCTACCATCATGCCTCATAAAAGAGGAGACAGAACGCCACCATGCGGGCAGCCCTTGTTTACCCCAGTTATGATGCACTTGCCACAATCTGCTTCGGTTATCAGCGTCCTGTTCATTAGCATTGCCCTAGTCCATCTCGGAAAGTTTACTACAAATTGAAGAAAAAAATTATAACAAATATGCAAGATATTAGTATTTGCTATATGCTATTGTTCATATTTAGGAAAAAACGGTTTTTTTCTGAAATAATTTTCGGTTTTAACTCATTTTGTCATGATTTTAATTTTTGGCCCAGACCCATTTGTGGGGGCGCGGCCTATACAAATTATATATGAATTCAGAACAAAAAAATTAAAATTTGGTGTAGCACGCTATTTATAGCGCCGGGTATATAGAAGTTTGTCACAGACGGACTCTTGCACTTATTCACTTGTTTAAACTAGGCTTCGAAAAACTTAGGTTAGAAACGGCAATGTTAAATTCTTTTAACGCAGCTTGCTTTCTTTTTGTACGCTTTATTCCTACTTTAACCAAATCTTGTCAAGATCACTTATATACGGTCAAGATGCTAAGATATTAAAAAATTGTTTTTGAAAATGCTGTTATCGCTGTTATGTTTTTGAGTTAAGCCCCGAAGGTTTTTAAAATTCGAAATTCGCTTTATTTTTCCTTAATTTTTTTATAATTTCTTTATGATTTATGATTTGTCCAAAGAACACCGGTGATAATGCGGAGGAAACATGTTTTTTTTTCAAAAATGTGTTAAAACAGAAGTTTTTTAACTTTTTCTGCTTTTTTTTTTTCAAAAAAAGTGACTTACGCACTTTTTTTGAGTTGGAACTGCCTTACAGGTTTGTTCAATATTGGATTTGTACACCAAGCGGTTCAAAAGTTATGGCGCCAAAAACTCTGATTTTCTGATTCTCTGATTCCTAGAACGCTTTTCAATGTCTTCAAAAAATTTAATTTTTATATTAGAGTTAAATATCTACTAAACTTAATACATATATTATACTTCAATATTATCATTAAGGTAAGCCCCGGCTACTTTGAACTGCTGACCAGATATGATAGTTTTGGTTTCTTATAAGCAGGTCTTAGGACTGTTAGTACAGCATGTGGATCAATGAACTACCTTGAAATGGATTTCTTAGGCTAAAAAATATTAGTTGGATACTCACACATTCGATCAATTCGACGTGATGGACTGAAAGCCTTACTCTACTCTGCCCCAATCTATCAACCCTAATGGAAACATGAAAACTGTCGTATCCACCATAATGAAACAAACATAAATAGATGAAATGTCAAACCGCTTGAAATATTTATTTTAAATCAATACGCAACAATATATTCATGTACATATCGATGGGGTTGACCTACTTATAAGTTCTAAATTTTTAATCGGGTATTAGCGTTAGAAACAATTTAATTTATATTAAATTTAACTACATCAAAAGCTGAAAAGTTGACTCAGTGCTTAGAGCAAAAAAGTTGATGAGTTTAGTGGTTGTTTTCGTGTGTGACGTTCGGTTTATCCAATAGAGTTTGGCCGCTTTCTATGGAAAGGGTTAGGGTTGAAATTAAATCTATTCGAAACTAAAAGCTCCAATAAATAATCCGTAGTAAAATAATTGTTTTTATATTTTGCTGAAAGGCCATGAACATTGAATTGAGGAGATTATTTTAATAGTCAGTGAGGCACAAAACGCTTCTTTTTAAGCTCGCAGTGCCAAAGCCCCAGGAAGGCTCTACCGACTTACAACCTCAGTGGGCTATAAGGATATCAAGAGCAAACATTTTATGCTTTGTGATAGTAGGATGAGACTGCTTGAAAACCTGAAAATTTGTCTTGCCAGCTTCAAAAAGTATCAAAACACTAGCTGCTGACGACATTCGATACAAAACTTTTTTAAGAATTATTTTTTTTTTAGGATATACCACCGACCGCAAATACCATTCTACCGAATCAAAACATTTTGTATATTACTTTAGTGGCCTAAGCAAGATGTGGATCGGCGAAACTAAGAAAACAATATGCTTGCATACAGTCAAAACGTGCGTATTCAGATGTCTAATTTTTTTTCTAGTTTTATACGTTAAACTGTAGACTTCACATGTGTCAAAAAAAAAAACATACACGGCCGCGTAAGGCGCCATCAGCTTTATATTGCATCTCCTCAAGATCGGCACGTCAATCCCAGAGAATTCTTTTCCAACACATCATTTTTTTTTCAAAAATTTATTAAACAAATCGATATTTTTTTTTGTATTTTTATCATATCTAAAAGTGTGGATACAGAAACATTCCTTCTTGATTTTATCCAAGGCTATGGGTGTGATGCATGATAGAAAGCTGGAGAAAGATTTTTCAATAATCTTATAAATTCCCCCAAGCATATGGGGCGGCTAACATCTTTCAAAATTCCTCACCCGTTGTAGGAATTGAGAAGAAAAGGAAAACTCTTTTCAATCTTATTTTGTTGCATACAACTTTGGATAAGTTGCCAACAGTTGGGCGTCAAGTTCAGAGAAGTTATTTGATATTATGTGTAAGAAAAGTTCCTGAACAAACTAGAAAAGGTTTTCCGAAAATGCCTTTTCACTTTGAAACTCCATCCACACTTGTGTTAAAAAATGTTTTCCTTCTGGCGAAATGTAAACACACATCATGTTTAACCAGAGAATTGAGAAAACTAAATTGTAAATAAATTGCTGCAGAAATTTTATTCTCGGTATGTCCTTGCTGTTCCGACAGTCATTAGCAAAGACGACATTAATAATTGTTCGATGCTGTGTGTGTTTTTGAAGGAAACAATGGTCCAAAGTATCGTTTGTGCTATCATATTTCGATTTGAATGTCTATTGTTTGAGTTTATCTTTCTCGCCCGCATATGGGACCAGCTAAAGTATGGGGATGCTTTGAAATAGTTTTGCATAAAAACAGTGGGTTTTACAAGAAATTCTTGTATCCTTTGTAGTCTTTGTCATCAACATACAACCACAGAGAAAAGTTCCAAGTATAGGGGGGATAATTCTTGGAACCCAAAGTTGTTGTATTGCTTGTCGAAACTACTTTAACCACCATATCCACATCGAATTTCATCATATATCCTGCACAAAACCACTCGATAATTTGAAACATTTTCGAAATGTTTCCATTTCGGTTGGCCTCCGCACACTGACAACCAAAACAGAATCAAAACTCAACAAAGATTAGGACAATAAACTGTTCTTAATGTTAGTATAGATGCCTTTCGGGAATAATAATTTAACTTTCTGGTCTCCGGATGAGGTTTAGCATATAACACACAGGCCATGCCTAGCACAACCGCCCACGCCCCTCATTGTGACTCTTGTTATGGTTTCATCGTCCTTGGATGTTGGTTTTTTTTTTCGTGTTTCCTCCTCAACTCTGGGTGCAATGAGTTATGACGAAACTTTTAGTTTACTCCCATAAATTAGATTTCGTGCGGTTCTGTGCTGTAGAGATGGCGCTCGGGCCGTGATGAATGCGTGTGCAGTTGCTCAAGACCGTATTTAGGACGAGATACAATTTGTTTAGTATCGTGCGGTTTACTTCGTCTCAAGTTGGGCAAACTTATGGTTTTGTTGGTTGGGATTTTCTTAATTATCTTCCAATTCCGAGTGGAATGGGGACAGCTAGTGTGCACCATCCGGGGGGAAAAACTAAGGCGCTTTGCTTTATTGTTCTCGACGGAGGAGGCTGTAAATAAATAAAGACACATACAATTACCAACGGGCACAAGTAATTTGGTTACAAACTTTTACTTCAGTCAAGTGTACATGTGGAAATGGAAACGGATATGGAAAGTTCCTTGTTTTTCATCTGTAAAGGTTGTAGTTCACACTCAAAGCCGTAATTGGCCAGAAAGTTGTTGAAGCAATTAAAGTAGGTACCTTAAATCTGAATTGAGGTCCCTCGCAGAGCTCCTTGTATTGCGCAGCACATAATGAGGCAAAGTTATTGAGGATACAAAAAGGAAAGAGAGGTGTCATCTTTTAGGAAAATGGAAAATTAGTTTTGTAAATTGTAAATTTTGTACCACGTCTGGTTTTGTTTCTTATGGCGGATGCGCCATCTTTTATGTCGGTGTGTAACATTGAAAAACACCAGACTTCTTTTGGTTGGTTTTTTTTTTGAAAAAGGGGAAAGATTACTTCGTCTTATAAAGTCGATCACTTGGTTGATGTTTTAGTCAAGAGTTTGCGCAAATAAATTGTAATGGACCCTTTAAGCGCCTAAACTTTACAGAATAGAAATCGCTTGCGTTTTTTTAAAATTATGCAGTACTCCGATACCGACAAAATATATGGCGCACCCTGTCAATTGGACTCGAGTTTTCCAGCACTTTCAATTTAAGCTTGGGTGAAATTTAATCCAATTTTTGTTTCATTTGTGCTTCAGTTTGGAACACAAAAAAAATGAAACAAAAATCTACGACTAATTGTAAGAAATTTATAAAAAAGTTGGCTTAATAAATTTTGTTGTTTTTTTTTTGTCGAGGAAGTGACTGTTGACCTATACACAATTAGAGAAGGTTTAACTTTACGATCATCATATTATCTGAATTTATACACAGGCTTATCGACGACGATTTGAAACATAAGACTTCTTCCTTCGACCATTTTCTACTTGGAAAGTTTGCCTTTGTTGGGCGTTAAAGAAAAAACAGCGGCAAACGCACTTTCTTGCACGGCTGATTTTCTAGCATGCAGTGACCTTCTTATTATATTTTTGAATGCCCTGAAATTTTCTTCTATCTGTGTTTAACATACTTTCATCATCGACAAGCTTGAGCCCAAAAAAAAAAACACAGTTGTCCGCTTTGGAAAAGAGTATAAAACATCTAGACGACTTCACGTTAAAATGTTTAATGCAACAGCTCAAAAACTCTCCTAGTTTAATTTCCATGTGGTTAAAGTTTTTTTTTTATCTAAATTCTATTACACCCTTCAAAAGCATACAAGAAATTTACAAAACAAAACACAAACAAAATCTAATATTATTCATGTATTCAAAAAATGAAAGAAGGTATAACTATGGCGCTCGCCCCTCGTGTCCGGTTCAATTTTCTTCGAGAAGCACTTTAGTTCTTTCTCAACGTGCCAAGAAAAAACCCTCCTGAGGGAGTAGGTGTCTTCCACCCTGTAGTACATCAATTACATACATCAATTGCCATTTGCATAAATTGTAAATCATTTTCTGTCAGAATCAACAACCTGACAAATTTACCATGAAACACTCGCAAATTTCAGCACTCTGCTGGAAGTGGTCTCGTTTACTTTGCATTATCCCTTGCCGGTTCAAGTGGATGCTCGACGACGACGATGCATTGGACCGGTCTCTTCGGGTGGTACTTTTAGTTCGTGCACACGAATAGAACGTAGTTAACCGCCTTTTGTCCGTGGTACGTCGATCATTCATCGTGAGAGTTAGAGCATGTTTAGCTGCTGCTTGGTGCACCGTAGCTATACACACAAAGATCCTTTGCACAAGACCCAGGGATTCGGGTGCCATTTGTTGAAGAATGTTTTGTGAACCGGGTATTTTGTTTTATCAATTCCCAGCTTTCAAGTGCACACCCTAGGATAGCTCAAGTGGAGAAAAGGCACGGTCATCGTGGATAGGATTTCAAAGCTCAAAATTTAATTTGGGGAATATTTTTCTGTTCATTCTGGGGGAAGAAAACCTGACCCGCCTTTGCCCTTTACAAATACACAAGAAAGATAACCTTTACGATTGCCTCGAAAGGATTGCTATCTATTGAAATTCCATTCCAAAAATGTTCTTCAAAAATTGTGAAAGGCTTGTGCCGAGAAGGGGTTTTTATTGTTCTTCCTGCTATCAAGCTTCACCTATGGAAATTGCCTCTGTCCGACTATTAACATAGAATGTCTCGTGTGTTGAATTCACAATGGTCCCCTTTATGAAACACAGGAGAGTGTGTGACACCTCTCCTGTCACCGAAGGGTGACATTTAAAACACCCTGCCACGAGACTAGATACTGTCAATGCACGCAACATCATTTTCTATTCGTGTGTGCGACTATGGACAGTGTCAAAGTCACTTTGGCCTTTTAAGATGAAATGATGCGTAGACTCTGCACGTCCTGTATTTTGATTGCCGCGGTGACACTCATGTGGATACTAACAGAGGATTTTTACTGCTCATAAAGTGGCCTGAATGCCCCAATGTCCTCCTTAGGGATGAATGAAATATTAAAAGGGCTGACTTTAATTGTAACGAACGATAAGCCAATTCGAACACGAAGCAAACTTATCGCAGCAACAAATGAGGAGGAAGAAAAGAAGGCGTTTTGTCACTTAAAAGATTTTGATTGATTTGTCTCAAGAGAATTATTGTTCCTCATTTATGGCGAAGTTCATTTATGTTTCAAATGAGTTTTTTGAGAAGTTTTTTGCAAAAATTGAAGGCGCGTCACATTTTTACTGATTTTAAAGTTATAAAGCATAAGAAATGCTGCTTATTAAAAAAAAACCCAAGATTGTTTGAATTAGTACTGAAAAGAAAAAAAAAACTTTGACTATATAGAAATATGAGGTATTTTGTCTAAAGCCTGTCCTTCAAAAGGCGGAGAAAAGACTTTATGTTAAATTAAAAAAAAACAAACTGTGCCTACAAAGCTCGTTAACCAATTAGCTAAACTTTCTGTGGAATTTAAATGTGAGGGGCTTACGATACGTATACGCAACATTTTTGTACACCTCATCCCATGATAATTTCGTACCGTTTGGGTCCTTTTCAGGCATGTATTTTCATTACACATTTCTGCTCCATTTCTTAGAACCAAAAAAAAAAGAAAATGCAAAAAACACTGGAAATGGGGAAAGGAATAGAAATGAAGTTGGAATAAGGTTTGCACTTTTTGTGTAAACTACTCAATCAATCTGATTCTGCTCCGCAATTTTTCCACGAATTAACCAATAGGAGCAAATTTACTTAGATCGCCTCAGCTTAACGCAATCTGATTGGCCACCTGTGCATACACATTTTGTAAGTGAATCTATCCGTGTCAAGTGGACATCAAACGATTTAGGGTTTATAATCGGATTCAAACTTAATTCAAAATAAACTCAGGTGAAGGAAGTTTCCTTGATTCAGATAAGGTTTTTGTGTAGAAAAGTTTAAGAAGGATACAAGTAAAATTCGCTTGTATTTTGAAACCAGGTTAGATTTTATTTTTATATGAAGTTGCCTGATCGGTTAGACTCGCGCTTACTGCTTTTAAAGTATCGTGGAAAATGTTTTTAAATATAAATCATTCTTAAAAACATAACTTACAAAAAAATAATCTTGAATTAAACAGACAATAGAGCAAGTAAGATGACTACGATTGTCGATTTCAATTATTTTTTGAAAATTGTTTTTCATGTCGTTTGTGTGACCTTTCCTAGAAATTAGCATAAGACTCATTTATAAAACTATAAGAATTCTCCTAATGTTATAGTATAAGTCCCGCTTTTGCAAATAAAATATTTATTAGACCTCAGCCTTAACTATTTCTTTTTCTATGCACCATTCGGGGACATATAAACCTTAAGGTCCAGTGGGGCCGGGCCCATATCTCCAAATTTGGGGGGGGGGGGGGGCGGCAAATTAAGAAGACAGTGATTAAAAGCAAAAAAAAATAATTGCTAATTTACATATAAAAGTACCATTTTACATAGTTAACGCCAAACATTTTAAATATTTTTTTAACTCCTAGAGGCCGTTTTGGTTGTTCTGGATTATCGAATAGACAGTTTTCGAAAGTTTTCGAACGGTCTTGGGCATAGTCGTCGACTCTGTCAAAACTCCTGTCATAGACAGGACCTCCTCCCACGAAAATCTAGTCACATTTTTAAGTGAATTTTTTGGTATATGTTCCCAGGGGCGGCAAAAATATGGGGCCCAGGGCGGCACTTTAAATTAATCCTCCCCTGGCACCATTTTCATTTAAGGGACTATAACTA
This sequence comes from Neoascia interrupta, assembly GCA_947623515.1. Lineage (NCBI taxonomy): Eukaryota > Metazoa > Arthropoda > Insecta > Diptera > Syrphidae > Neoascia > Neoascia interrupta. The sequence goes on along the minus strand of OX392462.1, from coordinate 33,122,882 downwards.
CGCGTGCTGTAAGGATCAGAGAAGAAACAATTTCTCTTTGGCTTCAAACAGCTTATCTGGAGGAAAAACTATTATGTACATGGTTTTTCCACATACGTGATGTCATGCCAATTAAATAGAACAAGGCGGTACGATCTAAACTGAGCAGCGTCTAAGTTGAGCAGCGTACAGAATCCAAAACCGGGAAACCTTCCTCGTGTGGTATTTTGTCCTACCACCCGTCTGTCCATCAGTTAAAAACCCTTAGTTACTTTGTAAATATTACAATGGGATACCTTATATGGTGAGACAATTTTTCGATTGAACTTTAATGTGCAAATGGTTGTAGTTGTTTTTGTAGTATTGTAGTTTTGTTTTTAGCAACTTTATTTCAATAGCTTTGCAGACAAGAATGAAGTCTTTGAACCCGACCAAGTTTGGAAACTGTAGAACAAATCGAATTCATCGACAGCCACGGATACTACAGGCCTTTATGTGTGACCATCTCCACCACCGTCAGAACCTACGTTTGTGGTATGAGACACTGCTTAGGAATTTTCTTAAAAGGTTTCGAAAAAATTCGCCTCAGCATGAACGAATCTTTTGAACCAGTTTTAATTAAAAACGCAGCTTTTTATACCCCATCCCATAGGATAGGAGGTATATTAAGTTTGTCACATAGTTTGTAACACGGTGAAATAATGATGGTAGACCCCCAAGACCTTGAGGGCATATGATCGAACCGAATTCTGAATCGAATAAGCCATGTCGGTCCGTCCGTTCGTCTGTATGTTACATGTTTTTAGGCCTTAAATTTTGAGCCAGGGTGCTGAAATTTCGTACGTAAGGTCCACGTCATGCGAAGCAGTACAATTGTAAAGAAATTTTAAATCCGCCCAAAAACACGCCTACAATCGGTCCTAATGTGCAACTACCTTCAGGGATTTAAAAACTGTAAGACGTCCTAAAAGGCTCCTCTCCTAATGAATGCAAGACGCAAAGAGAAAAATTTAAATTAATTCTCCTAGAGTGGGTCCAGTGGGCGTGGCATCTATTTTAAGGGTAAATGTTCAAATGCTGGGGATGGGGTATTCAACGGTCCGTTTTACAGACTGTAACCTCTGCGTACACACTGTAGCACTTACTCACTGGTTTATTATAATACTATTCGAAATTTGAAAAAACAAGTGGGAAAGTGTAACAGTGCTTTTGTTAAAACCTCAGTCCGTCTAAGACGGAATGCAAAATATCCTACCCCACCAAAAAAAGAATCTGCCACGCTCCCGAAAAATGGGCGGGATATAAAAATATAACTGTTGTATTCTATATGCTAGGGGGTTGTATAAAGTAAACAAAAAACTTCGCCTTTTTAAATAAAAAAATCTCTTTTGTTTAGCCACGCCCACAAAAATGGGCGGAAACAAATATTAATATCTACAACTTTTCTTATGAAAGTTTTTGTCAAATTTCATATACATTTATTGAAAAACAGTCATATTAAGTTAAAATCCCTTTAAAAGTGGGTGTGGTCAAAAACAATAACAAGGAAATGTAACATATCAAAAATTAGTCCGTATTCTAACAAAAATTTGAAAAAAGTATTTCAAAAAATTAGAGATGGTCTGTGAGCGGATTAAACTAATTTTCAAACTTTAATCCGCCCACTGGACTGGACTGGACTTCCAGCTCATTCACCAAATTCCAGATTTCTAGCTTAAAGTTGGAAGCATAAAAGTTGTTTACATACGGACGGATGGACATGGCTTGATTGATTCTGCATGGCTTAATCCATCCATACCTCTAAAAGGTCTTAGGGGTCTATGGTGATTATTTGACTGCTTAGAAACTTTGCATCGATTTTAATCTAGAGTATAAAAAAAAATTTAAGATAGGCAAAAATTTAGACGCTAACATTCTGGCCGATTATTTTGAAACTCTTTTAAACCCAGTAACAATATCAGAACCAGTACAGTTTGCCGAAAATCTAGTAGTTGTAGAGTCTTTAGAGCAGGACATCACCACCGAAGAGATACTTGGCATTTTAAACAAGGCCAAAAATCATAAGGCTCCAGGGTACGATGGAGTTTCTTATGAATTTTTCAAAAATGCACCCCAAACATTCATAAGTCATCTAGCTAAAGTTTACTCCAATATACTACACACAGCCGATATACCACAATGCTTTAAGGATTCAATAATTTTTCCTATACACAAAAAAGGAAATACAAATAATGTCGAAAACTACAGGGGTATATCGTTTATTAACATCATTGCCAAGATTTTCACAGGCGTAATTCTGAAAAGGCTAGAAGTGTGGGTAGGGGAAAACCAGTTACTAAATGAGTTTCAAGCAGGTTTCCGTGCGGGCTACTCAACGAACGATCACCTTTTCGCATTACAAAATATTGTTGATTTCTACCTCGAAAACGGAAAAAAACTGTTTGCAATGTTTGTTGATTTTAAAGCGGCTTTTGACAGCATCGACCGAGACTCATTGTTCTACAAATTAAATGGTCTAGGGCTATCTTCAAAAATCTTGAACGTGCTTAAAAATCTTTATAAAAATACTTTATCGGCAGTATGGGACGGTGAGAAATTGTCTGACTGGTTTAGAACTCTGACTGGAGTGCGCCAGGGATGTTTGTTGTCGCCCCTACTGTTCGCGCTTTTTATAAATGATATCGTTGATGCCTTGCCAAACGGAATCAGAATTGCAGGGCTGACTATCAAATGTCTTCTATATGCCGACGATTTGGTTCTCCTTGCTGAATCCTCTGAAAGCCTTCAACTTATGTTAAACAAATTAAATATATATTGCAAACGGTGGAACTTGTTGATCAATACATCAAAGTCGAAGGTTATGGTTTTTAGAACAGGAAGAGGCAGGTATTGCAGAAATGAGAGATGGTTTCTAAATGGAGAAAACATTGAAGTGGTTGAGGAATATAATTACCTGGGGATGTTGCTGACACCACAACTAAATAGAACCAAACATTTCCAAAATAAATTTAAGCGATCAATGTCAGCAATTAACTCAACATGGATCAGATTGTTCAGAAACAGAAACGTTGCACATAGCGTCAAATTTAAAGTTTTTGAAGCCGCCTTAAGATCAATCATGTCATATGGCTCGCAAGTATGGGGGTATCAAGAGCACGATGAGGTTGAGAAACTGCAACGTGTCTTTCTCAAAAAAACTTTCAGGCTACCAAATTCGACCCCCAATTACATGCTCCTCTTGGAAACTGGTCTTCCGCCTTTATACTTATTCACTCTGAAAATGCACTTCGAGTACGTCATCAGAATACTTTCATACGGCGAAAATCGCCTTCCCAAACTGCTTGCCAGACACAGTATAGAAAAAAATGTAAGCTGGTTTAAGAAATGGGAAGACATATTTACGTTAATTGGTTGCAAGATTCAAACTTTAGACTGGCGAATTGAGTTTCTAAGTGAAAGTCTGTCAACCGTTCTTAGATTGCTGGACGAGAAAATAAGATCAGACCTAATAGAGGAAGCTAGAGGCTCGTCACGTAGATCTATGTACCCGAAACTGGAACATAATCTGTGTGACCTGAACTATTTTTCTGATGGCCGGAGCTGGTATGAAATCTCGCAAATTTTTAGAATAAGGGGTGAGCTCCTCGAGCTGAACTATAGGCCATATTTAAGGGACCGAAATACTATATGCTCATTATGCAACATGCAAGAACAGGAAACCTCTTATCACTTCCTTTCTGTGTGTCCGATTCTACAGGAATTAAGATACGTGTACTTCCAAAAGACAAAATTAAGCGAAGAAGACTCTATAAATGTTTTAAATGGAAAAAATTGGAAGCTTCTTGCCAAATACTGCATTGAAGCTCAAAAATATAGAAAGGATTACATTGAATATTAGCGGATTATACCCAAAAAGCTTATAGCTACACTACGTTTTACCGAATAAAACTCCACATTTGTCGAAGCAAATAAATCTTTAATCATTGTAAGAATAATTAAAAATAATTGTCCTATTGTTAAAATGTTTTTTTTTTTTTTTCTTTTTTTTAACTACAATCTCTACTCACCAAAGTAAATTTCCATTGTATACTTTAAGTTTTGTAAACATTAAAATATCAATCACTATTGAATATATTATAATAAAAGAACATTAGAAAGTTGGCATCTGGCAGACGGTTATAAACCAAGGCCACATTTAATTTATTAATATTTAAAATATGTATATTTGTATATTTGAACTAAATAAATTACTTACTTCCTTACTTACTTACTTACTTATAAAAAAAAATGCTAGTTAAAATATTGCTTAACTTTTCGTACGGATAACCTATGCCTACACCACTCACGTACGGACACTGTATGCCTCCACCATCATAAGTGGGAAGTCAAAAAATAAGGTTTTCAGTCCAAAAGTTTTATGGAGGAAAGAACTTGTACGAATGCTGGATTTCGGATGCATTTGACTTTCTTATGAGGTGAGACAGAAAGAGGATTACGTTAAACATTCGGCAAACCGGTCACCGAGATAAAAGACACCGAACAGGATAACAATCATTGCGAGGCAAACATTTCGATATATATTTTTTTTTTGTTACTGTTTTTGGCCCATTTGTTAATTTTTGGTGCCTTGACCCAGCATATCCTGATAAGCTACCCGACACCTGGGGAGGTTAAAAGCTGGGGAACAGCCAAAATAGCTGGAGTACAAAGATTATGTTTTTCCTAGTCTACACAGCAGACACAGACACAGAAAGAGACGGAACATGCTTTATTACAAAACAGACACTCCATGGAATGAAAAATATTCCATGAAATGTCAGTGGTTTTCGTGTCAAAGTGTGCCCTACGCACAGATGGTTGCTCATGAAAGTGGAAATCAACATTGAAATAGTTTTAGTTAAATACGGGCTAAAGCAAACTTCGAATATTCAAAAACTTCGAAGATTTGACTCAAAAACGTAAAAATTTTTTCGAAAACAATCTTTGCCCATCTTGATGGCTTTTCTAAAAAGCTGTCTCTGGTCTTTCAGCTTCACATGAAATTTCGAAAGATGAACTTTGCCCATTATTTATTTCCAAGCTATACTTTATACCGTTTTGGAGCTAGAAGGGAAGGCATACCTTCTTTTTACCTTTTGCATAATTTTTTAAATTTCAAAACCGTAAGACAACTGTTTGGAATTTTTTTTTTTAAGTTTTCCTTAGACTTTTTCCCAATGGCGCACCTATCTGCGCTAGCATTGGATGTTTTTTTCAATTCTATGGTCAACGGATTTTGCAAAAACGGTAAACAGTTTCCCTGTCTTATTTCGATTTTAAAATAAACTTCGAGAAACGTAGGTTAAAAACGCAAATCTTAAATTTTTTAACGAGCTTGCTTTCCTTACTTACGTTTTACACTTGAACTAAATCGGGACAAGATCGCTTTTAAAGTTAAGAATCTGGAAGATTTTAAAAAATAGTTTTTGAAAATGCTTTTCTGATTTTGAAGTAAATCTCAGAAGATTTTGAAATTTTAAAATTCGCTATAATTTTTGTTAAAATTTTGGACAATTTCTGATACGTGTGATTGTTTTCATATGATTTGTCAAAACAAGACCGGAGATAATGGGGGGGGGGGGACACACGTTTTATCATAAATTTTTGCGATTTTTTTCAAAAATGAGTTAAAACGTCAGTATTTAAAGTATTTCTGTAAAATATTTTTTAATCATTTAGTTTACCTTGTATTACTTTATGCGTGTGTTCAATATAGGCTTTGCGCACCAAGCGGTTTAAAAGTTCTGGCCTCAAACACTTTAAAAAACGATACCGATTTCAAATCTTCATATATCAAAAAATTTTCAAAAAAAAACTTAATTTGTTAATTTAAGTTTCGTATCTTCTTAACTCAAGTTTCATTTTTCTTCTTCTTGCCTGCTTATCTTCTTTAAAAAAAAAATCTGAAAAAAATTTAATCCATTTTCCCATGAATTATACCAAACTGTAAACCGTTATTTCTGCTTAAAAAAGATTGCCCTCGTTGGATTCTCTAACTATTTTCATTGTTTAAAAGCACACCAAATGTTGTTTTTCTACGACTTACCGTCCAGATGTTATAACACGATTGGACGAACGGACCGACGGACGGACTACAAGAGGTCCCTTTTTCCATTTTTGGACGGACCGCTTATACTTGCCGGAGAGCGCTTTGCCTTAAACTTTTTATGTTTCGACGTTCCTAACCCACATTTGTGTTGCCTTAGTAAGGTCGGGCACTAAGTTTCTTGTTTTTCGTCTATTTTGCTCGGCTGCAGGATATTAATGCACGTGAAAGGTAGAGTCGTTGACGTTTTCCTATGGTCGCAAGCTCATTGTAAAACAGAGGTTTCATAGACGAAATCAGGTGGCTGAACTGAGATGTGGGTTAACGTTTGAACCAACAAACGTCAGTGGCAGCAATGTTGTTAACCTACTCAAAACCTGTGCTTGTCGGTTAGATGACATTAAAAAGCAGGGTTCGGCTCGACGTTAATAAATCATACCATGATGCGCTTATCTGATTTTTCCCTCACAGTACTGTCAGTCAACTAAGTGTAACTAAGAGTTAATTTTAATATTACAGCAACGAAAGCCAACACCCCACTGTTTGTGACTTCGTATTAAGGTTTTTTTTTAGTTTTATCAGACAACATAAATCGCATTCTGTTCATTTAACCTAATGAGCTGCATTTCTTTTAACAACCATATTGTCTGCTGGACTTGCTCCATAAACAATACGTATTTATCTAAACTTGTCTAAAAGTAATTAATCTTTTCTGCGTCCGTGCTTTCCAAACGAAAATAGTTTCTTAATACAATTTCGTTTGGATTTGTGCCTATAATAAAAAAAAAATCTGTTGTATCTACGCCCACCATCAGCCCATTAATCTTGTTTGCCGGCTACTACCTGTTTCTCACTCTCGTACAATAGTCATATCAAACTCTGACTAATTACAGACCGATCAGAGGTCGGCTAATCTCACACCTCCTTTTGTGAAATTATCGAAAAAATATTTTGCCAACAGCTGCCGGTTCCGGGTGGTGTATTGCCTTCTGCCCCGTCTTCCAGGTCTCCCCAGCAAATCAATCACTCCCCGAAGACCAAATGTTTTTCTTCTATTCCGAACACGCGGCGAAAGACATCCATGCTACTACCAGCCGGAGGAGGCGAGGAAAATTGCGAAAAATATTGATTTTTCCGCCGGGTATTTTGTTTATTTGCTGTCCAAATAAACTTCTAACCAAGCTCTGCGTGCGAGAGTGATTCCATTAGCATCGGATGCACTCTTAGAACTGTCAAAGGTGCATGCAAGCGACTTTGCACAGCATCCGTTGTCGGCGGTGTCGAGAACTGGAAAATGAATTAAAAAATCGTTCGGGCTTTTATGATGTTTATTCGTTTCTGAAAAGACCAGAAGGAAGGACCGAACAACGGGTAATATCCATCGTGAGAAGGGGTAATAAAACTCGCTAGGGAACGAGCTTGGTGGTCGTCCTGAAAGGCATGTTTATTGCTTTGCGCTATTGTTGGTCATGTCAGCGGCATTCATAGGAATTGATTGATACTTCCAGTGATTGGCAACGAGGATGTTGTTCCGTGCGATCGTATTTTATGTTTGTTTACCTGACGAGGTATTTAGTAGCTAGTCTCGTTCAAAACTGACTGACTTTATATGGGAATGGGGGTGGAGAATTGCAATGGACTAGGTGTGCTCATACCATGCACAAATGTATTTACTTCTCCTGTGACAGTGGATACGTGGTAGCATTTATGGTCCTTGCGCAAACGATTGATTTCAAATTAAAAATAAATAAAAATCAAGTTTAGTGGAAATGAGATTTGAGGCATCAAAGTGAATAAATAAAATCATTTATGTGTTTTACTCTTAAGAAGTATTTTTGCTCACATCCGGGCTGCTATTTTTTATTTATTTTATTGTTCCACGAATCTTACTTTCTATGATGACCTCTCTTCTATTGCTGTTTACTCATCTTGTTCCTATTTTGGTTCGCTGCTAATAAAATAATAAATACTAAAATAATTTATCGCAGATAGAAGCCAGTGATTCTGTTCTTTATGCTGGATACAGTACGTCAGTTTAAAAATTATTTTGTTGTGTCTTCTAAACAAAGAAAATCCGGTTTTGTGCAGTGATTATTTATTCATTGCCTGAATAAATTATTTGTAAAATGATAAAATTTCAAGCTGTTGGATTAGTCTTCATAAAATTTTTTGTTCAAAATGATAACATGATTCCCTTACTTAGCCGACCGGACTAAGCTGATTCGCTGGGCCGTCGAGAAAGTGGGTGGGGTAACGTGTGGTAGCTTCCCAAGGGTCTGTATTTCTTCTTAAAGTAATGTTATTAAGTTTCCTTTAAATTTTTTCAACAAATATTTAAGCAAACAAAGCATAAGTATTATTTGTTGCTTAATGACTGGGATGAAAGGCCATGTTGAATGAGAAAAACGTTTTTGGGTGGTTTTTAACCCGTACGTCACTCTCCAGAGCTGAAAATGGGCAAAAAATCTGTGGGAAAAGGCAGCGGGCTCAACCGAAGTGTGTTGCACCAGTTCAACATCTTTGAAACTATAAAGAGGTGATGTATTGTATGGTTTCCGCCCATATTAATTGATATATTTAAAACCTTTATGAAAAATAATACATACTGCCAATTATGAAGTTAAACACGGAGTAGTCCGTGAAATTTTGTTGAAGCTAAGGTTCAACCTTATTAAACAGTTTGTCTCCCACCAGATGAACCCCGCAAGGTGGAGTGCTTTCACCTCTCATGTAAAAAAAAAATAAATAGAGTGGCGCAACAGCTCGAGGTGAACCAGGGCCAACTTCTCAACAATGTATGCTGGTGTGTTAATTTCTTTACATACAAGGGGACCTACAATTTTTTGCCGAATCCGAACGGCACTTTGAGAAGTTTTTCAAGACAATTAATACTCTCGGAGGGCTTGTCAAACCCTCGCGGAGGTGGGGACCGTGAAAAAGAACAAGTCTTTTTTTTTTTTTTTTTCAGGTGACGATGGCAGGATTCGAACCCAGACCTCCGGCGTAGTAAGCACACACACTAACCACTACGCCACGGCACCCCACAAATGTGGCTTCTAGTAATGAATACATATTTAATAAAGCTAATAAACTAAGCCGATGCACCGGGTCATGTGGTCCAGCGTCAACCCGTCAAAAACAGAGCTCGTTCTCTTCACGAAAAGGAGGTCGATACCGCTTGTAGAGCTGCCAACACTCGAAGGCTCAGCTCTTCAGCTATCTAAAAGTGTCAAATATATAGGTATCATCCTTGACAGTAAGCTAAGCGGGAATCCAAACACAGGAGATAGAGTTAAAAAAGCGTACACAGCTTTATATACCTGTAACCGAATTCTGGCGCGGCCTTCCCCTAAAATATCAAACTGGCTTAAGACAGCCATATTAAGAACCATATTCACCTATGGATGCTGCGTCTGGTGGCTAGCTATAACCAAGCAGAAAAATATAAAAGCTCTAACTAAAATACAAAGATCGGCTTGTACCGTCACTACAGTTGCTCTGATATCGACGCCTACCATGTGGTTAGAGACAATCCTTAACATTTCGTCTATAGATCTCTTCATAATAGAAGGCGCCGCAAAAAGCGCTTTAAGACTTCGAGCCACAGGCAATTGGAGTATGCACTATGCAATCCACAGCGCACAGCTTAATCCTACACACACCACGATGCCGTGTAGGAATGACAGGCCATATAACACCTTGTCTTGACTTCAATCAGGACCACTACTCCATTCACATTCCCAGCAGAGAAGACTGGAGGCTTAAGAAATGTTATATCCAACTCCGAGGTGGCAATTTACATAGATGGTTCCAAATCAACTGAGGGTACTGGAGCAGGTGTATGCTCTGACAAACTCAGTATCCAAACAAGCAGAAGACTGCTGAGCTCATGCAGTATCTTCCAAGCCGAAATTCTAGCAATACTTACATCCGCCGAAAAGGCCAGAGTATTGGTGGACATTTACGAAGACAGTCAAGCAGCCAATCAAATCAAGGCAGCAAATCAAAAAAGCTTATAGCACTAAAAAGGCCATCTCTGGCCATAGCCACAAGAGTGAAAACAGGCCATAACCTGTTGGGAAGACACTCAGCAAAACTGGGAATCACTAACACCAACTACATTTGCAGGGGATGTCATGATCCAGAAGCGGACGAAGATGTGAAACACCTCCTCTGCCAGTGTCCATGTGGCAGCAGACAACGTTTTCGACTTCTGGGCCAATACTTCTTTGAGGAACTGAACGAGCTTACAAGTGCAGCGGCGGTGAATATTGTAAAGTTCAGCAGGGTATCCGGCTAGGATAGGTTTCTCTTCAAAGCTCAGGATACTTCAATTGACTAAGTATCATAGTTAAAGTAAAATCTTTATTCCTTACAGGTTGTCTCCATGGGGTGACGCTAAAGGCCCCCGTAGGCCTATGCGAGCTGGAAAGCAACCCTACCTAACCTTACTTAACCTATTAAACAGTTTGCGCAAAACAAGGTTTTTTTATGGTTTATTATAATATAGTGATGTACACTTTTTTATTAATTTGAAACTATGCTGCTTATGGGTGAAACTTTAATCTCGTTACTTTATTCAAAAGGCTAACCGAGCGTATCGTTGCTTATATTGGGGAGCGGCACCTATGGCTAAGCCATACAAAGTTAAATTGAATATTGAGAATTGAAAAATTACACTTATTTAAAATTCTACAAAATTATAATAATGACTTGCCAGGCGAACATCGTCAGGAACCTTTATAATGATTCCGACATTGAGTGACAACTCTTCCTACGGTTTCCCATAAGAGAGCAAGTATCGGTAGCCACACTTGTGTGTTTTGATACTGTTTGTTGCTTTTATTTGTTTTCAAATACTTTTTTTGTTTTATGAAATTCGACTGTTATTAGGTAATTAGACTGTTATTTAAACAAACAAATATTTAATAATAATATTTAAACAATACATATAACTGTTTGGAAGATAGAGAGTGAACACAATTTTTTTTTTACATTTTGAATTTTTTAAATTTATAATCCACAGAACTATTATTTAATAATTTATTTCTAATACCGTTAGGCTTTTCTTCAAAATTTCAGCTTACTGCGCTGACATTGACTTTTTTTTTTTAAATTTTGTGTGAACAGACTTTTGAGAAAACGGTGAGAAATTCTGCTTTCCTCAATTAATTTTTTAAATATGCTTACAAAAACTTAGATTCAAAACGCCATACAAAAAAAAAAATTAACGCTTTGGTCCAACGCAACTGGTCCATTTTACCGTCAAGATACTAAAAGCATTTAATTTTTAAACCCGACCCAGGGTATAAAATTTTAATGCATAATTTATAACACAGTGAAATAATCACCGTAGACCCCTAAGACCTTTTAGAGATAGGATCGAGACCGACAGGTGAATAGATTAAGCCATGTCCGTCCGTCTGTCCGTATGTGTAAAGTTCTTAGGTCTTTAAAAAAGTGCTAGGACGCTCAAGCTTGGAGTGTATTTTGGTTCTTATTTTGTACAGACAAAGTGTTAAATTTGGTTAAAGCCGCCAACGGCCACGTCCACTTCTGGTTTCAATGTAATACAACCTCTATTTTAAAAATCTCTCCTTTTTCAAAATGCTTTTTGGTCAAGTTACCCAAAGCCATAAAGAAGACAAAAATTAGACCGCCCACAATATCGACCATGCCCAATTTTAGCATGTTAGATCTTTCCAAACCCGATTTCTCGGAAAGTTCCCTCCAAATCGAAAAAAAATTATATGGCAAATATTGCTGAGTTTACTCCATACAGGGGGCGTTTTTACGAAAAAACAGTTGTTTCCAAAATAATTTTCGGTTTTAACGCATTTTGCCATGAGTGTTACGAAATAACAATCAACTGATTTTAATTTTTAGTCCAGGCCCACTTTTGGCCGGCGTAGCCTATAAAAATTATATATACATTTGAATACGCGGCAAGAAAAATTTAAGATTTTGTGTTACACGGAATATAGAAGTATATAGAAGTTTGTCACAGACGAACTTTTGCACTTACTCGCTTGGTTTTTTTAATGGTTTTGCGTTTTTAAGTGAAATCTCGGCAGTTTCGTAATGTTTAAGTTTTGCTATTTAGTCCATCATCATCATCATTTTCGAATGCCGCTTATCCTCTAAAAGTCTCGCGGAGCGAGGGTGGCTAAATGGTCCTTCCATCTTTCTCGATCCTCCGCCACCAACTCAAGAGACTCCGGCGCAATCCCCAGGCGGGACTCAGAGAGGTTCTTTACCTGATCCCACCACCTGTTTCTTGGCCTACCAGGGGGGCGATGCGCTCGCATCTCGGCTAGCATGACCTGTCTAGGAAGTCTGTCAGGGGGCATGCGAACAACGTGTCCAAACCATCGAAGAATCAATCGCTCCACTCGGAGAAGTAGCTGCTCAACATTAAGATTCTTACGAATACTGACGTTTCTCACTCTGTCCCTTAGAGTAACACCAGCAACGCACCTCAGGAATCTCATTTCGGCAGCTTGTACTCGCGATCTAATTCTTTCGGTCATTACCCAAATTTCATGACCATAGATGAGGGTCGGAACGAACACTGAATTAAAAACTGAGATCTTTGCTTTCACTCCAAGCTCAGCTTTCCTGATGACCGACCGGCGCAGTTCCTTTACTATTGCTCCAGCTTGGCCAATTCTACAGGACAACTCAGTATCACTCCTCCCATCTTTCGTGAAAAAGACCCCGAGATACTTAAACTTCTCCACCTGTTTTAATGGAACTCCATTTATGTGCAGGGTACACTGCACAGAAAATCAGGAAACAACCATCATTTCCGATTTGTTCACGTTTACTTTCATCCCAGCATCACCACAGATGGCTGCAAACCTATCCAGTGCTCGTTTAAGTTCCTCTTTGGATGATGCAAGGATGGCCAAATCATCTGCGAAAAGCAGATGGCTCATCCTGATGCCAGCCAATTCGAAACATTGCTCGCCAAGACTGCGCCTCACCATCCAGTCCATATATGCTATGAAAAGGAGCGGCGACAGAACACAGCCCTGGCGAAGTCCAACGCGTACATCAAAAGGACGGGATTTGACGCCATTTATCCGTACACAGCTTCTGCAGTTTCCATACAAAGACTGAATGGCACTCAGCGCATAGACCTGCAAAACTCTCCACAGTGTATCCCGAGGGACTCAGTCATACGCTTTTTTCAGATCTACAAAACGCGCATAGACCGGTTTGGCATATTCCCAGGCCTTCTCAAGAATAACCTTCAGAGTAAAAAGCTGGTCGGTTGTGCCTCTGCCAGGCCGAAAGCCACACTGTTCTTCCCGTAACAAAGGCTCGATTACAGCTCTGGAACGCGTTTCCAACACCTTCGCGAATACTTTTCCCGGAAGACTCAAGAGAGATATGCCCCTATAGTTGGCGCAATCTCTCCTGTTCCCTTTTTTGAAAATGGGCACTATAACTCCCGTTTCCCAATCGCTAGGTGCCTTCCCGCTATCCCAGGCCACCTTAATGACACGTGTTAGCCATTTAACACCCTCTTCACCCATTGCCTTGAGCATTTCTGGCCGGATTTCATCAACTCCAGCAGACTTGCCAACTTTTAGCGATTTAATCGCTTCAGTGACTTCGTCTACTGTGGGACTATTCTCCGCCCTTATGTCGTCAGCAGTGGGAATGCCATCTTCAGTGCCCTGTTGGGGGTTGAGCAACTCCGAAAAGTGCTCTCTCCATCTGCGCAAGACATCGCTCTCCCTTGAAAGAAGTGTACCGTCCTTGGATTTAACCCCCCGGATGATATTTAACTTCCTTCCTCTGAGCCGGCGAATGGTCTGCCAAAATATCTTGTTTGCAGATCTGTAATCGTGCTCCAACTTCTCGCCGAACTTTTTCCATGACTGTTCCTTGGCTGTTCTGACTGCCAGATTGGAAGTCCTTCGCGCCTCATTGTACCGGGCTCGAGAAGCTGAGTTTCTACATTGGATCCACGCAATGTAGGCTCTCTTCTTCTCTCTGATGGCATCTTGAACTCCAGGCGTTTTAAACCAAGCAGTTCTTTTCTCACCACCAGCCGCTACCCCAAGCCGCTTCACTCCACAAACATTTCCTGCAGAGGCAATGACTGCCGATAAAAACAGCTGCCATTCCTCCTCTACATTCAAAAGGTCAGTTGGAATTTGTTCAAACTTCTCCGAAACATGCTGTGCAAAACGCTCTCTGAAATCAGAGTCAGCATCCTGCAACCTTTCCCACCGTATGCGGGTCACCAGTCTTGGTTTTCGCCTGGGTGGCAAAGGAATACTGTCACTGAAAAACAATTTACACAACACTAAGTGGTGATCAGTTGACAACTCAGCTCCCCTGAAAACTCGAACATCACAAATCATTCTTTGAACACGATTGTACAACAAAGAAATCAATCAGTGACTTCTGATTTAAACTGTGCTTGTACCATGTGTATTTGTGAATGTTTCTGTGTGGGAAAAGGTGTTCATGATGGACAAGCCATATGCACAGCAAAAGGCCAACAGCTTCCCTCCGTTCCTGTTTTGATCCGGGTCACCGTGCCTCCCAATCACACTCCTCCAAGTACTGTCGTCTGTACCCACATGTGCATTGAAGTCACCCATCAGGAGAAAGAAGTCCATTTCTGCCACTCTGTCCAGGGCAGCATCAACTTCGTTCAAGAAGGACTCATACTCTGACTCTCGATTTGGTGCATAAACCTGAACCAGAGCCAGAGTCGATCGTTCAAGCTTAAGCTTCAAGATCAAAATCCTTCCCCCTAACGGAATGACATCGAATACATTTTCTGACAACCGGGGGCTTGTGAATATCCCCACACCCGCCTGTGCAGTCATGTGATTTGGGACGCCAGACCAGAAGAGCTTCCACCCATCATCGAAGTCTTTGGTTCCAGAACCCTTCCACTTAGTTGAGGAGATGCCAGTTGCATCGAGCTGATACTTCTTGGCCTCCTCAACCAGTTCGAGTTCCTTCCTCGTTAGTGACGAGACATTCCACGTGCCAATTTTGAGTTGGTGCCGTTGTCGATTTGTAGAGTTTCCACCTAAGCCCTCATTTTGACTTGGCGCTGTCCCCCTCCGCCCCCCGTAATGGATAGAGGCACCATTGACGGGCTGCTCGTAACTTCTTCGGGTTAAACCCGGTCGGATGCCGAGCGGGACCTTCCGACCACCAAGCGCTCGCATGCTGACACCCCTCAGGCCTAGCTCCAAAGGGTGCCCTGGATTACCAGGATCAGCAAATATCCGAGGCTGCTTTCGTTTTCTTTTCATAGTTGGCGGGGGGGGGGGGTTGCATTTTATACCTAGCTGCCAGGTTTAAATTCGGCCGATCCTAACCCGGACAACAGACGCCGACCAGGAAGCCGCTCGTTCCGAAACAGACGCTCCTGGATTTCTGTTATTTGAAGTTCAGCCGTCCCTCTGGGATCAGACGCTGACCAACAAGCCGCACAATATGTAACAGACGCTGCTGGATTTTATTTAAACCTTCGGGTTCATCTTTTTCAGGTATAACTTTACTGCCAAGGGTGGCCCCACAAGGAGTTTGTACTCCTGGACAGCATCACTTTTGCCTGAAGATTACTTCCTCCAGTGGATTTCAGTCGGCTCTTACGACAGGCATACCCTACCTCAAGGCTATTCTTAAACCCGACCTTGCAGGGTTGGCTATTTAGTTCAGTCAAAGCGAAAGCGTAATGAAAATTGGCTTCACATCACAAAATATATAAAATTGGATTTTTATCTATTGTATTCGGGTCGTTGAATTCGAATCTGTAGAGTTCCAACAAAATTTCCTGTTGCGTTTTGGGATAGATATTGACCTTTCTTTTTTTAGTTTTTTGCTTGTAGCTCGGAAAATGTGCTTCCTATGTGAAACGATACTTGCATCAGAAAAAATAACATTCAGCTTGCCACAAAATTCACATACTAAGTTAATTTTTTGGCTGTACCGTAAGCCCGATAGAAAGTGCTGAAAATTGACCAACATTTCCCATTTCTGTTGAAAAAAAAGTTTCCATCTAGTTTTTCCCAATATAGTTTGAGTTTTTTAAATGCAATTTCTGTATGGCTTATATTTTTTTTATTATCTCTAAAAATTTATTGCATTGCCCCAGACTAAATAATCAAAAAAAAATCTACATGTTCTTATAACGTGAAAATACGATTTGTTATGTTTTGAACTTATTATTAGCTTTTCATTTCAGAGTTATACCTGTTACACTTTGGGAGATAGTTAGGGGGATATATGTTTTATATAACTTGTTTCTTGCATTTTTTAAATTTCTAGTCTGTAAAACATGTATTACAATTTTAATACCCCGTCCCTTAGGATAGGAGGTATATTAACTTTGACTCATAGTTTGTAACATAGAGAAATAATAACCGTAGACCCGCAAGACCTTAAGGGCATATGATAGAGATCGAATTATAAGCCGAATAACATAAAAACTATCGTCTGTCTGTCGGTAGTTCTTATGCCTTAAACTTTGAGCTAGGATTTTGAAACCTCATATCTGGGCTTTTTAGGGAACGAAGCAATATATCGAAGCATGAAAAATCAAAGTTGTCATAGGATGCTGAAATTTCGTATGCACTATTCTTCCTTAAATGTTTTGAGATTGACATTGAAAAAAATCGAAAAAATCGTGGTTGCATTTAATTTTCAGTTTAATAAACGATATTTGCATGCAATGCGTTTGCTTGTAATCAAGATAATCTTGCATTATATACTAACATGTTTCTGTATACTAGCGAGTTTTTGGCAAAATTTTCACCACGCCCACTTTTGGCAGCGTGATTGAATAAAAACCTAATTTTTGACATAAAAATGCACTTCAAACCACGGTTTTGGATAATATTTTTTAACAAAGGCAACAATGTTATGGAAAAGGGGTTGATACACAACGCCCCCTTTTTACAAAGGAAGATTTTTAACTAATAAATGTGAATCGGAGCTTGACAGGGGTCAATTGGAATGGGGTATCCAACGCCTCGCCTAAGCGGATTGTTTTCTTTATTTCTGTGACCACCGATTTTTCAGAAAACGGTAAATGAAGCTGTTTTTTGCTATGTATTATAAAAAGGCTAAGAAAAACTTATAAAACAACGATTTTGAACTTACACTTATTTATTTTGAACAAAATCGTTATTGCCGTTAAAATAGGTACTTGAAACGAAGAAATCTTTTTTTTGTAATGATTATGTTTTTAGTCCATTACCAGAAGTTTTTTTAAGCTTTTAAGACCGCTATATTTTTTCTTAACTTGTCGCACTATTTCAGGATCAGGTTTTTAGGATCACGGATTCTAGGATCACACATTATAGGTTCAGGGTGGACACAGGTTGATTCAAAACTGTGTGAAAAAAGCAGTATAAGAACTCTTTTAGAAAAATATGACTTAAGCGCTTGTTAAGGCTCGAGTTGTTTTATAAGTGTGTTCTATATCAGATTTGTGGAGTAAGTGGTTCGAAAGTCATGGCCTAAAACAACTTAGAAACGGCATCTTTTTTCTACCCTTCACCTTCATTTCTCCAAAAATTTTCAACATTTGCGAATTACTACATTTTTTTACTCAAACAACATTTTCTGACCTAATTTTCGTTTTTGGAGCTCTTGTCCAAAAAAATGTTGGAAATTAATACCAGAAACATTTCAACTATATTCGCATGAAATTTCAAACTATAATTTAGCCGCTATGTGGGTATGGGAATAGGTATGCTATAGTACGTGTTGCAATTTCCGGATTTTGGAAGCACACCAAATTTTGTCATTGTACGACTTAGCTTTTAGAAGTTCCAAAAGTTTTTGACGGACGCATAACGAAACCAGAAGAAGTCTTTTACCATTTTTGGCCGAGGCAATTAACTCATTTGATAAAAAACAAACTAATCACAGACAGAAATAAATTTTGAATAAATAAACAGCAAAAAGATCTCTCCTCAAACATGTTTGCATGTTTCGCACATATGCTGTACTTAAGCTGCACTAATTGAGACTTGCATACACCAAGGTTATTTTGTCAAGGTATGTTTGTCTAAATGGGTCATAAATTCCATAACATGTGGAGATACTGTAGTCTTTCCAAAATACGGTGTCGGTGAGGTACTTACATACTCTCGCTGGATGAATTCACCTAAAAGATTCTGACTCACCCAAAGTCCCTGGGTTCCACACAAATACATTAATAATGCCTTTTCCTTAGATATGCGAAATTACAGCAATATGACTGCCCCAATAGAGCATGGGTCCCTTGCTTCAACAACACAAATTTGAACAGTAGGTAAGTTAACTACGACATTTCAGGGTCATTTTTCTAAAGTTCTTGCCCCAGCTTGGCAATGAAGCTCCATTTTGTCGAAGAAAATATATGTTTTCATTTATTATCCACTCCGGAAACAAATTTCCCCTTCATAAACTACAGTCGTTTCTTCATTGGCATCACCCTTCAAAGCTTCTGATTGTTAGCCATGAGGGAGCTCCCAGAACTATTAACATAAATCTATCTGATGTAAATAAACTCTTAGTCCCGCACTTAACGCCAAAGTATTTGAAAAGTCCTTCAGTATTTTTCTCATCATAAATCTTCAAAGTTTCCGCAAAGTCCGCAAACTTAACTTGAGCACTATAATATATACCCTCGCTGAAATTAAAGTGTGAACACCACACTGAAACATTCCGTATACAATAAAGTGCTTATTTATTGCCAAACTTCTGTTCATTACCCCAATTAGATCCGTCTTCTCAGCATGAAAGTCAATGACAAAAGTTCAAGCCCCCACCCACTTAACTATAATACTTCCCGGAAGTAAATCGAATTAAAATCAAGCCAACCTTATAAGAAAGTTTAGACTCTTACAACAGGTCTGGTGTGAGAGTGACAAATTTGATAAGACCATTGCCTATATGGTTGGTGAATGGAGCTACTTTTTGGAAGCGGCGGCGCGCGGTCTTGAACAACACTCACGCATACAACTTCTAAAATCAAATTAATCAAAACAAGCTACACCGAACAAAGGTGTCCTGGATCAAGAATTTTGCGACTGCAAAAAACGAATTAAGTGTACAAAAACTAATGTAATTTCTCGACTCCGCCCGTGTCGTCACATTGTCAGGAGAATCTGAAATCACATTTTGAGTTAACACTTTGCTCGTCCCCGGGTAACCCGCTTGTCCTTGTTACAATTTTCACGCATCAGTTCTCTGGCACATTTGGCGTGTGTTTGCGTTTGAAATGGGGAATCCTTCAAAGGGATCATACAAAACTTCCAAAAGGTTTTAGATAATCCATCTGGGGATTATGGCTCTGATTCTCGTGTCTTTCTGCCCTCCAAGGAGTAGCCCTGTGAAATATTTCACACACTCACATACAAGCAAGACACATACTATACATTATGCAAAGCGCAATCAAAAGTCAACTAATTACACATAAATTTCTGGGCCATACAAAGACATAGCGGGATGGTAGATTCTTGTAATCGCTGTAGCAATTACCACACAACCGCACATATTAGATCGTAAAATTAATGGCAAAGCAAAGAATTCCTTGGTGAGAGAGGAGCTTAAGGATTTCAAAAATGAACAGGAACACAAAAAAGAAAACAGAAACAGAAAGTAACGAACACGAAACACCGCACATGAAAATGTTTCAATTTGAAATTTACATTTGATTTGCCCAGGAATTTAATAAATTGTATGCGAGCGTGTGTAGATTTGTATGCGTACAGCACACTTCCAAGTGATATATGTATATACTTTCGCAAGACGCAACAAGGACCTGGAGTAATTGCTTTGAAATGCGAAATATACTGTAATGGCGGGGCGCTGCTCTGGGGCACAGTGCATGTGTATTCATTTTCAATGAATAAATCAGGACGCGGAATGCTTACTAATTGCGAGCTCAGATGTGATGGTTGCAAGGTTGCGTCCCGAGAGAAAATTACTTCGTCTATGATTTGCTTTGTAATTTTGCATTTTTCTTTGAGATTCCGACAGCTAAAAATAAAGACTGAGCCTAGCCTACGTAGTCGGGGCACATGTCAGGCTCGGATGGAGGTGTGCTGCAAGACAAAATAGGACTCGGCGTGCGAGCGATGCTTTTCTTTAACATCAGGTATAGGCTACAAGATGAAAAGCTAGCAGACGTCACGCACCATTTTACTGAGATTGATTGATGTGTGAGTGTGCTGACATGCATAATAACAACTATTTAGTAAAATGTCAAGTTGGTTAGGAAAGGTCATCAAGATTTTAGAACTTGGGGTTGCTTCGTTGATGGAAAACATTAATCAACATTGTTTTTAATACGGTGGGTATTGAACCGCGGGTTATCACTCAGTCTTCTAGAGACGCGTCGAGTGAAAGAGTGTTTACGTACATAATTATGTACTTTTCTCCCTCGCTACAACAATTAAAGCCTCAGCGAATTAACAGTCAATATACCTGCAACCACTTAGCTGTCTGTCACACAAACAAACAGACCCATGCTAGGGCTACTTTACAGGAGCACTAAAAATTTTGCCGTGCATAGTTAAGATAAGCTCGAATAGCAATGGGTGACACGGGATGAAAGTGACAGACGCAGACAATCGTTGTTCGTATAATGGATCAGAAAAGATTCAATATAGGTACCCGAAACCAACGACAAATGTGATTGTTTTGTCGCTCATGTAAGACGTGTAAGATGGTGCTGAGGATTCGGAAAAACCATTTCTGTAGACTGTATAATCTTGAAGTCGTCTTCAACCTGGGCGAAGACGTTACCGACGAAGCATATACGAAGGATACCTTCCACCCGACCTGGGTTAAGTGAAAGTAGCGTGTCTAGGCTTAAGTGCAACAAAGCAGCAAAAGCTGGCGACTAGCAGCGGAACTTCTCAAATCTGCTGGCGAGTTGAGTTGGTGAGTTCATTAGGAGTATGCACCAGCCCATCTGCAAGATTTGGTCAGAGGAAAGCGTGCCTGACAAATGAAACCTCAGAATTCTTTGACCCTCTGAACTGTGCCAACTACAGAGTCTTCCTAACATCGCATACAAGATCTTTTCTTGCTGTACTCTGAGATCGCCTAAATCCGTTTGTCAACAATCGGACGAGGACGATTTGCACGTG
This sequence comes from Neoascia interrupta, assembly GCA_947623515.1. NCBI lineage: Eukaryota > Metazoa > Arthropoda > Insecta > Diptera > Syrphidae > Neoascia > Neoascia interrupta. Next base: position 33,101,690 of record OX392462.1, on the reverse strand, counting down.
TGAGACCGATTCAACTTTAAAGTAAAGGCCTAGCAAGGTAGATCCTTTGTATCAAACAAGGTTGAACCACAACATGTGGAACGTAACGATTCATATCATGCTCTGTCTCTAAAGTTAAGTTCAGAGCCTACCGGTGGTATACTTAGCAAAGTAAGTATGAAAAACATCTTCGAGTCATTGCTAGGGGACTCCACCCCTAATGTACGAAATAAGACGTTGTATAGGACGTAAAATAGTTGCAGAAAAGCACTTGATCCCAAGCCTTCAATTCGGTTTAAGAACTAAGCATTCAACAATAGATCAAGTCTACAGAATGACGTCTGAAATTGAAAAAAGTTTTAGAAGGGAAAAATATATGTTCTAGTGCTTTCCTTGACCAAGGTATGGCACGAAGGCTTGAAGTATATAAGCTGCAGAAAAACCTTGTAAGAAGATGTGTATAGAATATTGAAAAACTATCTTGAAAGCAGACTCTTTCGTGTTAGGTGTGGTACAGAATACTCTAGTTTTAAGCAAACTCCAGCTGGCGTACCGCAGGGAAGCGTCCTTGGTCCAACTCTGTTTCTACTCTACATAACAGATGTAGCTTCAGATAACGGGACACTTATGGCCACGTTCGTGGACGACACGGCCATTCTTGCAGCAGGTGAATAAGTTGAGTCATCAGCGAGAAGCCTTTAACGAGTTTTGAAAATAAATTGCATCAGGACGAAGATTTGGCGAATCGTTCTTACCAAGAACAAGTCAACGACGCATTTCAATTTTACGTACAGAAGGTGAACAATTTACCTCTGTTATAACTTATATGTTACCTCTGATTATCTTGGAACTAGGAATGACTATTGACGCTAAACTTAGGTAGAAACCACACATTGAGAAAAAGCGTGGCGATCTCGAAATAAGACTCAGAGAAAAGAATTGCCTTATAGGAAAATTTTCAAAACTTTAAGCAAATATGATAAACTGCTCTTGTACGGGCAGGTGTTAAAGCCCTCCTGGACATTCAGTACACAACTTCGAGGTTGAACCGAGTCAAACAGTATGTCCATGTCGCAATCTTTCCACAACTAGACACTTAGAGCAATTGTGAAGGCTCCATATTGTAAAGGGTGATTTTTTAGCTGGTTTGGTTTTGGCAACACTGGTTTTGACAGCTGACGTGTGTTTAGTACCTTGTGTCACCGTCAAACAGCTTCAGTTTGGTTTGCAATTTAACCATGGATCGTCTTACAAATGAACAACGCTTGCAAATTATTGAATTTTACTATCAAAATTCGTGCTCGGTTCGAAATGTTCATCGCGCGCTGCTTCCATTTTATGGTCGGCATTCTCGGTGAACAGTTAATTTCACGTTTCGGGCCGGTCAATTGGCCGCCTAGATCGTGCGATTTGACACCATTAGATTATTTTTTGTGGGGGTATGTCAAGGCTAATGTCTATAGGGACAAGCCTTCTTCGATTGACGCACTGGAAGCCAACATCCATGCATTCACTCGTGAGATACCGGCCGATATGTGTGAAAGAGTATGCCAAAATTGGACTCAGCGGATGGGCTACCTGAGACGCAGCCGCGGTCAACATTTGCATGAAATTATCTTTAAACATTAAATTGCAAGGTTCAAACTATCGATTCAAATAAATATTTCATTAATTTTTTCGAATTTTTTGTGTTTTTTTTTTTTTAAAAGGTTCTCAACCTCTTAAAAAATCACCCGTTATATTAGGAACAGTGATATTTACAGAGATTTAGGTATAGCTACTGTGATCGAAGAAGTTACAAACTTTGCTCGAAAGCTGAGTGCTCGTCTTCATGTTCATTCCAACAATTAAATGATGCGTACTCTTAACGAGTGGGGTGTCGTGGCAAAGTGGTTAGTGTGTGTGCTTACTACGCCGGAGGTCTGGGTTCGAATCCTGCCATCGTCATCTAGAAAAAAAGACTTGTTCTTTTTCACGGCCCCCACCTCCGCGAGGGTCTGACAAGCCCTCCGAGAGTATCATTTGTCTTGAAAAACTTCTCAAAGTACCGTTCGGATTCGGCAAAAATTGTAGGTCCCCTTGTATGTGAAGAAATTAACACACACAGCATACATTGTTAAGAAGTTGGCTCTGGTTCACCTCGAGCTGTTGCGCCACTCTATTTATTTATTTATTTACTCTTAAACCACCTACGGTTAACCACCTACGACTACAAGGAACAAGACCCTTCGACCTAGCGAGGCGTTTTTAGTAGGTGCATTCAAGGGTTATCAACGTACCTAATGCGATAAACACTACGGTAGCGTAAAATTAACTTAGTTGAAGTCAAGAAAAATTATGCGAGAATGAAAACTTACTCCTATGACAAGCTGTGTATGTCGCACTACGCGTTCTTGCAGAGGCAGTGTTCATAGCGTCTCTCATAAAATGGTGGTTTTTTAGCACATGGAAAACGGGCATAACCGATATCGGCTGCTTCGTTGTTATATACCTGGCTAGAGTGGTGCATATTGGTGTCCTTTAGAGATTTTGGAGTCTCAGCCTCCGTCCATCCTAAGGTTCGAAAAAAAAAAAATCTGACTGGCCAGCGCACACACCTCTTAGACCTCTAGCTACAAAGTGCGCCCTGGATTACTATGGCCAGCACTTATCAGAGACTGTTTCTGCTTTCTCTTAGTGGAGGGTTTTCATTTTAAGCCTAGGTGCCAGGTTAACTTTCGGTCGATTGTAACCTGGACAACGGACGCTGCCCAAGAAGTCGCTCGAGACAAACGCCCCTGGATTTGTATATCTTAAGTTCAGCCTCCCCCATGAGAGCAAACACCGGCGAGTGGGCCACAAAATTTGTATCAGACAATTATTTATGTAATCTCATGCTTATTCATTAGTTTGGGCTCTGTCTAAACATCTTTCAGTAATAACCTTACTGCCAAGGGTAGCCCCACCAAAAGTTTGCTCCTGGTGGTATCACTTATAATAACATTCTTCCATTGAATTTTGGTCTTCTCAAACGACAGGCATTCCTTCCCTCAAAAGGAAGATCGAGAGGGATAAAATATGTATTTCAACCTCTTCGTAAATATGCCAGTGCTCTCACTTTATCAAATATTTCAATAAATGACTTATCAACATTTATGAGTACGAAAGATAAGCTAAAATCTCGGCCATGCAAAAGCTTCGACATTTTGAACATCGTCAGGTAAATCCTGTGTATAGGTGGAAGCGTCCTGTGTAATATGATATGTTTCTAAAAACAGGCTCTACCCGTCTTTCAGTTAATTAGTGTTTTCCCCTTATAACTCAAACCAATCTTAAATAATATTCATCCATTCAGCAGTCGTATCATGTACGTAAATGGTTTCCTTTGTTTCAAAATAAGTATCATTAGCTAGAAAAACATCTCCCGTAAACAGCTTTACGAACAAAGTAAATATCTATTTAAGACGAGGATGACGCCCGTCCACAAAAGTTCAATATACGAACGACACCAGAATATTGATCACCCCATACATAGGTGTGTGACATTTGGTTCAAAAAGTTAATTGATTACACGCCAGTCATCTTAATGCGATGCCCTAATTTATTGGTACAGTATTATAGGAGGAGGCACATCTTCTCATATTTTTCTTCCCAGTGATGCATTAACGTCACATCAAAAATCAATTACAGTCGCCTATAATGGCTGTGTATATAGCGATTTATGTAAGCCAATGGCGGCCAAATGAAGACATTCTTCAACCAGAGCAGAGCGCGCCAGGACTAAGGAGGGAGAAATTAAATAAAACTTTATTTGAACGCCGAAACGTGCAACATATGCTGCATGAGCAATTAGGTCATTACACTCTTCGCCTGGCCCGCTTATTTCCAACTTAATCCCAGTCGTGATTTGTATTTGTTTCGACTTTGGCAAAATGGATTGCTTTCGCGTGGAATACGACGCCGACCGCCAGGAGGGGTGGCACCAAAGGGGTTTTCATTAATTAGCCCAAAAGTGAAACTTCCCCCAAATTGGACCAAACAGCGGCGCTGTTGTTGCTCGGGGAATCCATTTGTTTTAATTTCAAGATGAAAACTCGGTTGTGTTGCCTTCGAAAAATTGAAAAGAACAAAACTTGCAACAAGTAATTAGAGCCCAACGCTGGGTCCTATCAAGGCACCACTTATGCATGTGTGTGAGCGCGGCGAAGTCGAAGTAATTTTTATTTTTTTTTTGTTATTTATTAATAAGTTGTTGATTAATAAATTGAAGCTGTGCCGACGCCATCAAATTACTCCATGCCGGGAGAATCCACCAACCCAAACTTCCCTTTGTTATTCCAGCCGAAGGACGATATAATGGCAAAAGATTATGATAGCACGATGGTGCCATTAACAATAATAGCATATCACACACATAAGTGGCAACAAAAGCGAAAAAATCACAATGCCATTCACACACGTGATGGCTGGAAGGACTTCTTTTCCTACTGGTATAGTGTAGCACAGCTCAGCATGGCCACAAGGCGGAAGCTAGCGAGCAAAAATGATGTCTCTGTGTCTAGCCTCTAACGTCTGTTCGCTGAGTAGGCAAACGCGGCGAAAATTGAAAACGGAAAACATATTAATGGCAGCTCTCCAAGTGTGATGGATAGGTACTCGAAGGGAGGAAAATTAATTTTCCGACACTGGTTGGCGCTACAGGGTGGTGGCTGGAGCGAGACGCGATGGACGGGGTGAGCCTAGGAAAATTTTTGTCGTAATGGCTTTTTTATGAGTATGTGAATATTTGCACGCGCGTTCAGCTCGGATTTGAGTTTTTATTACCCGAGATTTGTGTTCATTAGCATTCGAGTTTATTTTCAAAGTTCTTGTGTATGTGGCTGTATCTCTGGGGTGTAAGCCAGTGTCTGGAATGGATAACAATTTTTATCGTGGAGCCGAGCCGACCCATTAATCATGTTTCACAATCAGACCGAGAGGGAGAGAGTGTGCCCAAATGATTTTGATTTGTTTATGATGTGGCAATTTTGTAGTGGTTGCATATTATACAACAATAAAGCGACTCCCCCTTGGGAGTTGATGAAACGTTTTGACAAATGAATAGGACGACATGGTACTGATGTGGGGCAAAAAGGCCCTATACACTTGCCGACTTTGAATGGGAGTTCAAGAAAGGCTACCGCAATGTCATCGACATGTAATTTCCGACTGGTTATGTCAACTGACCAGCAGCCAGTGACAGACTGATTTTGAATAATAGTATGCCGGCAGGACAATAGAGGCAGGCATTCGGATATTTTATCGTTGTGTATTCTAGGGATGTGAATTCCGGTCAGCAGAGTTCATAATGGGTTTGCCCCACTGCACTATATCTGGATTGGCAATCGTAGTTTTAGATTAAGTTCCAGACAAGTACGGTTTGACTTGTTTTTTATTTTTATTTTTTTTTTTGCTATAGGAAGAGAGTTATAATTATGGTGATATTAAAATAGTCGTCTTTTGTGAGTTGTATATTATGACAACTATGGTTTTATCGGTTCTATTTAATTCTAATAGTCAGGAATTTTGTTGAACTGTTGTTGAACTGAGTTGTCCTGTAGAATTGGCCAAGCTGGAGCAATAGTAAAGGAACTGCGCCGGCCGGTCATCAGGAAAGCTGAGCTTGGAGTGAAAGCAAAGATCTCAGTTTTTAATTCAGTGTTAGTTCCGACCCTCATCTATGGTCATGAAATTAGGGTAATGACCGAAAGAATTAGATCGCGGCACGGCTTTTTATAGAATGGTTGTTAACCTAGATATGTTTTTTCTTCACTAGTCACCTCAAGTATGTATCTTTCCCTTTGCATGGTCTTAGGCATATGAAGATAATTTGAAATAAGCATGTTCAATTGTAACATTCCCCCCCCCCCCCCCCAAATCACATTATCGCACCCTCCTAATTTGGTTTATCCCGATTAAGCACATGATCATTGCTTAAGTTTTTACGATGTAGGCGATCCATACGGACAACTTTCATTTTTGCCCTTGGTCTTCGCTGGATCCGAAAGGCGACTAACATTAAAGTCGTATAACAACTTGGCAGGAATCTTCCAAGTCGTGCGATTCTAAGCAGCTTGGGCGATTTTGACGTTCTACGATGGGGATTGTAAGCCATACTTCCTCTTTCATTGAATGTTGGTGCTATTTCCTGTCTTCGTGGTCTGGTCTTTATGCGATCACTCGCAATTGGTATTCTTGTTTTTGAATTCGATGTTGGAACTCGAATTTAAGCTCACTGGGCTGGGCATTTGGAAAAGATATTTTTTTTTTGTCCAAAGATAATTTCAGTTGTTGTATAACCATTTGAACTATGAATCGAATTTTGGTATATCAATAGGAACAAGGGTCTTGGCGATCCCAATCTCGATGGTTTCATCCACGACTTTGAAAAAATGCTCCGTTTTGTTAATGTGTTACCGCCGGTGAGCGGATATGGTCCACGAGTTCTGTAGTCCAATTATTGATGCCCATACCTACTGATTCTGAATTATATTCTTCTCGAAAGAGCATCTATCCTTGGTTGGAGTGTGATTCCGTAAGCACCACCGAACTTACACCCCCAGTGTTCCACTATCTGTTCGACAACGGTCTTAGTCTATGGATTGGCTGTGACGATTTCCTTCTTCGGTTTCTAGAAACGCGCTTTCAATGCAAACGGCGATCCTTTCACTCACTTTCGTGGATGATGCATCCACGTTGTATAGCGGTGCATTTTATCTCTAGTTTTGACTTGGGGTTCCTTTCTAGCAGCGTCCATGACACAGCCGACGCGCCAGCTCTCAACGTAGTTTTTTTCTTAAAGCCCGTAAAAAACCTTTCTATCACGGACGGATTAGCCTTAGGGTACCGTGGGGCCCAGACCTAGTGCGGCAACGTCGCACGGTATATCAATAAATCAGCGATTTAAAGGAAAAATAACAATTGCTAATTTACATATCATATACATACACTAAAGGCCAAAAATTTTCAAAAATTTTTTTTGCTCCTAGAAGACGTTTTGCTATATCTGTATTATCGAATAGACGAAAGTCGTTGCACGGTCTTGGTTATGACCGTCGCTTCTATCATGTTAGACAGGAATTTCGTTGTTGCTCTCAAAAGGCTGTATATAACCCATCTTATGGGTCCTATAATAATGGAACACGATAGCGATAATGGCAGACCCATAAGCCCAGACATTGAATCAGGACGGAACTATCAATATCCGTTGTCCGCCTATTTTTTTGCCAAATAATTTAAAAGGCCTTAAATTGCAAGGTTTCTACCTCTCTGAAACTATATCAGTATCTGGATTTTTTAGGTCCCGTAGTACAAGTATAGAGTTTTAGAAATATCCGCTCATTGACATGCTTCCTTAATTTAAAAGTATAAAATTTAGTCGCAAGAAAAATGTATGGAAAATGGTCACAAGAAGTTGAAGGCATAACATATGATAGCTGGTCAAGTCAAAAATATTACATCGGAAAACAAAAATAAATCCAAAACGCGCCCCCAGTGAATAAGGCTACCTTAGAACTCGTGGGTTCTCCCACAAAATTTAAGTCACGTTTTTTAGTGAATTTTTGGTGTTCTCAGTTGGCGGCAAAAATGTGGAGTCCATGGCCGCACTTTACCTCCATTCGTCCCTGGTTTCCTGTACCTCTTCCAGTGTCGGTTGATTTCCAATTTCCCAACAGATATTGGGCTCCGTCTGTATTTTTTTAAGAATATCCTGCATTATCGACCGTGGAACCACCATTATGCAGCCATCTTAAAGGATCTCCAATTTCGCAATTCCCATTTGCTCCGCAGAACATCGCCTCCTTCACAGGGAAGAGTTTCATCGCTCCCTGTATGCCTTTAATGTAGGACTTCTGTCAGAGAAGCGTTCTGTCTTCTCGTGCGTGCTACTTTTCCATACATTCCTTTCATGCGGGGATTGGTTCGATGTCAGGATCATCTTGTTGTGCATCGCTCTTCAGTACTCGATCCAGCCTTCCGCAGGTTTAGCTCTAATTGTTTGGACAGAAATACTTTCGTCCTATTTTTGCAAGCAATGTTTGTGATTTAGTTCACATGGCCTCCTGAACAAACTCATCTGCGTTGCTGTAGGTGGGATAGAGGTGTGTGGGATGGTGAAAAAAATTATTTTTGCCTTGATCGGGATTAGAAGCCGGTACCTCGTGCACAGTTGTCCACTAACCATGGCGGAGCCCTGATATAGAAGCCAGAGTGTTAGTGGCTTCCAAGGTAAGTTAAGGCTTTTTTGCCCTGACTATCAATTTAACCATGCTTGTAAATAAGCCCACATGCGTTATACTACCGACTTGACATGCCGCCAACATTCTGAATTTCTTCCTCACTTTCATCCCGAAAAATTAAGTTTTAGCGTACCCAGCACCCCTAGCTCGCCTGACCACTACTGTGTCACACTCCCATACACTCATTGCTTAGTTAAAAATCATGCTCCAAAAAGAATTGATTGGCTGCGTGAAAAAGAGATTTGGGAACATTCACTTTCAATTGTGATTCACTCGTCATCACAACGGTTATGATCACCGAAGTATTTCCGAAGATGAAATCCTTTGTTCCGAATACAAAAAAAAAAACCCACCAAAGTGTGTTGCGATACGATATGTGAAGGCTATTTAGTTAAGGGAAGCCTTTTTTCGAAATAAGTTTCAACGAGTGAGAAATATGTCAAATTTGAACAGAATTTGAGGAAACAAGTGAGTAAGTGCAAGAGTTTGTGCGTGTATATACCCGACCCTATCATGTTACACCAAATCTTTAAGTTTCTTGGCCCGAATTCATATATCATGAATTGCCACGCCCCCAAAAAAGGTTATGGGCTTAAAATTTTAATCAATTAATTGTAATTTCGTTAGAATCATGAGATACGGTAAAAGCGAAAAATATATCAGAAAAAAAAAACAGTTTTTTCCTAAAAACGCCCCTTAAAAGTGGGCGGAGCTCAAAACTTTGTATGAAGCAAACTTAGTAATATCTTGTTATATTTGTCATAATCTTTTTTTTCGATTTTGAGTCAACTTTCCGAGAAATCGGGTTTTTAAAGATCTAACATGTTAAAAGTGGGCATGGTTCATATTTTGGGCGGTCCAATTTTTGCCTTATTTAAGGTCTTCGGCCAATATTGCTCAGTACCAAGATTTAAGTTCCTGTGCCTTGTTTAACTTAACCAAAAAGCATTTTGAAAAAAAAAATGTGAAATAGAGGTTGTCTCGCATTGAAGCCAGTAGTGGCCGTGGCCGTTGACGGATTGAGCCAATTTTCACACTTTATCTGTGCAACAAAAGAACCAAGTGGTGTATCAAGTTTCATCTCTTGAACTTGATTTTGAAGACCTAAAACTTTCACACATACAAACGGACGGACGGAGGGACAGTTCGATTCAACTGTCGGTCTCAATCATATCTCTAAAATGTCTTAAGGGTCTACGGTGATTATTTCACTGTGTTTTAAACTATGCATCCAAATTAATATCGTCAGGTATAAAAAGTACAACAGTAGCGAAAAGTAACAAAAGTAGCGAAAATTACTTGGTCCGTTTTCAAAAACATATCAAATTCTGCCTCAACTTCCAGCCACGAACTTTGAGCTACCGAACTAAGCCTAGCCTTGGTCGTACTACCTTGAACTGGTATGCCTCCGTTTTTTGTAAGCAGAACAACATACGGGTGTGGAATCGACCTACATTTCTCTCCTCTTTTCCTTCTCACAAGCACTGCGAGCCACATCATAAGGTAAGGAATACACCCTTGAGGGGGAAGTATGTATATTTTTAAGAAAAACGATAAACTTTAATTTTTCGGAAGAAAAGCTTCGCTGTTCACTTTAACTTCTCCCATACATTCTTTTCCTTTTCTGCTAAAGTAAGATATTTCTACACATTCAAGCACTAGCTTCCTTATTATAATACCAAGGTAATTAAAAAGCCTTAACTGCCTCAGCAACAATATAACGCCCTAACTGGCTCTCAAAGTAAACAGATTTTTCTCACAACTGAAGCCATAACGGTATGCCATCATTATCATCATCGTCATTATCATCAACGACCTCTACTCTGAAAACTACCTACTTTGAAACGAGTTTCCTGAATTTTCATTACGATTCCTAACCTTGAAAATCTCTTCCGATTTTCAACAACTTCCGAACCATGAACGCATGTCTAATGAAAGCGCGCGCACTTCTCTAAGAACCTACTCCTCAGGCAATCTAGCAGGCTATTGAAGCCGCACCACTCAAACAGCGCTACACCAAAGCATCATCGTTTGTCGAAGCAAATTCCAGGATTGCCTGCCTACCCACGACTATTGCCAGTTCCTGCCCTCCCTGAAGCCGTTAGCAGTTAAGTGGTTTTTAAAAACACCTCTTTGTTCTATATACCCTTTTCCGCAGACAACGTCGTCGTTCAGTATCATAGAGCAGAATAAAGCATCTCCCCAAAGGATGAGAGGCAAAAACTACAAAAAAAAAAAAAAACAGTTGAGAAAAAAATATCTTCTCATGCTTTTGCAGGAGCAGGAGTCGGGAATAATGGTGCACTAATTACACTCCTTTGTAATTTCCTTCGGAAGGACGTTACAGAAGAAGAAAGAAAAAAAATTCAGACGTGCAGACAAGAGGAAACCCTAGAATATGGTGAAAGCAAAAACGCATAATGTCTGGGTTTTATATGCTCGCATAAAAAGAATACGAGAGTTATAAGGATTAGAAGAATGACGGGCTTCAACTCTTACATGGCCATCATCATCGGCTGGCACAGAGAAGAGCCGCAGTCACATGCATTATATTGTGGTGACTGACTGAAGTCCTTTAACAACTGGATAGGTAAGGTAGGTATTTTTTTCGCATTTTCTTTTCACATTTTCATTTGACGGCATAACGCTAGAGTTGTAGAATGAATGCATTATGCATCAATTGTCCGCTTAAACCATTATCCTGCAGGTAAGTACAGGTATTTAGAGGCAAATTGTGTCACAGCAAATAGTTACCATGGCAAAGACGTAACAATCAGCTGTGTGCATATGGAAAAATTTGCATTTTCAATGGAGAAGAAATTAACACCAAGTGCCTAGCATAGCGTGAAATTAAATCAGAAGAACTTAAAGGTTCTACTCAAACGATATACAGCTCGAGGGTCTCTTACACTAATATATACTCAAAATGTAGTTCTTTTTTGTATACCATTATCCCCTGGTATAGCAATACATTAAGTGAATGACCAAAATTACTCAACGCCTCCGGATATCTGCGGAACGCCCATGAAGTAATTCCAAATGAACCCCAAGGATATACAACATAACTGTACAAACATCCTTTATTTACTTTTATTATCGGATATAAATAATTGAATAAACGCCAATTAAGCCCACAACCCGGAGCACCAACGCAGTCTAAAAATAAACGAAATTGCATGGGCATAAATCGGCTCTATTTACAAGGACCACAATCTAAGTAATCAACGATTCTGTTCTAGCGCTGTCGGACCGCATCCATTCGTCTGAGCTGCTGTTGTTTTGGTTCTTGTTACGCACACACGCACGCGATCGCGATTGAAATTTATTTCATCAAGTCTCTCTCGCTCTCCTTGCTATAGCTTTTCCCGCAAACAGACAAAACTAATTTCACATTAATTGAATGACTTTTCGCCTATAAATCTAACGAAATACAGCGAAGCCACATTGAGCGCTAAATCTACATAGCCTTTTCAGTTTTCGGCTTTTTTACTGCTTGCGGCGGTAAGCTGCCTGGTTGGCCTTACAGTTTACGAGCTTTACATTCCCATTTGTATATGTATCTAAGTACAGATATACCACGAGGGCGCCAGGCAAAGGATGAGGCCGAAGACGTATAAAACTTACCATCAGCCGTTGAAACGAAACCACCAGATTTGCGCTTCGGTGTATCTTTTTCATTGTGAATTTGGTGGTGGGATGGTGGAGGTGGTATATGGTCTCGTGCATAGCCTTGGGCATTATTGACATAAAACAGTTGCCCATAACTGTTTATGGTTTTAATATTACCCAAATCCAACAGAAACAAAACACTTTTAGATTGTTTGAGGAGGGTTTACAATAATAGGCTACGATTAGGATGTGCAAGGCGAAGCTTTGGGATGTTGTTGTTAAATTTTAATTATTGCCAGTTCGTAATCCGCTTCGCCTTGCAGTGGCCTGGCAAGACTGGACTTCTTCATACTGCAAGACTGGAGCTTCAGAGGAAACATTCGCATTAGCAGAGCGCAATGGGTTAGATTTTTTCATAATGAAGGCAAGTTTGCCATATTAATTTCGAGGGATATCGAGGGATTGCCATTGTGAATGAAAGTAACGACAGACTTTCGTGAGCGATACGCCCATACTCTGGTTTCGAAGTAAAATATTTCAAGTTTACTCTAACTGATTACTTAGTCACCGAAGTTTTGGCTTATTAGGGCTTGCCTTGCCTGTGTCACACAGTTTTTTAGCACGCTGCCCTAAAATCTCATTGATTTTTTATTTACTTAAGACCCGACTAAGTGGTTTACCTTTTTTCATGTCGTGGTGAAGTCTGTGTCTAAAAGTCCCTGAACTTCGTGGCCCGTTTTTATTGAGGAGCCATTAATTCTCAAGCCCAATATGTTGAAAATTTATGAAGTTCTTGACCACACGGTGCATCTCACTAGCCTGAACGAATGATAGTTATCAGACAATTCAATACTTGAACACTTTTATTCGATCCAGACAGCTATCATAATAAATTCGTCACAAATTCGAAAAAAGACAAATTTGGAAGCTTTAAAAGAAGGCATGTGAAGCAATCTGGACCTTATTAATGTAAGGCAAGCTCCGTCCTATTGTATTTCCTAAGAAACGTAGTGGAAGACACATCATCAGAACCGTCAACATCGCGTTTAAGAACAGATAATCCCTAACCACAAATAGGAAATCAGCCAAAGTAACACAGAAGCCCTTGTTTTGGTCACCGTTACCCTTACAGAACCACATCATAAAAATTTAGGTTCTTGAAGTTGGTTTATTACAAGTTACGGAGCCCCTTACAAAATCCCTATATTCGCGATTTGGCATTTGGTAGAACTTAACTTTGGGTGCGTTCAGGGTTCTTCTTCGAGCTCTTATGGAACCTATTTAAGTGTCAATAAATTGTTAAAAGAAACTGTAGGTACAAAAACTATCATGGTGATCACCTTTTACTTTCGTAGTTTACATTTGCTTTATACATTCCCATCTTTTTCTTGCAAGTGTAGATGTTTTTGAAGCAAATAACTTAATTCATGTACCTCAGGTACATATGTTATATTTTTGACGAAGTTAATGAGTTAAAAGAGTACATTTACTAAGCAATGAACAAGATTTTCTTTTAATTTCTTCCAATGATTAATAAGATAGGACGAAAAGGAACTACGTGCTGCTTCAAATATTTAATATAACTTAAAAAAAAGAATGCCAGGGGTTATGTAGGGCTCTCATAGTGCCCTTATAACACTTAAGGTGTTGTGCGGTCACCTTTATGAAACTTTGTGTTCTATATGGAACTATTATAAGGTTTCACGCTTTTCTGTCAAACATGGCACTAATTTATTTAGTGTTACCATCACTCTCTTTTTTATATGCTATGCTAAAATTTCTGTTCCTTACTAGGTGGTTTGATCATTTTTAATTACTGACGTTACTGGCGTTAACTTAAAAGTATTTTATGCGGATGTTTTGTTTTTATAAATGGATAGAGTATATACCCTAACTCCACCGGGCACTAATCCGTGATAAATATAAATCTTTATAAAATCCTCTACAAATCACTTGATTTACAATACAAATTTAATTCCTCGCCGCCAAGCGATTAAAAATAAATCCTCTCATAAATCCCAATCACCCTATTCAAAATCTTATTTTCTGCACCTTAGTAACAGTTTGAGAATCAAAAACGGAAACTGAAACTGTCCCTGTACGACCGAGCTGTCACAAGTACGTTTTCTATTGTGATTTTTACAGTGAAAATCGTTTTTTCCTCCTGGGAAATTACATCGCCACTCTATTTTGAAAGACAAAATGACAGAAACTGAGTGCTCGTGTCAAATTCATGTTAAATTTCTCCGGTGGAGCCACTTTGGGATTTATTTTTAATCGTCTTCCGCTAATCCTCTTTTGATCGCCAGTGAAGACATAGTAAGACTCTTAATCTCCAGGTAGGATTGCTTTTCAATTTCAACTTAAAAAGTGGGATAAAATACTTGATCTGCTTGATCAATAAATCCCAAACAAAACTCATTTGACGCACCAGACCATGGAATAAATATTAAAACAGATGAATAATATCCTAAGTTTTGAAAAAAGCAGAAATCCAATGTTAATCCCGGATCAAACTCTGGAAAACAGTCCGAACCTCTTTGCTTGTTTTTTCTTTGTGAAGTGACAGTTGGGAAAGTGAATGAATAATTTCAATAGTCGAAGATTTTAACTGCTTTATTGACGGAGTTTACTTTGCCCTGAAAAACTGCTGATTGTGTTAATGTTAACTCCAGATTCGTTTCCGGGATTAACTTAAAAATAATAATTAAATGGCACAATAGCTTGAGGTGACCCAAGGCCAACTTTTCAACCGCGGGTGTGAGTGTTGTATTCTTCACATACAAGGGAACCTACAATTTTTCCCGAATCCAAACGGCACTTTAAGAAGTCTTTCATGGCAAATGTTCGGACCCTCGCGCAGCTGGTGCCCGTGAAACAAAAAACGAATGTTCTTATCTTATCTATCTTAGGTATAGAATACCGGGATCAGTTAGTCCCGATTACTGATATTGTTTCAAGCTTGGCGAAGGTCGGCACGAAAACCGGCCCGAAAAAGGCTACTCATGCGAGTAGTCAAGAGCCTTTTCCCTCAAGTCTAAGCAGAACGAGGGATAGGGCTCGATATGTTGCAAAGGCTGTGTATGTCTTGGGGCTATATTATGTGTCTAGGTGTTAGGTACATAGTCGGGGCTAGGCAAACATTCTCCGCCATTAGCCATTGAAGTGCAATTAGATTTACCCCATATCACGTCGTGGTTAAGAAAACGGCTCTAGGAAAACGATCTTGATGATGTTTTAAAGGGGGAATTGACGGAGAAACGTCAACTGAGTTAACAGTCGAGAGAATTCAACTCACGCTTTGGAAAGCTGCTCTTTCTGGGTTCTGAGTATAATTTAGGATGTCAGTTAATCCAAACTTCAAACAAAATTTCTCTTTTATGTTTCTTTTTAGACGTTTTGGGTGATTTTTCATTTGGCAAAAAATACAAAGTCGCCCAAAAGCGAATAAAAACTCACCCAAATTTGCTTTTGGACAATTTTTAATTTTTTGGTTTTGGTCATCAAAGCAGTGCTATAAGCATAACTTTTAAAGTGTTTACGTTTAATTTGAACCAGCAACAATATATGCTGACTTCTTTAAAGCTTTTGCTGGTTCACAACTAAGTTTTGCTGATCCGGTATTGGATAGAGTAGCATTTCAAAATATTGTGGGAATCTAGGACTGATAAAATCTAGGAAGCATGAAAATGCAGTGTTTGGCTCTGCCAAAATTTAGGAACTTTCTGGTCATCGTCTTCAATCCGGGCTAGGAATTATGGCAAAAAATCCGGCGGCTAGAAAACTAATAAGTCATCTAGGCCATAAGATTTAAGTCTATAACCTTTGCTGCTCCTAAGCTGGGTTTTCTATGTTTCCGGTGCAGCCTTCCGGTTGCTAATTTTTCTTTTTCTCTCTACTTACCTCGATAAACTTATATTCGCGATATGTCGGCGTATTTTAAGGGTAATTATCGTAAGCAAAATATAAAAACAAGAGTCACCAAAGGAGAAGCAGGGCCTTGTACTAATACCAGCTTGACTTAGATCAAAAGGCACCTCAAAGCCTAGTTTCTTGTCTAATAAATTGTAATCGTTTACAGTAAACAGGCCGATGTACTTATAGCATCAACCCAGCACGTTTTATCAACAATTCTCTGGTAAATCACTTACCAGCCAATGGGGACACAACCCCATTAAAGTTCAACCGCAAAGAACAAACATTTCCAAGAGATGTTGCAAAATTTGTAGTTGCGACCTACTGACTGCTATAGAAACCTCCCTGGAAATTGGCATCGTTCCATCAGTGCTCATGGCCAATAATATAACGTCATGATGTTGCATCGATTTCAAGTAGGTAGGTAACCCAAAACAAGTTCCAAGGACCTCTGAATTGCCCACTACATAAAAGTATCACATCCACGTTGCCAAATCATTCTCGGTCGCCAACACAAGTACCTATACAAAGGTACGTATTCCTTCCCCACTGATTCAGCGTTATTTTCCTCCTTGTATAGGTTTTGTTGTGTGAAGCCAGACATCGTTCCGATTCACAAAAAAAAGGAAAAGAAAAAACTCGAGGACACCTAAACCGCAGACAGCTTCGATTGCAGATAAGGAACCTTTTTTTTGGCAGGGCATAAACCTACCTACTCTCTATTGGCATTTTCGCTATACTACCAGTGATACCAAGCCTCTTAGCGCCACTGTTGTCCTCTGTGAACCCATACTCTGTACAGATGAAACCTCTAGTCTGCCAAAATCTTAATCCATAGATTTCAGATAACCATGGATTTTGTGCACTTATTGCCAATCGATTTGCCCAAAAAGGCCAACTCAAGTGAGAGAATTAGCAAGGATTTTGCATTTGTGAACACATGTTCAGATGTCTTTGTGCGATGGAGGAAACCCTTGTGCAAGGAGATTATGAAGCCTTTAGTTCGCTGTGGAGGTATTTGCCTTTATATCTTTGTGTAAGGGCGCGCAAAAGAGTTCACTTCAATGAACATGCAACCGATTTAGTAATTCGCCGGAAATGCTCCAAAGAGTTGGCATTTTCGGATGAGGAATTTTCGGAAAAATGGCTTTTGTTTTGCTATCCAGAAGCTTGCTTTGAAATTGATGTTATGGTTATTGAAGCCATAGAACTAATGTAGCTCTTAGGTAAAGCCGCCTAAGTAAGCAATAGTAATAGAAAAACATTGTAATATGCTATTGGCGAATATATCCTACCTCAAAGAATAAATGCGTTTAATAACACTCTTCACTTTGGGTAACAGTTTGCCTGTCACCATCCCTGGATATTGTATGTGCCGGTGTTTCTACCAGTCCCTTTAGGACAAAAAACAGCAGCTTAAAATAGTTGGTAGGTGTTGTAGGGCAATAGTGAGTGTCATGGACTACTTTGTACGAGGTCCAGTGTTTGAATCCTGACAGGGGCAATAAATGTTTTTCATGGTTCGACTTTCGCGAGGGATTAAAAAAACCCTATCCTTGCGCAGAAAATTGGGTTGAAGCTAAATCATGTTTTGGGCCTATTTAAAACTCGTATTATCGTCACCCGTCTTAAGAACCTTCACAAGATGCATCTTATAAGCTTTCAAGCGAATCTTTTTTCATAATATCTCTGAATGGCACCGAATGGACTCATACAAAGTCCTTTCAGCAGTGCTCTCCATAAAGGCAATAATGTCTGTTTCCAAGATGTGTCGTCTTGGAGGATGTGGATGTGTATTATTCACTTACAAGAATGTCGTGGTGCGAAACTTGCTGCAAAAACTTGTTCATTTAAACGATTACGCTGACTGTAAGTTGTACGAGGCGCATCATTAGTTTAGCGAGCCGAACCATCGCCCTTTTAAAAATAAGTTTGCACAATTTGCAAGCGTTGTAGTGGCGTTATCTTAAAAGATATACTTTCTTACTTTTAACTTTCAGCTGTTAAACTGACAAGCGTAAAAACAGTTTTACCGGTTTAAAAACCAGACTTTTTAAAAAAAACGTTTTTTTTTATAGCGGAATTCACTTAAAACTGAGAGCAAAGTAGAAAGATAAAAAGTTAGTCCTAAAGTGTTTCCACCGGAAAAGAGGAGATTAGCTATTAACTTGACGAAAATTTGATTTTTGAAATTTTATTGTTACATCTTGTGGTGTGAAATTGCAATATCTGTTCGTTATTTCCTCGTGCACAACTCCTTGTAACGCGAGCCTTTTTTTAGCTCCCGAGCAACTCGGATAATCTGTCAGACTCAGAAATAATTCATTTTTTTTTTTTAGTTTTTACCGCATTTTTCATTTAACGAAATGAAATGAGCCAAAACTAAAAAAACAAAACGATATAAACCCACTTCACTAACATTAATATCCACCCTTCTGTTGAAGTGTGCGTATCTCACTGTATTTAACATTTTTGACAGGATCCATCGCATACAGAACAGAAACCGGTTTTGAATTCAAACCTTCTGCATAGTAGAGATTATGTTGCAATCCCTGGCACCTTCGAGCTGATGACACACCGGACCGGAACGCGGAGTTAAGCTTTATATCAAACAAGATTCGCCGAAGAATTCTTGACTTATTTATTTTGGAGTCTATACAGGATCAGGATACAGGACCATATAGGTATGGTCTTTTCGTGCACCTTATCAGGATCCCTTCACGTGGCAGGCAGCTCGTCGTGAGCGCCAACTTCAATGAAAATGGCGTGGGGGCTTATGTTACAGAAGATTCAAAGTTTAACCGGCTGATGACTTACGAACAAGTTTCGCCAAACCTGATTCCAGTGGTGGTGCGAGCGTAGTACAAACAAAAGCAAAGAGTGCAACATAAGTGTTCAAGCCAACCACGTCCGAACTTTCTCAGGCGTCTTGGGCCAGCTCGTGATACTTAGCCGTATACCCAGATATGGCGGCGCTGCCTAGGCTTTTTTTCGCCTTACCCATGGGAACCAAATTTAAAATTTAAAATGCAAAACAAAAAAAAATCAGCCAAACAAGAGCTGCTTCGTAGACAAGACCTGATCGTAGAGCTAGAGTTAAGCGAAGGCGAACTCACTTACCGCCTTCACCACGGTCTGCTGCTAATTTAATAGGCAGAAATCTGGTCGAAGGGTTTGCTAAGACAGCCGGAACATATGCAGTCGAAGCTATCTCCGAGCCTGGAAATGCTTTGGTGATGGAAAACGTGGACACAGCTGGCTCGAACGCTAGGGGTAGGGTTCTACTTCAGAACGGAACGCTCAGTGAGAAAGGTAAAAACAATGGCAACCTCAGTGGTTGGAAAAAGTCGCCTTTGTGGGATTAAAGGCCATCCAGGCTAATCTACTGATTACACATCAATTAGGAGCCAACAGTTATGCCTGGATTGAAAACAATTCAGCCGTCATCTACCTTCTACTGGGAAAGCTTAAATAAGGGGTAAGTCTCAGTTAGGAAAGGGCAGTCTCTCGGCAGCATGATAAAAATATCTGCCGACGTCTTCCAAGACTTCATGCTTCACAGCATGATAAGCAGATCCGACGACGAACCCAAAAGATGTGAAAAAGGTGAAGGCCCGTACCATAAGCAAAGCAACCCAAAGGATGAGCTTCTCGTTCCTGTTGTTAGCAAGCTAGAACTGAGCGGTCGTTTTACAGAGGAAAAAGGTTTACAAAAATTTCAGAATGCCCTGTTGAAGGTATTATTCGCCCCAGGAAACACAAAGCTTCAATTTGATTTATTTGCGGTGGCTAGGAACGTTGTCACAAGGTTTTATGTTCCTACACGTAACCAGAGATGTTCTTGTGGGTTTTTCATGTACAGAGTCAGAAATTAAAAGTCAAAAGGTACGTGGAGAGTCCTTTAAACAGGGCCTAGAAGGCAATACAGGCAGAATTTTCTACTATTCTTTAACACGTATTGCCTACTACACCCGGAGAAATCTAAAGGTAGAGGGTAAGGTGCAGGGAATGCTCGAGGATAAGGATAATTAACCTCTAAGATGAGGGAAATTCTGCAGATAAGCCTCCTTCATATAGGGCAGCGTTGGCCTGTCTGGAAGAGTACTTATCACCAGACAGGACGTCACAACCATACTCATAACAGGCTCAGTAAGAAGAACAAGATCCAGGAACTCACGCTATAAGGCTACACTGCGTTGGTCAAGCTAGAAGGAGGGATTAGAGATTTAAGATTATTCGATAAAGTGTCGATGTTGTGTCGACGCCTTAAAGGGAACCTTTAGTTCAGGTTATATTGTTTTCGAAAGAAATCGCAGAAAGACTGATGATGGTAAAGATGGTGAGTATACGCACCAAAACAACCCAGTGGTTGCCTTAATAGGAATTCTTAGTAAGGTGTGTCCGATCGAGCAAACTCATAAAAGGTTCAAAGATGTAAGAAAAATAAACTCGACATGAAAGGTAAAGCTTTCCAAAAGTGACAGCGCATGAAATAAGTTAAGCAAGCAATTGCAAAAGAACAATTTAGGGACTTAGTAAGGAAGTCAAAAAATGCTTCATTGCAAAAATGCTTCGAATCTATCGCAGTAAAAGACGAGGCCCCGAGGCTACGCAAAATGATTGAAAAAAAGCGTTCATTCCCAGCTTCCCAGGGAAAAAATGGAACCTGGGCCAAGAGAAGCCAAAAGATTCTTGAAGTATTGGTTGAACCTCACTTTGCTAGACCCAAATTGTCGGATGGGTTGCTTTAGTAAACTGAGAATTCAAATTTTTCTGAGAACCTACCAGAAAATAAAAAAAAAAAATAGTGCATAATTTTCGAACTATGAATCCGCAGCTTTGCCTTACGGAAATGAGCTGCAACGAAGCAAGCTTTAGATGAGGACGACGTTAAATTTCCTTTCTGTTTGTCGAAGGCCAGCCAAATCAAGCTGTTACTGGTCGCCAATAAAACATACAATTTCGATTTATGCAAAATAAAATTACGTCAGTGTAATAAAACTAAACTAAACTAGCCTGAACCCAATTAGCAATAACTTTTGATTTCTCAACAAATAAAATCTGTTTGCCGTCAATCTGTTTGATTTGTACAAAATTTTCCTAAATCTAAATTATTCTAAAATTCATCGGAAGCCATAATCCATCGACGGCGCGGCGTTCACCATTCAACTGAAACTAAATAATAGCCGTCACATACCCACGCATGTAAAGCTCAATGAAACGCCAGCCGTGCCACACCCCACAGCTGTTGGTTACATTTCGCAGACAATTGAATTTCATTTTCGTCCTTTGTGCTGATGTTATCGTTGCGGAACAATTAAAACAGCTGGATGACTGCTGGAGACATTTCCAACAGCCAAAAACACTGTGCACTATGTACCCATGGAGTGTTACAATTGAAACTGAGCTGAAGCTTACAACACTCATACCACAGTTGCGATTTCTATTGCTGCAAAAGCATCATGGCAGCCACATAGCTTTCCGCTGTATAGTGTCATCGTTTCACAACCCACAACCAAGTTACAATGACATTTTCATAGCTTGCCATACTATACACAACACAGTCCAGAGGACGATGATATGCTTAAATCTATTTTCGTCCTCTGTCCCGTTAATCTTGCAAAGAATTAAATTTATTTTGACAACTTGATTGGCAACCTATTTTGTGCTGTGTGGTACATTGGTGGTGCGTTGCGTTGGCGGTGGGCTCCATCATGGTGCGGTCCTTCCTAGAGCGAAACGTGACAATTCCTTCTTTGTCTGGCATTGTATAGCTTTACTAAAAAGCGGATCCACAAGTATTCCAATCACGATGAAGATTGTAGGGCGCTGTGCACTCAGTTTTAATCATTATACCCCGTGGACGAGTGAACAGGATGATCTAGCCGGATGGTATTTTGGCTAACAAAATGTGTCTGTTGACAGAGCATGACAAAGGTTGGCGGAAAATTTTATTCGTGTTCGCAGGAGGAGAGCTCATTATTATTATAGGTCCTTGAGGGAGAGGTGAATTGTTGTCTAAGTTTTTGGATGAATGAGGTCCTAGATTGAGTTTTTAAGTCAATCTTTTCCATGGTTGGCATTGAAAGTGGCATTTTTTTATCTTTATCGAAATTGTTGATTTATTTTGCGCCCATACTCATACTCTTAACAAAGGAAAAATTTTAAATATAATAAAAAAAAACACAATAAAAAAAGTACAGCTTTGGAAAGCCATACAAGCAAATGCCGCTGTCGAAAAACTGTCAAATTTATTGAAACCTTTGCTCCTGCATATGGACAGTTTTAACCTTAGTACTTTCATGATAAATCTTACAAATTCAAAAGGATATCCATCCAAGTATTCCAGCTTTGGTCGCCCTTTTACGAAAAAGGATAACTTGTGACATGAAAATCAAAACCTTCGTTTGAAAACACATTTATTCACGACTTTAAATGGCTAACGATGAACGAACTTATTCAGCAAATTCTAACTCCTTATATCTCCTCGCAAATCCAACTTCAAATAATTGCAAGCTACACCATTATTGCCTTTCTTCGCTGCTTCGAAATCAAGTCGTTCTGTCTTATCATCCTGATGCCGTACCAAGTTATGGCTGTATTGCCTCTGTACCACCAGCTGAATAAACTCTACACCTGAACCACACGCACATCTGACAAGGATAAATACCTCGATTATCGAAAAATCATGCCGATAGCTGTATATACCCAGTATATTATTTTCGCCTTTTCCAAACACATTCTCTGATTCAGTCATTCTCGCTGTTTTTCCTAGGACAACGGATAAGGATCCGGTAAGCAAATATTATAGGTGCCCCTCCACGGTTGCTGTGCTGATGCAAGAACATTGATTTTACTCAGAGAACGGTTTGTCTATTGAAAAGCGAACTTTTTACTTATCGCATGTGACACGTCTCCTTCGTGGCCTGCGGGTGGAAATTTTCTGCACGCTTTCAGGATTTTTTCGCTGAACATTAAGTTCGCTTTAGTTTCCTTTTTCGTATTATCTTAGTTCGCTCATTTTGTGTGCCATGGCCTTATCTAAAATAAAAGAAGGCTTTGTGGCTTCTGCGGTTTTATACTTTGTTGTGGCATTACTAAGTGGCAGGAGACAATGAGTCCATGAAGTTGCGAGTCATTGAATTTTAATCTTTTGCCTGAGAGGATATTTATACACGCAAAAAAAAAAGATACATCAAAGTAAATTTTTGAGATAGGAAGAGAGAAATTGAATGAAAAAATATTTCTCAATTATCTGTGGAATGATTCGAGAATGATAACGTAAAATGAATAATAATTTAGATTTTTTTTTTGTTTTCAGCCGCGAGACTAGCCGCGGGGCTAGACACTCGAACGCTATAAATCGGTACTTGAAGGAGAAGTGGTTGGTTTCCTGTTAACATGGTCCTGTTCATTTATTAAAGTCAGGCGTAGAATTTTAATGTTCAATTTTATTATAAAGAAGAGAAGAGAAGAGAAGAGTTTTTTTTTTGATTTTGCGTCGTTTTATTTGTCAACTTTCTCAGAAAAACAATTTTATTGATTCAACTACAAAACAATATTTTTTAATATAATTGAAAAGTTTTTAGAGCTTGTAGTCTAGTATTTTTGCACATAATTGAAAAGAATAAATCAATACGAAAATAAGTAAAAAATTAAGTTTTCGGTTTTTTTTTTTACAAAATATGCCACAGCACAAATTAGAATCGATGTGGCAGCCATTTTTGACACAAATCCATGGTGATGTGAACTTAAGAGGTTTTTGGCGTAAGGCTTTAGGAGGTCACTCAATAGATATGGCAGATAGTTCCTATAGACGAGACTAAGCGCTCTTTTTTTAAGGAAAGGGCAAATATACATACCTCGAGTTGAGGGAGCCAATCTAGTCTTCGTGCTTTGACTTCTTGAGCTACATCATATCTGAATCAGCATATAGAGCTGCGGTGGCATTTTTGCCTCTATTTGCCCTCCACGGACACAAATTATTCCTAGTTTTTTTCCCTTGACCATTATTTCTTCCTCTGTGCTCAACGTCTAGCATTTTGCGATAAGGTGTCATTTGCACAGTGTACAATCTTGTTATAGGGTTTATAAATTTGCCCGATAAAAACATCATCGTGTAACTGGAACACCGCTTACAAATTCGACTTAGTACGCCTCCAATGACACCTCTTGGCTTTGATGGTATTTCCTGCACGTAGACGAACCATTGGGGGATGGACCTATTTTGTTTTAGCTTTTAAGCTAATTTTGGTTTAATTCGAAACAATTTGTAGGCAGCCATTCTGTCCGCTCTTGAAAACATTGGAAAACAAACAGGAAGGAGAGTTGCAGCTACCAACAGTCACTTTTAGTCTTTTATGGCCCGGACCGATATTTTTTTCTTTGTTGATGTTGGCAGTAATTTGGATTCTCTGTTCAAGCAGCAAAATGCGAAGAGGACTATGTGCTGCAGCTTAGAGATAGGATCTATTACATACAACAGAAGGCTCAAAATTTTAAGAGAACTGTGATGCTTGGAGGATAAGTAACATACTACAGAGCACCCGCAGCAATATTAAAATTTTGAGTGACCGCATGAGGAGTAGACTATGACGGAAGATCAAAGGCACTGGATCTCAAATCTCGAAGAAGATTTGAGATCTGGGCACCCAAATAGTGGAATTAAAGATCACTCAACAAGCAGAAAAACAATTTAGGTTGGTTGTTATGATCCATTTTTCGGATCGATGAGAACCAGCTAGGGCCAAAAGCAAAAGTGAAAGTTGTCCATGCGGAGTTGACCCTCTCTTATGGCGTATTCTTTTGAACACCAAACTTCCACACCGAGCTGTCAAAAAAAACGCGGTGTTTCATTGTGTACAGAACGGCAAATACTGCACCCGCGCAATCATCACGTTAAGTGTCAAACTGTTTTGACTTCATTTTGTTTACTTTTTTTCATTTTGCAGGGGATATTTTGTTACCGTCGATTTTTTTAACTTTTTACTTAAAAATAATTTTGATAGTTAACATTTAGTTAGGTATTTTTGATCAATTTCATACAATTTTAGTCGCGTTGTAAAAAATCACGAATGAAATTTGAGTCGAAACGTCACTTCACATACACAATCAAAGCTACACCTATCAAATTTCGAGTTCAGTGTGGACACCGAACTAATTCTGTATTTCACACCAGTTTCACGATTCGGTGTTGAAAAGAATACGCCATTAGTTTTTTTTCTGATGAGCAAACCAAAGAGGAGAGCAACGTGGTGAGGCAACAAAATGTATTGAATTGCGTCAAGGCTCTTAGGCATCCATTTAATAACTTCTAGTCATCCACGACTCCAGTCAGCTTTCGAAATCCAATGGAGATGCGGTAAATCGCAAGTCCCTTCATCTCAAGTTTTCTAGCGAGTCTCACAACCGCCCATAAAGCAGCAGAGCCGTAAGAGAATCCAATCATTGTGAAATGCATTCGTTGAAGCCAGACTAAGAACTGAAGTCGATCTGGATCAGTTCAATGACTTCACTTCAGTAATGAACTTCAGCTAGAAAAATAATTAAGCAGTAAGTTTGAAGTCATGATTGAAGTTTGTAATTATTTTCAGCAATCCAAGAGTTGAAGTCAAATGAATAAAATCGTTTTGAGTGTTCAGCATTCAGTGAAGTCATCTTGAAGTCACCCGCATTCAATCCATTGAAGTCATTTGTCACTAAATGCAGACAATTTTTTAAAAGTTTTAAAGTCATTTGAGTCAGTGAATGCATTCAATTTTCTTAAGTAACTTAAGGTCTCTTGAAGTTTTTGCAGTTTTTTAAAGTCCTTGAAGACAGCGACGGCATAAAGTTTTTGTCAATGAATTGAAATGTTTGCTGGAGCATTCAAAGGAAACATCATCATCATTTTTGGTGATTGCCCATCCCTAGAAGGGTTGCGGAGCGAAGGCGCCCAAACTGTCCCTCCATCGCTCTTAATCCTCCGCCGCCAACTCAAGAGACAAGGGCGCGATCCCCAGATGGGTTTCGGAGATGTTCTTGACCTGATCCCACCAGCTGTTTCTTGGCCTTCGCATTTCCACTAA
Organism: Neoascia interrupta; assembly: GCA_947623515.1. NCBI lineage: Eukaryota > Metazoa > Arthropoda > Insecta > Diptera > Syrphidae > Neoascia > Neoascia interrupta. The sequence goes on along the minus strand of OX392462.1, from coordinate 33,075,862 downwards.
CATAGCCGGTCTACGAAGTCTGTCGGGGGGCATGGGAACAACATGTCCAAACAATCGAAGAATTGATCGTTCTACTCGGAAAAGTAGCTGCTCAACATTAAGATCCCCACGAATACTGACGTTTCTCACTCTATCCCTAAGAGTAACACCAGCAACGCACCTCAAAAATCTCATTGCAGCAGCTTGTACCATCGATCTAATTCTTTCGATCATTACCCAAATTTCATGACCATATCAGGGTTGGAACGAACACTGACTTAAAAACAGAAATCTTTGCTTTCACTCCAAGTTCAGCTTTCTTGATGACCGGTTGGCGCAGTTCCTTTACTATTGCTCCAGCTTGGCCAATCCTACAGGATAACTCAGTATCACTCCTTCCATCTTTCGTGATAAAGACCCCGAGACTTCTCTCTAAAGCCTCGGTACCTAAAAACAGTTGATCTAGTACCTAGTTGTGGTGGAAGTCCGTAGCGAAGTGGTCAGTGTATGTGCTTACTACACAAAGGTCTGGGCTTGAAACCTACCTCTGAAACCTGAAAAAAAACATACTGACCTATACGACAATATTGCCAAATTCGGTCTAGATGACTGCGGAGTTTTAGGTACAAGGAATGAAATTTCGCATAAGCATGCTCGTTCCTCTACGTCCCTGACGATTCGTCAGTCTTATGCCATTTTTTTAAATATGGACACGAATATCCGAAAAAAAACGAACGTACTCTACCTTAGATGACAGCATTTTCAAAACTAATCAATCAGCGACGTGCGTCGCTGAGTTAGTGGCTACTTTTCGCTCAGAATCGCCGATCAGTTAGTCGCTTAGTTGCTCTTAGTTCACTGGTCCGCTTAGGCTAAGAGTATAAAAATTGGCGGTTTTATGTTCGTCAACAAACATTTTACCTTTGGAAAACGTCTGGATAAGCTTTATTTACTTCCCGGGGTAGACCTGGGCCTCAGCGAAACAAGCATTGCCAGCCAGTTCCGGCGCCAGAACCATGTCAAGACGATTTTGGTTAAGGTCCTTTTCCACTTGCATGCAATACCTCAGTCTCGGTGCTCCTCTACTGCGCCGTCCCTGCGGGGTGGATTCGAAGATTTTCCGGGCAGTTGTTTCGGGTCAATCCACTCTAGATTACCCAGCTCTCCCAGTTGTTGAATTTTGACTCTTCTGGCTACGTCAGTGTAGCTGTACAGCCGGTATCTATATTTCAATTTTATATCTCCTCCTTTTCTCTCCATCCATGCAGACAGGAACATAAATCGCACGAAGGATTTCCTTTCGAAGCAGCCTAAAAGCGTTTTTATTCCCCTTTGGCAGGGTCCATGTTTTGAACCATAAAAGAGCTTCGCAAAACTCACTTGCTTTCTTAGCCCAAAGAAGCAGCAATTGACAAGAGTTAGCCTTCGTTTGACTTTAACGCAGGAATTCTTTGAATTTGTATCGGAACCCAGGTTAACTAAGTCACAAAATTATTGGTAAAGCTGTGTATGGTGATGACTTTTCGTGAACATTATACGAACATCATTGAGTGTTTTTTCTGTGTGAAATAGGAGTGTGTTTTTGTAAAAAAATACATCTTATAATGACGCGAAATTCTTTTCCTGTGTTTGTTTATGAGAAGTGAGAGCTAATAGAGTCAATAGTTTCGAGATTCCAAGGTTTTGACAACTTTACTGACGGAGTTATCTCTGCTCTGAAAAACTACTCTCTGGGTTAACTCCCAGCTTCGTTGTGTTCCGGAATTAACAGATTTTGGTGTAAGCTAAGCTTAACTCAGCACTTAAAAACCGACCTTCAGCCAAAGACCCTAAATCCACTTCGAAAAGCATTGGCGTGGCTTGTTCTGGTATGTTTCAGTTCGGACCTAAGTTTTAAGAGGTTTAGATACGTGTTGTGGGGGTGCCGTGGCGTAGTGGTTAGTGTGTGTGCTTACTACGCCGGAGGTCTGGGTTCGAATCCAGCCATAGTCACCTAAAAAAAAAGACTTGTTCTTTTTCACGGCCCCCTACTCCGCGAGGGTCTGACAAGCCCTTCTTCTCAAAGTGCCGTTCGGATTCGGCAAAAAATTGTAGGTCCCCTTGTATGTAAAGAAATTAACACACCAACATACATTGTTGAGAAGTTGGCCTTGGTTCACCTCGAGCTGTTGCGCCACTCTATTTAGAAACGTGCTGTGTACCTTTTCTTGTGTGACTTTTTGAATTTTTACCAATGCGAAGCAAAAGCTATTGAATTAAGCCCTTGCCCTTATGATGGAGGCATTTATAATGACCCCACGCTGGGCCCCGCTGATTGTAAGCTCCAATCCAAGTATAAGGACAGCTGTTGCGAATCAGTTTCTTGCCTGGCAGTTAAGCGCTGCACTGTTACCTGTAGGGTATACACATGCATTGGTGCCTTTTTCCTCCAGGCATTCTTGAGTGTTTTTGTGCTTTGAGGTACAAACACTTTTCCCTCGAAATCAAAATAATTTTACCTTGGCAGAAAAGATTTTCGCAGGTTGGTCAAACCCATCACTCTGTTTCTATTGCAAAACCCATAGAGGGCTCGAAGTTCTCCGGCTGACGTTTCCCATCGTTGGATTAGAAGTTCTCCCAAGCCTGCAAAAAAAAAATATTTTCCCTCGACCATACTAAAAGCAGCTATTATGACCGCTTTAAGCTCACATTCCGATTCAAATGTTTATGCGAAGGATAAACTTTCTAATCCTTTTCGGTTGTTACACGAACGATAGAAATATGAAACTTTATTACGCAGAGTACCCAGTTGCAACTTTTAATACACTTTGCACACATTCGCCGAGAAAAACTATGCGACTATATCCTCTAAAGGATTGCATTGCACAATGTGAGATTCTACGCGTTACAATATACATTGCAGCTGAAGGTTGCGAATTCCAAGCTCACATGCGGAAAATGCAATAAAAATTCAGCCGGGGATTAGGGAAATATACACTAATGGAAATCTACTCCATGGCTAGTGCTAGGTGCCACTATAGACATGGTTGCAAAACGTCATGTCCCTGTGCGGATTGCGGACGCTTGCTGTATCATATACGCACAGTTGCAGCTGCTGTGTGCGGTCGGTTGTGAGTGCAAATAAATTTTGCATTCAGCGTGAATGCGAATTCAACGCTCAGAGGAATTTTTTATTTGCCCCGGTCGTATCCTGACACACAAACGTTATATCGGGTAGCAAATTATTAAAATTCCCATTTATTCCCGAACCATGCTGTGTAACTTATATGCTCGATATAAGCTCTCCATGGATACCTGCCAATCTGGAAAAAAAAAACATCAGGCTTTCACTTACTCACACCTGCTGTTATCTACACGCACCTGCTCCTAATTACAGCCATAAATTCTACATCCCCTGACTTTGAAACCACTTTGAGATCAACGTCCATATACTTCATTTGATACATCAAGGTGTAATATTTCAAAAATCATCAGCTTGTATCCTGTCTTGTCATAGAAAACAAACAAGCCGCACCCTTATTTTCATTTTATCCGTTTTTTTTTTTTTTTTTTTTATTGCATTAATGGCGCGTTCCCTGGTTACACCCTCTCAAATCCTACCATTTTACAAAGATATATATTTCGTTCAAGGACATTTTTGGAACTGGGAAAAGGTATATAAAAAAACGAGAGAGCAACACTATAAAATTGCAATTTAAATTTTCTTCCTGTGACACAGGACTTTAAGGGAAAATATAAAAATATGTATTAATAATTTGATTGTACCTTTTGTGGGATTACTTATATGGCTGTTTCAAAAAAGGACCCTTAGAACTATGTTATGTACAGAAGACGTCGCACGTGGCCATTGGCAGCTTGGGGCACGTGCAAAATACCAGCGCACGTATTTTATTCAAGTGAATTTTTGAAAAGATTTCATTTCCCATGACCGATGTGGGCATTTCGGCAAACAGCCATTCAAGGTGACTTTTACAATTATTGGGTGAAATCCTTGGAAGTTTTAAGAATCTTAGGCATGCACAAAAACCAAAATAGCACCTGAGAATAGCTACAGCACTGCTCCGGGGCTGTTGCATTTTATTTTGATTTCACATCCGTCTGCTGTGAAAGATAGTTTAATTTTGAGAGCATGTTCCGGAAATGCAATCGTGGGGACGATATACGGAGAAAAAAGCACCGCATCTCTGGATCTCTGAATCCAAATGGAGCTTGAATAATTACACTGCAAAATGCAGGCGGAATTATCCTGCGCTGGTGCATTTGTAATTTGCTGTTATGAAGTAATATATCTCCTCTCGCAACCATATACGCGATGCTTAAGTTATTCATCTAGGAGAGAAAATGTTTTTCCCACTTTTTTTTTTTAATCAACGATGAGGAAGTATTTAATTGGGTTAAATCTAGCTGCTTTTGCCGAAAATACAATTTGCCTCCTGGAAAACTAACTGACTGTGTTGGTGTAGTGAAGGAGCCGCACCATTATACCCGCAAAGAAACAGAGAGAAGTGTGCCGACGCTCGAATGTGGAAACAACATGGCTTATTTGAAAAACCCGGTCACGTTTGCAGCTCCTCCGTACAGCGGATGCAAAATACTGTGCTGCTGCGTGTTTTGCTGCGGTTTTCACTGGTGGAATTGATTTACGCTGTGCTCTTTACGCGGTGAGCTTGTGTTTTCTTTGTTGCAGTCCAATTAAGAAGCAAAAGAAAGAAGAAAAAAGTAGTCCTCCTGACTGTGAAGGGAAATATTTTACGGCATCTGAAAAATTGCGTTGAATTATCGCGAAGGGCTTGTTCAGTTAAATGCTGGAACCAGCGGGGGGTGCTGTTGCTGAGAGCATTTTAATATGCGTTTAATCAAAGTGGAATGCAACATAGAGTTCAAACGAGTGGCAAATGCATTTTGTTTATTTAAAAACTGCCATTTATGGCGGAGGAAAGCTCAGATTTTAGAAGGGCGTATGCAGCTCTCAAAGGATTTCTCATATCAAAGCAGCTACTATGTAAAAGAGGAATTTCAACTAAAAGGTGAAATTAACGAAAGCCCATTTGAAAAAGGATTTGCACCGGCCAGAATCTGTTTAAATTAGAATTAGACAATCATTTGTGTATTCAAAAATAATCAAGGATCTTCATTTAAATGAGTTCGCGGGTCTTTATAAAACTAGAACTAGATTGCTTACGCCTATAACGATATTTTATTTTTTCGAGCTTCTCTTAGGGCTGCTAGACGACAATTAATTTCGTTATTTTGGCTTAGAATAAAGATTTCTGATGACGGGCTCGGGTCGATCGAGTTTCAGCAGAAAGTACACATTTCCCGCATTTCAACATCCACATAGGGACATGCCGTTCTCTCCAATTTGACCATCAACCAGATAAGCCATATCGAGAAATACCTTCCAAGGAAACAGCATTGACTCGGATCATTACCTCGCTTTGTAGCCAAGGTACAGCAGCAAATATCTGGAACCACGCCAAGAATATTGGAGGAAGTTTGAAACCGGAAGGCTACAAACGCAAGAGATCACCTGGTACTTCGCTCTAGTCGAAACCGCGAAACTCCCAGCTTACAGATAATTACGACAAGCACATCTAGTTAACCAGAAAGCATCCACTCTACACAGAGAGAATAGAGCTACTCGAGAGCCCTGCAAGCATATAAGGACAGAGCAACACCAACTTTTCAGAAGGAAAAAGAAAGAGTTCGAAAAGCTCGCGATCAAAGAGCTGGAGAGATGATACAAGCCAAAAATTTATAAGATTCGACATTCTACCAAAGGATCCCGAAAACCTGCCAAGAGTATAAACTCGAAATAAAGCCTGTAAGGACGGTTGAGTCTTCCCTCGATTTTGTTTTTTTTTTAAACGATGATGTGGCCGTGATTGCATTTCAAAAGCGACCTTTGGAAAGCAAGTCATGCCCCCAAGGAATTTGACAATGGAAGAATAAAAATGGAGTTCTCGATCCAAAACAAACGCTGATGAAAAAATACGGAACATGAAAACCCATCACAGAAACACTAAAGTTTACTGCCGCAAGTGTTATGCCCCTACGGCGAAAAGCACTAATGTAACCAGCATGCATTGCGTTAAATATAAACAGCAACAATACTAATTATTGTCCTCCACATGTTGTGAAAGAGAAAAGGTGTTTAACGCTCGACCCTAACCTGGATAACAGACGCCAGCCCAGGAAGCCGCTAAGCCAGGAAGCAAAATTTGCTGCTTTAATGTGTTTTGGTTGTTGCTATAATTTTGGTCCGTCCCAGATATTTTCTGAACCGGTTTCCTCCCTAAGCTGGCGAGCGTTATACGACTCGAAATCATTGTGGAATCTTAATCAGTGCCGGGAATTTTAAAAATGATTTCTGCAGATTCGCTGTCAGGCAGAATGAACATATCAATCTGAATACAAACAATATCAACCGGCCTAGAAAGCATGTTTCCAAGCTAATGTGAAACAAAGTAACTGAAGCTGATGGCCAAACTATACTGTGCTTTTCAAATCCCTTGGGCGTTGATGGTCCATATCAGTGTGGACTTAAGCCAGGTAAGTCATTAACCCAAAACGAACGATAGCTCTTGCCAATCGTCATTTTTTTGGGGCTTAGAGAGCGTAGCAAAGCCGGCTCTTGTACAACTAGTGTGTCCATTTATAAGACCCTCATCGTCCCAGTCCAGCTCTACGGTTCAGAATCATGGACTCTGTCACAGGCGTATGGAAACGCTTTAGGCTGTTTTGTGAGGAAAATTTCTTCGGACGATTTAACGTCCTGTCCATGCATAGACGGAGAATGGAGAAGGCGATAATCGAACTCTACGGCTCTACGGACTGTACAGCGACGCCGACCTATCCAAAGGGTCAAAAAAATTTTCGGCCGGAAAATCTTCGAATCCACATCACAAGGACGGCACAGTAGTGGAATACCAAGACTCAGAAGGTGTCGCACGCAAGTGGAAAAGGACCTCAGTTAACTTCGCGAGCAAAACTGGAGACGGCTATCTGGAGACAGAACATAGAGGTGGCTGCAGAAGTTTGCTGGCTGAGGCACATGTCCACCTCGGACTGTAGCGCCACCTTAAATAAGTGAGTAAGTCAACGAGGGCAGAACCAATAAAGTGGAAAGGTACCGAACATCGACAAAACATAGCTTTGACTCGCTGTAACTTTAAAGTAGTTAAGGACATTGTCTACCCGGATTCTGCTATGAATCCAAACTAAGACACCAAAGCAATTTTAAAATTTACGTTAACTCTTGCCTATCACTGCTTCTTTTGGGGCGTGAATTGAGTAGTAAAGCCCTTTTTGGGCAACTTAAGTGTCCATTTATTGGACCCTCATTACACCAGTTCTGCAGCATGGTGCTGAAAGATAGACCCTGTCAAAGGTGGGTGAAAAGGACTATACGGCTACTTTGAGAAAACAATTTTTAGGTATTTTTGATCCCGTCGAACCGTTTGGTACTCAACATCGAACCCTTCATGGTTGAACAGCAAATCAACCCTGCCATAAATTCAGAATACATCTACAGCGATAGCTGGGTCAGCTCGAACCGGGTCAGACTTTTTTCACAAAATTTTTTACTTTTACAAATCGGCATAGTGTTTTTATGGGTAGCTAACCTGCCTCTGTTTTAACCCTTACTTTACTCCAAAAAAGTGAGGAATTAGCTTAAAAAGCAGAATGAGCCGAATTTCAAAGGCAGAATCTTGTAAAAACAATTTTGACCCAGGCTGAAAACTGACCCGCTCGCTTTTTTTGTTTTATAAAATGAAAAAAAAAATGTAAAATAAAATTTTATAAAATTTATAATGATTTAAATTTTTGATATGATCTTTTTCTTTTGCTTCACAATTTAAGAAGATTTAATCTTAATGTGTTAGCTCTGATCTTCTTTTTCTTTTCAATAGATTTTAACAAATAAATAAGGCGCGTAGTCCATTTTTTTTTTAATTCTGGCAGTACCACTACACTATAGCAAGGCGACACACTGAATAATGTATTGATAGCGTTCAGCCTTCTGCGACTCCCTTGTCTGTTCCCCTTTTGCCTTTGCTTTACTTCAAAAAGTGGAAAGTTTTCTTTAGTCAGAATTTTTGAAATAGAATTTTTTGTGAAAAACTAGATTCTTAAAGCTAAATTCTGAAAGCAGAATGACCTGCTTCTGAAGAAAGCATGTTTGAAATAATATACTGCCTTATAAGAAAAAATCTTGCCTGAGTCTGAAGTTAGAGCAAGAGACAGACTTATACGACGAGGTCGTGTAGTTCTGAGTATAGAAAAGTCAACCTATGCTTACATACATACAATCTTATCATGCCTTCATTTCGAGTATGCATTTAATAGTAATCGAAGACTAGATTGAAAAGCTGATCCAAGGAGCTGTTCTTAAAAATGCGGCTTAATAGCGGCGATGATAAAAGGCCAAAAAATATGATCCAAAGTAAAGAACTGCTAAGAAGTAATACGAAGTTTTAGGGAACCTGTCTGCGCTTTTGATTTGCCGCAAGCCACGCTTAACGAGTTAAGGTGAAGAACCCATTAAAAACAAAGCTCAGTTCCCTTGAACAAAGGAGAGTTAAGTATCGGACTTAAGGTCTCTGCTCTACTATAACAAAAACCCAACGTACAAATTGAAAAGCTTTACTTGGGCACAACTTATGGGCTCTACTCGTCACAACATGGTGCTCTTTGTTCAACGCAAACCCCGGAAGAACAGAGGAAGATACTCATGAAGTTTCATTAGATTGGGTTCAGCCCATAGCGGTTGTTTTAAACTGCTTCGAAAAAAAAACCTACAAAAAAACTAAGAACTGCACAGCCCTAACTACATTTTAAAAGGCAGCAATGACCACAAAACGGAAGAAGACCTGATACCATATCTTCTGCAACTATACAAGTGGCAGCAAACAAAGGTTTCAAGTACTTGGATAATTCATTTCTTTAGCAGCTTAGCCTATCAGGGCGTGCCTAGTAGATTTTAACAAGAAATCCTTACGATTGGTGGCCAGCACACGTTGGCTTAATCAAGTGGTAAAGTTAATGCATTTGTAATCATTCAACGTTTTGCAGATTAGTTTTCTTTAATTATTGTTGATCTACTTGATCAAGAACATCCACATGATCTTTTCACATGAAAAACCAGCGATTAACATTAAGGAGTCAAGCCCCGTTACAGTTTGTTTTGATCAGTGCTAGGCTGAATTTTGAGTAAAGGCCGGACTTACAGGTAGAGAGACATGTTCGTTAAGGCTTTCACTCAACAAAATGAAATATCATCTACAACAGGTTTCCTAAGAGTACATCCAAATTACAACCCACGTACATAATTTGCGTACTAATTTTCATTCAGACCACACCAAAACTATAAGGAAAAGGTCAAGGGCCATTGTGTCAAAGTTCTGCTTCGCAAACTATAAATATCCATTGAATGGGTCTTAAGCCACCCAGACTTGGCAGATACCTTCGCCTAATAATACGCCATTCACCATCCGATTGCTTGTACGACTGCGACACAAATATTTCACTTGTTCACCATGAATTGAAAATATTCCAGTCAAGAGAGCATATCATCCCATAAATCACCGCTGCAAGACCTCATGCAACATCCTTGGTCACATGCAACACTCGGAACCGCTCTTTTCCGCCCAATGCGAAACGCCCCCCAATAGCACATCGCTTCAAGCCAAGCATAACCCCTGTCGGGTGTAAAATAGTTCATGTGTGCATGCTGAACCTCTTGACTTTAGAATGCAATGCATGCGGCCAACAAGAGGCATCGTTTGGAGCCGTCTTGTGCTCATTTTTTGGCTACCCAGTCACACTGATGGTTTGAAGTATTTTGCTTAAAAGTTTTATCGCTTCTCGTCTGAAAATTTATGGCCGCTGGTTTGGTGTTCTTTCAGCTACCGAAAAAGAAGAATATTTTATAGTTTCAATTCGTTCAGGAAAGAAAAACTTTTGCAACTATCCGTTGATAAAAACGGATACTTTCGTGTACGAACATTTTTAATGAGTTTTTTTTTTTTAATTTTGTTTCAAGAACTCTGTCGACGGTATCGATTGCATAAAAGCTATCAAGGACTTGGAAAAAATCTATCCTAGTTTGATATTGTTTTCAGATATTCAGCAAAAAAAAGTAAAGACACTGTTTGTTTAAAAAACTTGACAGGCTTTCAATAAGTTTAACCTTAATTGACAACAGCTTTCGACGTGACATCGTATAACGTTTAATTTCCAGCAATTTTAAGCAGCCAAACTAATTTTAAAAAAATGTGTTGCACAACCTGAAAGGACGTGCTATGCATTCGCCGTTTCCCACTGATAGTTTTTCAACAATAACAAATATCCTACCTACACGCTTAAAATTAGTTTCCTTTGATCCTCCTGAAGCGACCACACGCAAAGGAATGCCAATAAACGAATGACACCCTCGCAGCAAAATTGATAGTGAATGGGAAAATTTCTTTGCCACTTGGAGGATAACAAGGACGCTCGTGTGCACAACACGCGACCGGGTAAAAGGGTGAGAAGTGAGATTCGTTGAAGCTCCGCATAGAAATGACAATAAATCTTTGCTTCGCGAAGAAGCATTAGTACTAAAAGTATTTGAATGTTTCGTCCTGGTTGGTTGGTTCCTACAGTTAGATATTTTTCATTTGTGCTTAGGACAAAAGACCTTGCGAATATCTGTGTTCCCAGCGTACACTTTAGTCTATAAATTTGAGGCAAAAGTCTTGTTTAAGTTGTAATCCCGACAATAAATCAGCCCTACTACGACAAAACGATTGTTGTGTGGAAATAGTTGCTTGTGGTCGACGGTGGATTGGAAACCACAGGACCACTCAGCATTGGGTTTGTAGAGACAATTGATGGGTATTAGCGGTTTTGGTTTGTTTAGTATTTATTTGATTTCGAAATATCACATTGTTCGCGGGAGTATAAAGAAATGATGTTCGCTGTTAATGAAGCCTTGTTGGTGTTAGTTTATGGTGTAGGCTGTAAGGGGTTTATTTATTTACGCACTTTCTACCTAATATAAGGCAGGAAATGTATACGCATGGCTTGTGGTAGAAAGGGTGACATTATTATATGCAGGTGTGAATTGGAGTTTAATTGAATTCTTAGGCATTATGTGGTGTGGGTAGATAGCAATTGCAGTGCTTGAACTGCTTGAGCGTCCTTATTTAGGTTTCTAAATTTAAGAGGAAAAAAAGCCCTAGTTTTAGTTCTTACGCTTTATTAACTGCTTAACAATCTTTCTTTAAAACAAAGCATTCGATTTCTCTTTTTGTATAAGATTTAAGTACTAAGATAGATTTAAGTAGATTTAAGTAGCAAAGCCTGAGAAGTATAGGTATGGTGGCTCATGAATTTTTCTTTTAATAATTTTAGTTGAATAATGTTGAAATAATGAGAAATTCTCGAAGGACATTCCACAGTTAACTACTGAATCTATTATGATTCTGCTTTCAACAACACACACTCGACGTTTTATGAGGCGTAAACTTGTGTGTTTAGTTTTTTAGTTTAGAAAAAAAAATAGCTGCTGAGTTTAAAATAACTAGCTCCGAAACAGCAAACTATTTCTTGTATTAATTATTTTATTCAAAAGCCGAGGGAGAAAGACTTTTGATTGACTTGAGAAAAGTTAAATAAAGCCTTAATAAATGAATCCTTGTTGATTTTTGGATCACCATGAGTTGAATGAGTAATGATGAGTTGAATGAGTGTTTCCGTAGCCAAAAAATCACTTCAAGGCATTACAATATATTCCAAATCTTCGACTCATTTGGAAAAGCATTCTTGTGTTTAAATCACTCAGGATAATTAACGATACAACCCATACAACTCTTTATAATAGCTGACAACACTGAATATCTCTCTACGACGGCCCACTCTCTCACTACTACACTAACCCACCAGAGAATGCCCACAACATCACTCCATTATTTGCTTATACGCAAAGCATTGCCTTCTGGAATGAACGCCATCCATGCATTTTCCAAATTCGCATTCTTACAGAAATCAACTCATAATGTCAAATTAGAGTCCATTCAATATTTTCCCATTCGACCCATTAGTGAGGAATGAGTTGAGTGGGTTCATTATTGAAATTTGCAGGTACACCATTTGAGTTATTTTCAGCTGTCTGTATCTGCCAAAAGGCCAATGAGTCCAATTTCTCTAAACGAAGGGGTAAAATGAAAAGATTACTTTGATCTTCACGTGTGTGTGTAATTATGGCTTTGATGGTTAAAAAGACAGTGCGTTGGGGTCTACTGGAGTCATTTTAATTTTAATAAAAAAAAGCTAAATATTATAAATTTTGGCTTTAATTTTTTTGTTTTACAACTGAGTGCTTCCGCTTCCCGAAAAGTCACGCCTCGTGCCTGGTATACACCCTTCAAAGGCTATATTGCAAACTCCTACTGCCAATGCCAAGGCTATGATTGAAATTTTTGTCAGAAGATGGACTATGGCCGTTAGTTATTTCAAAGATAGACGAAGGGACATACGTTCTTTTGACCTTTCAAGGTCAAGAAAAACTTCTTTGACTAAAATCAGCTTCAGCTTTTATGCTATTCTTTTTTTGAGTTAAATCTCAGAAGTTTTTGAAACTTTAAAATTCGCTATAGTTTTACTTAAAATTTTGAACAATTTTTGCGTGATTTTTTTCATATAATTTCCCTTAATTAAACTGGAGATACGAAAATTTTTCAAAAATGCGTCAAAACGGGTGTATTAAATCTTTTTCTGATTAATATGACCTAAAAGCATGTTAGAATTAAGCTGCTTTATTCGTGTGTTCAATATTGGCTAAGTCGTGAGCAACACTTAGCGGTACAAAAGTTATGACCTCAAACACTTTGAATAACGTCACCCATTTTAAAATCTTCATTTTTCAATACTTAAAAAAAATAGTTAGCCTAAGTTTCGTTTTTCTAGTTCTTGCCTCTTAAGCTTCTTAAAAAAAGTATTTTCCAATGAAACCTAAAATTGTAATTAAACCGTTATTTGTGCTTAGAAAAACTTGCACACGTTGTGTTCTCTGGAAATTCCCGCAGTTTAAAGGCACACCCTATTTTGTCTTTCTACGGCCTACCGCTCAGAAGTTATAACGCGATTGACGGGCAATGTAGTGATACCATTACAAGTCCTTTTTCCATTTTTAGACGGACCGCTAAAAAAATAAAAGTTAGCTTGAAAGAGCTGAATATGCAGAAAAATGAGTGTGAAGTTTGCACCGCACTTTTCGATTTTTGCAAAAACAAAAGTTGTGCTAGAGGTGTGCTATCTTGTGCCGTATTGGAAAAAACTTTTTTCAAAAAGTACGGATTTTATAGGGTATTGTTTATTTTAGTGTGAAGTTGGCAGCACACTTTTTTTTTAAATGAAGTGCACTCCCTCAAAAACTACGTGTTTAAAGTTAGCACTACCTCTTCAAAAAATTTATATTCTGGTAATGCAATCTTTTGTCGTTTTTTTGTACTTCAAGAGTTTTAGAAGACAAAAATTTGTCGCGCGACTTTTTGTGAAGATATAACGCAAAAACAATATTTTAAGTGTAGAGTTAGCACTATACACCCCCTAAATTTAAAATTTCAGAAACATAACCATTGCATTGATTGTCGTTTTTTTGTACTTTAAGACTTTCAGAAACGAAAAATTTGTCGTTAAGCTACTTTTAAAGACCAACCACTTCATAGTGCCTAATACCTAACCGCAAGTCCGCAACTTAAACCACGGGACACACGTGGTTTAAGTTGCGGACGCAAATAGTACCTATTAGATACTTTGCGCAAATAGTACCTATAAGATTTTTGATAAATGTACGAATGTTTGCAATGCAGTCATAAGAAAGATGGTCACTTTAAATAATGCACAGTCATAGTCATACTCAACCAATTATTTACTAGGGGTCATAATAGAACCCCAGGTGTCTACTGTTCATTGTATGGATTTCAGTTGTGGTTTTTTTTTTTAATGAGCAAGCGTGAAAGGATTAAGGGTGTAACCTGTTAATACGAATCGAGTTCCTTCGATATACCTATTCGGGAATTTATATATATAAACCTACTGGGATGTGTGGTCATAAAACACCATTTCAAAAATGATTACTGACTAAACACGAACAACAGTGGTTAAACACAAGTAGCCATTGAATAATATCTGTTTGCCGCCTGACGACTTATGGGCTTTTTTTCTGCAGAGGATCTTGTGAACGAATAAGAAAGGCTTTATAGTCCATACCTATAAACAGTGAAAACATCACACTGACATACCATATTTATGAATCTACCATAATGTATCAATTATTACCTTTAAGTAATGTAAAAAACCCTTTTTTTAAATGTGGGCTTTACCTACTTAGAATAAAAAGCGTTGTGTCTCCTAAAAGTAAAAAAAGGCAACGCCATCAAAAGATTGATCACACTGTATTCCTTGTATCATAGTTTTCGGTAACAAAATATATTGCAAGACAGGTCACTTAAATTGCTGGATCAAAAAGTAATTTTTCTGGTACAGGAGTAGCCAGGAAGGTCAAAAAATATTCAAATGCCTCAGCTTCCAGTGGTTGTCTAGGTAGTTTTTTGCATGGCGCTGGTTCCGGGCGGGCGGCGGGCGGCGCGCGTCTGGAATAAGGGTTGCTGCCAGCAGTTTAAGTACTTTTTAAAAAAAAGTTTTTTCCAATACGCCACATGATAGCACACCTCCAGCACATCGCAGCACAACTTTTTTTTTGCAAAAAACGAAAAGTGCGGTGCCATCTTCACACACATGCAGAAAATGCTGTTTATTCTGAAAAAAAAATTATATCATACAAAGAAAAGTACGAGCCTTTTTTAGAGTGGAGCTAGAGGATATTAAGTGTACCACAACCGCCAGCCTGTGATTGGCACCGAACAAAACAGAGTTGACCTTAATTCACTTTTTTTGGGGTCCTATAACCCACAAAACACAATAATTTTACATGCTTAGCTATATACTAGAATTTGCTGCAAAATGATCCTAAGGCTGTTCATTCTCTCAAAATGTACTTGATGTTCGTGAAATTGTTGCAACTTGATGTTAATTCTTGTAAGGTCTGATCAGACCTTGTAATGCTCAATACATACAAATGGGCCTAGAAGAAAATTATTGTCTACGAACTTAGCCGAGCCATGTCGGTTTTTATCAAATCATGTTCGCCGCGCGGAGTTTGAACAAGTCATGAAAGCATTTCATTCCAATAGACCAGAAAAAAAATGTCGCAGCTCTTAAAATGAAAAAGGTCTAGGCGGACCTTGTACTCCATTTATTTTTTCAGTATTTTTTTTTTTAAATTATCCATTGGATTTTTTAAATACGTGTATGCCAACGTTATATAGTAAGTATAGAAGAGGGTTTTCTTAAACTATTTGCCTTAAAAATAATTAAAACAGTTTTTTTTTAATTTTTATGAATTGACGTGAAAAATTGAAGAACGTCCTCTTATGGTATCGCTACGTTATCCGTCTATCAAACAGTCCGTCTAAAGCCCCTTGTAACTTCTTAGAGGTAAATTGTGGAAGGACAGAATTAAGTGTGCTATTAAATGCATTAAAAAATCTTGAAAACATTTTTTTTCCGATACTACAATTGCAAATTAAAAAAAAAAAACAAACATAAGAAGAATCATCTGAAATTTTTTGTGAAAGCTATAGTGAACCTTTAATAATAAGCAGATTTGAGATTTGGCTCGAAAGCTTTAAAAACATTTCAAAATTTGTTTTCCAAAATATTCTAGTTTCTTAATACCGATTATAACGGTTACACCGATTATTACGAAATTTGGTTTGTTTATAAAACCAAGTTTTTTCGATTTTTTTAAATATTACCGTTATCTTTAAATTCTGTACTCAGCGTACTAGGAAAAAATAGCCATCACTCTCGCAAACTGCCTGAGAATAAAAAAAAAATAGAAAGATATTCGAAAAAAGATTTTAAATCCAAAAAATGCAAAAAAAAAGAATAAAAAAACGCGTGCCCACCGGATATCTCTGTACCGATAATATGTACCGTTTCGAAAAAAATCTCACAAACAGACATGCAAATGCGGCCATGACATGTGGCCACATGCAAAGCCACATGCAGTTTTACATAAACAGAAGATCATTTTGTCTAAAGAATTTTTAATTAGTTTTTGAAATTAGATTTTGCAAACGTTAAATATTGACGTCAAATGTTGAATGCTATTTTAACATCGACCTTGCAGGGGGACGCATTAATGACATAGAGAAAAAATGAGATAGCAATAATATGTTAAGGTTTTACATTTCTTTCTCTTGCTAATATATATAAAAAATTTCGGCACTAATCCTATCCCCCTGTTCTTATTTGTTGATCCAGGGTTCATTATTAAGGAGGGCTAAATCTAGCTTCTTTCTCTCGAGGAACCGCTTCATCCTTAGGGCAGATATGGCAACCTTACTGTGATGAAGGTTTGTTCGGTCTGCCCTCATCGTTTCCTGTAGTTTCTGCTTCATCGCCTAGTTGCCTGAACGCCTTCAGTAGCTCGCTTAATCGATGTTAATTGAACCTGTTAATAACTTAAAATAACCCTATCTATAGAGTGCAGATGTTGTTTATCTGTTCCTTTGCACTAAATCAAACTATGTCGTGAAAATGGAAAATGTCAGTACAGAAATATTGTTTGTACTTACAATTTAACTGGGTGGGTGCCGTGGCGCAGTGGTGTGTGCCTCTGACGCCGGAGGTCTGGGTTCGAATCCTGCCTCTGCCACCTGAAAAAAAAAGACTTGTTCTTTTTCACGGCTCCCACCTCCGCGAGGGTCTTACAAACCCTCCGAGAGTAACATTTGTCTTGAAAAACTTCTCAAAGTGCCGTTCGGATTCGGGAAAAATTGTAGGTCCCCTTGTATGTGAAAAAAAAATATAGCACACACAGCATACATGGTTGAGAAGTTGGCCCTGGTTCACCTCGAGCTGTTGCGCCACTCTATTTATTTTATTTACTTACAATTTAACTACAGTAGCCCCTATCCAATCGAATTTGACCAAATTTTACGGAAACTTACCTTATCTCTCATCACATCACAGATCGTCTGAAAATTCAGCCTCAATCAATCAAACAGTGTCGAAGTAAATAAATTTTAAGCAAATACACTAATATTTGTGTTGAAGCAAAGCCAAGACTACCACCAAACACTTAAAAATAGTAGCGTCATAAGTTTAACATGCTTTTTAGTTTTAATCAGGAGGAATTTTTTAACTTTTTAGTTTTAATCAGGAGGAATCTAATTAAAAGAAATCATCGAAATCCGTTCACTATGACAAGGTTTCGAGATATAAACCTTATTGCACTGGACTATAAGGTTTGCTACAATGTCTCCACTTACATATACTTCCCATATCCGGCGATCTAAAAAAATCTTTTGCGAGCATTTAACCCATCAAATTAACTGTTTTTAAGTATTATTTAATATTAATTTAACTCAGAAACAACTCTAAACATTAATCTGTGGTTTAACTTTTGTATTTTGGTTTAATTTTTTTTAACTTAACTTTGTATACATGGATAATCAAATTTGTATCTAAATTTGTACCTAACCTATGTATACAAAGTTAAAAATATTCAAATGAATAACCTCAAAGAAACCCCACATTTCGTATCCTTATCACTTGTACAAAATGGTACCAGACGCGTTATCAGAAAAAAGCGGAATTCGAGTCCCTAGCGGTTATACGAAGCATGAAATTAGTCATTCAAACTAAAACTGTTTACAATTGAAAAAGTGTTTTCCTGCCTATATGCTTCCCCAAACTGAAATTCCTTTTCAGCACATAACGTCCCATCTACACCTCATATCTCTCTCTCTCTCTCTTCTGTCTGGCAAAAGCTGTGAAGCGTAAAAATATGTATATGTCATACACATTGAAAATTTAAAGTCCTTCTGCGTCATTTAATTCTCCGCTTCACCCACATACAGCCGAGTGGGTCGGTGGTTTCGGCTTCGCAAGCGGACTGGTAATATGTCGTCCTAAGCGTTTATTACACCTAAGCGTTCAGGTGGTATAGTCCAGATAGGAGAACTGGAAAAAAATCCCTTACGCCATGTTATAATGGCTTCCGATATAAGCTACACACATTCACCTATGATCCTTTAAAAAAAAATAACTTCTTCCCGGACAAAATACAATGCCTGTTCCATTCTAGGGACAAGAGTAAGAAGGATACTTTAAAAGTGGTATTGATCCACTCTGCCCATTTTTATTTCCATCAATTCGTTAGAGCGTGTAGCATAGAAAAAAGGCGCCTTCTTTTATAGGTCTTCAATGTGGCCTGGAATTAAATTTATATACAAAAAAAAAAAAAACATATACACATACTTTTCTTTTTTTCGATACCCGTGTCCTGTCTGAAGGAATGTGGACTCGAGTGCATGCATGTAATTGGAGAAAAATTTTCTTTCGTCTATTAGCAGATTGGCAGTCCCCAACTCTGTTGTTTTTTCTATACACCCATTGTTGTATTCTGAAAATTTTATGTTCAGATAACAATGACATTGAGGGAAGTTTGAAAAGTGTTGCCAAACACAAGTGCTTTGAATTGGAGGTGAGGGAGGTACCTTTTAAAAGATAGACTTATATACGTTTTCCATTTATTTTTTTATACCCGACCAAGGGTATATTCAATTTACTGTATAGTTTATAACGCAGTGAAATAATCACCGTAGACCCCTAAGACCTTTTAGAGATATGAATGGTACCGACAGGAGAATCGATTAAGCCATGTCCGTCCGTCCTTCCCTCCCTCTGTATGAAAACAACTTTAAGGCCTTAAGTTTTAAGGTAGAAAGCTGAAGTTTGGTGGATTGGCTGGAAGTCCAGTCCTTCAGACCAAGTTTAAAAATTAGCTTAATCTGCTTACAGACACGCCCACTACAGGCCTGTATGTGCGATCATCTCTAATTTAAAAAAATACTTTTCCCAAATTTAAGCTATGTTACAATGGCGCTAGTGCATTCATTTTTAATACGTAACATTGCCTTGTAATTGTCTTTAAAGAAGCAAAAAAAGTTTGACCTTTTCGTTGACCACGCCCACTTTTTTTAAGGGATTTTAGATTTAATGACTGTTTTTCAATAAATATATATGAAATTTGACAAAAAAATTCTATTACAAAAGTTGTAGATATAAGCTTTTTTTAACTTTTATGTAAATATTGTATGTGCCTCCGCCCACTATTGCGGGCGTGGCGTTAAAAAAAGGAATTTTTTTAGTTAAAAAGGTGGAGTTTTAGGCCGAAATGAATGCAACCACCTAGTATAAAGCATTCAACAGTTATATTATTGTATCCCGCCCAATTTTTGGAGGCGTGGCAGTGTTCTTTTTGGTATGGTCGGGTATTTTGCAATCCGTTGTAGATGGGTTGAAGCTTTTGCATACACACCGTTTCACTTTCCCACTTGTTTTTTTCTTAGAAGTGTTCTACCCAGTTTTGGTTGGGAGCTTTTGACATAGGTAGCTACGTACAGTTTGTATTATTTTATATGAAATATTTTGTTTACAAGAATTTTTCGTTAATTATAGATAATAATTTTATAATTTCAACCGTCACGTGTGTAGATAAAAGCCTTGCATTCACTAAGGTATAAAGTTAAATTCATGAAAACA
The DNA here is from genome assembly GCA_947623515.1 of Neoascia interrupta. Lineage (NCBI taxonomy): Eukaryota > Metazoa > Arthropoda > Insecta > Diptera > Syrphidae > Neoascia > Neoascia interrupta. Next base: position 33,056,221 of record OX392462.1, on the reverse strand, counting down.
TTGCAAGGATTTCTCTTAGGTTTTGACTTTTATTCCGTAGGAAAATAAGATGAAAGCTTCTCAACAGAAAAGCTTTTTTATTCACAATTTTATTGCATTAGCCGGGGTCAAGCATGTTACTCAATTAACAACTAAGTTATGACAAGAATTACTTTATTGTTCGAAGGTTGTGCCCGAGTGGGTTTACTTACAAGCTTAAACCTAGATAATCAGACCTTTGACAATTTTGTTTAACAAATGCCATTTAGTTTTCGTTAGAGCAGAATGTCGTGTTGCACTAACATTTTATTATTTTATTGGGTTTTATATTCACCACACTAACCAGAGATAAGCACAGATTAAAGTGCCATTTGAGTTTATTACACCCTCCGTTTAGTTGCCTCAGGCTCCTTATTATTCTTTATTGCACTGGTGTATCGACTGAAGTCCTTTTAAGCTTGTAAAGTGCTTAAATCTGTAGACCTGATACAGATTTTATTATTATCAATAAAAAAAATTAGAATCCTTATTATAATACCTACAAAAAAGTGCCCTGATTTAGTCAAACGAATCTTAACTTAAGTTGGTCGTAAATAACAATACAAAAACACATGATAAAGTATCAGCGATGCCTTTCATTGACCCACAAAATTGTTTATCCTGATGGACTCTCGTGGCAACCCTCTAAGATTTCCTTAAAAAAAAAAACATATTATTTATTTTACTTCCGCCACTTGATATGCGGAAGAAGTATCAAACATGCACACACAGTTCACCATAAAAACGACCCCAAAGGCAATTTCTGTGAAATGAATTTGAACTCTTAACTCCCCATCGCCAACGCCGCCGCCGCGCGCCGTCAGACTCTAGCCAAACACAGTTTTTGAATTGAAATTCTAAAACAGAAATGACAGTAAAATCATATTACACGCCACCACCTATGTGACAATGCGGAGATCATAAGCCCGTAGTAGCTGACTTCTATAGATCCTTACACAAAAAAAAACCCTCTAAAAAAAAGAAATTTAATTTCAGAATGTCGTAAAAACATCACCGTTTATTGAAAGGCTGACAGCGGGCATGACCGTGGAGGCTATTACTTAACGCTCCTCTTCCACCCACACCCAAGGACAGCTTCTTCAGCAAAGCAGCCTGATATCAAGTTTTATGCTCAAATTAGACGTGCGTTATTGGATGGAACGACGGAACGATAGACGTTCAAAATCGTAAACCTAAAACGTTCGGGATTCATATCTCATAACGAACCTATTCAAACGTCTCAGCGAGTTCTCGCTCTCCTTAACCACCGAGGCAAAAGACGTATATTCTCTCTTCTGTGAAATTTCCACTAAAAGTTTTACGCCATAAAATGATAGCGATGATGACACAAGTACCGAAACACACACCAACACACACACGCCACCGAGGAACATAACAATTGAATTTGGGGAAATATTATTGCGACATTGAAATATTACGCCTTCCCACACCGCCGACGACGACCAGCCGTATGATGGAGCCTGGGTAAGGTGGCTGGGGTACAACATCCTTAGACACTCATCACACCCATCTAATGATACACTTTGTCAAACGTTGCCACAGTAATAACAATAAAAGATACTTGCCGCGTATTGGCATCACCTGAATGGATAACGACACAGCGATGGCATTTAACCGCGCATTAAGGATATGCTATGTTCGCCTGTCGCATCTTGAGTGTCACGAGATGTTGAATAGAGAGTCTGCTCAGGACTCTCTGGCGACGATGCGATGCGGATGAAAACAACCCATCGATTATGTTCATAATTAAATTTTCAAATTAATGTTAAGAGCAAGTACATGTAATAGCATCATAATAAGGATATTTTTAAGTGGGCTCATTCAGGCTTATTACCTGTTTTCGTTGGCCCATAAAGTCAAGTATACGGAAGAAGGAAAAGACGGTGTTATGCCAACCCTTGGCTGAAGTTGATAGTTGTGATTAAGATTGTTACACCTTCGAAAGGATGCAAATGGGGTACGACTCTATGGGTATCTACAGTTCTTTTACAATAAAGTCTATGTGCTCACGCATAGAACCAAATACTAACAGTTTTACACGGGCAGAGTTTGTGAAATAATATCAGAGATCTGCGAGCTTACAAAAAGTCTTAACGACGAAATTATTGGGGTTTTGTAATTCACTCTTTTCTATAGAAATGCAGGAATTGCAGCAAATCCTTGTACATTCAGCCTACACACCTTCTTTCCACGTCGATTTTTTACCAAGGACCAAGGTAAAAAGAAAAATTAGTAATCACTACTTCAATACCGATAGTAGCAACATTAAAAAGCACGCTCCAATACAGATACATAGTGACTCCTTATTCATCCCAAAAAGTTGTCGGTAAAATTGAGGTTACGTGGATCTATAAAATTTCAAAATATTATAGTCTTATCTAAAATTAAAAAAAAATAAAAATCAAAATAAAGGACCTAATGGGATTCAATAATTCTTATTGTATTCCTTCACGGAAAAAACTAATAACAAAAGGAAGCTTTCACGAAAATTCATCTGGCAAATATCCTTTGCATTCATGGGCTCATGAAATGGGTCCAATTCTCCTGCCGGTGGAATTTGAGGTTGGGTTATTTCTGGGCTCTTCTTCTTTCGCGAGTTTAAAAAAAAAAGAATTAAAACCTCTTTCACAAATGAGGCTCTTTGTAAATAACATTTGGGGGTCTTAGTTTTGAACAATTTAGTATGCAGCAAAAAATTTGGAAGTTTTTTTAGGACTTATAAATTAACGTAGAAATTGAATTTTTTTCGATGGATATTCAATTCCAAAAGTCAGTGTATGCATACGTGTTCGACTATCAACAGAAAGCTGGAGGGCATACCTTCTACGAAACATTTATTTTTAAATGCAGATTGTGAAAAAATAAATTGCCCTTCGTTTGAGGTATTTTGTATACACGAGTAGGATTGGGTTTCTTGCGAAAAGTCATTATTTTGGTACTGAAGAGATAATGGACCTATAGGAAAAAAGTGTGATATTCTGACAACGACCTCCTTCGCGATGTTATGAAACAGTTGATTGTGCCGTACGGGCAAGCTAAGCGCAACTATCGAAAGTTTAAGTTAGTATAAGATGGCGAAAAGGTTGTCAATAGACCTCAGAGTTCAGATTTATACGTTATTACTCTGCGAGATAAGCAGACTGATCGACTTTTGCCTATATACGAATAAGTGCTAAGTAAGGACTTCATTTTCCAATGCGCATATTTGAAAAGGACAAAAAAAGTAAGGCAGCCAAGCCAGAGTAAGTCATATTCGGTATCTTTATTGAACTTAGCCGAATGAAGTTTTGATCTCGAGGAAAAAAGCTTTTTTTTCTTACCCAGACCAAGAAAGAACTAGCCTGAAACAAAGGCGGGCCAACCGATTTAAGAAATCGAAAAGAGTACATTTAAGAAATCTCTCCAGGTGAGGTATAACAGAGACCCGGGTGAAAATGAGAATTTTCCAGACTCTTATGAGAACTACTGATTGGCATCGAAAAATTGTGGTCTAAATGGTATTACACCGATATCATTGTTGCTGAAGGTTCTACTCGATTTTTAATGAGAAACATTTTAATTAAAAAGCTAACCGAACGTATCATTGCTTATATTGGGGAGCGGCACCTATGGCAAAGCCATACAAAGCATTTTGATACGAGACTTCTTCTTTAGCCAACTCGTCTGCCTTGCAGTTGTCCAAACGTAATGTAGTGATTTATTGTATTTCCCCCATTCTATTACCCCAAACTCGGTATTGCTTCACTAACTTCAGTCGTATACCAAAAAGCCTACATACTTCAGGGCATTCCTCGCAGCCTGGATGTCTATGAAAGAAAAATAGCGCTGCAATCTGTAGAAAAGTGAAGCTGCGGTTTCTCGAAGAGCTGTGACATCCATCTTTTTCAAATAGTATGTCTGCAGTAGCTACTGGAGGCTCACTACTTCGAAGGTCTGGGTTTAATACCTACCTCAATCGTTTTAAACAAAATATTCGTTCTTCTTCATGGCTGTAACCCCTCCTCCGCTTGTTTACGACAAACGATTCAATGTTCTGACAGGCCCAGTCCTTAGTTCTGAAAAAGTCCCGATGTATGTGAAGAAAAGAGCACACAGCAGCATACACATTTGTGAGTAATTGGCACCACACCAGTTCAGCATGATCTGTTGTGCCTTCCTTTTTAACGGTCCGTCCAAAAATTGATCCCTTATGGTATCACTTGTTATCCCTCTGACTAATTGCGTTGTAACTTCTGAACGGCCAGTCATAGAAAGGCAAAACTTTTTGTGATTCTAATAAGACTCCAAGAAATAACCCGCAACAAAATAACTCTCCAAATTGAAAATGAAATAACCCTCCGAAATTGGGCGATATTTTCACTGCAAAATTACTCCAAAAATCGAAAATGAATGAAGCCCCCAAAAATGTATGAAATAACGCCCAAAATTGGTATGAAATAAGTCCCAGAAATTCATATGAAAGCCGGGGGAAAAAAAGAAACAGAAAGAGGGATCGCAGGGGGCGGCACGCCCTCTTACACCATTCTCACTATATCGCTTGAATCCTAAGCAGAAAAAAATTAAGGACTTCTTACATAGCAGAGTTTGCGGACCTCTTTCATATTGAAAAAACCTCCCAATTTGAAATATGAAATAAGCCCACAAAAACGCATAAAATAAGTTCCCAATTTAGGGGGTTTATTTCATATGAAATAAATGCCCACCTCCATACAAATTTCGGGCAGTTATTTAATTTTTATTTTGTGGGGTTCTTTCGACGTTATCTCACGGAGCTGATTTCAAACTTCGGAAATAGGGAGCGAACGCTTACTAGAGCATTTTTTTATACACACAATGGTTAAAGTAATGTTTCAAGTTTCATTGGAAAATATTGATTAAAGTATTTATCAGCCCTTATTTTGAGAAGTTTTGCAAACATAAAATAAATATATAAATAAAAAAATATATAAATAGTTATTTAGTAAATATTAAATCTTAATAATAATGAAAGAAATTATTTTTTTTGAAAACACTGAAAAGTTTTTAAAAAACGAAGAGTTGAAAAAAGATGCCTTTTTTCATAGTGTCAAACGCTAGACCATAACTCTTGGTCTTAACCCTAATTTCAGGGTGAGTGCTCTTAATTTTTTTTTTTGTAAGTCCTTAACCTTAATTAAGTTGAATTTTAGGTTAAGGTATTAAATTTTTATCGAAATGCAAAGTGACAAATAATTTTTTTTTCACTTTTTGGTTAAAAAAAAACTGAAAAAAAATTGACAAACGGGCCTTTTGTTTTGTGGCAATGGTTTGTGCTTGCGTAAAAGTTAATTGACAATATAGATGCAACTCAGAAGTTACAGGCATTTTTTCAGCCCGCTTCATTTTCCTTTCGAAACACAAAAAATTACCTATATCTGAGATTTTTGCAAGACGCTATATGCTACCGTTACCGGAATACTTAGGGGAACACGCGTTTTTATACCCTTATATTTTTATACCTGACCCATGGTATATTAAGTTTAATGTATAGTTTGTACCGCAGTGAAAAAATCACCGTAGAACCCTAAGACCATTTAGAGATATGAATAGGACCGACAGGAGAATCGATTAAGCCATGGCCGTCCGTCCGTCCGTATGTAAACAACTTTTAGGCATTAAATTTTAAGATAGAGAGCTGGTGGGTTGGCTGGAAATCCAGTTCTTTAGATTAAGTTTAAAAATTAGCTGAATCCGCCCACAGACACGCCCACCACTTTGAAAAAAATACTTTCTTCAAATTTTAGCTATGTAACGATTGAGCTAGCGCATTCATTTCTGGTACGTAACATTGCCTTGTAATTTTCTTTGAAGTAGCGAAAAAAGTTTAGCCCTTTCATTAACCACGCCCCCTTTTTAATTGATTTTAGCTTAAAATGACTGAAATTTGACAAATGTATGTGTCTCCGCCCACTTTTGTGGGCGTGGCGTTAAAAAAAGTGAATTTTTTAGTTAAAAAGCTGGAGTTTTAGGCCAAAATGTATGCAACCACCTAGTATAAAGCATTCAACAGTTATATTTTTATATTTCGACCACTTTTTGAAAGCGTGGCAGTTTCCTTTTTGGTGTGGGTCGGGTATTTTGCAATCTGTCGTAGATGGACTAACGCTTTTGCATACGCACTGTTACGGTTTCCCACTTGTTTTTTTATATAAAATCAATAAGACGACTATTTAGAATCCTTTTTTGAATACCGTTATATTTTTTTTATTTGCGCTAGCAACGGCTTTTTGTTTATTGGTTACAAATGTGAGTTTTCAAAATTTTATTTTAAATTTTTTCAGAATATTTCTAGTTAGAAACGAAATTTTTGAAAATTTTTCAAAATAATTGAATTTTCTTTATACGTTTCATATTTTTTTTAATATCTTCTCTCAGGAAAGGCGAACCTATAACACTGAAACAGTGCCCCGAGATGTAAGGAGATAATAATTTACTTTTTTTTTAAAGTTTGCAGTTTATAAGTGTTAGGAAATATGAAATCAGGAAGTGAATTCCAAAGTGTACTTGTTTTATAAAAGAAAGAATTTTAATAAATAAACCAAGTTTCATTATAGTCGGTGCTACCGTTAAGATACCAGAATATTTTGAAAAATAATTTAAAGTGTGTGAGTTAAATCTCAGAATCTGCTAAACATTCAAAAATTTCTATAGTTTTCCTGAAAATTACAAATAATTCTTGATTTTGGTGATTTTTTTTCGATTTGTTTAGCCTCATAGCATCGGGGATAGTAGTGAGGGCGGAAAAGGTTTTTACACGATTTTTTTTTTTGGAAATTTACGTTAAAACTGCAGTTTAAAACCTGTTTACTTACCACCGCATAGTTTTATGTGTATGTTTGGCCAATATCCAATCTTTGAATAAAGTAATTAAAAAATTATGGCCTTAAACCCATCAAAAACGGGCGAATATTTCCAATGTCCTCAAGAACCTTTTAGTATTTTGTAAAAAATTGATTTTATTATAAAAAATTGATATTTGTTTAGTATATGTTTCAATTTTGCTTTTTCTGGGTCTTTTTTTATCTTTTTTATCAATCAAAATTTAAACTTTAAGTAAACTGTTAAGGGTGACAAAAAAATTGCCCTTGTGTGCGTTTCATTTTCTTCATGGACATAAAAATAACAAATGATTATCTCGGAGGGCTTGTCAGACCCTCTCGGAGATGGGGACCGTTAAAAAGAACGAGTCATTTTTTAGGTGGCGATTGTAGGATTTGAACCCGACCTCCGGCGTAGTAAGCACACACACTAACCACTGCGCCAACACACCTCACATGGACATGAGTGAAGTAAATTTCATCTTTTTACGACTCGTGGTTAAAAAGTGACAGAATTCAAAATTGAGTGGTTATTTTTTCCAAAACAATTTTTGACGAAGTTTGCCTTGTCGTTTTTTCGGGATCAATCACGAATTTACTTTCACATGCTTCTTTTGCTAATGAGACCATCACTAATCCCCTGCTAAGTATAAAGATCTCACGTCTGGTACCGACTAAAATCGCCCCAATAATCTAAGGCATTCCGCTAAAAATTTCGCCTCCTCTCTGTTCAGTTCTTGTCGTAAACTAAATCCAATTTCCTGTCCAAGTGCCCAGTGCAATTTTGTCATTTAATTCAATTTTACAAATCCCTCAAGGGATCACTCACTCTATGCCCCTCGTCCAATTATCCCACCAAAAGTTTAAGCATTTATCACCAATTAAATACAACGAACCAACTTCATTGATTTCGCAAACTCGTAATTAAAAAGCAACAAAAAAATGTCCTACCCCTGGCTTTGGGCGGGAATTACAAATCGGAAATGAAGACGAGACAACAAAAAAATAAATATCTTTCCGTCAACCTAATTAAAATCAAATTCCAAAGAAAAAACCAATAATCACGCCTCAGGCCAACAGAACCAAACAGACCCATGGTATATGGCCAGTGACAAAAGATTACCTCACCCAATTAAAAAGGGATTGCGCCACAAGACACAGTCAGGATGGGGGCGCAATCAAGCTTTTCTAATTCGCATTAATGTAGCGCCCGTACTACTCTATACACGAGGTCAAATTATGTCCTATAGCAACGTAAAAAATAACTTTTTCGTCCATCGCCGTCGTGACGGTCACCCTGTTAATGTTGTCCTTTGGAATGCCACAAATTAAATTGTGCTCAGTAGTGAGTGTTCGTATGGGTGTGTGTTTTGTGTGGGGTCTGAGTATAAGGGGTCCAGCCAGTAAGTCACAGAGCTTAACTGATGGTGTGCGAACGATTAACATTTCATTTCGAGGCAGTGTAATTATCCTTAGAGGCAATGTCCAATCCCAATGCCTTTGGTGTTTACATTAAAGAAAAACACAAGCATAAACGTTGAGTCCATTTCAGACCATTAAAACCGGCACTGGATTAACGAAACAAAAATTCTAGCTCTTCTCTCTACCAATACTAATCACACGCAAGCTAAAGTATAAGTCCTGAAGGCGTAAAAAAAGGAACAAAATGAGTTGACTTTAAAGTACACTTTTAGATGGGTAATAGAAGTGTCGTTTATTGGCAGCGTAGATACTTCATCCAAATTGAACGCTGCAGCACATATTAAATTCAGGGCAAACTAGGAACTCCTAATTGAAGTCGCTGCCTCAGTCCGTAGTCTTTAGGTGGATTTCATTGTTTTTTGCTCGTTGGCAATGTTCGCTCTAATCACGGCACAGTTTACCAATGGACGAGAGAAAAACTAGAGAAAGGAAAAATAATCCTCAAGGATATTACGGACCCATTCTTTACTGGCCGCTGTACACATTTAGTGTTAAGCCTGGGGAAAAGTTGTTCGCGCTCACTAATATAACCATCAAAAGGCAAATAGCCCTCGCGTGGACTTTATTAGCTCTAAAAGATCGGATGGTAGGCGAGGTTGACGACGACTCAGTCAGCAGTATACCCTCGAGCAGCAGTTCAAGTCAAGTACAGCTCCCCGATGATTAATTTCGTAATTTCTCCCGCTGCGTCCAATGAGCAATAAAAGTAACGAAGCAAAAGTTTTCCAATAACAGAAACAAAATCACACAGCGCCGCACAAATATTGCGTAATAAAAATTTCCTTTGCACTGTAAATAGTGAGTGTGTAAGGACCGGTCTGGTGTACATGTATGTACAAGTACCACAAGATACAATGGAGCCTTCAAAATAGCAGTCACAGTCGATATATTTTGACTCGCAGTCCAAGGACTATAAGAAGTACTTCAAGCTGAACAAACTACTCATTTTCCGCAAAAAAAAACTTCACGAATGCCCTAAGTGGTATTCAAACAAAAACGGGACAATAATATTTATGAGTCGAATTAGAGATTTAATGGTTGTTCTGACATTACAATTCTGTTAGACCGTTAGAAAATACTAAAGGACTATTCCCTCCAACTGCGACCTTTTAAGTTTTAGCAGAACTACAGACAAAGTCTTACAATATAAATAACTCTCCTCCTTTAAACCGGACGATTGTTCAAAACTCTAGTTCATTTAAATGCAGTTCACGGCTCAAGGATGCTGTTAGATCCCAATTAACCTAACTAAATCACGAGCATGCGAACATTCATTTCGGAAATTCACTTCCTCCAGAGCAGTACCTACTCCCCTCAGGGCAAATGCTATTTAAAAATCCGGACAGGAAACTCAAGTCAAAGCTAAAAAGTGTTAAACTGAGAAAAAGTGCACAAAATATCGATTGAAGGACTATGATGCCTGCAAGAAAAGCAGAAACAGTGAACGAAAAGTTTTTTTTTTTTTGTGCAAAAACGAAAAAACTTTTTACTCGCACACAGGAGTCAGGTCACGAAAACTCCATTTGGAAGTTATTCTTTCAAATTCATCGATTCGATTGTGAAGGAGTCTATTTTTGTATATGCGGATGCACGAAGCTCTTGTTGCATGGTTATGCCATGGTTTCGAAGAAGGATAACTAAGCTAGAAATTTTGAATGGTAGAGATTTCGTTTTTTGTTATGTGCAATGAGACTTATCAATTTGCATTCTGGCCTAAGGATTGAGGGAAAATTGAAAACGAAAGCAAATTTGTGCCAGACGTTCTGTCTTTTGTGCGTCATGCCTGAGATAAGTTTTTCTTGCTGTTCTGGCATTGAAAGGATTCTTTCTTTTTACAACTTTTCGAGGGACGGCTATTGGTTTTTCCGGGTACATAGTGACCAATGCGTTGATTGTTCTGCAAACGAGTTTTTCTTTTGGGCTGTTTTTTTTGGAAACCGGCAAAAGCCACTGTTTTTTGTTATCAGGATTTCGGAGAAAATTACAAATTTGATCGAGATGTTGTTTGCTGTTGGGGATGTATTTTTTTTTGCAATGCGGTGCCTCAATGCTGGTGCTTTAATTTTAATTTTTTTTATGAGACAAAATTCGCTGTTTTTGTTTTCTTAAAAACTATTTCTACGAATCGCTACCCCCTTTTTTCTCTGTCAAAACTTTCTACTATAGGATGGAGCATAAAGACACAATTACTGAGGGAGCAGATCATAAATCTGCTTTCACAATTCATCCTTTTCAAAATTCTCCAAATTTTGCTTGTTCTGCCTTCACAAACTTTTCACTTTTTTTAAAGTCAAGCGAAGGTAAAGGATGTAGCTTAGTGCAACCTTGCATATAGAGAAACTTCGGTCTTCTACTATTTTCCAAAAAAATTTTGCATTTCTAAATCTCACTTTCAATATTAGGCTTTTTCAAAATTCTGACTTGAGCAATAAAATTCTGCTTATTTAAGCAAATTTTTCACCATTTTAAAGCAAAACAAAGGTAAAAGAGCGTGGGGGAGTTGGGCTGTAGGGGGTGACACGTCCAACAATACATACTTCACTGTGTCGCTTTGTAAAAGTGACATTTCCAGAATTTTCTAAATCAGAATTTTGAAAAACAAAATTTTGTGGAAACGATTTCGATCAGTCCAGAATTTTGACCCCAACCCCATGTCCTAGACATGTCAAGTTTCTGCTATTCAAAACTCTGACCGAAGTAATTTAATTCTGCCCATTCAGCTTCTTTAAGCAAACCTGCCTTTTTTAAGTTAAGGAAATGAACAAGCAGGGGTATTGCAAGGACTTGCCACGCACCCCATGCATATTCAACTAGATCACTTTTAGATGGTGCTTTTTCAGAATTTTGAAAAACTGAATTTTGAAAAACTGAAGAAGAATTCTGAATAACAGAAATTTTAAAGCAGAATTTTGACCCACGCAGAATTTTGACCCTTTTCACCTTGTTAAGGGGGGCTGCATACATAAATCCGTGTGTCATATTGTGAAGGTGGCATTTATAGCATTTTGTGAAACAGACCTTTGGAAAGTAGAATTTTGTACAAAAACTTTTGCCCCAAGCAGAATTTTGACCCCACCCTTTTCAATATTTTAAAGCTAAGCTCTAAAAAAGTAAGGGGATTGCAGTGGGGTTTCCTATAAATATGTGGGCTGGGGTCCAAATGCTGCCAATGCTGCAAAATTCTTATTGAAAAATTCTGCTTTTAAAAATTCTGTAATTCTAGTTTTCAAAAAAGGCAGCTATTACAAAGCGACACATTGTAATAAGCACAGGGGGCGTGCCACCTCCTGTTCCCCTTCTGCCAGTTCCCTGTTCACCTTTGGTTTACTTAAAAAAAGTTAAAAGTTAAAAAAAACTTATTGCCTTATCCAGAATTTTTAAAGCAGAACTTTTTTTCGAAAAAGCAAAATTTTTAAAATCTTTATTAAGCTTTTAGAAAAAAAATGCATATCTTTTTTTTTTAGAAATCTGTTTTTTTTTTAATTCTTAACTTAAGCAAAACTAGAAAGAGGAACTAAGAAAAATAAGAAGGTAGAGAAGAAACTGACTTTTTTTAGGCAAGGCAAGTCAGTTTGCTTTGTGTGTAAAACCTAAGCAAGCCTATAAGCTTTACAGAGAGATTCAGCATGCTTACACTTTTTTTTTAAGAGTGAAATTTCGACTGCAAACTTAAAATGCTTTTAGAAAAAAAAATCATTTATTTATTTTTACATATAGGTCATTATGGTCTTTACTCCAGATCAATTTGTGTTTCGCTCAACGACCGACCTTGGCCTTTGACGGTCATCAGTGTGTAGCCAAGATCGTCGACCCAGACACACAATTTTCGGCTAATGTCGAGCTTATATAATGTCGGTAGACTTATATAAATAACTACCAAAAAGGTATTGAGAATTAAAAGAACCAAATTATGTTTTTAAAGAAAACTTTTCACTTTTTTTAAGCAAAAAGAAGTAAATGTAGAGAAAAAACAGCCTTTTTGAGACAAGGCAAGTCAGTTTGCTTTGCCTATTCCTGTGTAAAACCTTAGCAAGCCTATAAGCATTACAGAACGATTCAGCGTCGTCATATTTTTTTTTTTCTAAGAGTCATTTTTCGACCTGCAAACACGCCTCTTAAAATACTTTTGTTGCAATCGAACGATACATTCCAGTCTTTTGCTTATAAGTTTTTTTGCGACAGATTCAGGAGCGTTCTTTTCTCTTTGCGAGGTACCGGTTTTCTGTATTTTCCTTCTAATACCCTGACCAACGTAGAAAGAACTTATTTAATTATCCTCACTGGAATTTTAAGCGGCCACATCCAAAATGAAGAATCATCTCTACCGCATCATCGGCCGTTCGATATGAAGCTTACTCCATATGCAGGCTTTTTTCAGAAACCGATGAGTTCTTTTAACAATGGATGGCCCGGCCCTCTTGCGTCTGTGGAAAAATATCATCAGCAAAGAAACCCATCCGGATTGTATACAAATCTTAGGAGGTCCTTTAGATCTACATTTAGGGGCTGGGCAATAGCTGTTTGGGGCTGGGCAATTTCTTCCAGAGAAGAATCTTGTCTTCATGACTTCCATCAGAGTTAAATGTACGGTCTAGGATTTTATTAAAGAAGGCGCAATAACTCCTATTTGAGAAACCGCAGCGCGAGAGCCCCGACTAAGGTTCTCCCGAGGTCCAACTAACAATCTCATCTAAGTTAAGTTACCTACTGTCTCCTGAAAATTTCCTGAAGAGATCTTTTGCGCCGTGAGCGTCAGAATAGTTAGGACAGGCGGTTTTCCAATTTTTGTGGGAGTCTAATAACGCTACTTACAGTCGAAATCTTTATGTTTTTCGAACTCAATTGTTCCCTGAAGAAAAAGTTCCATCTAATGCCGTTTAGGGCTGACGCTGGACCATTCACATAGGATATCTTCAGCACTTCTTTTGTCTTCTTTAAGACGAAGTCAGAATTCTGGAAATTCGACTGTTTTAATATTAAAGAGGTAAACAGACAAGGTTTTTTTAATCATGACTGTTTAGGTTGAGGCAAGTTTTGGCATTTTCGGTGAAGAGCTGTGTGAGCCGTTTGGCGTGTCTTAGGCCTCCACCCAATATGAGATGCATGGTCCCCAGTTTTTCACGTTGGGGGGATCTTGTTGGACAGACTATGAGATGCATGGTCCCCAGTTTTTCATAATCTCGTTTATCGCCGATTTGGGGGTGGGGCAGAAAGGTTCAGGCCCCTCGCAGCCACCTTATTTCCATCAAAACCCTCGTGACCAGAATATCACCACAGTTTGGGTTTGTTCGTTGAGATAAGCTTCTGAAGGGTATTTGGAGTCAAGGATGTACGAGCTAATTGCTTATATAGCTGCTTGACTGTCCGGATGTTTGTGCCTTTGATACCAGAGATTATATCTGGTTGGAGTATTCAAGTTCTGCCTGAAAAGTACTGGGGCGTTTTGCCATTGCAATTGTGGCTTTAAGGATCGCCCCGAATACGCCGGCTCCCGCTCCCGCCCCAATTTTAGAACCATCCGTAAACGATTTTAGACCTTAAACGGCTTTAGCTGTATGGTAGGTTATTGGTAGCACAGGCTTCCTTAGTAGGGATCTCCGTGGAGAACCTTTTGTTTAAGCATACAGTTTTTTGAATGCGGTCTGTGACCGTGCAGTACTTTTCAAGCTGCGGAGTCCAATGAGTCATCTTTTAAGAGATTTCCCATGTGGTTTCCATGCTTGCCATGCCTCGTCGAGCCCAAAAAGCCTTTAGTAATTTTTTTTGTTAAGATGTGAGTTCAAGGTAAGTTCTTTGTAAAAGGAACAATGACAGCCTTACTTGGGTTTATTAAGATGTTTTCTCTAGCACATCAGTCTAGGGCTGCCTTAAAGGCATTCCGCATACGCGAGGCTACTTCGTTTGACTTTTCACTCCTAATGATGATGACTAGGTCATCGGCGTAACCAATCAGGTTTAGGCCTAAGTTATTTATTTATGAAGTGGGTCATCATTGACCAGAGACCATAGCTTATGGCTGAAATTCATACCGAAGTCAGTTCTGATGTTGAAGTGATCTTGCGACTTTTGAGCACCCACAGACTTCGACCCAGTTTTTGGTAGCTTGGTCAATATTCCTGCGAAACAAAGCATTTATGATATCGAATCATATCCAGTACTAGCACCCTTAACATCCAGAAGGGCGATGTTATCTCCTTCTTATTGTAAGTTTTTTTGATCTCTGCTCTTAAAATAAACCAGTATTTTCATCATATTCAAAAGCCTTGTCGTTTTTCAACTGTGTTATTGCCACAAACACATTCTCACGGATTTTATTGGTTCCGTTTCGCTTGATGCCTTAATCTTTAATTTTACCAAGACCCCAAATTATACGACCAATAGTGACAATATGTTAAATTGAATCCAAATGATATTATCACCAAAGCATAATGTCAAACAATGGACTCGTATAAACATTGTGTCCTTTCAATTAAATTGACGAAAGATGTCACAATAAAACCAACAGAAACCAAATTTACACATAAATTTGTTTGGATAATACATAATGTAGCCACCCTTACAGGATCCTATCTCATCCTCCGTAACCTCCACACACACACATCATCCACAAAAACATTCAAATGGCATTATCTGCCAAATAAACCACACGAGTTGACCACAATGTGGCTTTGGTGAGGACTTAGTCCGGACGCTCTACTGCGTTCGTCCGCCGCCGCCGCCGCCGCCAATAAGTGGCCTTTCACTATATTGCCAACTTTGCTTGACAAATACAATCGAAAGTTGTCTATGCTTTTGTATGTGTATATAAGTGCGAAGTATAAGTGGTCAACACTTATTGTAGTAAAAGAATTTTTATTTCATTATTTTGCCAATATTATGCCTGGCATGTTAGTCCCTGGCTCATCCTTGAAAATTTGGCCTTACCGATTCACAGAACACCACAACGAAAAGGACGAAACCATTCACGCAGCTGTCCGGTACGAAATCGTATAGC
Source organism: Neoascia interrupta (assembly GCA_947623515.1). Taxonomy (NCBI): domain Eukaryota; kingdom Metazoa; phylum Arthropoda; class Insecta; order Diptera; family Syrphidae; genus Neoascia; species Neoascia interrupta. The sequence goes on along the minus strand of OX392462.1, from coordinate 33,040,870 downwards.
AGCGTTCTGTCTCGCTTTGAACAGCACATTTGGGATTCAAAGTTTGGTCAGCATAGCACCAGCCAAACCGACACACCGCTGCCTCTAAACTCTGGGCGATGACCGCCGCAGGATTGTATAGTGCGCAACGGAGAGGCCATCCGTCGGACAGAGGACCACTATGGCAGGAGTATAAAAGGCATCTGTGGTTTCGCTGGGCTCTATGGTAAGCCATTAAGTGAAATTTATTACCGCTGGGTAGATAAAAAATTGTCGGTTTCTGGGGCTTAAACATGGACGCGCGTTTAGTTTACACGTCATTTACGAGAGTTTTCGGTGTTTGTTGGGCCGAAAGTAGTCGCAGGACTCTACTGTATGAGTCGTTGTTCTCGGATGGTGTGGTGTATACGAATTGAACCCTCAAGGGATACGGAGTGTGGCCGGTTATGCTCAGTTCCGCCTGATATTTTGACTGGCGAAAATGAGGACACAGACAGGAAGACATTGGCCCAAGGGTAAGGGCAAGGCCAGCGGGCTATGTGTGCAGGGCTTGAAATAAATTGTGGGCAGCATGTTATACGCTCGAGTTGCTTACCGTTTAAGTTATTTCGGTTTTGTCGGGCGCCGCCGCCCCCAGAAATGAAGTCATAATTTCGAAGGCTGTAAAACAAAAGATGAGCAAGGGGATAGGGTGAAGGAAAAATTGTCGGGATTTCATACAGAAGCACGCAAGTGGGTGACCTTCTTTCAAGTGAGTCGTCAAGTGGATTTGGTGGTGCTAATAATTTTTCTGGGATAGGATTTGCTTGCGAGTTGCGACCTGTCGCATATTGACTTTAAATGGGTGAGGTTTTTCTTAAAATATGTAACGAGGTGATTGTAGTCATACTAAGGATCTCACCTTCCATTATTATAGGCAGGTCCTTTGAGTTAATGAGCGATTTGTACTTTCAATTAGCTTAAGGACTGAAATTGATTTCGTTTTTTACTTAAGACTTTTCTTTTAGGATTGCCTACAGCGACGTAGAGTTGTGAATACTTCCTATCGGCTTTCACTTGAACTTGAATGCCCAAAAGTGTCCTTAGTTCAAAATCTTATCCAGCTCAGCCACAGGCGTTGACATCAGCAACAACAAATTACCCGAAAGAGTTAAAAGCGTTCCATCTTCAACTCGTTCGCCTCCCTTGCAGATTAAACGTAATCCAATTGCCTGCGAGTACTACAGAAAATACGAAATTAGATTTATCAATACACATCCAAACCATTTGCTGGGTTTTCCACATGGGGTACCCAGTGACAGCTACATGTAAGTGATACTGGGAGAGACGTCTCAAGTACACGCTCCTTAAACTTTTTCGCTACGACATGGAATGCGAATTTCTTCGAGGACATTTGATGCTAATGTAGTGAGGGGGCATGGTGAAGCTTTAACTTTATAAAAGGATGAGATATAGAATTTGAAACTTTTTCCACATGGCAGCAAAATAAAAAACCAAAAGACGACGAAGAGAAAACCCCTTTTGTACACATTGTAACTTGAAACATGAATAGCAACTTTCTTGCGATTTATCCTGCGAGCGATAAGTGATTTCAAAGGAATACATGCTGGCATACGGGGATTTGCCTAAAAATAGAGAAACGCTAGAAGGGGTTTGGGATCAGATCATTAATCCGGGTTCAGTATGAGCTGAGTATATCATCTGCATACTGGCCTTAATGGTGTTGAAAATTTCCATGAGCTGCCTCGCGCCGTGGAAGATGTTTCACATTAAATGGAAAATTAAAGTCCACCCAAGCAGCATTTCCTGGAAGCAAAAATGAAACTGAAAGCCTGGTCAGTTTGTCTGGTTACCAAGCAAAAGACCGCGCGCTAAAAAAAACCTATCCTAGCAGATCATTGTTTTCTGTGAAATCGCTCCCAGGTGTATCGTATGGCGTGGTAAGCAATTTTCCATTGAAAAAGACCACCTTCCCTTGGCCACATCATAGTGAGGAAATTAATATGCAAACACGGAAGGAAGCTGATGGCAAAACTGAAAATGCTAGAGGAAACAAAAATACAAGCATATTTGACTAGCCATACAGGATATCGGGTTTGAAAAAAAGGAGCAGCACCAAGCTCCGTGTGAATTTCCAAGTGCAAGAGTTGATTGCATTACCTTGTTCGGGGCTAAACAAATAGAATAGTTTGGATGTGCATCCGGTTAGTCGAGCGAGGTGTGCCAAACTCCTGATTCTTATCAGGCAGATTCTATTATCGTTTGTCGTAATGGTTCTTGTACGACTATGCACTGGGGCATAGTTTTTACCAGTTATCCGCTTAGGAATGCAAACGTTAATATAAAAACAAAAAAAATCTGCTTGTGAGAGGAAAATTTTCCCAAAAAAGATATTAATGTAAAGGTTGAAGAACATTTATAGATCTCCAAAAACAAAGGAATATGTCGTAAAATTGTTGACGCTAGGTAAAACTCCCGCTTGAATAGGATTGTGTTTGTGTTTTTAGTTCGCCAGATGGATAGATATCGGTCTTAAGACTTTAGAGTATTTGCTGGACTTTTTATCAAGATTTTTTGTTTTGTGAAAAATAATGCATGGGTTCTCGTTGACAGTTCTATTCTTTTGTAATAATAAGCTCGTGATCAAGGGGTTATGACTACCCTTAGTATGCGTACCATATTGCGTGCGAAAAGAATTTGAGGATAGAAGAGATGCATTGATGAAATGAACACTTTGGATATAGTTTTCGCGGACTTCATCTAAGCCGAGTGTGAAATCATGTAAAGTTTTTGGTTTGGGCAGGGAATGACATTGACACTGACGATCAAACTGTCACGCCTGTTGTGAAACACCAAACGGGCGGAAAACCACCTTCATAATTTCTTTGAATATTTCCAAGGACCCCACAAACACTTAATGTGTCTTAAATTTGCTATTTAACTAATTAAATGTTAAATTTTTTGGAACTAAATAGCCCACCTTCTGAAATTTTATAGAAAACCAACAAGCAAAATTAGCAAGCTTTAAATATTCAAAAGCATCGAAGTCAAATCTTCGATGCTTTTGATCTTCAAGTCAAAACTTAAAAGCATTTTCGAAGACTACATAATTGGAAGTTTCTTGTGCCTGTAATGGGGATATAAAGATCTTGAAGAGAGTCTTCAGAAAATTTTTGGTTGAAAAATGAAGCATTTACAATTCGAGCTAACTACGTGAAAAATTTTTAAAATTGCCATTTCCAACCTAATTTTTTTAGGCCCATAAACAAACGAAATATATAACCGACAATATGGATAAAAAGTAATGTTTCACCTTTCAATATTATAATTTAATTTCGTAAGGCTTTGCTATAGGGGTCACCCACACATCTAGCGTATTAAGGATGCTCAGAGTAAATTTAATGGTTCCACCTGGGCCAACAGCTGTATAGGTTAAACCCCCTTACTACTGCTGCAGCTTTCACAAGCTACTCTTCGAAATGCTGCGCGACATTGACTCCACTTTTCTAAACTCAATAAACACAGTCTCCAAGAAAGAGTACCCACCCCTTAGAATTGTAAGTCTAAATGAGTCCAGAGTGTTTAGGAAAATTAATTGCTACTCACCGCCTAAGGCTGCGGCGTGGTGAATAGAAAAACAAGTACTCTTGAGGGAACAAAAACATGCAAGGCTTAGAAGGACTTCATGAGCTAAGCTAAGCTGCATGATATTAGAAGAATTGGAAAGGAGACTTTGCCGACAGGAGCGAGTTGTAATTCTGCTTCTTTAAAATTCGAAATTATGCTTTTCAAAATTCTGCTTTTCAAAATCTTCCTTAAACATTCTGGCAAGCAATAAAATTCTGCTTATTTCACTTTTTATACCCGCCCCAGGGTATATTAATTTTAATGCATAGTTGGTAAAAAAGTGAAATAATCACCGTAGACCGTTAGACCTTTTAAAGATATGATCGAGACTGACAGGTGGATCGATTATGTCATGGTCGTCCATCCGTCTGTCCGTCTGTCCGTCTGTCCGTCTGTCCGTCTGTCCGTCTGTCCGTCTGTCCGTCTGTCCGTCTGTCCGTCTGTCCGTCTGTCCGTCTGTCCGTCTGTCCGTCTGTCCGTCTGTCCGTCTGTCCGTCTGTCCGTCTGTCCGTCTGTCCGTCTGTCCGTCTGTCCGTCTGTCCGTCTGTCCGTCTGTCCGTCTGTCCGTCTGTCCGTCTGTCCGTCTGTCCGTCTGTCCGTCTGTCCATCTGTCCGTCTGTCCGTCTGTCCGTCTGTCCGTCTGTCCGTCTGTCCGTCTGTCCGTCTGTCCGTCTGTCCGTCTGTCCGTCTGTCCGTCTGTCCGTCTGTCCGTCTGTCCGTCTGTCCGTCTGTCCGTCTGTCCGTCTGTCCGTCTGTCCGTCTGTCCGTCTGTCCGTCTGTCCGTCTGTCCGTCTGTCCGTCTGTCCGTCTGTCCGTCTGTCCGTCTGTCCGTCTGTCCGTCTGTCCGTCTGTCCGTCTGTCCGTCTGTCCGTCTGTCCGTCTGTCCGTCTGTCCGTCTGTCCGTCTGTCCGTCTGTCCGTCTGTCCGTCTGTCCGTCTGTCCGTCTGTCCGTCTGTCCGTCTGTCCGTCTGTCCGTCTGTCCGTCTGTCCGTCTGTCCGTCTGTCCGTCTGTCCGTCTGTCCGTCTGTCCGTCTGTCCGTCTGTCCGTCTGTCCGTCTGTCCGTCTGTCCGTCTGTCCGTCTGTCCGTATGTCCGTATGTCCGTATGTCCGTCTGTCCGTATGTGTAAAGTTTTCAGATCTTTAAAATTAAGCTAGAGAGCTGAAACTTGGTCTACGGCTTGGTTATTATCTTCTACAGACAAAGTGTGAAAACTTGTCAAATTCGTTAATGACCACGCCCACTACTGGCATCAATGTAAGACAACCTCTATTTCACATTTTCTTTCAAAATACCTTTTGGTCAAGTTAGACAAGGCGTTGGCACTTTAAATTTTGGTGCAAAGCAATACTGGCTCAAAACCATTAAGACAAAAATCGGATCGCTCACAATATCGACCACGCCCAATTTTAACATGTAAGATCTTTAAAAATCAGATTTCTCGGAAAGTCCACACCAAACTGAAAAAAGAGTATATGACACAAATTTAAAATATTAGTATTTGTTAAGTTTGTTTTTTAAAACTTCATGCAAAGTTTTAAGCTCCTGCCCACTTTTAGGGGCGTTTTTAGGAAAAAACGTTCTAAAAAGCCTTGCATTGTAACTTAAAACAAATCACTTTTTTAAAGTCGCGCCCACAAGTGGGCGGAGGCATATCCTATATAAACAGAAGTGTGAGAAATGCCACAAATCAACAACTTTTGTAATGTAATTTTGTATATGTAATATATAAAACTAAGGTTTGACCTGAGGACTGTTTTTTGGGCTGACCATTTTTCTACCTACGTCAAAATGTGGCAAAAGGAATAATTTGAATGAAAGGGTGGCTTGAAATTCCAAAGAGAGCCGATATCAGATCATTATTCCTTAAGCTTTTTGTTATACGTGTAGATAATTGTGTATATCTACTGCAGCAGTTATCACTTAAGCGGTTCATTTAAAAAAAGTTTTACCTGAAGAACAAAAAACCTTGGCCTATTTTGTGGTAGCGGCCACAAGCAATATAGTAAAATAAAAAACTTAAGTTAATTGCGTTTCTCTTATTCACGAAAGTTTTTCCCATAGCTCATCTGCTATACACAAATCGAAAGAGACCACTACAAAAGTGATGCAGCGCCATCCCGTCATCCTTGTTACTTTCCAACAAAACATTAAATCAACATCATTAAACAAGGATGCAACTTTCGGAATTAACTGCGTAGTCTGCCCTATTATCATAACACCCACCCAACAAGCAAATACCCAGAAGTACAAGTCAGTCAGGAAGTAGCACCGTCTTCGCCGCAACTAATTCCCAGAAAATACCCTTAATGCACAACAGCTCCTACTAATAATATCCAGGAAAACCGTAATTACGCCGGCACTTGTCAACAATTCTCGACTGGTGTCAAAACTCTCCACTAATTATTACTTTCATATTAATAAACTTCTCCGAGAGAACAAAAGTTCTTGGAAAAAAATACGAACAAAACACCAACAAGGATAACCAAAAGCTCCTTGTTTAAGCCCACAAAGGATAAGCGTAAATATGACGCACCAATTAAAAGTCAACCATGGCAAATATTTACATGACATAAGATGTTTTCTTCGCATCCTTTGCTAATGCTTAAGGGATAATTTCCGAACAAAATGCGAACCTAAACTGTGCAAATGTTTTCCTTTAGCCAAAAGGAAACCCTTCATTATACACCATCCAGCTCGGTGGTCTCATCACCATTTTGCTGGCTGTTACTCTGTTATTGTTGTTAGAGGTGCCTCTTCAAGGATCCGTTTGTTTGGTCTCGAAAGTTGTTACCTACTTTTGTTCTTATGCTTAGCACGCAGTCAGTGTGTACGCAAATTCACGCAGGACTACATGAAACAACACACCGTGTACAAAACACACCATTCTGCATGAATATGAAACCGAGTTGGGTGTGTGCTGTTGGGTTAGGTGCCTTGCCTTGCAGCAGCAGCGTTGGCCTTTTCAAATATTTATCATGTACACTGATTTGTATGTGTACAAAAATCCTGGTATAATGGCGAAATAAAAAGTAACAACTGCGCATTAATTTATGGAAAGTGGCTGCAAGGAAGGTAGGCAGCTACCAAAGGAAAACAAAATAGGATTAAGAACTAACAAGAAGCATAGGATTAGAGTGGTAACAAGAAGCAATGGTCGATGGGACTTATTAATATGACGATGAAAGTTTTCACGATTGTTTATCATTTGCACTGTGAAGAGAAGAACAAATAAAATTCCCCCAAATCCCATTGACTTGACTAGTTTTATTTTCAAAAACCCCACCATATGTGACCAGTTGATTAATAAAATAAAACCTAAAATCTGAGTGCTCCGAGCCAAAATGAAATAAAAAATTCAGCAACAGACTGTCAGAGTCTCAACTTGATTTGAAGCCATCCGAAAGCACTAACCCCTTTCAATTTGTATTAAGCTCACTGAGCCGAAAAGCGAAGGAAAAACATTTATTTTGCTCTAAAAGGGATTCCCACTCGACGACATCCATTATGCTCTCAAATGTTCTTTTGTTTTTTGGCTCCTGGCTTACGAGTATCGTTTTCATTTTTCATTCTTTTCCCCCATATAAACCATGGTCTTGCGAGCATCGTGCGGCACGCCTTGTGATGAAGGACGTTTTCAATACTACTTTACTGTTTGTCAAATCGTTGAACTGGTTCTTGAAGTCACCCGAACCGGTCATCAGCTTGCAATCCTGCCTTATGTCGTTAGCATGTCATTTTTATAAATTTTTTGAAATCATGCACTCTACAAAGGGCACATTATTCATTCATGGATGGATTTGTCATTGAAATCAAGGATCTGGTTTGATTAAAAATGTTCATGAGTGTTGTCGTTGAATTCTAATAGTTATAAACGCAAAGTCACGTTGTGAATGAGGGTGAGGGAAATTATGGGAAATATTTCCTATTATTTATTCAATAAATATTTCTACTATTTTATACGGTGATCAATAGACCATGTAAGCTCTACCCAGAATAAAGTCTTTTACTTTTTCGTCAAGTTTAAAAACAATTTCTACGAGTCCTTTCATTTCAAACTTGATTTACATGAAAATCAGCTAAAAAACTAGCCATCACCAGAGAGTGATTTTTAAAAGGTCGTTGAACTTTTTTATGACTCCTATCAGTATACATAAATAATAATATTTAAAACATAGTGAGCTACAGCAGGCAGACTTTCGAAAAGATTTTTTGTCGTGGAATATTAATTTATGCTTTATTCTACGTTAGAAGATGTTTAACAACTAAATTTGCGAACAAGGATAAGCCTTATGCTGGAATCGCAATGTTGCGTTGCTGCGTGTGTACGTTAATGGCCTTTGCCATGCGTTGCCAAAACTTTACGATACCTTACGTCAAACTACGCACGCAGCAAATTTGCAAAACGAAATGCCGCTTTGCGTTTTGGGGTAGGAAATTGTAAAGTATCACCTCAAACACATTTAATTTCTGTTGAAAGATATTTGCAAAAGAACGAACAGAAAAGATGCTTTTTAAAAACGAACCAAGTTGCCCAGCAATGAAAATAAAATTATTTCTGTTTATTCCATCACAAATGTATCCAAGGTGGTGCACTTGTGTCTTTGTGCATGCTAAGAACGAACAACTTGCGAGTTATCGCGAAAAACTGAAATAATACCGAAAAACATCACATTCTCTACTCAAACCTCTCTACTCTACGCAAACCTGTCTTTTTTTATTCTGACAAGAAACAGAAACAACCCTTTTTCGGGCGGTGTAGTGTATGGCGTTCAAAGCGGGATAATCCCCGGCGAAAAAATTGTTCAAGCTTTATCTTCAATTCAATATCCTTATTGAAGCCTTCCATTGTCCATCTAGGTCTGAGATGTCAAAAAAGTATTGAATATTTACAATTTAGCTGATGCTGGTAAAATAAAACTTAAGAGTTTCAAGGGGCAAGTTCCTTGGCAATGGTTTGCAACATTTTGCTGTTCTAAGAGGATCAGGGGAGTCAGATTTGCGAGGCCGTCCACAAGTAGTGAAGAGGCACATCCGGTGGGAGATGTCCCTGCTCTCAACTTAATATGGCGGATCCAGAGAGGCTACCTCTAATTAAGACCGTAGTCCTAGGATTGGTTCACTGACTAGATCATAGCACATCACGGGAGTGTGTGTTAAGACCAGACACTTCTCACACTACTTTCATTCTCCACCCCATCCTTTTTCCTCGGGGTTGGGTTGGTGGTGTTAACCGTACCGTGGCGATAACCTCCCAGCCTGAGCGCCCCTAGTTCTAGCTCTGTCACTAACTAGCTCTGTCACTAACAGTTGATGGGAGACCTCCGAGGGGCGCTGTGTAGTTGGACTACACACTTCCCTACCAAACATTTCTGTTGCGGTAAGGTTCGAAACAAGCTGTTTCCCCACCTGCCAACTGGTATATGTAAAAGGACTTACAGCAGCCTATTTGGAGCACTTGCCGAGACTGTTAAAGCGTAACAGGCTCGTATAAAGTTTTCTGTTAGGCTTTACCGAAACCGTACTTGTATAAGACTTTCTGTTGCAGGATCTTAAAAGGCTATTACTTATATAAGGCTTTCTGTTGTTTACAAGGAAAAGGGCAGTTCCATCCTTCAGCAACCCGAGAATGGGGGGAGTGGAGTTACCGTTATCCAGATCGGTAAGATACCTGGGCGTCATATTAGACTCCAAACTCAACTGGAGGGATAATATAGAAGATCGTGTCAAGCGGGCATACGTGGCACTATACGCCTGCCGCAGAACGTTCGGAAGCATGTGGGGACTGCAACCAAACATGGTACACTGGATGTATATAACGGTTGTAAGACCCATCTTAACTTACGGTGCAGTTGTATGGTGGAAGGCTACGGAAAGAAAGTGTCATCTCTCTAGCCTCACCAAAGTTCAAAGCGCAGCCTGCATGGGTATAACAGGGTCCCTAAGGACCACACCCACCGCGGCACTGGAGGTACTACTCAACCTCACCCCCCTGGACATATACTGCAGCAGCAAGGCAGCTAAAACAGCTGTTCGCCTAAGGGAATCCGGACTGTGGTCCTCAACATCTTATGGACACGCCTCTGTGGAAACTCAATGGGCTGCCTCCACAAACACCCCAGTCACAGATTACCTACCTATGACATTCGCCTTCAACAGGAGATTCGCTACCAGAATACCTGAAAGAGGTGAATGGGAAGATAAGACCATTACAGGAGACGACGAGATCGCCGTATATACCGACGGCTCTAAGATGGACGTCGGAACCGGTGCGGGCATTTTCTGTGGAGATTTGGGTCTAGGTAAATCTTTCCGAATCAATGACGACTGCAGCATTTTTCAGGCGGAGCTGGCAGCCATAATCGAAGCTGCCTCCGAGCTGAAGAAATACGGCCCCGCAAACAAGACCATCACCATATACTCTGATAGCCAAGCGGCAATTAAAGCCTTGGAATCAGACGTGGTAAAGTCAAGGGCTGTGAAACTATGCAGGGAAATTCTGGACGAGTTATCACTTGGCAACACTGTAACTGTGTGTTGGGTGCCAGGTCACACCGATATATCGGGAAACGAAGAAGCGGACAAGCTTGCGAGATTTGGGTCTGGAATGAATGCATCTCTAGCCCTCAAATCCATAAGAGTCCCGCTGAGTTCGATAGCACGTAGGTTAGAAACTGAATCCTTGAGTAGAACCAATCTACGTTGGACAGAACTTGATACGTGCAGACACACAAGGGAGCTATGGCCAGCGGTAAACAAAAAGAGGTCACTATTTTTGATCGGACTAGCCCGCAGGAACATCCGAGTACTCACGGGAATCCTCACGGGGCACTGCGCTGTGGGTCTACACGCTGAGCGGCTAGGCATACCGCATAACGATTACTGCAGAAGCTGCAGGGACGTTGAAGAAATTGAATCTGTTCGTCATCTGCTCTGCGAATGTCCAGCCCTAAACAGCATCAGGCGTAGTATCCTCGGCAGCTACTTCTTCAACGAGCTCGAAGATCTAAATAATGTAGATCTAAAGGACCTCCTAAGATTTGTATACAAATCCGGATGGGTCCAAGAGGGCGGAACTCTGAGCTTCTAACAGCGGTCTATTTCTGTTTTCGTTCCAGGTATTAAGAAGGTTCCCAATGGACACAATGGACCCAACTGCTGGTCTAAGTGAAGCCGTGACTATTGTCAAAAGGGCATCCATCAACCTAACCTAACCTAAGGCTTTCTGTTGCAGCCTTAATAGAGGTTTTAACTATGCATAAGACTCCCCATTGCAGGACCTTTAGAGGCTTTTACTTGTAAAAGCTCCGTTTTCCTTAATAGAGGCTATTACTTGTATACGGCTCTCTGTTGCAGGCCTTATAGAGGTAATTACCTCCATCAGGCTTCCTGTTGCACGCTTTATAGAGGCTATTACTTGTTTAAGGCTTCCTGGTGCAGGTTTTATAGAAGCTTTTACTTGTTGAAGGCTTCCTGTTCCTTTTTCAGGCCGTATATAGGCAGCTTCTCGTGGACTTAAAATATATAACAAAAAAAAACTCATTTAATAAAGATGGGGGAACGTTGTTTTTGTCTGTCTGAATATATTCTGGATAAACGGATAGACCGTCCTGAACGTCTAACAGTCGGCAGCGACTTAGGATACGTCGATAGAATTAGCTCCGTGTTAGCCAAAGAGGCCTACATAAGCTGTTGCGATTCGACTTAAACTGATTCCTGTAAGATGATGGGTATAAAAAGACTATTTTTACTGAAAAAGCAACTGATCACTTTTATAAGCAGTAACTTTAGCGTCTGATTACAAGTGGTCTAACATACAACGAGTCACTGGAAACGATCCTTAATGAACAAACGTTCAGCGAGATTCTCGCATCCACGAAACACCTCTATGAAAAACAAAATCACCTTTCGGTATAAACGAAATCAAAGCCAAGCGCTCCTTTGTTCTCCGAAATCGCAAAAAGTATGTAGAAAATTTCTTATTTGGCAACCTATCGTGCAACATGCCATGAAAAAAAAGGTGAATAAGTTCGCTGAAGATGGCCTATTGATAAGACTTCTATGAGACCTATAAGGACTGCTCGTAAAAACCAGGGTGGCAAACTATTAATTGCGGAAACTTAGTCACCAAAGAGTAGCTTGCCACTATCCTAGAAGCTATTTCGCCTGTGTGGTCGAAGGAGATAATCTCGCTAGACGCTTCATGGCTACGGCGTACTTCACTGGTACCGTTTGCTCTACGGAGGACATTTTGCAGTCCCCAAGACTACAAAATAAAATCTCCACCAGGGCTGGTAGTTAGGTTAAGTTGGGTGGCTGTCCTCGCTGGGCAGGAGCATACTTAGACCAAAGGAGGTCCTTTGTGATACCACTTGTAGGACCGGAGTTATCAGCCCGCGGAACTAAATGAAGACTACCCGTTTGGGTGGGAGGGGTCTAGGCAACCGGTGACGGTATAAACTTGAAGGCTGGGTGTACCCGTCTTGGTGTGAACCGCTGTCAGCAGAGTTGGAGGGGAGAGTGAGAGACTTCCTGAAAAAAGGGTGGCCTCGTAACTGTTGGACCCCAGATGGGAATTTACCTTGTTGATACGGATTGGGGCAGGAGTTTCTTGTGGTCGAGGAGGAAGTGGGGGGTCAGTGAGGAATAGTTCCTATAGGAGAGTAAGCCCGCTAGGGACAATCGATTTCGGTATAAGTCCGAACCTTTTGCTTCTCTGCTAAGAATTATCCTCGGGGATGGGAAGGTGCAGGGGTAACCGATTCGGTATAAACCCTTGCAGGGGGGAATTTTCAGGCAAGAAGCTGATGTAGGGTAACCGTCTTCGGTGTAAACCAGGTGACTCGCGTTAGAATTGGGGGAAGATAGGGGTAACCAAAGCAGTATAAAACCGTACCAGTGAGAATTATGTGTTGGTAATCCCGGAGAGGTGAGGGCAACCGAAGCGGTATAAGCCCACACCGATCAAGCCCTGTAAGGGAAAATACTGGGATATGGTGGAGAGGGGAGAGATGAGGAGAACGGCAATTACTGTGGGAGTACTACTAATTACGTGCCGTGTGGTGTGAGGGACAAATATAGGGTAACTTCCCTTGCGGCGAGTTTAACTAGATTTAGGAGTGCAGGTGGGGTAACCGATTTTGTTAAAGACCGTTGCCGCAGGATGATTGCCGCAGACGCTGAAGTAGGGTAACCGTTTCGGTGTTAACCCATACCTCAGGGGACTCAAGACAAAATTAACCTAGGGGGAGGGGGGGAGGAAAGGTAGGGGTAACCGAAGCGGTATGGCCCCGTATCGGGAAATGGGAGAGGTAGGGGTAACCGAAGCGGTATGAGCCCGTACCAGGGGGAATATGTACCAGTTTTTCCACAAGAGCGGAGAGGTGAGGGCAACCCAATCGGTATGAGCCCTTACCAGGCCAGTCCTATTGGGCAAAGCTTGTGGAAGGTGTGGTGGAGTATATTTTGCGCTCCACTGTAGGTGCTCCCTCGCCCACATAGGGTTTCTATCTCGAGGAGGGATGTGTCGTGTGATCACTGTTAGCCAGTTTGACTCGGAGATTAAGCTCATTAGCTTCATTAAATTGAGTCGCGCTAGATCATTTAGATCATCAAAGAAGTATTTACCTAAAGTTTTCCTTCTCAATGTTGATAGGGCAGGACAGTTGCACAGAAGATAAACCATGGTCTCTTCCTCTTCCTCATCCCTGCAACTTCTGCAGAAGTCGTTGAAGGGAGCACCAAGTCTTCTGGCATGTCGCCCTACCAGACAGTGGCCTGTGAGGGACCCAAGAGAGACATGTTTGGAAGAGAGATATGTGCTGATGTTATTCAACCTATTTATGGGTGCTGACGGTTCCATTGAATAAATCGGATTAGTACTAGCACCTACTATAGCTAGGTCGTCGGCTCTGCAGTTACCTGGAATATCCCTGTAGCCTGGAACCCAGCACAGGGATACGTCGCACCTGACAGCAATCTCGTTTAGATCTCGTTTGGATCGTATCGTTGGCGTTGTGGTAAGTGCTGGTTAGATCTTTTTAAAGTAGGTTACGCACAGGGTACTGGCCTGACCATTTCGATAGACGCTGGGAACTTCGCTGGAACTTCACAAAGACCAGACCTTCAGCCATTCCGCAATATGAGCTGCGTTCAGTTCAGGATCAAAGAGAATCCATACCTACATGAAACAACTCCTATTAGCCGGAAAGTAGTACCCAGGGCCAGGTCCCAAGGAAGCTGAACAGTTGTTTATTGTCAGACCTGTTGCCAAAGCTTCCAGGGGCTAGGACCTCCCCAGGTCTAAACTTAACCCGTTGGCCAGCCCCAATTTGCTAAGGAAAAGGATGAGCCTGTTTCTAAAGCAGCGGTGTGACCCAGACCACAACAGACTGTTATAGCTAAGCTTGAGACTGCTAAGATTGAGAAAACCAGGCTTCCGACAAGAGTCCTGACAGACACCAGACCGCTCTACCAGACCCACATTTGGGGCAGCACGGACATAAACAATTTTCTCATATAAAAATCTAAATATGATATGTAATATGTGGAAGGATCGAACCTTCATAAATGCAATTAGAAGCAAAATTCTAGACTTTATCTACTTCTCCATCTAGGAACCTCACCTCCAACTGTTATGTGTCTTCTGTACTCTCATACTCAGACCACAGGCACATAGGAACAGACACATAAAAGAGATGAACTTACCCCCACCAACCTTTTAGGTCACAAAAAGCACGTCAGTCACACAATCAGTTGAAAACAAAGATAAACTTGACTCAGCCTGGCATTCCAAAGTCTTTGCTTTGAGGAAAACTATCTCATGGAGATCAAAAGGTTCAAAATGGAAACCATAATGGTGGGGCAAAGATCAAGCAAAGCTCAGGTCTGAGGCAGGAAACTTTTCAACAGAGCAAAACGCCATGGTGAGTGGCAAATCTAGTCTAGTTATCTTACCAGCTACAATAATGAAACTATAAAGGCTAAGTCGCATGTTTGGCACAGGACGTATAGACGTAGACTAGCCAGAATTTATTTCTGTTGTTCAAGCTCCATTCAGCATGCTTTTGTGCGAAAGGAACCGGTTAATTTTACATGACCGGAAAAGTATGTACCGCTTGCGGTTGAGTGCTTACGCTCTGAGGTTATTGAACAATGCAGCGGAGCTATAACACCCCATAGATTCCCGAGGCCAGACAAGCGCGCGTTCAAAGGACCATTTAAATACAAACATGCGTTTAGAAACTCGTATGGCCTTGCTCATGCAAAAGTTCTCGACCTCTTTTATACACAAGAACACAACAATAAAATAACGGCACATTAAGCGCACTCCACCCCTTTTGCTTTTCCAACATCAAATGCGTTTTATTTGCACCAAACATTGCCATATGCGTTATTTTACAGAACAATATCACTGCTTCCAGTTTCCTAGCGACAATCGGCCATGGGTTTCTATTTAACTCAATTTAAAACCAGAATGCTTGCACAAGGTGTTCCCATGTACAAACTGGGAATTCGCACAACGAGTCATGTTATACCAACACACACAATATGAATGCTGCAGATTTTACGACTCGCTTGCGATTGTAAATAGTTTCATTGAAAGGACTTATAATAGATTTAATTTCATAATTCCGTTTCCAAACCCAAAGCAGTAGCTTGCAATATTTAATTTGGAAAACCAATTTTCCAACGCTTCTCACTTGAAGTTAGAATTTAATCCAATTTTGTAATTTGAGAGAAATTTTGTGCATAGGACAACATAATATGATTAAAAAAGGGGACGAGAAGTGAATGCTTAATGGTGCATATTATTTAAAATAATTGGACAATTACTCACTATAGATTTTCCATTCGAAGTTCACATTTAAGTCCAGTACCTCCCCCACTCCGAGCAGTTATCCAACCAAAGAAGCAAGGTGACGGTGTCTCCCGTGTCTCCCTCCCAACTCACAACCAGGTGCAATATTGTCTTCATTAGCCAAAACTTTCAAGATTCCTTTCAAGGAACGCGTCCTTCGCCCGGCACCTAAAACTTCGTTCATTTCTCATGCCACTCTTCTATCAATCTGACACATATTTTCCTTCTTCCCAAATCCCACACAATTCCACGAAGGATAATTTGTTACTTCACAAGTTGCGACCATTTTTCAACTTTAATTTGTTTATAGCTCAGCAGAAAAAAGTTTTATTTCCCCCCCAAAAAACAAAAGAAACCGAATTGCCTTACCGCACTAGTGATCCAATATGGTGGGAAGGTAAAATAGTATGAGGCATCTGCAAAGGGAGCCAAAAGATGTGCAGAAATTTTACTAAAAATCTAATTTGAAACTTCTTAAGTGCATACTTGTGCTGAGACATCTGGTGCACTGTGCTGTTGGTACTATCTCTGACAGACATGACCAAAACAAGGACGAAAAAATACTTTCGCGGAACTTTAACGCAAAAAAAAAGAATATTTTAACGTTTTTTCTACTATTGCCAGCCAAATGTAAAAGAATTGGTAGGAATAAAAAAATCTTCTCTTCCTGACAGGAAGGAGAAAAAGGAGGGACAAACTGATTTGTCCCAAAACATTTATTTCTTTGTTCGAGGTATTTTTTTCAAGTTTTTATAACCCCGAATGTTATGATATTTTAATTAAAGAAAATGGCGCGTTGACTCCTGTATGACACTAGGCCTAAGAAGGTACAATGAATATGAAGGTAACCTTAATTGGGAAATATTTACTCAAAAAAATCATTAAGGAGCTCAAAATACAAGTTTACTAATAAGAACGTAAGAAAAACTGTTAGATTATTTTATTTTTAAATGTTGAATAAAAAGGTAACAACATTGCAGATAATCCTGTTAAAAATAAAATAAAGACTCTAATCCGAGTACTTCCGAAAAAAGACCGTCAAGTATGAAGACATACGCGGAGTGTTCCGTCGGTTTTTGTTCTAGGTGAAGCTAACCTTAAGTGTTAGTCTAATTGCTTAATATTATTTTTGGGTATATTTAACATTCTGTTGTGTACTTTTTCGTAGTGGGATCTTATATGGGGTGATTTTTTAGTTTTGTCACTTAAAAAAAGGGTGGCATAAAACTTTTCCATAAATTGTTTTTTATATTTTTTTTTCTTTAAAATGAACCCCCATAAGCTTATAGTTTTTTTCAAAGCTCTTGTTTTCGTTCATGAATTTTTACCTACGTCAAATTGAGTTGATGTAAACGAAGTGGACGGAAGTTCCGTATATCTATATTCATATACATGATGCAAACAGCATCATTTTAGTCAGTCAAATAAAGGGTTTTGAAGCACAACTAAAAAACCATTAACTATTTCAAAACTGCTCAATTTTTTTTTATTTCAAAAGATGGACTAGGTTCGGTTTCGGTATTTATTTCAAATTTTTCCTCTTACCATTTCGAAAATAGAGGAAGGGTATAAATTATGTATTTTCTTGGCCTTTTTAGTTTTTCTTAAATTTAAAATCCATAAAACAGCAATTTTGATTTTTTTTTCGATTGTCTGTAGACTTTTTTTTAGTTTTACAACCAGCTGCGGTCCATAGGAAACTTTTTTAAAACACTGCGGTCATGGATTTCTGAGAAAATGGTAAAACATATTATTTATTCTTTCATACTATTTTATTTTTTTCATTTTTTTTTTATTCAGATTATTATTTTCTATTTCGTTTGTTTAAATTCGTTTTGAATATGGAAACGACAATATTTAAACTTTTTTAAATGCAGTAAACTTGCCTTGTTAACGTTTTATACTTCAGCCAAATTTTAAAGGGATCGTCATTACAATTTAAACATCGTATTTAAAATTTTTTTTACGTTTTTGAGTCAAATCTTCGAAGTTTTATAATATCCGAACCTTAAGCTTAACATAAATGCCCAGATGATCCCCTTATTTATCTCAAAGTTAAACTTTAAACCCTTTAAGAGCTAGAGGGGAAGACATACCTTCTTTTGAATTTTTTATAATTTTTATAAATTTCAAATCCATGAAACAACTATTTTGAATTTTTTTCTCAGTTCCGATTAAATTTTTACCAATAGCGCAACTATCTATGGCATTGGATGTTTTTCTAATTCTATGGCAAACGATTTTTTGCAAAAACCATAAAAAGGGCCCATGTTTTATTTTGTTTTTTAAATATGCTTCGAAAAGCTTAGGTTAAAAAGGGGAATTTATAATTTATCTATTATTTCTTGTACGCTTTGTACTTCAACTACATCTTAACAAGTTCGCTTTTACCGTTGAGATACTAGAACGTTAAGAAAATGAAAATAAAAAATTTTAAAATTGTTTTTGAAAATTCTTTTCTGTTTTTGACTTAAATCTCAAAAGGTTTCGAAACATTAAAATTCGCTCTGATTTTCCTTAAATTTTTTGAATAATTTTTGATACGTGTGATTTTTTCATATGATTTGTCCAAACAAGACCGGATTCAAGGGGGGACACATATTTTTTCATAATTTTTTGCGATTTTTTTCGAAAATGCATTAAAACGGCAGTATTTAATCTTTTTTAAAAAAATATGACCCAAGAATTTGGTTAACTTTGTGTTGGTTTATACGTATGTTTACACTAAGCTGTTCAAAAGTCATAGCCTCTACCACTTTGCAAAACGTCATATCAACTATTCATTTCCCAAAAACTTTTCCATTGAAACTCAACTTAAGTTTCATTTTTTTTGTTCTTGCCTGCTTATATTCTTATAAAAAAGTATTGAAAAACATATAATCCACCCATGAAATTTCAAACTTTAATTAAAACCGTTATTTATGCTTAAAAAGAACTGCCCTGGCTATTTCCGCAGTTTAAAAGCATACCAAATTTTCTCTTTCTACAAGTTGCCGTTCAGAAGTTCTAACATGAATGGATGAACGGACGGACAACGTAGCGATACCATAAGAGTCCCTTCTTTTATTTTGGGACAGACCGCTAAAAATGATCTATTTTTTCTAGAAGCCAGTGGAAACAACACTGCTGATAACAATTGGATCTTAAATAGATCTTAATTTTCTTCTATTTTCCGAAAGAAGTTGCCTTTAAAATGAAGGGGTATAACAATGTGTGATTTCTGCAAGAAGCTTGTCCTTCTGATTGAAATTTGTTGCTCCAAAATTAGGTTGGGGTAAAAATTCTGCTTTTGAAATTCTGCTTTTATAAAATATACTGCTTTTCAAAAGTCTGTTCTAAAAACGACAAAGTCAGAAGAAACCTGCAACCTCCCTGCCTGTTTCAGCCCAGGGCATATTAGTTTTAATGCATAGTTTTTAACAAAGAGCAATAATCACCGCAGACCCGTAAGACCTTTTAGAGATATGATCGAGACCGACTGGTGAATTGATTAAGCCATGGCCGTCCATCCGTCTGTATGTTTTAGGTCTTTAAAATGGAGCTAGAGAGCTGAAACTTGAAGTGTATTTTAGTCTTTATTTTGTACAAACAAAGTATGAAAATTGATGTGATCCGCCCACAACCTCGCCCACAACATGGATGTGAAATAATATCAAATTTACATTCTGTTTCAAATTGCCTTTAGGTCATGTTAGACAAAGCGTAGGACCTCAAATTTTGGTGTAAGGCAATAGTTGCCCGAAGCCTTTAATCAGACAAAAATTGGTTAGATCTTGAAAAACCTGATATCTCGGAAAATTAATTCTAAATCGAAAAAAGATTATATGAGAAATATTAAAGACATTAATATTTACTAAATTTGTTACTTACAAAACGTTGAGCTTCCCCCACTTTAAAGTGGCGTGAAAAACTGTTTTTTAAGGATTAATTTTCGCTTTTAACGAATATTACCATTGCTTGTAACGAAGTCAGGATTATTTTATTCAGGATTATTTTATATAAGATTATTTATTACAAATTATTGGCATTAAGTATATGAATTAAGCCCAAAAACTTTTAAATTTGGTGATGCAGGGTAAAGAGGGTCGGGTATTAAGAAGTTCGTTACAGACGAACTCTTGCATTTACTTTCTTGTTAAATAAGCTAAGGAAACGTAGGTTAAAAACTACAACTAAATTTTTTTTGCACGTTTTATGGGCTAGTTAAGGTTAAAGTAGCAGTCAGCTCCAAAGAAACCGACACACTTAGACCTATGTAGGTCCATTATGATACCACGTCATTATACCTAGAATTCCCTCCTATTCGCTTAGTCATTTTTGAGCTGTAAATGAATCATGAAAGATGTTTTGGAAAGAAAGCTCCCAGGTGAAGATTTCGGTTCTTAGAGAGAGAGGGGCTTATACAGATAAGGTGGAGTGGTCTCTTCTTCCTCCTCACCCATGCAGCTCCTGCTGAAGTAGTCGGAATAGACACCAAGCTTTGTTGCTAATCAGAAAGTGTCCTGTAATGACATCGACTGAAGCACTCATGCGCAATCTATTTATCTATAATCTATCTGAGAGCGATCAAGGTTTCGAAGCGTTTAGGTTCTAGCTATGGCCATATCTGTTGCGTCACTAGACAGGTGCTACCAACTGTCTAGTTTCATCTTCCATCCCTACACTCGTTTTTAATGACATTCCAGCTGTCACCTCTCTAGACAAAGCGAATCTACTTGCAGCGCATTTTGCTGCTAGCTCCATGCTCCCTGATTCTGCGATGTCTCCGCCTGCACTGGAGCGCGTCGACTTTACCATGGGACAAATTCACTTTCGCGCTCGTGCAGTCAAAAGAGTACTTCGAGATATCAACATTCACAAATCCGCTGGTCCAGATGGAATATCCCCGATTGTTCTTAAGACGTGTTCTTCTACGCTGGCAAAACCATTGTGTAAGCTTTTTCATCGGTCCTACTCCTCAGGTCTCTTTCCGAGTAGATGGAAAACAGCATTTGTCCAGCCCGTCCCTAAAAAAGGCGATTCTTCTTCTCCCTCTAGCTATCGTCCAATTGCACTTACTTCCCTTCTTTCTAAGGTCATGGAAACGCGGATTAACTTCCAGCTCATGAAATATCTCGAATCACGAAAACTACTTAATGACTACCGGCAATATGGTTTTCGTAGCAAAAGGTCCACTGGTGATCTGTTGGACCATTCCTTGCATCTTCTTGGTGAAAGCAAGATTGTTGCGCTTGATATTTCAAAAGCATTTGACAGAGTTTGGCACCAAGCTCTCTTGTCGAAAATGCGTGCATTTGGAATCGACGAATCTCTTATTCAATGGATTAGTAATTACCTTTCGAACCGTTCAATTCAAGTTGTTTTGGATGGCTTCAAGTCCGCAGTTCACAAAATAAACGCTGGGGTTCCCCGGGGCTCTGTTTTGTCTCCGACACTCTTCCTCATTTTCATTAATGATCTTATCTGTCTGCTACAACTAATCCAATCCACTCCTTTGCTGATGACAGTAACCTCAGTTTCTCATATTCGTTCTCGGTTCCGCGCCCCTGCGCTTCGGACGTAGAACTAGAACGGCAGCGTATGTCAAACTCATTAAACTCTGATCTTAACAGCATTGTATCATGGGGATCTCAAAATAGAGTAGAGTTTAATGCTTCTAAAACTCAATGCTGTCTTCTGTCATTGAAGCAAAACCGAAACACCCAGCCATTATCCATGAATGGCACTTGCATCAATGAAACCGAAACGCTTTCCGTTCTCGGTATGTGTGTCAATAACAACCTTAGTTGGAATGATCACATATTCGAGGTCGCCAAGAACGCTGCGAAATGCCTAGGTTTCCTTAAAAGATGCAAGAAATATTTCACCCCCTCTGATTTGGCTATTTTATATAAGGCATATATTCGCCCTAAGTTGGAATACAATTCCCATGTCTGGGCTGGTGCTCCAAAGACAGCATTGCACTTGCTAGACAGGATACAAAAACGCGCGATAAAGCTCATTGGAGACAGAAATATTGCGAAGTCAATTGACTCATTGGAAAATCGACGCAATGTCTCTTGCCTATCACTGTTCTATCGCTTTTTCTACAAACAATGTTCCATCGAAATAGCCAATTGCATTCCACCCCTTAAGACGTTCAACCGTAATACTCGCAATATATCGAATGCACATCAGTTTACCCTTGAGCCCACTTTCGGATGCAAAGTTAAGTTTAGAGGTTCTTTCATAAGCCGTACAACGCGAATGTGGAATGTCCTCCCACGATCAGTCTTTCCTACACAATCCAATCTGCAGCTGTTTAAAACAAGAGTGCACCGGTACCTCTCATCCTTTCATTCTTCTTCTAATCCTTTCCGCTCGTGAGATGTGAAACAACATTAAAAGGGTAGCCAATCCCTTAATTCGCGAGTGAATTATAAAAAAAAAAAAAAAACTGTCCATCTTAAATTTGTTGTTTCTTGTTTATTGTTTTCTTGTTCAACTGGTTTGTTTGTTCCATCCAGTTAAAGCTAGAATTTGCATGTGAAAGTTGGAATGCGTGAGTCGTTACGCATGCCAAGCTTGGCGAGTTTGTCAGACTTGCAGCGCCCTCATCCCAAGAGGACCTAGAATGGCTGTCTGGTTCTGCGTTTTTAGAAGGAAACATGAATGCGTTCAGAGTTCCAGAGTGTCCTTTCTAGCTATCGGTCCACTGAGAAGTTGCTTTGAGGCGAGGAGCCGTGATTGCAGCTATTTATTTGTCTGCTGAAGATGTCAAGGGAAATTAGATGGAACAAGATTTCCAGTCCTGCTGAGGCAGTTTTGCGAAGTGCTCCACTTAAATGTAAGCTGACTGATCTTTCGACTTTACTCAGCTAATCACGGTCTAGCGTTTTATCCAAGGCGGTCTACTAGACAATCGTGCCATAAGTCAGTATCGGTCTATTGACAAAGGTGTATAGCCAGATTTTTATTCTTTGTTGAAGTTCCCACTTATTTCCAATGACTTTCTTGCAGAAAATTCAGATGATCGATCAAGCTCTCTTCGTTTTTTTTTTTTTTTCAAATTTTCCGGGGTGTGTGTTTCTTATCGTTTTGCCAACCCAAATTACAAGGTCCTAAGTAGATATTTCCCTTATTTATTAAAAAATATTCAGCAGTTACTTTTTTTGGTAATAAGTCGCAAGCTTCATAAAATGTTAAAGAAGTAGCCGTAGTATTCCGCCACCAGCCATTGAGAAATTAAAATTGATCAATCGTCTTCTATCTCTAAAATTGCATCTAAAATTATTTTTCTGCCCAAGGATTAGAAAACCTCCTATTTTTATAAAGTCTTGTATTTGCATCGTTAAAGACAAATGTTTATAAGCATCGTTATATTTTTATGAAATGAACTTAATTTTAAGGCGAAAAAAAAAAAACAATCTCAGAATCTGCAAAAGTCATGAAAATTTTTTTTTAGGAACTCCCACAATTTGCAATTATGCCCCTTTGGCTTAAGGCGATAAATAAAAATGAAACTCTGACGGATATTGATTCTATGATTCCCTAAAGTCAACATAATATCTCGTCCCTCAAAGTGCATATTTATACTCG
Organism: Neoascia interrupta; assembly: GCA_947623515.1. Classification (NCBI taxonomy): domain Eukaryota; kingdom Metazoa; phylum Arthropoda; class Insecta; order Diptera; family Syrphidae; genus Neoascia; species Neoascia interrupta. Next base: position 33,017,827 of record OX392462.1, on the reverse strand, counting down.
TATTTTTTGACCATCCCATATATCCTCACTCATCAATGGAGAGCTCCAAAAAATAAAAAGCAACATTTGGTTAAGAAAAGCCCCGCAAGCCATGGAAATTAATTTGAATATAATATTTTTTCTCCTCTTTCAATATCGTATTTTTCCTCGAATTGATAAATTCACAAAATATAGATATTATCATAATGAATGGCTGGCCTAAAAGGAAGCACTCTCAGCATGTTGATGTTGGAAATCTTTCAACTCTAAGCTTTGAACATTCCCTAAAAGGCGTTCCCTTCGAAAGATGTCCTTCTTGGCTCACCATGTTAATAGATTTATTATACTTTAGAGCAGCAGGACTTCGTTTTATGGTCTTTTATTTGGTTTTTCTGCTTTTGTTGCACGCGTTTTTGTTTGCGTCACATGTGCTTACGCAAAATAAACTCATGTCAAGTATCACTGTATTATCTGAATCTGCATCGATGAATTGTTTTCGTTGATTTTTTTTTTTTCACTTTTTGTCCTGTCAGCAGCATAATATCATCATCATGATAAGGAAAAAAAAGTCCATTCCAAACACATCCCTGTCCTGTGTTTTTGTTTATGAAACCAAACTATGAGAGGGCATAGGGTGGTCCATGTTGCAGAATCATCGTTGATATTACACGCTGAAATAATTTATTTGATTTTTTTTTTTTCGATTTTTATCAACGATTTATTATGTTTTCTTTAGTGTGAATGTGCGGAACGATTTCAGAAATGTGCTCTTCGTTGTTTTTTAATTTCCGCTTCTAAGTCTACATGGCATGTGAAAATTCGATCTAAGAACGGAGCCAGCTGGAGACGTTCGTTATAGTTGAAGCAGTGGGTCAGCAGCCTTATTAAGGGGCAGAACCCAGCAGGGTCATGGGGTGGTTACACTTCTAGTTGGAAATGAGTAGAAGATTTGAAATAAGCTACATACATATATCTCAGGAAAGCAATACGTCAAAATGTTTTTATTGTTAAGCCTACTCGTTGCCCAAAAGTTTGTACACGCAAATCAACCGTGCATTTCGGTTCAATTTTTAAAAGTCAATAAAATGCATTCTTTGAATAAATGCTTTAGGGGTCAAATCTATGGCTTGTGGTACCACATGGGATATTTTAATTTTTGGAAAATACACCACAAAAAAAACCTCTCCCAGATAGAATTTTCATTAGCACACATTTTCATGTACGAATTTTCTGGCAAGCAAAAATAAAATACCACCGGCTATTCCCCGCTAGTTTCAAAATAATTAATTAAAACATTTTCCATCTATATTGCCAGAGGATATTTGCTGATTGATTCTTAATCATGAATAAAATCTCTCTCAGATAAAATACATAGCTGTGATGATTGGCCTTTTTGAAGGGACTCAAAAAGCATAATCTGCTCTCTGATGGGTATTGGAAAAGGCAAAACGAAAAGTATTTCTTCAAAAGTATTTTATAAAAGATGCTCAAGGCAATATGGTTAAATTGGTCCTTCTTTGCTTTTAGTAATGGATTATGTAAGCACAAAAACAGAAGAGGAAAAACTGCAATAAGGTTGCTGACGATATTTTCTTTTTCTTTGCACATTCCAAAGTTAATTTCGAAATTTAGGTTTATACTTTTTTTTGCGGTGAACTATCTGCTCAAAACTATTTTAAATCAATTGCGAGATGAAGCGTGTGTTTTTTAGATAAGCTGCACTTATCAGCACTTTTATATGAAAAACGCTAAAAGGATGATTTCAGCAGTCAAAAGCTCATGTTTTAAGCATCTTTTTAATGATTTTTCTTGCGATGAACTTTTCATTGGTCAGCACTGGGGATTGTACTCGTTGGTTGCAGGACTGTTCTTTAAGAAGATTAACTAAATAATCTAAAGATAATTAAATTATGTTATTTACCAAGATAAGCTTGATTTTTCGCAGACTTTACTTTATTATTTTGTTTTAGCTTTAATCTAAAAAGTAGACTTAGTGTGACTGGTTAGCTAGATAAGGAAAAGGGTGCTAGACTTAGGTGAGGTGATCGAAGTGACAACTCCGTGGACCCTAGTTTGTCTTCGGGGTTTAAACCCAAAAAGGAGATTCCGAAGAGCTGGGTTCTTACAGCGGCGTGTTAGAAGCGATTCGTTGGAAGGCGAATCGTTGGATACCCCATCCCAATTTACCACTGTCAAGCTCCAAAATGCGTCAAAAATCTTGGTTGTTAAATTTCAGTTTCCATTAACTTTAATTGTTTTAAGAATTTGTCAGTTAATAATCTTCTTTCTTAAAAAAGGGGCGCCTTTTCAATAGCATAATTTTTTTTTTTCATATTATTTATCAGATGCAGCATACACGTGTTGATCGCAGTTTTATATTAAAAATTTGATTTTTTACTTAAAAACGCCCCCAAAAGTGGGCGTGGTAAAAATTTATTCATTGTAATTGATAGCTTACGCACAAATCTGAACATTTTATGGTACAAGTTTTTTGGATTTAAAGCAAATATATTAAATAAAAATCGTTTATTAGAATGCATATTAAGTATGACCACGCCTACAAGGGGCGGTATTCGTTTTTTTTTTCTTAAATGCCAATCACAATACTCTTAAGCGAGGATATAGCATAACAATTTCAGCTTCCCACAACAACTTTGATTTTTCATGCTATTAAGTAAAGTGGGCGTGTCAGTGGGCGGATTTCAAAAAATTTTACACTTTTACTGCTTCGGGACCTAGAAAGAACAGATATCAAGTCTCAAGTTCCTAGCTCAAAATTTAAAGCCTAAAAACTACCGACAGACGGACGGACGGACGGACGTGGCTCATTCGACCAACAATTCAGTCTCGATCATATGCCTTTAAGGCCTTGGGAGTCTACGCTGATTATTTCTCTATGTTACAACCTATGAATCAAACTTACCTCCTATCCTATGGGATGGGGTATAAAAAGCTTGTCCTGATAGCTCTCAAAAATCCATTATTGCCAACAGCTACAAGAGTTATGAAAGGCCACAACCAGTTCGATAAACACTCTGAAAATTATATTTTACTAAAACCAAATAAATGAGGTACTTGCAAAAATTTATACTTGAAATTGGCCGAACTCAAACAGGTACACAGTTAGAGCGCGTTTAGACCGTTTCTATTTTCTCTCAACTTACAGCTTACGTAAGTAAGTAAAATTAATTGCTGCTTACAGTGCCGTTTTCAATGGCAATTTTTCAGTAATTAGCTTACGTAAGTTACTTACGTCAGCAAAACTTTCCAGGCCTTAGACTGCTATTGACACAGAGAAACATTTATTTTTAATTTAATCTGAACTAAAGTTCCTTAAACATCATTTTCTTTCCAGGTACAGCTGGGATCGGTGTGGTTTTAAGATGTTTCCAGACCAAAAAGGCTACTGCTATTTTGATTGTTTTCCATTTCGAAACTCTTTGTGTATACTTCAAATTTGTAGAAAGGTAACTGCGTTTGATTTAATTTATTCACCTTTCAATTATTCAACCTTCACTTTAGCTCAATAAATATTTTTTCTGCACATGTTGGGGTTGCACAATGCATGAAGAGAGCACTTTACATACCGTCATAGATATGCAATAGTAATTTCCTTTTTTTTTTTTGTAAGTCTTCATGGTAGAGTCAGAGAACAGGTGGTATCGGAAAAAATGCATGAGAAGTTGCTGCATAAATCTACGGGAGGTAGCTGAGATACGAAACTTTCTCTTTAATAATGAAGTAACATCGACATAAAAGGTTAAAACTAGTTTTTTTTTCTAAGTAAAAGTTTGAAATCTTCACTTAACGGTTTGCGATTAAAAGGTATTGGTAGTTCCTTTAACATCTCATTTAACTTTACAAAACTTTTAATGATAAAAGATTAAAGGTATCGTAAACTTTTTAAAAGAAAGTCTTTTGTAATTGGGTCTTAGATAGTGAAAATGCTTTTAGCAACCAACTTTTATAACCCATTCCAAGAGAGTATATTAAAAACAGTCGAAAATATTTTGAACAAAGAAAAATAGTTACGACATTACTAATCCGACTCTTCCTACGGGTTTAGAATTTGCGGTAAGGCACAGAAAGCGTAAGTAACCGCCACAGACGCGTATGCAATAGGGATGCAAAGGATTTGTTAATAAACATCGGTGTTTTAATGTTACAATTCATATCATTTAATATCATAACATAAGGTATTCTCATATAGGGGAGGACATACGTTTTCTTGGCCTTTTTGCTGTAATAAATTACGAGTACTCCTCAGGAATAGAGTATAATTAAGTTTGATGCAGGCGAAAATGTTGACCTTAAGAGCGAATTCGGAGTTGTATTGCTTTGTCATCTAAAACAATAAAAGTATAAAAATGTTTCGAATTCACCCACAGACACGCCCACAATCGGGGCAAATGTGCAACATCCTCCAGTTCTTTCAAAACTGTAAGACTTTCTTATAATTCTAATTCTTATGATCCTAATCATCTTAGATAATTCTAGATGCTTGTGCTTTTTACACCCTACCCAGGGTTTATTAAGTTTGTTGTATAGTTTGTAACGCAGTGAATTAATCACCGTAGACCCCTAAGACCTTTTTCGAGATATGAATGGGACCGAAAGGAGAATCGATTAAGCCATGCGTGTCTGTCCATCTGTCCGGCTATCCGTAAAAAAAAAAACAACTTTAAGCCTTAAATTTTAAGCTAGTGAGCTGAAAGTTGCTGACTTGGCTGGAAGTCCAGTCCTTCAGATCAAATTTGTATATTAGATGAATCCGTTGGCAGAATCTGTTGAAAGCTTCCAGCTAATGATAAACAGGCTCGAAATTTACTGTACAACCTGGAACCTGACAGTGAACCTATTGAAGTCTAAGGTGATGATAATGAGAAGTGGTGGGGACAGATATTCCAGAATGGAGAAATGGACCTTTCAGGGAGAAGTGATTGATGTTGTACGCGAATACAAATATCTGGGAGTTACGATCACGTCCGACTTAAACATGAGTAAGCATCTACAAAATTAATTAACGGAAGCGGGCCATTTCCTCAATTTGGAGTCCCTGTTTTAAAAACAACCATATAAAGGGTGATTTTTTAGCTGGTTTGGTTTTGGCAACACTGGTTTTGACAGCTGACGTGTGTTTAGTACCTTGTGTCACTGTCAAACAGCTTCAATTTGGTTTGCAATTTAACCATGGATCGTCTTACAAATGAACAACGCTTGCAAATTATTGAATTTTACTATCAAAATTCGTGCTCGGTTCGAAATGTTCATCGCGCGCTGCTTCCATTTTATGGTCGGCATTCTCGACCTTCTGAGCAGTCTATTCGGGCCGGTCAATTGGCCGCCTAGATCGTGCGATTTGACACCATTAGATTATTTTTTGTGGGGGTATGTCAAGGCTAATGTCTATAGGGACAAGCCCGCTTCGATTGACGCACTGGAAGCCAACATCCATGCATTCATTCGTGAGATACCGGCCGAAATGTGTGAAAGAGTATGCCAAAATTGGACTCAGTGGATGGGCTACCTGAGACGCAGCCGCGGTCAACATTTGCATGAAATTATCTTTAAACATTAAATTGCAAGGTTCAAACTATCGATTCAAATAAATATTTCATTAATTTTTTCGAATTTTTTGTGGTTTTTTTTTTTAAAAAAAGTTCTCAACCTCTTAAAAAATCACCCGTTATATCCCACACAGCCAAGCAAAAAATGTTTAACGCGACCGTGGCCTCAATTTTACTTTATGGAGCCCAAGTTTGGGGCTATGGTTTCTCAGAGTTTGTGGAAAAACTCTTTAGATACTTCATTAAGCGAATTTTTAGACTGCCAAATAGTACACCTAATTACATGCTACACCTCGAGGCGGGCATCCCGCCGCTGTTTTTTAGTACTCTAAAGCTTAATTTTAAAGGTTTTGGGATATACCGCGTTAAAATAAAGTATGAGTGCAAACAGTACTCACCCCGAACGTTTCGCTTAAGTTACATTAAGCGTGGTCACCGGGAAACTGCCTAAAATGCTTGTGGCGATTAGCACTACGCAAGTTGTAGCGGTGCGTAGGCGGTAATGCTGTCTCGTTCTCTCGTTGTTGTGCATCAGGTGGCTGAGAGCAAACAGTGCTCACTGTGTCGCTGGGGCTGGTTAGCCAATTCGCAATCGACGGTGATGAGCCGATTATTGGATCCCATGCTCGCGACAATTTAAAACTGTCGTCGCGATTGAAATTTTTGTGGCGTTTTATCTCAATCGCTTCACGAACAAGCCGTGTGATGTAATGCGACTCCCGAGCCAGTATCTTAGCCTGGTCAAATCTGATCCAATGGTGTTCGTTGGGATGGTCTAAGACATGCTCGGCTAGAGCGGATTTTTCTCGCTGCTGATTGCTCACAAGCTCCATTTAGAGCATGTGTCAAAAATTATGGAAATAGAGCAGGAGCGGATTCCGAAAATAGTGCTAGCCCACATGCTGGTCAATAAAGGTGGCTGCGTCGAAGAATGGATTATGCTGGCGTCCGACTGCGACCTAGATATCCAGATAGCACCGAATGAACAATCGGCGTCTTTGAAGTACAAATTCGACATCTAACTGGAAAAGATCGGACTGAAATTTTACGAAAAATTCAAAAACGAGGCGCATCTATCATTATATCGGAATTCTACTCCGGATCTCCCAATCTTTTGTGAGCTGTGTAATTTGAAAGAGCGAGAAGATAATTTCCATTTTCTGGCAGTGTGTCCAATTCTCAAAGAATTCAGGCTCAAGTATTTTGGATGCCGCACTTTAGAGTCAGACGAGACAATTAAAATATTAAACGGCGACCGAGGCTGGGAAGTATTATATTTATTTACAAAGTATGCCCTACATCATAGAAAAAAAATTATTGAGGAAGATTTTTGAATTGTTTGTCCTTAAACGAACACATAACTTTTAAGAGAATTTTGTATCATTGTTTTTGTCAATCTGGTAGACGGCCCTAGGCCAAACCAATTAGACTAAGTGAGAAAACAGATAAGTATATAGAAAAACCTTTCTATGAATCAAATTTATAGTCAATAAAATGTGCGACCATCTTTTTAAAAAAAACTTTTCCAAATGTTAAATAGAGTAGCGCAACAGCTCGAGGTCAACCAGGGCCAACTTCTCAACCATGTATGCTGTGTGTGTTTAATTCTTCACATACAAGGGGACCTACAATTTTTTGCCGAATCCGAACGGCACTTTGAGAAGTTTTTCAAGACAAATGTTACTCTCGGAGGGTTTGTCAGACCCTCGCGGAGGTGGGAGCCGTGAAAAAGAACAAGTCTTTTTTTTTAGGTGGCAGAGGCAGGATTCGAACCCAGACCTCCGGCGTCAGAGGCACACACACTAACCACTGCGCCACGGCGCCCACTTTCCAAATGTTAGCTATGTCAAAAAAGTTTGGCCTTTTAATTGACCACGCCCACTTTTTTAAATTAAAATTACTTTTTTCAATAATATATAAAATTTGACATAAATTTTACGACAAAAGTTGTAGATATTAGCATTCTCTAACTTTTTTGTATATGTAGCGCAGCGGAAAAAAAGTAATTTTTTTAATTTAAAAAAGGCGGAGTTTTAGGCCGAAATGTATGCAACCACCTAGTATAAAGCATTCAACAGTCATATTTTTATATCCCGCTCACTTTTTGGAGGCGTGGGAGATTTTTTTGGTATGGTCGGGTAGCTTGCAATCCGTCGCAGATGGACTGAAGTTTTTGCATACCCACTGTTTCCGAGAAATCAAGTTTTTAAAGATCTAACATGTTAAAAGTGGGCATGGTCGATATTATGGGCAGTCCAATTTATGCTTTCTTAGATGTTTTGGGCCAATGTTGCTCTATACCAAAATTTGAGTTCCTACGCCTTGTATAACTTGACCAAAAGGCATTTTGAAATAAACTTAAAAAAAATCTCACATTGAAGCCAGTAGTGGGCGTAATGGGCGAATTTGACCAATTTTCACTATTTGTCTGTACAAAATAAGAACTAAGATACACTCCAAGTTTCAGCGTCCTAACTTATTTGACGTAGTTAGACCTTCGATAATAAGAGTATCATTCTCATGTTACTCTTCTATGTTAACTAAAGGTTGGTGCTCGTATTATATAAAGTCTAGCCAGTTCAAATTGGACCCAAAATAAGGTACACACTGTCTTCATTGCAAGAATAAAGGCTTGAACCATTTCCAATACAGGTTTTCATCTACAAGATGGCACTGAAAAAGCCATAAATGCAAACTATCAGTGGTACATAACAGAGGGAAGTCTGGACGAAAAGGTCTTAAGCCTATATAATTGGAATCAGGGCAATGCGTTTATGATTTTAGGTCAATTTTGAGGTGGTTTCACCTTATACTTACCACGGCTGAACGAAAAAGTTGCCAGACTTTGAAATTTGACATCGTGTGAAATAGACCTTTCCAATGATATGCACCACTAACCATATAACCACTTCCAAAATACGCTGTGTGCTCTGAGACTATAACTTCTCGGGCACTTATTTTTCATCAACCTTTGACGCAGTCATAAGCGAATGAACGTTAGCCAGCACCAGTTGCATACGCAAGGCGGGGCTAAGCTACTAACAATTAAGCGGAATTCACAGAAAAAAATATTTTACTTCTCTTATGAAAATGTTCCCTACTGGCATACTACTTGGAAAAGCTTTAATGCTGAAAGTTTTTGTCAGTCTCGAATAGGGGTTGAAATTGGAGTTTGAATGAGAGTCGACGATCTTTCCTTCATTTTTCATCCTCGCATTCATTTTAAATATCTGTGCTCCCATTTATATACGTCCGAAATGAGCGGTATAGGTCCGAAATATGTATACCTTCCCTACAGGGTCTAAATTTATTATTAAACTATATTACAAAAAATGCTCCTAGGGTATAAATAAGCGCAGCGGCACACAAACGCGACCTTATCTTTACTGAAAACAAAAAGAAAGGCCCCATTGAGCTATATAGCGCAATGTCTAGTTTTAACATCCCCGCCAAACTCGTCAGTCTGTGCAGGATGACGATGGAAAACTCACGCTGTTCCGTCAAGGTCGGCAAAGACCTCACCGACCCCTTTGATGTCAAAAAAGGATTTAGACAAGGCGACGCGCTGTCATGCGACTTCTTTAACATCATACTTGAGAGAATTGTGCAGAACTCTCGCGCCAACACCAGAGGTACAATCTTTCAAAAGTCCGTTCAACTACTTGCATACGCAGACGACATTGACATAATCGGTAGAACAAAGCGTGATGTCAGTGAAGCCTTCGTGAGTATTGGGACGGAAGCGGCGAATATGGGCCTAGCAGTCAATGAGGGCAAAACCAAGTATATGCTGTCATCAAGAAAAGACACCCAACACCGACGTCTTGGACAAAACATCACCATCGACAGCTATAACTTTGAGGTTGTTAGGGACTTTGTCTACCTGGGTTCCGCTATCAATTCAGACAATGACACCAGCGCTGAAATCAAACGAAGGATAACTCTTGCCAATCGCTGTTTCTTTGGGCTAAGAAGGCAATTGAGTAGCAAAGCCCTCTCTCGAGCAACTAAAGTGTCCATGTATAAGACCCTCATCATCCCAGTCCTGCTTTACGGTGCAGAAGCGTGGACCCTGTCAAAGGTGGATGAAAACACTTTAGGCTGCTTCGAGAGGAAAATTCTTCGGACGATTTACGGTCCCGACTGCATAGTGGAGAGTGGAGGAGGAGATATAACATCGAAGTGTACGGGCTGTACAGCGATACCGACCTAGCCAAAAGAGTCAAAACACAACGTCTACGATGGCTGGGTCATCTAGAGCGGATGGACACCAACGCCCCGGCCCGAAAAATCTTCGAATCCACACCGCGGGGACGACGCGGTAGAGGAGCACCGAGACTCAGGTGGCGCACGCAAGTGGAAGGGGACCTCAGCCAACTTCGCGTGCGAAACTGGAGACGGCTAGCTAGAGACAGAGCTGGCTGAAGCTGGCTGAAGCTTGTTGGTGGCTGAAGCTTGTTGGCTGAGACCCAGGTCCACCCCGGACTGTAGTGCCACCTTAAGTAAGTATGAGTCAAAAATCAATGGGAAGACCTGAAGCCAAAGTTTAAAACAGCCGTTCAAAAAATATATTAAATAGGGTGTTGCATTTTTAGGTATTTGCTTTTCTTTCCAAGTCCTCTAGCTTTACCTAAGCTTGATACCCCAAATGGAAGCTCAAAGGTTGTAGATTTTCAAATCTCTTGCACATTTAGTTATAGCAACTTTTTCAATGTAAACTGCCTTTGTTTTTTGAAAAATTAAAAAAAAAATATTTTTTTAATAGGTAAGCTTCTTTTTTTTAAGCGGTTATAATGTTATTAGATTATTTATCACGGTTAACGATGATTTTTTCTAACAGAAAATAATTTAAAATTTAAATAATCGGATCATAACATATGAAAAGTTAAAAAAAAGTTACACAACAAAATCTATTTTGAAAAGTTGAAAATTTATAGCCTCAAATGTAAAAGCCTCAAAAAGTTATAGCCTCAAAATGTTTAAAAATGAAAAGCAGTAGCTATGTCGGCGTTTTGAATGTACTTTGAATTTAATGCGAGTTTTAAAATAAGGTCGAATTTTATACCACCGGTCTACTCTAACATTCTAAGCCTACCTTTCCAAAAAAAAATTGAGCTTCATCTAAACATTCTCCAAAGATCAAGAATTTGGTCGCCTGAAAAGGTTTATTTTCTCTGAGTCGCATTTTTCTCTTCCGAATCTTAAAGAGCTCCTTCAAAGCTTATTCGACTGTAAAAGTAAGTTGACAGATAATTCCGAAAATTCCTTTCCATATGGTATTCGCATCTAACAGCACACTACCCGTCTGCTCATGTGCCATTGGAAGTGTGGAATTGGGTAAGTTCTTCCAGTTGTATCATTTTTCGCCGGAGCTTTTGATTCCCGTAAAACTGAACCGTTTCGCTTGTTTTTTTTTTTCAGAAAATGCAAAAGATAAACATTTGGAGAGCAACAGAATTGATTCCGTTTTTACCTTCCTTTTTTGTATCGTATCCATGATAGTCCTTGTAATCAAACGTCTAATGACGTCACGAAGAGCAGCACCATTACATCTCCTCAGTGCTTGGTTTCATTGTTTCATTGGGTGTGTTTTCTTTTTAACATTTGTTTGTACATAAATCGGTTTTTATCCTGGAAATGAATGATTTGCGTGCGATATCAGGGGAGGATGGTGGCATTTAAGGGAAGAGGCTCGATCTTTGCTGAACGGACCTGTTGACAGCATCATTATTTTTTACCTTCGGAGTAGTTTGAAGGCTATAGTTAAAGTGGTGTGTATATAAGATATTATTTCATATAAAGACATGGACAATCATCGCTTCCTGACTTTTAATGCTTGCTGCTGATTAAAATAATATCAATAAACGAAGGAATGTTTATTACCTACAAAATTATGTAGAGTTAAAAAAAAAATCATTCATTCCTGTAGCAACGGGGTAGTAACACTTTAATTATTTTCGGCGTAATGGATGTATAGATTCCATGGTGGATGCATGAAATTAAAACTTCATTAAAATGGTCCAATTAAAGTGGTTGGCTGCAGTAGTGCAACATGGAGAATTAAGGCGGATATGGGATTCTGCGAAAAGATTACAGCATTTTGATTAATACCTTAGGGTTTTTATGGGTCGCAAAATTTAAATAAGTACCTGAAGGTCTTGTTTTAATTTAATGAGCGCGTACGAACAGAAGATGATATTGCAAGGACGTTGCAGCAAGTATTATTGTTGGCTGTCGATGAGAAACGATGGAAGATCTTTATCTTATTAGTTGGGAAAGGGAATGTTCATTTTACTATGGAGTCCTGGCCCAGAATGAACATTTGGTATCAAATAATAGGAGACGTTGCGCTTGTTATTTCAAGATAAAAATTTTTAAACTCGTCAATGGGAAAGTGGAAAATGTTAGGTTGGAGCTTCCGTGTGGAAGAGAAAGGCTTCAGGTTTTTATCGATATAACGGTTTATAACGTTTTTAATGTACACACACCGATAGAGAAGCAAATTTAAAAAATGTCCGTGAGATTTGGGTAATGACCGAAAGAATTAGATCGCGGGTACAAGCTGCCGAAATGAGATTCCTGAGATGCGTTGCTGGTATTACTCTAAGGGATAGAGTGAGAAACGTCAGTATTCATGGGAATCTTAATGTTGAGCAGCTACTTCTCCGAGTGGAGCGATCGATTCTTCGATGGTTTGGACACGTTGTTCGCATACCCCATGACAGACTTCCTAGACAGGTCATGCTAGCAGAGATGCGAGCGCATCGCCCCCCTGTTAGGCCAAGAAACAGGTGGTGGGATCAGGTAAAGGACCGCTCTGAGTCCCACCTGGGGATTGCGCCGAGTCTCTTGAGTTGGTGGCGGAGGATCGAGAAAGATGGAAGGACCATTTAGCCACCCTCGCTCCGCGACCCTTTTAAAGGACAAGCGGCATCCGAAAATGATGATGATGATGATGGTCCGTGTAGACCCAGCGCCGACATGTAATCCCAGCAGAACGGCGCCACATGCCACACAACAACGGAGGCCACGTTTTACTTTCTGCATGAACGATTTGAAGTTAAGGCGGACATAGCCTAGACATTAGCCCTCTAAGTGCGCATGACATAGGCCACCGCTTAAATCAAAGCGGATCTATATATGTATTTGAAAGAGTCATTGAAATTTGGAATATCTCTTCGGATCCAATCAACTGCAAGAAACTGAAGCGGGCATATAAACGATGTCATAATACACGATGATTCATTTAAGGTGCGACAAAATGCTAGGATGTGAAGGAAGCGTCGAGAAAAGAGAAAAATTGTATGGGTGGGACTATTCCCTCCCCCTTCCCCCCCATTAAGCCGGGTAAGACGTTTTTGTAAAAAAAATATTACTCGTCACAGAAAAAAAAATAATAAAAAAATAAAAGTTAAGCACACTCACATTGCTATGATAATCCTTTTTGTGGGGCCAGATATCTTTAATTTGTCCGTATTTTTTTTAAATAAAGCTATTTTAAGGAATAGTTTTGGAAAAAAGTTTTGAAATAAAGTTTAAAAAAAATTAAAGAAATTTTTAACGTCAGAAATTCGTAATGATTTAATTTTTTTATTAGTTTGATGTATAAAAGAGTTTTGTTTTAGAGTAAAGCTTTTAGAATTTCACTCTTGTAGAATGTTATTTACTTACTTACCTACTTAAGGTGGAGCTACAGTCCGGGGTGGACCTGGGCCTCAGCCAACAAGCTTCGCTAGGTAGCTCTGTCTCTAGCTAGCAGTCTCCTGTTTCGCACTTACGTGCACCACCTGTCTCGGTGCTCCTTTACCGCGACGTCCCTGCGGTGTGGATTCGAAGATTTTCCGGGCCTTGGCGTTGGTGTCCATACGCTCTAGATGACCCAGCCATCGTAGAGGTTGTGTTTTGACTATTTTGGCTAGGTCGGTGTCGCTGTACAACCCATACAGTTCGATGCTATATATTTTCCCCCACTATCCGTCTATTCAGACGGGACTGTAAATTGTCCGAAGAATTTTCCTCTCGAAGCAGCCTAAAGTGTTTTCATCCGCCTTTGACAGGGTCCATGCTTCTGCACGGGACCGTAAATCGTCCGAAGAATTTTCCTCTAGAAACAGCCTAAAGTGTTTTCATCCGCCTTTAACAGGGTCCATGCTTCTGCACCGTAAAGCAGGACTGGGATGATGAGGTTCTTATACATGGACACTTTAGTTGCTCGAGAGAGGGCTTTGCTACTCAATTGCCTTCTTAGCCCAAAGAAACAACGATTGGCAAGAGTTATCCTTCGTTTGATTTCAGCGTTGCCGTCATTGTCTGAATTGATAGCGGAACCCAGGTAGACAGAGTCCCTAACTACCTCAAAGTTATAGCTGTCGATGGTGATGGTTTGTCCCAGGCGTAGGTGTTGGGTGTCTTTTCTTGATGACAGCATATACTTAGTTTTGCCTTTGTTGACTGCTAAACCCATATTCGCCGCTTCCGTCCCAATACTCAGAATGTCAGAAGGCTTCACTGATATCACGCTTTGTTCTGCCGATTATGTCAATTCGTCTGCGTATGCGAGTAGCTGAACGGACTTTTGAAAGATTGTACCTCTGGTGTTGGCGAGAGAGTTCTGCACAATTCTCTCAAGTATGATGTTAAAGAAGTCGCAGGACAGCGCGTCGCCTTGTCTAAATCCTTTTTTGACATCAAAGGGGGTCGGTGAGGTCTTTGCCGACCTTGCCTGAACAGCGTGAATTTCCCATCGTCATCCTGCACAGACTGACGAGTTTAGCAGGGATGCCAAAACTAGACATTGCGCTATATAGCTCGTCTCTATAGATGCTGTCATACGCGGCCTTGAAATCGATGAAGAAGTGGTGTGTATCGATTTGAAATTCCTGGGCTTTCTTCAAGATCTGCCGAAGTGTGAATATTTGAACGATGGTGGACTTTCTTGGCCTAAAGCCACAGAATGTAATTTATAAGAGTCTTATAAGAGCCTTTCAAGCGTTAAATAGCCTACTTATGAGAGTTATCAAACTCTGATAAGTAAACTAAAACTCGTGTTGTAAGAACTGTATGCTCATTGCTATACCTCTGCCAAAAAGAGAGGAAGATATGCAAAGTTCATAAATGAAGTTGATAAATGGAGTTGTCTTATAAGACAAATTTTTATTTCCTTACCAGAGGTGCACTCTTATTACAAGATTTAAGCTCTATAAGACTCATACTACATAACTTTAACCCGACAAAAGTTAAAGTCTTATAACACTAGTCTTATCAGAGCTAAATTAAATCTTGTAATAAGGATTGAAGGCTATAGGAGTGGTACTCTTTTGTTAAGAAGTGAGCCTAAGGATTATTTTTAAATCGCGTTACAAGATGTTGTTCTCGAAGAGTAATAAGAGCATAACAAGAGTCTTATAAGAGCTATTTTGACGTTATTAGAGTGTAACGCTCAAGACTACATATGTGAGTTGAGGTGTGCGTATCTTCTACGCAGGAGGTCTAGGTTCAAATGCTACCGTCGTCGCCTCGAAAAAAAGAATGAGGAAGGAGGGAAGGACTAACCATCTGAGACTAACATTTGTCTTGAAAAACTTCTCAAGGTGCCGTTCGGACTTAGCAAAATTACAAAAAATATTTTGCAGGTCCCCTTTTATGTGAATAATACAACACACACAGCAAACATGTTTGAGAGATTTAACCCTGGTTGACTTCGAGTTGTTGGGCCACTCTATAAATTTATTTATATAACTGAATCACCCTGCATTATGGCATATATGGCCCCTTGAAAAAAGCGACAAATTTTTTTAGTACCTAACACACAGCCTGTTTTTTTCTATTTCAGCATCTACCTGCCCTTATTGAAAAACTCTTAGAAGGAACCGTCCCCGTCAACATCTGTTGAGTTAGAAACATTTCAACTTCATTATAATGAATACCAGTAATTGAGGATGTAGGCCAGTTAATCAGACATTCCAAGACTCTTACTTGTCCCTTTAAGGGTTTCTGTAAAATCTGTAGCAAACAGAGGAACAAACTAGTATGTACCATGCATATGCTTGTCCACTCGATATGATTTGGGGAATGAAAGTCTTATGCAAATTCTAAGGCTTTTAACAGTGAACAGGTCTCACACAGCAATTTGATCACCATGGACCTGGAGGTTAGTATATGAGGCTTAATATATTCCTGGTCAAAATCTCAGATCCTCTTTCGAAAAGATAATAGCCGTCAACCATTTTCTTAAAATGTAAAGGAAACTGGAGTGTTTCAGAGTTGCTCCAAAAATAAATAGACCAATAATTCTTGATAGTGTTTTTTATGCTTAACCGAAATAGAAACGTTTTTTAAGGTTTAATTTTCGACGAATCTCGAGTGACTTAATTGCTCAATTATACTCCCGAAAAGGAAGTAAAGGTTGTCAATCTTGTGAAACTTGATAAAAAGTTACCAGTCATTTTGTTCAATATTTTTACTTTACGTTGATTTGAATAATTCCTTTATTGCCTTTAACATCTTATCGTCAAAGACTAGAAAAAGAAACCCTTATCAATTTGGAAGCCTTAATCACTTTTAGAAAACACTTCTCTTCCATAACAATGTACGCGGAACGACACTTTTTTCGACGGATAAACGGCGACGTAGTATCCTAAAAAAAATGTGCCTTACTCTAACAGGATCCTTGTTCAAGGCATAAAATACTGACATCTAGCAAACGTTCATATTTCAATTTCAATCAAGCAACTTTGACATGTAGACGCATGTTTTTTGTGCAACAATTTTACTTTGCGCCTGGGTGCTTTCAAATTAATGGACGACAGTAATTTTACATTCAAAGTGATTTACTCCAACCCCCCTACACAACGCCCTATTTATATACAGTTAATCCAAACTTGACATTCGCTCATTTGTCAGACTGTAACATTTATAAAGACTGCGGAATATTCGAAAACTTTTCGACAGAGTTAATGGACACTTTTGTCAAAGTCCTTGGCTGTAAAGTTTGTTCTTCTTGTGTTAAGCACAAAAAAAAAGGGATAAGACCCTTTATGTCTGGTAAATTAAATAATTTTCTCTTGTGGCTTAAGACCTTGAGGACGAACATTATTTTTCTTGTTATCATAATGACTTTTGTCAGAGAGTTGTGTGTGTGGTCATATCCAACCCCTCACAATGCACTCCAGCAGAAAAGGAGTCGGAGTTGGTGATATAAATCAGTGCTCACGTGACAATGTTTTCAGAAGCATGCAATCCATCAAGATGTACACAGAAAAACGAGTACTCCAGAGCCAGATGCACAAAGGCACGTGCCCAGACATTTGGAAAACTTTCCACTAGATAAACCTAAACTTTTTCGTATATCTTTAATTCGGCTTTTCCTTTATTTTCTTTTAGAAACTCGTGCCCGCTGCCACCATCCTACAAGTTTTAATTAATTCACAATTATTTTATTTCCTGTTAAAAAGTTCCCATTTTCTTTGGATTTCCGAAAACTTTTCGAAACATTTCTAAGGGATAATTCCGTAAATCGATTGCAAAACTTTTCCATCACTCGGTTAAAGTTTACCTAAATTACAGGTGACACTTCCCCACTCCGACAGTATGTAGATTGCCAACGAGGGAGGCAGCCGAAACAATAACGCACCCAATCGATCTTTCTTCCAGGGTATAAAAATACGCACACAATCTTCCTCCAGATAAAGGCCTACATCTGGCTAAGAATAACCGCCCCATTAGGCCGCATCCATACTCGTCCACGCCTAAGAGCACCCAGCGGGCAATTCACTCAAACAATATCTGACCTCGACCAGGTGTCGGCAGTATAAAAAAGGAAAATAGACAACAAGGATAATGTCTGTATATGTGTGGGTCAAATTTCATTGTCCCCTCCTTGAGTGGTGCGAGGAATAAGGAATCATGTCCGCCATAAAACAAATCATAGCGCCAACCCACCTCCCCACTGAGGCCGTATTGAATTTCATTGAAACAAATAAAATTCGATACTAAATATTTCCTAGGGCAGATTTTTATTATCCTTCGGAAAATAGGTCCATCCGTTGTCCATGCTTTTTTATGTGTGGTTTGGGTTTAATGTGATTTTAATACGGTTCCGGTAAATTTTCAAATGGGAACAAGACCAGACCTCTGCGCCGCCCTACACCTTGGTGTCATATTTTCTTACTTTTCTTTTTGGGGAAAACAAAACCACAGTGACGAGGTTAAGCACCTGCCAAGCGATTCAACTTAAAAGAGGGTTAAATCAAAGTGAGTGCCTTGCAGGCTTCTTTTCTTCGTCTTTTTACTTGCAGTGCGATATAACCCTTTTTGGGAGAACTTCTTGTAAGGATTTGTACCGAGCGACTGTGTTGCTGCTGGCAGTTCTTCTTCTACCTCGAGGTTCACCCTTGTCAAGGATACAGCTACGTATACCATCAGGGCAAAAGGGTATGTAGTTTTTCGACAGATGAAGATGAAGAAGATTATGATAAACGGAAGGTCTACTGGTAACTTTTAATCAAAATTTTGCCAGAGTGGCGGTTAAGGGTTAGATTTAAGCAACCACAAGCTGATTGAGTACGGCAAAGCCGTATCCAGTGAAAAGTCTCTTTCTGTGTTGTGGTTGTGACTTAGACACTTTTTCTTTGCTCTGAGCAGGGATTTTCAAAAAGCTGTTGTTGCTGTGTCAGCATAATGTAATTCCTTTCGTAATTGAATGAAGGCCATATACCTTAGGCGGGGCGACAGATTTCGGCAAAGTTTCTCAATTTTTTTGTGGAAAAGGGTCTGGGATTTACGAAGGGATGCGAGGCGGTTGACTTTATTTTAGAGTGATTGATCTGATCCTATTGAAGTGAGTCTGACTAGTTTCTAATGTAGGGGTTTTGTGCGCTTATGGTTCGAGAATCGCTTTTCGCTTAACTATTTATACGTTAGCAAGGCAAAGCAGTAGGTATGTGGAGTGTAATGGGAAAAGTTCCCAAAATAGAATTTCAAAGGTCACATTATTTGTGATAGTGTCTTTACGAGGGTTTTTAAAACAAGTTTGTAATTTTGAATTCACCTCCAAATAAGTGAATAGTTGTGAGGACAAATTAGTGTAAAGGACTTGAACTATTATACCCACTGCCTTAGCTACGTGATGGAGTATAAAACTACGAGGTATTTCTTCAGCTTAAATTTATAGCAAGTAAACGTGACTAAGAATTGCGCTATAAGCTAAACAAATTAACATAGTAGAATAGCTACAAGCCATATTCACCATAGTCTCTTCTTATTTACATATAAAGGAAGAAAAACGAAAACGGTAAAGCTTCGTAAATGGTAGCTTCGTAAATGGTAACGGTAAATGGTAGCGCCGACATCAGAAGATTACCCGCCAGAATAGATGCACCTTCGACGTATTATAGAAAAATACTTGAGCAAAAAAGAGATGAAGTACTACACAGATAAAGGCTTAAAAATCGACAACGTCATCGCAGGAGCCCCACAGGGATCGGTCTTATGCCCATTACTGTGAAATATCATCTGTCTACGATGGAATCTTGCTATTAAGCTTACCTGACGGTGTTACGATTATTGGCTTCGATGATTATATTGCTGGAGTAGCAGTGCTTGCCTATTAGACAGTATCCTATAATGACACCGATTGTAGCACTAATGTGCAATCTGTTAAGAGCTATCTAAGTCCTAGATCGCGTTAAAGGTCTAGCTTAGGCCCAATCTGTTTCGTTGCTAGACAGGTACAACCACTTGTCCATCCAGTTTTATTATGAATTTTCTTGTCGAAATCGGAGTACCTAAGGAGCCTTATCCGGCGAAAATGAGAGAGTAATTCCAAGTTTAGCGAATTCGTCAGCCTTACAGCTGCCTAGAATATCCCTAGATAGCAATCAAATGTTTTAGGGAGTATTTCATGCTCAAAAGGAGTATGAAAAATAAAACACCGAATTTTTTTTTTAGCATTAAAACTTTGTGAACTCAATTATGAAATTATAATTTATAAGATATAATTAATAAATATGCCCATATTTCATTGTTCACCCATACTTTAACATAAATAAAAGACATTAATAAAAAATTGAATGAAAAATTATGTTTCATCACATTATTTGTGAGGTCTTATCACACATCTCGAAAACTCAAGTTTATTTTTACAAAAATAAAAAAGACTTGCCAAAAGTTTTATTTTAATGTTGCAAAAAAATAACAAAACTGTAAATAGTTAAAAAATGTGCAACAGTGTGTACGAAAATGTTATCCCACTTTGTAAAATGCTGACGTTATTGTTATTTTTTGACGTTTTATAAGAAGTGCAAACTCTAAAAAGGGGCGTGGTCCAACCGCTCCTAATTACAAATTATCAATTATAACGCAGATAATAGGTCTGTTCGCGTACCCGGATGACTCAGAATATATTAAAATATTTTACTACAAGTTACTAGAAAAGCGTCCCCGTACACAGAATTGTCGTAAAAGAGAACGAAAACGAGGGAGTAAATCATTTCCCCACCTTGAACAAACTTGAGATTTTTTACTACAAAAATTTCTTGTAGTAAGAAATTTCCAAGTTTCAAATGTCTAAACTCGACAGTTGTTGACACAAATGTTTGTTTATATTTTTTGATTTGTAGTTTATTTATTGTATTGGAGCTAATTTTTTGAAATTTTGTCGGTAACGTGCTTAAAAAAACGTGTAAAACTAAGTGCAGAATGTTTCCAAATTTTTTTTCAGTGTATTTAAGCCGATGTTAATCCTTTCAGTGAATTTAATGCGGCACAAAAATAGTTCAGTAAATTCAAGCGGTGCAATTGCAATCATACAAATGGCACGAATATTTTTGTATTATATGAAGGATATGTGGCAGCAGTTATGTAAGCGGCAAGAAGGTAGCTCCTAATCCACCAGTACTAACACGTAACTTTATGAATTGTTTCTTTAACGGTCATGATTTATCATTTTTTTAAAACATATGAATATGTACATTAACGTCTGCTCTTGACGTTTCTTTCAAAACGCTACTTTTTACTACAAAACCGTTCCCGTATTTTAGGGAAATTTTCATCTCTCGTGTATTAAACACATGAAGAGAGAATTTTTCCGCCACTCTGCAATTATTTTCAATTTGCTCTTTTACTACAAAAAGTACGCGAACACAGCTTTTAATAATTAATTAATAATTAATTAATAATTAATTCGAAAAATTGAAAAAGAAAAATGTTTTAAGTGAGGATAATAATTCGGGTTATGGAACGTTTATAGTAACTTTCCAAAAATTATTTTAAAGGTTCTCACTTTGATTCCCATTCATTTCTGAGAAGATATTTTGTCATCAAAATGGCATTCACTGTCGGAACAGCTGAATAATTTCTGTTTTTGGAAAAACATTTTCGAAAAATCTTTTCGGCATTCGCGCTTCTGTGAAGTAGGTTAAGAAATACGAGCTTATAAATTTGTCTACATCTTTAAATATAGCCTCATCAACCACATTTTTGGGTTACAGCTTCCACGTAAAAGAAGCCATCTCCAGAAAAATGGAGTAAAAATGATGAAAACATGAAATTGGATATATAAAAATTTAAATGAAATAAAAATACGAAGAGGATAAAATAAATGCTTAAATATTTTTCAGGGGAGTAAAATTGAAGAGAGTGGAGTACGGAAGTTCGGAAAATTAAGAGGAGTACAAATACTCCCTTAGTATTACTTTTGGCAGCCCTCGCCCCTATGCCTAGTCACCCAGCATAGGAGAATGTAGAACTGCTCCAAAATCTCCCCTTATATACCTCTTATATAACATTAAAACAAGAAAATTGTTGTTAATTGTCCCTTCCTTGACATTTTCGCTGACTCGCTTGATCTGACACGTAATATGAGCGGTTGAGTGAGGTAGCGTCATAGAGATTCTTCTAGATTCATAGATATGAGGTAGCGTCATAGAGATTCTGCTCTTTTTTTTGGGCCTAGCAGACCTTTATGTAGATTTCGATCTGCTACTTCAGGAATAAACCCTTTTTCATGCTAGCCGTGATAGCAGCCCATGCCTTCCTCATTAGGTTGCCTCTTAGGTTAGGTTAGGCTACGTTGATGGATGCCCTTTTGACAATTGTCACGGCTCACTTAGACCAGCAGTCCATATTGGGAACCTTCTTAACACCTGGAACGAAAACTGAAATAAACCGCTGTTAGAAGCTCAGAGTTCCGCCCTCTTGGACCCATTCGGTTTGTTATTTAAAGCTGGGCATTCACAAAACAGGTGACGAAAAGATTCAATTTCTTCAACGTTTTTTCTTCACTTTCTTCTTGTTTGCCTCCTAAGAGCATCATGGTTGAATATCGACTGGTAGTCCTTTCCATCTTCCACTTTTTATTCATTTTCCCCATTAATAAAACTCATCATCATCATCATCATTTTCGAATGCCGCTTATCCTTTACAGGGTCGCGGAGCGAGGGTGGCTAAATGGTCTTTCCATCATTCTCGATCCTCCGCCACCAACTCAAGAGACTCCGGCGCGATTCCCAGGCGGGACTCAGAGAGGTTCTTTATCTGATCCCACCACCTGTTTCTTGGCCTACCAGGGGGGCGACGCGCTCGCATCTCGGCTAGCATGACCTGTCTAGAAAGTCTGTCAGGGGGCATGCGAACAACGTGTCCAAACCATCGAAGAATCGATCGCTCCACTCGCAGAAGTAGCTGCTCAACATTAAGATTCCCACGAATACTGACGTTTCTCACTCTATCCCTAAGAGTAACACCAGCAACGCACCTCAGGAATCTCATTTCGGCAGCTTGTACCCGCAATCTAATTCTTTCGGTCATTACCCAAATTTCAAACTGAGATCTTTGCTTTCACTCAAAGCTCAGCTTTCTTGATGACCGGCCGGCGCAGTTCCTTTACCTTTGCTCCAGCTTGGCCAATTCTACAGGACAACTCAGTATCACTCCTCCCGTCTTTCGTGAAAAAGTCCCCGAGATACTTAAACTTTTCCACCTGTTTTAATGTAACTCCATTTATGTGCAGGGTACACTGCACAGGAGTTCGGGAAACAACCATCACTTCAGATTTGTTCACGTTTACTTTCATCCCAGACGGCTGCAAACCCATCCAGTGCTCGTTGAAGTTCCTCTTTGGATGATGCAAGGATGGCCAAATCATCTGCGAAAAGCAGATGGCTCATCCTGATGCCAGCCAATTCGAAACATTGCTCGCCAAGACTGCGCTTCACCATCCAGTCCATATATGCTATGAAAAGGAGCGGCGACAGAACACAGCCCTGGCGAAGTCCAACGCGCACATCAAAAGGACGGGATTTGACGCCATTTATCCGTACACAGCTTCTGCAGTTTCCATACAAAGACTGGATAGCTTTCAGAAGAGGCCCACTCAGCGCATAATCCTGAAAAACTCTCCACAGGGTATCCCAAGGGACTAGGTCATATGCCTTTTCCAGATCTACAAAACATGCATAGACCGGTTCGGCATATTCCCAGGCCTTCTCAAGAATAACCTTCAGAGTAAAAAACTGGTTGGTTTTGCCTCTGCCAGGCCGAAAGCCGCAATGTTCTTCCCGTAACAAAGGCTCGATTACAGCTCTGGAACGCGTTTCCAACACCTTCGCGAATACTTTTCGTGGAAGACTCAAGAGAGATAGGCCCCTATAGTTGGCGCAAACTCTCCTGTTCCCTTTTTTTGAAAATGGGCACTATAACTCCTGTTTCCCAATCGCTAGGTGCCTTCCCGCTATCCCAGGCCACCTTAATGACACGTGTTAGCCATTTAACACCCTCTTCACCCATTGCCTTGAGCATTTCTGGCCGGATTTCATAAACTCCAGCAGACTTGCCAACTATTAGCGATTTAATCGCTTTGGTGACTTCGTCTACTCTGGGACTATTCTCCGCCCTTATCTCGTCAGCAGTGGGAATGCCATCTTCAGTTCCCTGTTGGGGGTTGAGCAACCCCGAAACGTGCTCTCTCCATCTGCACAAGACAGCGCTCTCATTTGAAAGAAGTGTACCGTCCTTGGATTTAACCCCTTGAATGATATTCAACTTGCTTCCTCTGAGTCGGCGAATGGTCTGCCAAAATATCTTGTTTGCAGATCTGTAATCGTGCACCAACTTCTCGACGGACTTTTTCCATGACTGTTCCTTGGCTGTTCTGACTGCCAGATTGGAAGTCCTTCGCGCCTCATTGTACCGGGCTCGAAAAGTTGAGTTTCCACATTGGATTCACGCAATGTAAGTTCTCTTCTTCTCTCTGATGGCTTCTTGAACTCCAGGCGTTTTAAACCAAGCAGCTCTTTTCTCACCACCAGCCGCTACCCTAAGCCGCTTCACTCCACAAACATTTCCTGTAGAGGCAATGACTGCCGATAAAAACAGCTGCCATTCCTCCTCTATATTCAAAAGGTCAGTTGGAATATCTTCAAACTTCTCCGAAACTTGCTGTGCAAAGTGCTCTCTGAGATCAGAATCAGCATCGTGCAACCTTTCCCACCGTATGCGGGTCTCAAATAAAACACAATTTCACTTTAATAACTTAACAATGAAATACTTTATTTATCGAACAAAACTGAGAAAAATTCAAATCATCAGTCTTAATTCAACTTAGAGCTCAACACTTTATATCAATTTAACCGCTTTTTACTTTACTCTCGATTTTCACAAGTCAGCGTTTCAAGTATATGTTACTCCCCTGTACGAGCCTGTCATCCGTGTATTTATACAAATGCAGTACCCTCGAGCACTTTCTGTATTTCCCCTTTGATAATTTTCCATTCGTATTTTTCCACTGGTACTTTTCCATTGGAGGGGAATACGATATCGAAATTTGAACTTCGAACGTCAGTTTGTTAGTCAGCTGACTGGAATGACAGTTAGGTGTGTCCGCTTAGCTTTAGTGAACCACGAGCGGGTACGTGAGTAAAATGAATCGATGGGTGCATTCAGCAACATCTGCATGTCTTGTTGCTTTATCTCAATGTTTTCTGGTACCTGGTTGCACCTTCGGGAAATTACGTTGAGTTCGGGATTATTGCTGCCGGCTTTTACAACAAGCCTTGAGATATGGGAAGAATACATTTAACCTACTTACTTAAGGAATGCATTTAGCCCTCTTCATAGTCAGGAACTACATGTACCAATCGATTTCTCATCCTTAACATTGGGCCAAAAGAATAACGTCATAATGTTGATGTTTATTCAAACTCCTGGCAAAGATTTGTGTCTTTGGGCCAAATATCGAGTGGATTCAATGTCGTCCTGGCTTCCTTTCTTTAATATAAGAGAATTAAGTAGTTATTTAGAGCAAGAAAGACTATTTTGCATTCACTCAAATTGTAAAGTATTTGCTCCTATCTATCTCTTGCTCAAACTCACAACACAATAAACTATTTAAAAATAAACCGCAGATAGGGCTTAAGGACTTCCATTATATCCTCTTTTAAACTGCTGACAAATCAAAAACCAAAAATGCGACCAACTAGCATTCCCTCTAGGCAGCATTCTTACCAAACTCCCGGTAAGATATAATTAAAAATGTTTCGCTGTACTAATATTCAAATGGATTCAAATGCAAGCTAAATTCTTCCACGTTTTATTATGTTGTCCACCCCGCTGTCCTGTGACATCAGCACAATAGAAAAATTTAATAATTTCATCCATCCTCCTGCTTCTGGGTTTTGCCATTTTACCTGCCATTTATTCTTTTATTAAACAAAAACAATCCAACAACAAAGGAACAACCATTAAACAAAGAACCACAATAGTGGAAGGACTCTCGAAGGCTCACAGGCAGACAATCAACCGCAGTAGTGGTCGGTATCCAAAGTTGTTGTCAGGGTCGTCTTCATCATCGTTGTTGTTCGCACGGAATAAAAAAAATAAATAAAGATATAACACAAAACCCTTGTTCAAAAGAATGTTGATCCTTTTTTCCATCTACCCAGCTGAAATTCAATAAACCGTCGTAATATCCACCAGAAGGATGGAAAATAGAAGCTTATAAAATAAACCCCCGCCTCGCACTCCTTACCATATAGAAACCGCATTATTCTTCAGTCCTTATAGCCAACACCCCGTGCTTGTCGAAATCCAAATCCCAGGTAAGTTTGACATCCTGTGCCTTGTGTATATACACCATCCTCCGACCGCCCCGAAAAAAATGAGATGCTGATGCCTGATGGCTTGGGGTAAATTGTAAATTGATTGAAATACTTTGACCAAAAGTCATTTCACTTTTTGTACAGGTATCTAAAGTTAATCCCGTAAAGGACTTTGCTTACTGGTTATCCGCATCTTATTTCTTAACTTTCACCGGGTTGTCCTTCCGCCCACTCGAGTATTACTTCGATCCGTTGTCGTCGTTGTGTATTGTTGTGTTTCTTGGCCAAGGCTTAAGATGGAATTGAGTCCTTCTCGATCTACTATAGAGCTCCCCCTTTTGAGTTGTGTGCTCTGCTGCTGTATACATGTGTATTATATTGGTTTCGAAATTTTATTACCGTCCAATCATCATCATATCCGAGGGTCCTTGGCATTAAATCAAATTTCATTTTTTTTTTTTCTCTGTCGGTTCTGTTTTCGTCCTTATCCATCGTCGCTGTTTTTTTGCGATTTGAACTAGCAGGAGGTGTATTGAAGAAAACACAGTGTGAGAAGTGTGTGCTCTGTGTTCGAAGGTATAAGTATGTCCTTATGGTTTATTTTGTTGAACAATTTGTTACCACTGGCGTTGGGTCGTGTATTCTGCTCTGTATTACTGGCAACCGGGTTTCCGTGGATCCCTTTATCCATTTGGATTTTATTTTTTATTTTGTCTTCTTCGTTTTCTTCCGATCTTATTTACTGATAGCCATGCGTGACATGGTCTCGTACGTCTTTCACTATTCCGGGGCTGTGGTGGCGGTATTTTATGCTTTTCTGCTGGCAGAAAGGGGAGGAATTTGCTTATTATTATTTGAGGGAGTGGAGACAGAATATTTCCTGCATTCGCGAATAATTGGAATTAGTTACGTGTGATTGGATTTCCAGACGTTATCAGAAATATTTGCCGTCTTTCATCGAGTGACTTAAGAGGGTATCAATGGCTTTGATACTCGTATTTGCTTACAATTCACTGACTATAGTTTAAAGCCGATGAAAGAGGATATAAATCACATTTTTATCGGTAGCAAATGTTGATTTATTTTCAAACACGTACCGGTTTATTATATCTATTCTCTGTCACATTAAATTGGGAAATTTAATTTCTGGAATTAATCGACCTTAAAAAACCCTTAAAAAAAACTTAACATTCTTGAACCATGGAAAAAAAGCCGAATTCTAGCAACAAATTAAATAGCTCTTCAGAAATTAGGATAAATAATTAAATAAAAGCCAAAAAAAAACAAGGACTTCTTGGAAAGACTTAAACAACAGTGGATGTGAAAATATTGTTGTGTGCATGTGAAAATATTGTTGTCATATTGGATGTGCTGTTGTTCTAACCTTTATACTGTCTTACTTTTCAGGATACTTTTCATTCCGAAACAGTGAGAGTCATGGTAATGTCAGATTATACAGGGGTGTGGTAAAAAAGGCAAGTAAGCTCCTATCTGTGCAAAGCTCATCGCGCTGCCTGGGAGATCAGTTCAATAAGCCTCCCAAAGTAAAAAAAAAACCCTCAATAATATCCTCTCTCATGTGAAACAAGGAGGCCTTTGAAATGAATGCAACCTTCTTCCCAAAACTTTCGAAGAAATTAATAATGAACAGAAAAAAGTCTGCGCTTTCACCCCGCATTCACGCAGCGCTTGTGTCTTATTCCCAACAGATTGCAGATTACCGCAGAAGTGCCAAATATCCGTATCAGATTGTCTAAGTCTTTTTAAATATTTCAGCAGGAAATATAGTGTCTTGTCGGGATTCTGAGTAAAGCTCTAAGATATTTTTCCTTCAAAATGTTCACGAGAGCCTTGGTTTTTTTTTTTTTTTTTTTTTTCGTGGGTAGGAAAAACCTTCATAGGCACTACGACGACCGGCCGCGCGTGGTCATAGAAGTGTGAGAGTCTTACTCACTAAAAAAACCTCCCATTTCCGTCAGACTACGACTAAGTTTCCTTAACAAGTAGTTCAAGCTTCTGTAGTAATCACGTGTGGCAGGCTGCCTTCCAACCTACAATACCGTCAATTTATGCGGTTTCATCTTATGCTGCTAGATCCAAAGGTCTTATTCGTTGTAGTCGGTGCGTAAAATTTGTCTGATCCAAAGTTCGGATAATTTCATTGTTGCAATGTCCGCGAAGTCGAGTACTAAGTTTTCGAGCAAAGTTTGTTACCTCGTCAGACACGGTTGCGATTCCTAGATCTCAATGTAGATCACTATTTCTTGTTTACCATGGAGCATTAACGATTGCTCTGAGTGTCTTATTTTGAAAAGCTTCTAAAACAGATATATTGCTTGGTTTAGTATAACCCCAGCGTTGTATACCGTACGGCGTACGTCCAAGATAGTTCTAGCACTTGCTTATACAAAAGCAGTTTTTAACGTGCGGCTTCCATTTAATTTTTGCGTCTAGATTCATTCCTAGATATTTCGCTTCATTTGAGTACGGGCTTTGTACCGAGTTAATGAATAAAAGTTTGTTGTTTATCTTTTTTTAAGTAAAGTTAACATGCGTTGACTTAGTCTCGTTAAGGGCGACTCGCCAGCTCTTCGTCCAGTCGCATATTTTGTCTAAATTGCGCTGAAGTTTCCCTGCTGATAATGCAACTGT
This sequence comes from Neoascia interrupta, assembly GCA_947623515.1. Taxonomy (NCBI): domain Eukaryota; kingdom Metazoa; phylum Arthropoda; class Insecta; order Diptera; family Syrphidae; genus Neoascia; species Neoascia interrupta. Next base: position 32,989,536 of record OX392462.1, on the reverse strand, counting down.
CATACCAATAGCAGTGTCGTCAGCAAACGTAGCTAAAATTGTTCCCTCATCGTGGGGTATGTCTCTTGTATAAAGCAAAAATAATATTGGGCCGAGAACGCTTCCTTGCGGGACACAGGCATTTATCTCTTTGAATTCCGAGTACTCATTTTCGTACCTTACGCGAAAGATTCTGTCTTTAAAGTAAGACTCTAAGATTCTATAGAATTTTTTTGGTAAGCTAAGCCTTAACTTGTACTTCAGGCCTTCGTGCCACATCTTGTCGAAGGCTTGCGATACGTCGAGAAAAGTGCTAGTACATATCTTTTTCGCTTCCAGAGCTTTTTCGATTTCGTTTGTTATACGATAGACCTGGTCGATTGTTGAATGTTTTTTTCTAAATCCGAATTGGTGATCCGGAATCAATCGTCTTTCTTCAATGATTGGTTGCAACCTTTTAAGCAACAGTTTCTCGAACACCTTAGCTATTATCGGCAGTAGCGAAATAGGTCTGTATGACTTTTTGTCGTTTGGACATTTTCCAGGTTTCGGAACCATTATGACCTCGGCCACTTTCCATTGCCTTGGAACGTATAAAACTCACATGGAAGCGTTAATGATATAGAGTTGCTTGACCAAAGCTTTTTTCGGTAGCTCCTAAGAATTTCGCTAGTAATTAAGTCGTAGCCAGGGGCTTTGTTGTTTTTCAGATTATTTATCGTTTGACGAAGTTCAGCCAATGACACGGTTTTTATTCTATAATTATCTTGTACCGCATAAGGATTGAGCTCCTCGACCAACGGTTCCCCGTCAAACGGTTTGAATGTTTCTTCTAGGTAATCTGCAAATAAATCCGCTTTTTCTTTGTCTTCTCTTGCCCATTCGCCGTTGGCTTTTCTTAATGGCGCAGAGTGTGCTATAGGCTTCTTAACGGACTTGACTGCTTTCCAAAGAGAGTAGTTCGCACCTTTATCGGCAGTCAAACTTTCGAGGTAAGCAGTAGTCTCGCGACTTTTAAAATCTTGAAGTTCGTGCTTCAGTTTGTTAGAAAGGTGGTTCAAGATTGTCTTATCCGGGGGTGCTCGCGAACGTTGCCATCTCTTGCGCGCTCTCCTCTTTTCGCATATTAGCTCTTCTATTTCTCGCGGATATATTGTTCCGCTGTTCGATAATTCGGACCTCCGAAAAGAAGTGTTATTCCACGCAGCGCTCTGAACAACTCTCACGAGTTTATCTAATTCTTCTTCTATTTCAAGTGGCGTTTTGAGCGATACATTTAAAGCTATGTTTTCTTTGCAGTATTTTCTAAAGCCGTCCCAGTCGGTGTTGTTGTTAGTTAATCTAGGCGCTCTGTTCTTTTTCGCTAGGCTTCCGCCGATTTTCAAAAGAACTGCCGAGTGATCTGAACAGAGATCAAAGCGTTCTTCTACGTTCGTAAGGTAACGAGGTACCCCCTTGGCGATAAAGAAGTCGACGAGATCAGGTATTTTATTTCTGTCGGTTGGCCAATATGTTGGCTTTCCCGTCGATAAGAAGATCACGCCGCGTTTTGTACTTGCTTTAAAGAGGGCTCTGCCTCTTGTTGAATTGCACCGTGAGCCCCAAAAAGTATTTTTCGCGTTAAAGTCCCCGCCGATGATAAAGTTTGACCCAAGTGAATCAAAGAGCAGAGCAAGATCTTCATTTGCCAGCCGATACTGCGGAGGAAAATAGCTCGTCGCGATGTTGTAATTTATGTGACTTAATTTTACTGAGACTGAGGTTATTTGCATAGAGTCAAGTTCTATTTCTTCGTTTTTGGAGTGCTTTATGCAGTCTTTAATGTAGAGAGAGGATCCACCTCTCGAATTTTCTGAAGGATGATGCGCGTGATAGTCAATGTAACCTTTTATTTTGCGTGCTGAACCCTTTTTAAAGTGGGTTTCCGAAATAAGGCATATGTCTACATTATTCTTCCGTAGGAATACTTCTAGTTCGTCAATTTTTTGCAAAAGGCCGTTTGCATTCCATGTAATTATTTTGATTGACTTTCCCATATTCATGATTTTTTATTAAATGTTTTTCGAGGTTTAAACTCGAGCTCGCTCAATTTGTTGAATATTACTTGATTAAGTTTCGCCTGTTGCTCAAACTTTTCTAAAATCATGCCTAGAATTTGAGAGACCGAATCTGATGCGGCCGATTGTGGCTTACTTTCACGTGACGCGACTTGAGCGTACGATCTTGGACCAACAAGTGTGGATTCTCCCTCTTGACTCCGGTGGGAACTAGGACCAGCGACGTTTTCTTGCGCATTTTGAATTTTGCCTATAATCAAACCCTTATCCCTTGTCGACTTAGGGGTTTTTGGCTTATCTACTTTAGGAGGTTTTAGGCTTGGGCCCTTATTTTCAGTATTTTTCTTCGGAGCTTCATGTCGTTTTTGCAACTCAATGGCAGTTTCGCAACCTCGGTAGCTCGCTGGGTGATCTCCCCTGCAATTGGCACAAACCGCGGGGGCCTGACTGCTGACATTGCAATCCGTCGAGAGATGTTCGCCGGCGCATTTTACGCATCGCGGCTTTTTCTGGCAGTACGCTTGCGTATGTCGGAAACCCTGGCATCGCTTACATTGGGGAACTAGCCTGTTGCCCTTCCGCTTGGGCTCGATTTTTACCTTGATGTTAAAGATTGATTTAATTTTGTAGATTTCGTTAATATTTTCAGTTCTATCAAAAGAAAGCATAAAAATTTGCAGGCCGCGTCGGACAACAGCGGAATATTTGCCTTCGTCCGTACGTTGCTTCTCTTTCTTTATTATGTTCACGGCGTCAAGAATTTTAAAGCCTTGGGCTTGAACGTATTGTATTATTTCATCCTTGGTACAGGATGGGTGTAGTCCCCTCGCTATAACCCGCAGCGGCTTTTCGAAATGAGTTTCATAAGTAAACCATTGGATTTTCTCTAAATTTAACTTTTGTGACAGTAACCGATAGGCATCAGAGTCATCGACGTTAACTTTCCATGCGTTGTTTCGAAGTGATGTAGAACAACAATAGAAAAATGATCTTTTAGTGTCTTTATTATAAATAATGTAAGCCTAGGAAGGAAGTAAATATGAAATTTAACGCTCAGACTCAAGAATTAGTCTTGTGAGCTCCTATTTCGTGTACGTGCCTCGTATTTCCTTTTATTCAAAAAACTAAGCTATCTCACTTCTACGTCACATCACTGCACATCACCGGACTAATAAAAAATCTACTCAGCCCCCTTAACAAGAACTCGTTTAATCTACAGCCAACAAGAACACGTTCAACTGACGTCTCAATAAAAATAAAAAAACAATCTAGATAAAACCAAAACGAATGGAACTTAAAAAACGAACATCTAGAAACGGCACCATATACCTACATGACTAGCCGACCTCATGCCATAGATTGCCATCTAATCCAAGTCTTAAAATGGAAACAAGTTGGCCTAACTATAGCGTCAGCAACAGTTTTTCCCCCCATTCACACGGCTAAAAGGAAACACAACTTCTCGCATGTTCAGATTGAATAAAAAACCGTGCCGGCAATAAATTAGAACGCCGAAAACTCAACAGGACTTTTCGTGATTAATGTGGCCAAACACCATAAGGCAACGTCCCCAACCCCCTTCAAACTACCCAAAGAAACACATGTGTAAAGTTGGCCTCTAAATCCTTGCTCTATACCCTATCTACCTTTCCGTTGCATGTTAAGGCCATAAAATAAACACACATATACACGATACGGCAAAACAAATCCAAACACTCTCTGGGTATGGCAAAAAGCTCCTAAAAGAAAATGACAGACAGCGAGAATAATCTCAAACGCTATCTGCCTCCTTACCACAATCGTCATAATGTATACATATATGGGGTGAACGCGTATAAGTAAAAGGCGATAAAAACGACGATAAAACGAAACCCAGTCATTTCGTTACCGGAGCAGCACCCAAAAGTGCTGAAATCCGAAACCAACACGCATCGAACATCCTTGAATCACATTAAGAGCGCGCGATGGCAAGCCATGCTTATCACAATGGCGAGAGTGCTAAAAGGATGTCCTCGATATACAGTGTGTGGTCAGCAACACCGTTTTGCCGTTTAATGTTTGCTTATCGCCAGTTGTAAACGACCGATTGTGGGTGGGTGCATGTATGTATACCATAATCCTTCATCCCGAGCCCCTCTAATCCTGCATGACCCTTCGTCCGACAGCCAGGACGATAGTTGTGTTGTTGTATCGATTTAAACGCTGGCTGTTTCGCTTGATGCGATTCAAAGTTGATTCGCTTTCATTGTGCGTACGTGGCAATGAATTTAATTGCGGACTATCGGTCTTGTTGCTCTTTTATATACATATATGAAAGGTGGCAAAGGACGACAGAACGGTCGACGTATGAGAGATTTTTTTCGCTCGAAAATTCGATAAAACAAACTTTTTCAGACACACAAAAAGGCTTATACGGTTTTTCCTTTGTGAAGCCTGTGCCACCCGGTCACTTATTCCACCCGATCATCATCGTCGAACAAGCGATGCGGAGAAAAGTTTCCGCCCGTCCTTAATAATTCCGAGCGCACTTTTTCCTCCTTGCGTGTACGCTTTTAATACTTCTTTAATCATTTCCAGCACGTTCGTCCGCTATATAACCTTCGTGTATGGATGGGATCCTGATTCAACGCAAAAAAAATCGCCCTGGAAGCTGGAAACAGAAATTGTCGCCGGGAACTTTTTTCTAAGTACCTACTCGGGCACTATCCAAGGAGCTTGGTGTTGGTTTCTTATTCCCTTTTGTATGCTTATGCCAGATCCAATTGTAATAGAAAATCGATTTGCGCTGCACAAATAGAAATTTTCATCTTAGTAATAGAGCTGTTCCCCAACCCACACATATACAAGCATATCACGCAAGATGGAATGCAGAGACGGATGCGATACAGACTTGAGGACAAGCCATTGAACGGAACTTGAAGTGAAGTTCTTGATGCGCACAAAGTTTGAGGAAATCCTCTTTTGTAAGTCCTCTAAAATTGTGTATTGTGGTGCAGCAAGAGTTTGTAGAAATAATATTTACGAGGAATTTGAAGAACCCAACTGCAATCAGGGAACTGCAAGAGAATAAATCAGCGCAGCTGATCTATAGTATGGGTGGGGGGTCATAATGACAGTGAGGGCCAAAAGTGCCTTTATGTGAAACTTTTCGACTGCATTTGTAAATACGTACTCTCCAATCCTCTTAAAATATTTTGTATTCATTAACTTGAGGTAACTTGTTGCAGTAAGCGAAGCACATTATCCTTAGTTGTATTATCTATATCAGTTCTGGTTATTAGTTTTCATAACAAAAACTGTTTCATTTTTGGGTCCTTTGTGTAACCAACATTAGATTCATTATTTGATGGAAGACATTCGGGTTTTTACCGTAAAAAAAATGTTTAAAATTGATTGTGACAACAATAAGCCTACCGCTTTTCGCTGTCTAGGTCTAGGCCATACTTGCAGCCTTGGAGTTGATTCTTGGCATCTTTTTTACAAAACTGCCACGGGCTATGCATAAACTTTTTAAAGAGACCAACTGTCATGACCTGGAATTGGTGGTGGACGATCAGGAAATATGGCCTCTAAGTGTCAACGACTCTAATCCACGTCCCTCGAAGACAGCTTAAGAAAAACCAAAGATATCGTATTGGCATATCGAAGAGTGCTCACAGGCTTCTCGTAAGGCAGTGTTGAAAAAATCGTTATGTCCTCAACTCATGAAGAATAAAAAACACGACATTGGTGAATCTAAAAAAAAAAAAAAATTAAACTTATTACGAAAATTTCTAGTCACGCTTCTAGTCAGCCCAAATCAACGAAATCTGGATTCTCCACTTTAAAACACCAACAAAACCAGTGGATGCCTTAAATGTACCCTTTTGACTGACGCCGAAGACATCCAAATTTTGAGGTCGACAATAGAAGATTTTTGTATAAAAGGGTAGAAAAGGGTGCCTCTTAATCAAAATCCTTAAGTACAAGCTAAACAAGGGTAATGAAAAAAAAAAACAAATCGTCTAGTATGAAGTCATACACGGAGCGGTACTCGCTGGCTCTCGTTGAAGGATACGTGTACAATTATTGCTTAAATTTTGTAAAATTTTGTTGGGTATATTTGCGACTAAAGATTTTCTTTTCTTTAATGACAATTCCTGGCTCTCATGGCATATTTTTAAACATATTTCAATAGCTCTTCTGGTCTGGCGTCCCAGTCACATGACTGCACAGGCGGGTGTGGGGATACTCACAAGCCGCCGGTTGTCAGAAAATGTATTCGATGTCATTCCGTTAGGGGGAAGGATTCTGATCCAAAGCTTAAGCTTGAACTCTCGACTCTGGCTCTGGTTCAGGCTTATGCACCAAATCGAGAGTAAGAGTATGAGTCCTTCTTGAACGAAGTTGATGCTGCCCTGGGCAGAGTGGCAGAAATGGACTTATTTCTCCTAATGGGTGGCTTCAATGCACATGTGGGTACGGACGACAGTACTTGGAGGAGTGTGATCGAGAGGCACGGTGACCCGGATCAAAACAGGAACGGAGGGAAGCTGTTTAACTTTTGCTGTGCATATGACTTGTTCATCATAAACACCTTTTTCCCACACAAAGACATTCACAAACACACATGGTACAAGCACAGTTTAAATCAAAGGTCACTGATTGATTTCTTTGTTGTACCATTGTGTGCTCAAAGAATGATTTGTGAAGTTCGAGTTTTCAGGGGAGCTGAGTTGTTAACTGATCACCACTTAGTGCTGTGTAAATTGTTTATCAGTGACAGTATTCCTTTGCCACCCAGGCGAAAACCAAGACTGGTGACCCGCATACGGTGGGAAAGGTTGCAGGATGCTGACTCTGATTTCAGAGAGCACTTTGCACAGCATGTTTCAGAGAAGTTTGAGCAAATTTTAACTGATCTTTTGAATGTAGAGTAGGAATGGCAGCTATTTTATCGGCAGTCATTGCCTCTGCAGGAAATATTTGTGGAGTGAAGAGGCTTGGGGTGAGAAAAGAACAGCTTGGTTTTAAACGCCTGGAGTTCAAGAAGCCATCAGAGAGAAGAAGAGAGCTTACATTGCGTGGATCTAATGTGGACCCTCAACTTCTCGAGCCCGGTACAATGAGGCGCGACGAACTTCCAATCTGGCAGTCAGAACAGCCAAGGAACAGTCATGAAAAAAGTTCGGCGAGAAGTTGGAGCACGATTACAGATCTGCAAACAAAATATTTTGGCAGATTATTAGTCGGAAGGAAATTGAATATCATTCAAGGGGCTAAATCTAAGAACGGTACACTTCTTTCAAATGTCTTGCGCAGATGGAGAGAGCACTTTTCGGAGTTGCTCTCCAAAGGTGGGCATCGAAGATGGCTTTTTTACTGCTAACGAGATCAGTGGGTCCCAGAGTAGACGAAGTCACCAAAGCGATCAAATCGCTAAAAGTTGGCAAGTCTGCTGGAGTTGATGAAATCCGTCCAGAAATGCTCAAGGCAATGGGTGAAGAGGGTGTTAAATGGCTAACACGTGTCATTAAGGTGGCCTAGGATATCGGGAAGGCACCTAGCGATTGCCAAACAGGAGTTATAGTGCCCATTTTCAAAAAAAGGGAACAGGAGAGATTGCGCCAACTACAGGGGCATATCTCTCTTGAGGCTTCCGGAAAAATTATTCGCGAATGTGTTGGAAACGCGTTCCGGGACTGTAATCGAGCCTTTGTTACGGGAAAAACAGTGCGGCTTTCGGCCTGGCAGAGGCACAACCGACCACCTTTTTGCTCTGAAAGTTATCCTTGAGAAGGCCTGGGAATATGCCAAACCGGTCTATGCGTGTTTTGTAGATCTGGAAAAGGCGTATGACCAAGTCCCTCGGGATACTATGTGAGTTTTGCCTAACTATGCGCTGAGTGAACTACGCGCTATGAACTGCAGAAGCTGTGTACGGATAAATGGCGTCAAATCCCGTCCTTTTGATGTGCGCGTTGGACTTCGCCAGGGCTGTGTTCTGTCGCCGCTCCTTTTCATAGCATATATGGACTGGATGGTGAAGCGCAGTCTTGGCGAGCAACGTTTCGAATTGGCTGGCATGAGGATGAGCAATCGGCTTTTCGCAGATGATTTGGCCATCCTTGCATCATCCAAAGAGGAACTTCAACGAGCACTAGATAGTCTGTGGTGATACTGGGATGAAAGTATACGTGAACAAATCGGAAGTGATGGTTGTGTTTTTCGAACTCCTGTGCAGTGTACCTTGCACATAAATGGAGTTCCATTAAAACCGGTGGAGAAGTTTAAGTATGTGGGGGACTTTTTTGCGAAAGATGGAAAAAGTGATACTGAGTTGTCCTGTAGAATTGGCCAAGCTGGAGCAATAGTAAAGGAACTGCGCCGGCCAGTCATCAGGAAAGCTGAGCTTAGAGTGAAAGCAAGGATCTCCGTTTTTAATTCAGTGTTCGTTCCGACCCTCATCTATGGTCACGAAATTTGGGTAATGACCGAAAGAATTACTGACAGACTTCCTAGACAGGTCATACTAGCCGAGATGCGAGCGCGTCGCCCCCCTGGTAGGCCAAGAAATAGGTGGTGGGATCAGGTAAAGAACCTCTCTGAGTCTCGCCTGGGGATTGCGCCGGAGTCTCTTTAGTTGGTGGCGGAGGATCGAGAAAGATGGAAGGACCATTTAGCCACCCTCGCTCCGCGACCTTTTTAAAGGATAAGCGGCATTCAAAAATGTATGTATGTATGTATATTTCAATAGCTTATTTATTATTCACTATTATTCACAAATCGGTATTAATCAATTTTTGAATCGACTTGAACACTTAGATAAAGGTATTTACCGAATAAAATTTTCTTTCTTAGAAGTAAATGTCAAAAGAAATTATTTGACTTTTTCTCCCGACAGTTTTTTTTAACAGAATTTAATTTTTAAAACGTCAGATCTTGAGAAGGATAATGCCATTGGCAGTATACAAATAAATTTTCTCTTTTACTTGTAAAATATGTTTTTTTACCCAGTTGAAATTTATAATTGGGCAGTTTGTGAACGGGCGCCTATACCGTCTCTAAAAGGATGTGTACATATGTATGTATGTATGAACATAATGTACCTAAACCAGTGAGTAAGTGCAACAGTGTGTACGCAGAAGTTACAGTCCGTAAACCGGACCGTTGAATACCCTATCCTATCCCACATTGTAAAATGCTGATATTATTGTGGTTTTTTGACATATTATAAGTAGTGCGAACTTCGAAAAGGGGCGTGGTTCAACCGCCCCTTGTTACAAACTATCAATGTTGACAGATATTTCCAAGTTACGCCTACGAAAACATGCATTTTTTTGTTTCAAATTCAATATTTTTGAAAAATCGAACCCTAAAAAGGGGCATATGGCTATAAACTTTTTATAAACGCATTCTGGAATGAAATCTCTTTTACATACATTACCTACTAATTTTTTTGTTTCACGTTTTCCTAAATTAGGCCTGAGGTCAGTCGAAATTACGTTTTTCTGGAAAATTATGGGCTTAGGTTTTTTTTTCAATTCTGCCTCCAAATGTAGGACGAAAGAGAAAAACTAAGTGTTTTCTACATAAAATAATAAGCAAAAATTTTTCAATTTGAAGCAAAAATATTGAGTAAAATGTATTTGAAAATTTACCCTTAAAGATGCCACGCCCACTCGAGGAGGTTTACCAATTAATTTTTTCTTTTTTGTGTCTTACATTCAATAGGAGATGCTTAATGCCATGATACATTTCAGCTTTTAAGACGTCTTACAGTTTTGAAAGCTCTGGAGGTAGTAACACATTTAGACCGATTGTGGGCGTGTCTTTGGGCGGATTACAAAAACTTTAACACTTGTACTGCTTTGCATGACGTGGAGCTTACGTACTAGATTTCAGCATCGTGGCACAAAATTTAAGGCCTTAAGAAACGTGACACACAGACGGACATGGCTTATTCGATTCAAAATTCGCTCTCGATAATTTGCCCGAGGGCCATCGAAGGCCAGAAGTTTAGACGCACGGACGGACCGACGGACAACGTAGCGATACCATAACAGTTCCTTTTTCCATTTCTGGAAGAACCGCTTAAAAGAATGGTGGATCCCTTTTTCGACATTTCGGCATACAGAAGTATACTTCGTCTTACAGGGAACAAAGTGAAAAAAGTAAAAATGTATGTGAAAATATGTCGTATACTAGGAATAATGCAGGGTCTACATGCCTCTTTTCTCTTTTTACCATGTGCCACATGCATACTGTGCCACATAGTAAACAAGTAATGCATTAGAAGCATAAGACAGAGACGAATTTGAGCCGTGTTTGTGACTCCAGCTTAATGTTACATCTTAAACATCAAATAATATTCATAAATAAATTGAAGTTCGCAGCTTTTTATCCATATTTTTTTAGCAAGATAAAAATTCTCAAATTCTTTCAATAGATGTCTACTGATCGTCTACCATGTACAAATTTGTCATGCCATCTACCCGATATTAAACCGCTGCAGAACTTTTGTGGCGTGCAAAAATCTCAAGTCCGAAAGCCCAAAAGGAAGAAGAACAACGACAATGGTTTCGATAAATGAGAATGAACGTCAGAATGGTAAATCCAGGGTGTGTTTCTGCCACACGTGGCTTAGCCCCTAAACTATGCCACCACACTCCGGAAAAGTTGCACCACATCCTCCAGAGAACGCGTCTCAACTGTACGCGCGATATCCTCTCATTTCTTCATGACTGCATGTCCCACGACCAATTCAAATGGACGGAAATCTTGTGGCTCCTCAAGAAAACTTTTCCCTAGTATTTTGCACAAACACCCAATGTGCAGCTGTAATCCTTCGCCTGGGTGTATCGTTCGCAGTATCATGTCCAATTCACAAGGACTACCCTTGGAGCAGTCGTGCCGTGCCAATGTTGTAATATGCTGTGGTGTTGCCGGAGTTTGTTCGGAAATCGCAAACTACTGCGACACCGATTGCACAACTACAAATTTGCTGAAAATTCAACTCTTCATCGGGGACGAAAAGGGTTAAGGGAATATAGCTACAGACGGTTGGCAGGCAGCAATCTCTTGACCCCCCACTGGTGGGAGAGATTATTCAATGTGCGAGGTAATTTAATCGCAGCTTCAGCTAAGAAACATTTAAGGGATTAGACTGTGCTTGTTTTAACTTTTCCTGCTTGTTGTGAAGTCCTATTTTGTGTTTCTGGCTTTTTGGACTAACGATTAAAGAATGTTTATTATTAACTCGGGAAAAGCTGCAAGTTTCTTCGTCTTGGGCTGTGCCGCAGTGTCAGCACAACATGTTCCTGTTACTTCCGGCAGGAAAAGTTTACTGTCCAGAACTTTGAAGGGACAAAAGATAAAGTGTAGCGTAACTGTCTAACTCACACCTGAACACACATTCCGTAGATCAGTAGTTGATGCAGCTAGAATTCCAATAAAATTAAAAAGCCTAAGGCTAACCTTTACAAAATTGCACTCACCTCTCACCAGAATAGGTATACCAGCATGGCAAGCAATAATCACCGGGTGCCGTTCAACATATCAACAGACAAATTCCAATAATCCCTTACAGACAGGATATAACTGAGATTTTAATTAAAAACATCCTTTCCATCCAGCCGTATTTACCGAGGCATCAAAGTGAATACCGAAACCAATTTTATCGAAGCACACTGCAACCAGCACATTCGTGTCTTTCCCTGCCATTCGGTATTCATTAATTGATTCATAAAATCAATTTAATTACCGATCTGGGTTTCGCAGAAAGACTTCCCGCTTGCAAGGAACCGGAACTGTCAAACGACAAGGTATAATGGTGGTGGCAAATCCATTTCCAGGATATTAATTTCTGTTCAATTATATTCCTCCTTATACGCTGATCTGTCCCATGGTGTGGTTGCAATAGTTACCATTTCACTATTTTCCTGCCATTTTTTTGCTTAAGTCCATCCATCAGATGTTACCAGTGCCAACTGTAAAGGAACCTAGAGCTGCCGGCATAGGGTATCTAGACAGAGCTGGTCGAAAATTACTTTGCGGGATTGCTGATTAAGCAATCACCAAAGAACCATTAACCGTAAATAATTAATTTGCAAACTTTTAATGGAGTTCCAGTTGGTTTTAATTTTCAAAAAAAAAGACTGCTCGGAATTATACGCAGAGGCGTAAGTAGCACCATTTTGTCATTGTATGCGGGGTGCGCCACATTTCAAAAGTGAAAAACTTACACAGAGACTTTGTCAAGCGCCAACTACAAAAGGCATTTCAAGTTAAAGTTCTCTTTTTTTTCTCCTTCAGACTTGGCTGGCAGGCAGGCAGGCAAGCAGGATGATGGATGTTGGAGTGACAGCACGACAAAACTTTTAAAATCCTTTTTGAATAAAAGTATATACCTACTCGTAAATCTATTAACGCTACATAGGCGACGATGGGGGACTTTGTGACGAAAATCCAGGCGTCAAGACGAAAAACTCACGATTGACGGTAGGTAATTGAAATGTGGAAGTTTTCGTCCTTTGAAGAGCAAACAAGTGTAAGATTTGCAGTAGGAGTTAATGAAAGTGTAATGTTGTTAGGTACCTTAGCGCGGAAGTTATTAAATTATTTTAATTAGTTTATTTGCTCAGTGCACAGGTTTTTCTTCGGCTGCCATTGACACATTTTTAAGCGAAGTGTCAAAATGAATAGAGAAATATACGGCAAATAGTTGCTGCAACTTGACGAATTATAAGTTTTTTGCTCGTCCAATTCAGAAGCTGGGAAAGCACACTTGATTGCTGCAAGAAGTCAATTTTTTTGTGGCTGTAAAAAACTATGTCAAAGGAATGGTAGCGAGCAGGGTTACCAATGGGCGACATATGTCGCCAAATGGTGACTTTTCTACTATCGGGACACTAGGCGACCACATTTCGAAATAACCGGTTTTTGGACACGTTTTTTTAAAAACAGGCGGCATTGGGACACATTTTTTATTTTCAAATCAGTTATGCAAAGAACAGTCACAAATTTTTTTTTTTTCGTGGGTAGGTAAAAACCTTCATAGGCACTATGAGAATCGAACGCGCGTGCTCTTAGTAGTGTGAGATTCTTACTCACTAAAAAACATCCCAATCTTTGTAAGACTACGACTAAGTTTCCTTAACAAGTAGTTCAAGCTTCTGAATAGTAATCGCGTTTGGAAGGCTTCCTTCCAACGAAAGCACCTGCAATACCGTCATTATGTGCGGTTTCCTCTTACGACGCTAGATCCAACGGTCTTGTTCGTTGTAGTCGGCGTGCAAGATTTGTCTGATCCAAAGTTCGGATTATTTCGTGGTTGCAATGGCCGTGAAGGCGAGTGTGAAGTTTGCGAGCAAAGTTTCTTACTTCGTCGGTCACGGTTGCGATGCCTAGATCTCGATGTAAATCGCTATTTCTTATATACCATGGAGCATTTACGATTGCTCTTAGTGTCTTATTCTGAAAAGTTTCTAAAATAAATATGTTGCTTTGCTTGGTACAACCCCAAAGTTGTATACCGTACGTCCAAGATGGTTTTAGCACTTGCTTATACAATAGCAGTTTGTTACATACGCTTAGTTTCGAATAACGTCCGATAAGCCAATTCAGTTCTCGTAGCTTGATTTCAAGTTCATCGCGTTTCTTTTTAACGTGTGGCTTCCACTTAAGTTTTGCGTCTAGGGTCATGCCTAAATATTTCGCCTCGTTTGTGTACGGAATTTGTACCGAGTTTATAAATAGAGGTAAGCTGATTACCCTCTAGTAAGTAAAATTTACATGCGTTGATTTTGTCTCATTTAGGAGGATTCGCCAGGCCTTTGTCCATTCGCATATTTTATTCAAAGCGCGTTGGAGTTTTCCCGTTGATTGTTCGACTGTCTCATCCGTAGCGAGGATAGCCGTGTCGTCAGCGAACGTGGCTGCAGTCGTTGTCTCTACTTGAGGTACATCTCTTGTAAAAAGTAAAAACAGTGTTGGACCGAGGACACTACGTTGTGGAACGCCGGCTTGTATTTCTTTGAATTCTGAGTATTCGCTCCCGTATCTCACTCGAAATAGTCTGTTGTCAAGATAAGACTCTAAGAGTTCATACATTTTTTCCGGCAAAACTTTCCGTAGCTTATATTTTAGGCCTTCGTGCCAAACTTTATCAAAGGCTTGGGATACGTCAAGAAAAGCAAACATATCGTTATCAAATCGAAAAGAACATATCGTTTTCGCTTCTAAGGCTTTCTCAATTTCATTAGTTATTCGATAGACCTGGTCAAGTGTTGAATGTTTGACCCTAAAGCCGAATTGGTGATCCGGAATCAATCGTCTTTCTTCAATTATTGGTTGCAGTCGTTTGAGCACAAGTTTCTCGAAGACTTTAGATATAATCGGCAGAAGCGAAATCGGTCTATATGATTTTTTGTCGTTCGGGCATTTCCCTGGTTTCGGAACCATTATTACCTCTGCGACTTTCCATTGCCGTGGAACGTATGAAATTCTCATTGATGCGTTTATGATGTAGAGAAGCTTGACTAACGCTCTTTTCGGTAGCTCCTTCAAAATTTCCCCAGTAATTAGGTCATAGCCGGATTTCGGATAAATTTCGGATTGTTTGACGAAGTTCAGACAGTGTCACGGTTTTCATTCGATAATTGTCTAATTCCGCATTGCGATACAGATCGTCAACCAACGGCTCCCCGTCAAACGGTTTGAATGTTTCTTCTAGATGTTCTGCAAATACATCTGCTTTCTCTTTGTCGCCTTTTACCCATTCACCGTTATCTTTTCTTATTGGCGCCGAGTGTACTATGGGCTTTTTAATGGACTTCACGGCTTTCCAAAGTGAATAGTTTGACCCTCTATCGGCAGTCAAGTTTTCGAGGTAGTTGGTAGTCTCGCGACTTTTAAAATCTTGAAGTAAGTGCTTTAATTTGTTAGACAGCCCATTCAGAATGGTTTTATCTGGAGGAGCTCGAGACAAATGCCACCTCTTTCGAGCCTTTCTCTTTTCGCGTATGAGCTCTTCAATTTCGCGCGGGTAAATTGATCCGCTTTTCCTTACTCCAGTCTTCCGGAAAGAAGTATTGTTCCAAGCAGCGTCTTGGATAGTTCTAACGAGTTTATCGACTTCGTCTTCTATTTCTAGAGGGGTTGTAAGTGGTACATGTAGAGATACATTTTCTTTACAGTATTTCCTAAAGCCATCCCAGTCGGTGTTGTTATTCGTTAGCCTAGGCGCTCTCTCATTTTTTGCTAGACTTCCGCCGATTTTCAAAACGACTGCCGAGTGATCCAAACAGAGATCATAGCCTTCTTCTACATTTGTGAGGTGGCGGGGAACCCCTTTTGCGATAAAGAAGTCGACAAGGTCAGGTACTTTGTTTCTGTCGGTTGGCCAATACGTTGGCTTTCCCGTCGAAAGGAAAACCACGCCACGTTTCATGCTAGCTTTGAAGAGTACTCTACCTCTTGTTGAATTGCACCGTGATCCCCAAACGGTGTTTTTCGCATTAAAGTCCCCGCCGATGATAAAATTCGACCCAAGTAAGTCAAAGAGGGGAGTAAGATCGTCGTCCGCTAGCCTATACTGTGGAGGAAATAACTCGAGGCAATATTATAATCTAGGTGACCTATTTTTACTGATACTGAAGTTATTTGCATAGAGTCAAGCTCAATTTCTTCGTTTTTGTAATGCTTAATGCAGTCTTTGATGTAGAGAGAGGATCCGCCTCTCGAATTTTCCGATGGATGATGCGCGTGGTAGTCGATGTAACCTCTAATTTTGGGTCCGGATCCCTTCTTAAAGTGTGTTTCCGAAGTCAGGCATAGGTCAATATTTTTTTCCCGTAGAAATACTTCTAGTTCGTAGATTTTCTTTAAAAGACCATTTGCATTCCATGTAAGTATGTTAATGAGCTTCATATTCATGATTTGTTATTGGTTTTGCGAGGTTTAAACTCTAGCTCGCTCAGTTTGTCAAATATTACTTGATTAACTTTAGTTTGTTGCTCAAGCTTTTCCAATATCATAAATAATATTTGAGATACCGAATCTGTTGTGGTAGGTTCTGGAGGTTTGCTTTTGTGTGACGCGACTTCAGCGTACGATCTTGGGCCGATGAGTGATGATTTTCCCTTTGTACTTGGACCGGCGACGTTTTCTTGCGGAGTTTGTATATTTTTCCTCGTCAATCTCATATTTCTGACCGATTTTGGAGTTTTCGGCTTGTCAGCTCTAGAATATTTTGGGATTGTGGCCCTATCTACAATATGTTGCTTAACAGTTTCGTGACGTTTTTGTAGCTCTATTGCGATTTCGCAACCTCGGTAGCTCGCCGGGTGACTTCCATTACAATTGGCGCATGTCGCTGGGGCCTGACTGCTTACGTTGCAATTTTTTGAAAGATGTCCACCGGCGCATTTGACGCATCGCGGTTTTTTTGGCAGTACGCTTGAGTATGTCGGAAGCCTTGGCATCGCTTACATTGAGGTACTAGTCTATTGCCCTTTCGCTTGGGCTCAATTTTTAGCCTGATATTTAGGATTGTTTTTATTTTATATATTTCGTTTATGTTTTTAATCCTATCGAACGTCAGCATGAAAATAGGAAGACCGCGCTTGACCACGGTGTCTTTTTCTAATTCCGTACGTTTTTTTTCTTTCTTTAGTATGTTCACGGCATCAAGAATTTTTAAGCCTTGGGCTTGAACATCTTCAACAATTTCTTCCTTCGTGCAGGTTGGGTGAAGTCCCCTAGCGAAAACCCGAAGCGGATTATACTTCGTCCCCAGAGTATTTTTAAAGATATTTCGCAGCTTTCCGTAGTCTGCGACCCCAACGACATTTATTGCAGGCGGTCGGCGAATTTTTTCTCAATTTTCGCTGTCGCTTTTTTTGACACGGTTGGTGTTTCATCGTGTTTCTATACGGCCTCAACTACTGGCGAAGACCCAATTTTTCGTTTTTTGGAAGATCTTTTCTTAAGAGCCGGATTAGTTTCACGTGCAAGCTCTTTTTCGTCTGTCACGTATTCGCTTTGACGCTTCGGCGTGTCCTCACGTTTTGTAGTATCACGGGGATTCCTAAGAGCCAATGTTTTCTTTTCGTAACGAATCTACTTCATTTTTGAGCTCATGGTAGAGACGTTCCATATCTTTAAGCGTTGTTTTCCGCTTCAAAGCATTTAGTTTTCGCTGAGTCCCGATTAACCGGCGGACTTCCTTTCCCGGAGATGATCGATCTAGGTGGTGGTGATCGAGGTACCCTTGGTTTCTTCATAAAGGGATTTGAAAGCAATAAATGGCTCTCCCCAGAAACCGTAGAGCCTGCCTCCGAAGAGGGTGGATTTGTCAGTGATGCTGGATTACCACCTGGGGTTTTACTTCCGTTCGTTTTGTCCATTGCATGCTTTGTATGCGCTACGCGCTTGGCATACGGAGGGTGGATTTTAGTCGCCTCTTACGACAGGCATGCCTTACCTCGGGTATATTCTAACCCCTACCCGAAGGGGGGAGTCACAAATTGAAAAAAGTTATTGTATCTGCCTCTTGCTAAACCAATTTCACAAAACGAAATAAATGAGTGGAACAAATGTTCTTTGCGTAGCCCGAAGGTTACCCTGACGGGACGACGCCCTGCCTGGAGGGACAGATCCTTTTTAATTACTCGAGGGTGGAGAGCGGGATAACCCCTTCCTAGGGCCGGTTTTTCAGTTCGAGATCATCAGAGTTTCCGAGTTAAACTGAGACTTACTATGCAAAATGACATCTAAGACCAACTCGAACTTCTTTTTCTGTGATTTTCTATGTGAAGTGATATTTGGGAGAGTTAATAATTCCGTGAGTTGAAGATTTTGACAACTTTACTGATGGAGCCAACTCTGCAATGTAACTCTCCGTTTTTTCTGCTAATAGCAGGTAAGCCGCCTACGCCATGTTATGTTAGGGATGATCATGTCTTGTCTGTTTCTCAACTCAATATTTTAATATGTATGTCGAAATTGAAGGTCACTATTAAAAGATTTTGCAACAAGTAAGTTTTTATTCCACATTTAACTCCTTGTTAATTTTTACTATTTTGGGTGTCAAGTGAGCGGCGGGTCTGAGACAACAAATTTCAGAATTTTTTATTTTTCTATCGTGTCACGGTTTTTTTTTTTGTAAAATTTAAGCATTTGTGCATTTTTTTAAGTGGGGCGCAATTTTTGGCTCGAGCGACTTTTTTCGCGACATTTTCAAATTGTCCATCGGTAAGACTGGTCGCGAGGTGGTTTAGTCTAAAATCTTAACAAGAAACTTTGCAACATTTAACGATAATTACAAAAAAAAATAGCTTCGAAGCGCCAACGGTGTTACTTAGGCACTTCCAAAAGATCCTTACCAATACAATAGTACCCTGAGAGCTGAGACAAAATCTATACCTGAAGCCCCAATCGAACTCCACCCACCCTAGTTTTGATTTCACAATGGGAGTTAGATTAGCCAAGACCGGGGAGTAAGAGTTACGTCGAGATTGATTACTCTGCCCGGGAGCGGGTGAAAAATTCAACTTTTGCAACAAAATTCTGCGTTTTAGAATTCTGCTTTTTCAAAATTCTAAAAATATTATATTCTCCTCTCCATACATACATTTAACTGCGCCGCTCTAGAAAACTTACAGTAGAAAATAAATTGAAATTTTAGCCGCTCCCTATACGCTGCCTCGCTTTCTCCCCAGAAAAGTTCTGGGACCCCAGAAAAGTTCTGCTCTTCTCCCTAAAGTTGAAGAGCAGATAATAAGAATTTTTTAAAAAATACTTACAAACATAGGGACCTTTGGGTCAACAGAAAAGGGATGTAGCTCAACTAATTTTCAAAACAAGTCAATTAAAATTTCCAAGAACTTTAAAAGATCAAAAGTACAAGACATAATTATAGTCCTGATTCAGCTTTGGGCTTTTATTTTTTTTCTGTCCAAAATACCACTCCAATAAAAAAAAAACGGCAAATACCCACATTTCCTAGAAGGACGCATTCATAGAATCACAAATTGTCCTTCCAATTATTTGCCAATTAAACGTGTCAATTGTTTCACATCACGAATAACATAATATAATCCCTCCTCTTTACGGAGCAAGGATCATTTTGTTTTTTCTCGAAAATATATTTTCATACCTTATAACAATGCCATGTTGTGGGGAAACGGAAACGTATTGCGTTCCACAACCAGACACCGAGCAACATACTCATTTGGCAGGGCTTAGAGCGGATTATGTTCGTTGAGAGAAAATTGGAAAATATTTTACGAACAGAATCAATTTGGAACCAAACATTCAGCGCAATAGTACAGTGGTATAAGAGCTCCTGCTCTTCCATTTCATCTCACTCTGGCTCCCTTCACAGCACTATTCGATCATCCGTATTATAAATATATATTTTTTTTTTGCCTTGTTTTACCCTTCGCCTTATCCTTGTTATGGCTTTCTGTGCGTGTGTTTGTGTGGCCTCTTTTATTTGCCATTGTTATAAGCTAAAACACCTTACCAATGACACACGCGCCAACAACGTCCTGCATCCTTTTGCCGTTGACACCAAATGAATGGCAAATATATAAGGACATCAAGGTGAAATTTTGATGAAACTGCTTATGACGATTGTGTGTTTGTGCCATAGTTTCGTCGATGTTATAGCTCAATAGTGCGAGGACTTCGACAGGGGTTGTGTTGGAAGGTATTATAGTGATGTTGCAATCAGAAATACACAGAGCTAGGAAAAATAATATGTGTGGTTTTCCTCTTAAAGGTGCAAAAAGGCTGAAGCAATTTGAGTCATAAAAAAATTCATTGCTGCGCGTGGATTGCTATTGAAATAAATAGAGAATTGTTTGGCTGTTAATATTCGAGAAGGTTAATGCAATCAAATTGAGATCAAAGGTGTTAAGTCCGTATTTTATTATGCAATTTTCTCGTTTGTTGGTTCTAGAAACGTGATTACGTTTACGGACAATGCAAATATAAACGAACAGCATCTCACTTCCACGAACCTGGATCATACTTCACTTTCATACTTCCCAGAGAAAAACTTCGAAACCCGGACACCGAACAGAGAGCTGTGGTACGGCGGTAATATACCCTTTGGTAACGCCATACACATTTTACACAGACGGATCCAAGACGTAAGACGGCGTAGGAAGTGGTGTATTCTCTGAGTGCCTTAATTTAAATAAATCCCTTCGCCTAACCAACCTATGCAGCGTCTTCCAGGCAGAAATAATGGCAATTAGTGAAGCCCTGTCCTGGCTAAAGTGGAACGTGATATCCGCCCGCGATATCTGTAGGCAGACTGCCATCAAATCCCTGACATCAATCTCTATAAACTCTTAATTAGTTATTAGATGTCGCACATCTCATCAAGAGAAGAGAACAGTTCCACATCCGCCTGTGCTAGGTGCCAGGTCATAGAGACAACATGGGAAACTGTGAGGCTGATAAGCTTGCTAAGAACGCCACTAGACTGCCAGAAGATGAAATTTCCTGTAATATAGGTACTTCCCTATCTACCTTCAAATTACAGCTCAAAAATCACAGCATACAAGAAACTTACGCCAGATGGAGGACAGGCACCACTTCTTTAACCTCCAAGCAAATCTGGCCTCGCCTCGATCCAAAAAGATCAGATAGCTTGATCTCCTTAAGGAGATCCAAAATTAACACTGCAGTGGGAATTATTACCGGACACTGCCTATTAGGTCTTCACGCAAAAAGAGTAGGTCTATTCTCAAACGACCTCTGTAGAATCTGCCTAGATGAGGAAGAAGAAGAAAGCGTACGACACTTTCTCTGTTGCTGCCCGGAACTCGCGTCGTATAGGAAATCCATACTAGGCTCCTACTTCTATGACTGCCTAGCGATCTTAGTGAAACACCGGTCAAAAACCTACTAAAATTCATTGAAGAGACTGGCTGGCTGTCATAGAATTCACGCCAACCTACTCCCTTGGTCATATACCCGGGTGGCGGTACAATGGGCCTGCTTTTTGGCCTAAGTACATTTAATAAGCCACTTTCCACAAGAGTTTGTCTGTGACGAAATTCTATACACCCGACCCTATATACTATGTAAAACCAAATCGTAAAGTTTCTTGGCCCGAATTCATATATTATTTGTATAGGCCACGCCCCCAAAAGTGCGCATGGGCTTAAAAATAAAATCAATTGATTGTAATTTCGTTATTTCAGAAAAAAAAACAGTTTTTTCGTAAAAACGTCCCCTAAAAGTGGGCGGAGCTCACATTCTTGTATGGAGCAAACTTATCAAATAGCGATATCTGTAATATTTGTTAAATTTTTTTTTCGATTTGGAGTCAACTTTCCGAGAAATCGGGGTTTTAAAGATCTAACATTTTAAAAGTGGGCATGGTCAATATTGTGGGCGGTCCAATTTTTGCCTTATTAGAGGTCTTAGACCAAAATTTGCTCAGTACCAAAATTTAAGTTCCTGTGCCTTGTCTAACTTGACCAAATGGCATTTTGAAGAAAATAGTGAAATAAAGGTTGTCTCACATTGAAGCCAGTAGTGAGCGCGTCCGTTGCCTGATTGAGCTAATTTTCACACTTTGTCAGTTCTCTAGCTTGATTTGAAGACCTAAAACCTTCACACATGCGGACGACGGACGGACATATGGACATGGCTTAATCGATTCACATGTCGGTCTCGATCATATCTCTTAAAGGTCTTAAGGGTCTACGGTGAGTATTTCACTGTGTTACAAACTATGCATTAAAATTAATATAAACTCGGTCGGGTATAGTTGGAGCGAATGAAGAAACACAACCTCAAGAAGTTCATGCTGTTCTCCAGTTGATCCGGACGGGATTTACTCACCAAATTTGGCCAGTTAAGCCGAGATCAAGCTCATGTTCAAATTCACTGGAAAACTCATTCGTGGGGTTAATCTCATTTTGACTCGGAACTCGGAAATTTTATTAAAACGCTCCATCGATCTGCAATATCCAAGTTAGAAGCTTCCCTTACCGCCTTTTGGGTAGCTTCTCTAACAAAGTTCAAGATTTGCTTTAAAGGCATAGGCCCCACTCAAACGATTTCGACTATCATAAGCCCGGAACATTTTTCCAGTACATATTCTGGACCAATTTGCTGTTGTCAGTCGCTAATTAGTTAACCTACTGGTAGTAGGCCAATCGACTTTTCACAAAGGCTCTGATCCTATAAGTGTGAATTGTAAGGCAAAACCTCCTGAGTCATTCGCAGATTCCTTGCGAATATCAGACGCCTATCCAAAATTAGGACTTGTTTTGCTTGGACATGGATTATGCCAAGAATTGACGGATAGACCATCTCTACCATAAGCCGCCTATGCCTAGTTTTCGAAAGCACCGCCTCTGTTGCACTTGAACTGGAAAGATCAGCTAAAATATAGTCTATGACTTGTTAGCTCAAAAGAGTAGAAGGACCCAAGGGACCAAGTTTTTGGAGGAATACTTTAGCGGCGGTCAAATCAGACAAAGACCTCTTCAGCAGGTTGTTCAACATCAAGGCACGTAATCTCTACGTTGATCACTGATGCTAGAGAAGAAAGCAAAGGAACGCGGAAAACTTCGTATGAAATATTTTTTCATCATTTCGATGATGTGTGGGAATGTATGCTACAAATGTTCCGTTTTCCATGAAATAATTGACTTAAGCGCAAAAGGAATAAAACACATCCTGCGGCTTCCAATATGAAGGGCAATGAAGGCGCGTAATATTCTTGAGAATGAGACTCACGAGTCTCCTATTTAAACGGACGATTTCAAAGAGCTTGTAAAAGGCTTCTTGCTTATAAGTCGAAGGTTGCTTTTATTTGATTTTCAGCAATGAAACCAACGTGCACGGTCGGGGTAACAATAGCCTTGAGATAAGGTTTGCCTGTCATGTGCCGAATAAAATCCACTAGAATAAAGAGTCTTCAAAATTACTTCCAAATTAAAGCTATAAAAGTCCAGCAGCCTTGCTCGGATGATCGGCTTCTGAATCGGAGTCTGTTGACAAGGTAAGGATTGGCGAAATGTAAACCTGGCCGCTTTGTATAAGATCCAGCCCCCCCTTTCACAAAAAATAGAGAGCAGAAACAGCTAGGAATATACGCTGAACCTGAATCTAGGGCACCCTTTGCAGTAAGGCCTGAAAAGTGGCAACATGTGAGCCTTTGGTGGTCAAATGTCTCGCTCGGCATCCGACCAGGTTTAAGCGGAAGAAGTAAGGAGTAGCCCAGAACCCAAGCGGGTTTTGATTCTTTTTTATTCAGAGGCTTAAGCCCATTGAAAGGGCCCGTGGGAGTCAATTCCTTTCCTTTGGAAAAGAAACTAAGTCCCTTGGGTCTGAATATAGTACAGAGTAATACAACAGTTCGAGGTAAATCAGGGCCAACTTCTCAACAATGTATGTTGTGTATGCACTTTTGCACTTTGAGAAGTTTTTTTTCAAGACAAATGTTAATCTCGGAGGGTTTATCAGACACTCATGGAGGTGGAGCCTTTTTTTTCCAAGTGACGAAGCGACGCACGGAAGGATTCGAACCCAGACATATGGCGTAGTAAGCCCTTTGCCACGGCACCTACCGGGTCTGAATATGCAGGGGTTAATTCCCTGCCCTATTGCTATCTATATCAGAGGGCCGGAGGGAGGCAGTGCTTAGTCAAAAGAGGGATAAGGTGGTAATTTCATAAGCCTACAAAGGCGTCAACTCAAAATTAGCACATGGAATGTCTCATACCTAACGAAGACGCAGCTTTAACTGGTCGCAGTGGCTAAAAAGTATCAACTCGATGCAACTGGCATCTCCTCAACTTCAGTCAAAAGGTTCAATACCCATGAACTTTGCTTTTGGCAGGAGGCTCTTTTGGTCTAGAGTTCTATATGACATCACTGCAGAGGTATAGTTGGTTGAATATTCACAAGCCCCAGGTTGGCGAAAAATTTATTGGAGCTTATTCCGTTGCACTTAAAAGAGAGTCAGAGTTTGCTGATGCTACACTGAATAGAGTGGCAGAAATTGAGTTCTTTATCCCAATCGGTGACTTCAATGCTCATGGGGTTGCACAAAGCAGTACTTCGGCCAGTATGATTGGGAGACAGAAAGATCCGGATCAAAACAGGTATCGAGGGAAGTTGTTGAACTTTTACTGTGCCTATGGTTTGCTGAGCTGTAAACTGATCACCACCTAGTGTCGTGATAAATAAATTTCAGTGACATTATTCCTTTGTCACCCAGACGAAAACCATGACAGGCGATACGCATACGGTGGGTAATGTTACAGGATGCTGACGCTGACTTCAAAGTACGATTTGCACAGCATGTTTCCGAGACAAATTCCTATTTGACTTTTCAATATGGAGAAATAATGGCGGCTATTTTTATCGACAGACAGTGCATCGCCAAGAAATGTTTGTGGAGTGAAGCGGCTTAAGGTACAGGCTGGTGGTGATAAAAGAACTACGCTGTTCAGAACAAGAAGCCATTAAAGAGATTTTAGTTTTTCATTCAGTGTCCGTTCCATTTTATATTTGACATGAAATTTGGGTACTGAGAAGCAGGCCTAAGAAGTAGATCAGAGGTACAAGCTGCTGAAATGATATTCAAAAGGCATAGTATTAAACAACTGCTTTTCTGAGTGGAACGATAGTTCTTCGATAGTTTGGAAACGTTGTTCCCCTGAACCTTGACCGACTTCCTAGACAGGTCATGCCTGTCCATCAAAATCCTAAGATTTAACCACCTTTCTACGTTTAACCACATCAAGCTGAATAGCATGCAAAAATAAATTCACAGCTCCAGACAAGCTAACCACCCGCCCAAAACCCCATTTCCACATTCATCTGATGTCAGAACATTTAACCTAAACCAAAAACCCAAAATGTCACAACCGATCGGATTTTCCTCCTCAGATCTCGGATTTGCTTGCCACCTACATCATAATGCCCGGTCAATCATTTTTCATTTTCAATGTCGTTTTAACGTTCATTGAAAGTCAGGAAATGTCGTCGAGGTGTTTTTTTTTTAGCCCGAAAAAGTGAAACTACCCTACCCACCATCGTTGTCGTCATCTATTTTTAAAACCATACAACGAAAGGATTATGCACACGAAATACATAAATATCCCAAAAATAATTTATTGCAGGATGCCTGAGTCAAAGTTTAGCCAAAAGAAAATGAATGACACACCAAAGGAGCCGCATGGGTTGGCGCATTTCTAACCCCGTATATACGCATCGAGAATTTGTTCGTTTCAAAATTCCAAGTCAAAAAATAAAGAAAAATGATAAAAACTTTGTAATCCTTTATAAAGAGGATATAAATTTCTTATGAATTATTTATGAGCCTAAATGTTTTACGGGATGCCCTTCAAAAAAAAAAAATCCACACACATACACATGTGCACAAAGCAATTCCCATCATGAGACCATGATTTTGGCTCTGTCAAATCCTTAGGTGGGTCGATGAGACGCGACTCCTGTTCGATACTTTTGTGTCAATATGAGGGAAACGGGATCGTTGTACTGGAAATTACCAAATACTTCTAATGGTTACCATATGCAAGAGAAAGGATAACAGCGCAGGTTTATTATACAGCAAGAATATAACCTTAGGGTATAAGGGGGAGTAGAAATTGCGTCCCCTTAAAAAAGGGGGAATCAACGACATATTTGCCAATGAATTTTTCATAAACAAGATAACAAAATATATGCATAAAAGCACACAAAGGGGATCACCCAAAAGAACAATTGAATCGCGCGACCTGGATCAACTTTGTCCTTTGTGGGGTTGTAGTTCCATCAGCATCATCGTGGCTTTGATACCTTGTATTTGTTATTAATGAAAATTGATGTGAATCACGTTGAGGTTGAGCTGGGAACAAGATGGTGTGTTTGTGTGCGGTTCGCTTTAGCTGAAGGACGTGCCCTTTTGACGAAGATTCGATTTGAAAATTTGCAAATTTCATATTCGAAAAGTGCGTCACACACACACCTTTCTACCACGTCTTGGTGAAGATGTGTTTTGTAGACCAATAAAAATATTTTACGAGCATGTAATATTACCGGCGTGTACACCTGTGCTTTCGAAGGGAAAGTATTAATGGATGTTTCGTCGTAGTAAAAAGGATCTATAATTATTGATAAGCTTGAATTGTAGGTTTAAAACATTTGCATGTAAACGGTTTGAGGATGTTCGAGTACTAAAGATCTTAATGACAGGGCATGCGCTATTAATTTCAATTTAACGACGAATAGGTGCTTGTGAATTAATTAAGGTTATAAATCAGAACAGTTAAACAACGATTAATTAATGACAGGAAGGCTCGAAGAAGCGTGTCACGTGTTTCAACATAATTAATGTGGATGCGTTGATTCTATTGACCAGAAGGATTTAATGGTGGTGTTAAAGTAAGTACCTGGCCGGCAGAGATAAAATTCCAATTTTCGAGTAAGGGTGCTTCATTGGGAGTCTGTGTTTCATTTTAATATAAAAAATTATGTAAATATATTTACCGGCAACTTTATCGATCAAAAAATTATGTCCAAATACGCGAACGGGAACGGTCGTTCTCTCTTGCTTATGATCCCATTAATTTGAAAGGTTTTTTTTTTTATACAGCCATCCATAAAAATCAACCGATAAATGGAATGAAAAAATTTTAAAACCAGAGCTCAAGAAACTTTAAAGTTACCAACTGCCAATAATAAAAGTCGCGAACAATGATTTAATTCAGGACATAGTTTGTCGGGTTGGAAAATAAAAAATCGGGGTTATTTGCCTACGAAACTTAAACCAAGGCTGTTGATACGGTCCCCACAAGTTAGAGCCTGACAATGATGCAGAGTGGTGACTCCGACTAAATTTCATGCAACAGCTGAAATATAAAAAAAATAAGAGGAAGAATGGCAGAGGCGGTCATTGCCTTTGCAGAAAATGTCTGTGAAATAAAGCGGCCTGGTGTGTCAGCTTAAGGTGATCCAAAAGATCCTTCCTTGCATAGATTTTTGGTGGATTCCACAATCATGGAAAGGGTTTTTGTTCCAGGACAAAAACTCGTTTTCTTATTTGAAAAGATAAAAATCACAACAATTTACAATTCTTTAAACAACGGCTGGGACTATGGTCATTTGAAACACTGCCAGGCGAACACCATCTAACTTACTTATTTAAGGTGGCGCTATAGGCCGGGGTGGACCTGGGCCTCAGCCAACAACTTCCGGGCCGGTGCGTTGGTGTCCATCCGCTCTAGATGACCCAGCCATCGTAGACGTTGTGTTTTGACTCTTTTGGCTAGGTCGGTAAGGCTGTACAGCCCGTACAGTTCGATGTTATATCTCCTCCTTCACTCTCCGTCTATGCAGACGGGACGGTGAATCGTCCGAGGAATTTTTCTCTCGAAGCAGCCTAAAGTGTTTTCACCCGCCTTTGACAGGGTCCATGCTTCTGCACCGTAAAGCAGGACTGGGATGATGAGGGTCTTATACATGGACACTTTTGTTGCTCGAGAGAGGGCTTTGCTACTCAGTTGCCTCCTTAGCCCAAAGAAACAGCGATTGGCAAGAGTTATCCTTTGTTTGATTTCAGCGCTGGCGTCATTGTCTGAATTGATAGCGGAAACCAGGTAGACAAAGTCCCTAACTACCTCAAAGTTATAGCTGTCGATGGTGATGTTTTGTCCAAGACGTCGGTGTTGGGTGTCTTTTCTTGATGACAGCATATACTTGGTTTTGCCCTCATTGACTGCTAAACCCATATTCGCCGCTTCCGTCCCAATACTCACGAAGGCTTCACTGACATCACGCTTTGTTCTACCGATTATGTCAATGTCGTCTGCGTATGCAAGTAGTTGGCGCGAGAGTTCTGCACAATTCTCTCAAGTATGATGTTAAGGAAGTCGCATGACAGCGCGTCGCCTTGTCTAAATCCTTTTTTGACATCAAAGGGGTCGGTGAGGTCTTTGCCGACCTTAACGGAACAGCGTGAATTTTCCATCGTCATCCTGCACAGACTGACGAAACTAGCAGGGATGCCAAAACTAGACATTGCGCTATATAGCTCGCCTCTATAGATGCTGTCATACGCGGCTTTGAAATCGATGAAGAGGTGGTGTGTATCGATTTGGAATTCCTGGGTTTTCTCCAAGATCTGCCGCAGTGTGAATATTTGATCGATGGTGGACTTTCCTGGCCTAAGGCCACACTGATATGTGCCTATCAGATTGTTGACGAACGGCTTCAGGCGCTCACACACTACAGCTGAAAAGATCTTGTTTGCGATGTTAAGAAGACTTATGCCCCTGTAGTTGGCACAACTCAGAGGGTCTCCTTTCTTCAGGATCGGGCAAACAATGCTAGGGTTCCATTCGTCGGGCATGCTTTCTTCTGACCATATCTTGCAGATGAGCTGGTGCATGCTCCTAACCAGCTCATCGCCAGCGGATTTAAAAAGTTCGGCAGCTAGGCCGTCTGCTCCGGCTGCTTTGTTCCACTTGAGCTTAGACACAGCTACTTTCACCTCCTCCAGGTCGGGTGGGCGGTATCGTTCGTATGCTTCGTCGGTAACGTCTTTGCCCGGGTTGAATGGTTCGTTCTGCCTGACAGCGGTATTTGGTTCGTCCTCGCCGTTATACAGTCTGCAGAAGTGGTCTTTCCAAATCCTCAGCGCCGACTGCGATTCTACAACGATGTTCCCTTGATGGTCCTTACAGGCTTCAGTTCGAAGTTTATGCCCTTGGCAGGACCTTTTGATACTTTGGTAAAACTTTATAACCTCATTCCTGTTGTAACATCTCTCTATCTCTTCAACCGCGCGCTTCTCGTGCTCTCTCTTTTTCCTTCGGAGAAGCCGGTGCTCCTCTCTCCTCCTCTGCTCGTAGAGCTCGCGAGCAGCTCTAGTCCTTTTGTGCAGCGCCGCTTTGTATGCTTCCTGTTTAGCTGCATATGCTTGCCGGCATTCATCGTCAAACCAGGGGTTTCGTTGTGGTCGCCGTGTGAAACCCAGCACTTCAGAGGCGGCGTCTCTGATGGCATTTTGGCAGTGTTGCCACTGGCTATCAATACTTGATGCTGGTTGCATAGGACTTCGTAGAAGGTTTTGAGAGACCCGGTTGGAGAAGGACCTGGCGATCTCTTGCGATTGTAGTCGGCCGACGTCAAACTTCCTCACAGTATTTCCATTACTTGGCGCTGGTCGGGATATCCGCAGCCGTACCTTGGCTACAACAAGGTAGTGGATCCGAGTCAATGTTGGCCCCTCGGAAAGTTCGGACACCCATGATACTGGAGGAGTGCCTTGCGTCGATCGAAATGTGGTCAATCTGGTTGACGGTTGATTGATCGGGAGATCTCCATGTCCCTTTGTGGATATTGAGATGCGGGAACTGTGTACTAGCTACCACAACGTGTCGCCCCGCAGCAAAGTCGATCAGCCTGAATCCGTTATCGGAGGTCGTGTCGTGCAGGCTATGCTTTCCGACAGTACGACCAAAGATGCCCTCCCTTCCTAGCTTGGCACTAAAATCGCCTAGGACAATCTTAATGTCGTAGCTAGGGCACTGCTCATAAGTTTTGTCCAGGAGCTCGTAGAACACATCTTTGGTCTCGTCATCTTTCTCCTCTATGAGGCTAATGTTGGCGAATTTAGCCTTGATGCGGATCGTCGCGAGGCGCTCGCTTACAGGGTTGAAGTTCAAGACTTTTTGCCTAAGTCTGCCTCCAACAACGAAACCACATCCAAATAGGCGCTGGCTTTGATGCCGATAGCAGTCGCCGTAGTAGAGGTCGCAGTTTTTCATGCTTCTTTTGCCCGGCCCGTCCCACCGCATTTCTTGGATGGCAGTAATGTCTGCCTTGCAGTCGTTAAGGGCCTCCGCTAGTTGCTCGGCTGCACGTGGTCTGTTAAGGGACCTAACATTCCACGTGCAGATCCAGAGCTCGTTGTCCTTTTCTCGTTTGCAGTGGTCGTTAACAGTTAACCCGTCCGAATCCGAGGCTTGTTTCTGCTTCGTGACTGGTATTTCTTTGCGTGGCCGGGAAGTCGCCCCGACGGCACGACTCCCAACCTGGAGGGCCAGATCCTTTGTTTAGCTCTAAGGACGGATAGCCCGCTCCTTATAGGCCTGAGCTCCGAATACGTCGTAGTAGCCCATATAAGGTGTTCACTAAGTAGTTCGGCCTGACTGGAACTATGGACGCCACCGTTGATACCATCTGGGGAATTCCTCCGCTGCCATCCGGAGCGGAGGAATGTGCCCTAGTGGCGAACACCATCAGGATTTCTTATATTATTATGATGCTTACATTAAGTGACAGCTCTTCCTACGGTTTCCCATAAGAGACAAATAATGAAAAAAATAATTTAAAGCAAACCGCAGTATTTGAACACACAAGAGTTGCTACCAAAAGAAAGAAGAAAGATTCTTATTTTGAAAAAAACACGTTTCAAAATTCAATGCTATGCATAAGAACTCTTATCTTCCACACCACACACAAGTGTTGCAGGTATGAAACTTCATTTATATCGAAGAAGAAAATGATTTTTTTTTATATGAAAAAAAAAAATATTTCCATAAATATGCAAACGTCTTCTAGCAGGGGATGTTAACCGTCGTGGCCAACTATGACTATATGAAATATGAGAATAGAACTCAAATCACACAAATAAACTTTTGATATTTTATCTACGATATATTCCCCTGTGTAGTTCTGTACAATCCTTTTTCGACCATGGGTATGAATGGAAAATGCCAAAAACATACGAGAACCAAACGGAGCTGAACATTAACAAAAGGGTATTTGGACTTCGATAACAATAACGCTGTACATCAAAGAGGTTATCATTTAGCACAATGGTCCTATTCAAAACGAAATTTTAAAGTTTTAGTGATTTGTAGAGTCCATTTTATAGTGTGGACCTTAAGGCAAATGGTAAGATAAAAACAGCGTCAATTGATTTTCGAATTCAAACATAAGGAATAATTATTTTATGTGCAAAAAACACTCTTCAATGGTTTACCACACAAATATTGAGCTTAGATATTAAGGTATTAATTAAGGTATCAAAAATGGCACAAATGACACAATAGCCTGGTCTTTGGACTATAAAAGTTCAATACAATTGTCTTCTCTCACAAAAATCAATCCTTTGAAATTTGAGCAACAAGACGACAGAGTTTTTTTTGTAGAGTGGAGTTGAAATGGACGGAAATGCCGAAAGAAAAACCGTGTGGTCCATCGACAAAGTATGATCTTGCAACCCTTACTTGTCGCGAGTAATGCTCTACTAATCTTAGAGCTCTACTAATGCTCTACTAATCTTAATCTCTAACTAAATCTACTAATCTAATACTGTCCGAATTCGACCACCTGACTAATTTTTGCCTTTCGTATGCTATATTCGTTGCTATTTTTTGCAGTTGATAAGGGTTGGCGCGTTGCAGGATCCAAGCCTGCCGAGAACCACAAACGATTTTTTCTTTCGACAATTCGGTTCGCTAACAATTCAACTCCACTCTAAGGATTTTAAAAATGTTTACACTTCTACTGCTGCAACAACCGCGAAGTTACAAAAGTTACAAATCATCGAAGTTTTTTAATAGTTACAGCTTGCTTTAGTTTTGCATAAAATTTTAGACGGACTGTTCCCTTTTGAGACCTTTTAAGACTATTTCTTCCCTGGACCTTTTGACAGATAGAGAGAGGCGCACGTTCTTTTGACAATTTTTATAATTTTTTATATTTTATATTTATAAAACAGCTATTTTTAATTTTTTTTATAAAATTCCTGATAGACCTTTTGCCAATAGCACAATCACCTGCGCTACCATTGTAGAATCTTAAATTCTATGGACACCGTATTTTGCTCAAACGGTAAAGCTCCTTTTTTACTTCGTTTTTTAAAAAGGCTTAGAAAAACTTAGGCTAGAAACGACAATTCGAGATTTTTTACGCAGCTTGCTTCATTTCGTACGTTATACCGAAATCTGAACAAGATCGGTGATACCTTCAAGATAGTAGAAGTTTTGAAAAAAATTTCTTCGAGAATGCTTTTTTGTTTCTAAACTAAATCTCAGAAGTTTTTGAAACTTCAAAATTCGCTTTGTTTTTCCTTAAAATTTTGGAAAATTTCTTGTAGGTGTGAAGTTTTTTCATATGATTTTTCAAAGGAGCTGGATATGATTCAAATGCGGAAGCCCAGAACACCGAATTGCTGATTGCTAGGCGAAAGCTAATGTGATGACACGAGTAGGAGGACACGTCGAGGACGACGACGAGTAGGTTGGACCCAGATAAGTAAATAACATTTCAAGTAATGAATTTGATATTACTTTTTTTTATTTGATATTTTATAGGTACTGTTTTGAAAAAAAGCAGAACTCAGCATACTATTCGACGATGCTGCTAAAACTTATGAATTCAGGCAGCTCCATTAGTTTTACACAGGAACGTTTTGTGCCAGCATATCTCTTGAGCTCCTCAGATGTCAACGCTTTTAAATTTATTGGTATAAATAATAGTCCATTAACTGTCTAAGGTACTGTATGTTCAAAAATCTATTTTCAAAATAACTATATAATTTAGCTATTAAGATTTTAGTATGAAATATCCGGTCGTTCTAAATGGTTTAGAGCTAGTTAAATATGACCCCTTTCATTGCACACCTCGCAGTTTGCAATATTCATACAAAATCGAACTCAAAAAAATTCTCGACGATCTTTTGGAAATGCAAATAATTCGTGAGAGTGACTCGCAATATTCTTCCCCAATTGTTCTGGTTCAAAAGAAAAATAAACAGTTTCGCTTGTGCATACACTACCGTGTTTTTGATAAATTTACAATAAGAATTAATTACCCTTTGCCCTTAATTGATGAGCTGAGAGACAAAAAAATTTTCACTATATTAGACCTACGGAGCGGTTTCCATCACGTTACCGTATCCCCAGATTCCATCCCATTTACCTCATTCGTGCCACCTTTCGGTCAGTACGAATGGCCTAAAATGCCATTTGGGTTAAAGAATGGTCCAGCAGTTTTTCAAAAATTCATAAACAAAATTTTTAAGAAGTTGATTGAGGAAGGGAAGGTGCTTATATATATTGACGACCTATTGATTGCTACTAAAGATCTAAAAACTCATCTAGAAACACTTGGCATTGTTCTCGATTTTATTTCTAGAAATGGGTTAGAGCTTCGATTAGATAAATGCAAATTTATCCATGAAGAAATATCGTACCTTGGTTATGTGGTGAATGCGGATGGTATTCAAGCAAATCCAGAAAATTTGCGTGCCTTAAATGAATTTCCTATACCAAAAAACGTTTAGAATGTTCAGAGCTCCATTGGTCTTTGTTCTTATATAAAAAAATTTATTTTGAACTTTTATAACTATCATAGCTTAACCTTTTTACGACCTGGTATGAAAAGATGCAAACTTTTATTTCGGTACGGAACAGTTAAGTAGTTTCGAAACCCTTAAATCTGAATTATCAAAGGCTCCGATATTGACAATATACAGCCCCTTTAATGGGACGGAATTGCACTGTGACGCGAGTAGCATAGGCTATGGCTCAATCTTACTTCAACCCCAAAAAGATGGAAAACTGCATCCGTGTTCATACTTTTCCAAGAGAGCTACTGACGTTGAGTCAAGATACCATAGCTATAGCTTGAAACGCTATCAATTATATATGCGTTGAGAAGATTCAGAGTCTATATTACAGGGCGTTGGGCGTTAGAACTGCAAAATTACGACTTTTCAATTAGGTCTTCTAACAGAATGCAACATGTAGACGCATTGAGTAGGTGCACAAAACATATTAGTACTTGAAGACGATTCTTTCGAGGTTGCGTTGGGGGCCTCTCAGAAACGCGATCCTATTATTTCAAGCTTAATGGCCGATTTGTTTACAGAAAGGTTTAAGGATGGAGTTAGATTTTGCTTTCCCCAGCAAATGGAACAGCAGGTTATTCAAAAGTATCATGATTCACCTTGTCTCTTGGAAAAATGCTACAATTATCGAAAACATACTGGTTTCCTGAAATGAAGGACAAAATCAAAACTTATAAATTAAATAATTTTTAATGCAGATATGATTATTAAAAATTATTGTTGTAATTATTGTTAATTATAATCAAGACTTATATAGGATTTATATGATGTCTATCACCCTTACACCCATTACACCCTTAACAAAAACTTTTATAAAAGCAGTAGTTTTAAGGTAGATTTAATGGTCCTTAATTAGCTAAAGCTGTAGAGCAGATAAATTCTGAAGTACCTTTTTTTTAAGGAAAATATTTTTCAATCACATAATTTTTGTGAAAACCCAGTCGGAGATTTATCTCTAAAAATTTCTGGGAAATGCCTTCTGTGGATTACTTTTTCTACTTAAAATACAAGTTGAAATCCTCTTACCATCCATAGTTTTTTCTACACTTAAACTAGCCATACTTATAACTCCCTCTATAACCGTCCTAATTTTAATACTTTCGAAAAACACTAAACACGTCATGGTACAGCCATAGTATTTCCTGGCAATCTTTTCGTTCGGAGGTAAAATTTTCATTGTAAGTCTCCTTACCTAGATTGTACCTTTTTTAACGACCTCTTCCCCATTTAGCTTTGCATTAATGCCCTGCTACACAACACTAAGCCAGGTGCCATTTTTAATTAAGAACATCCAGCCCCACCCGAACACACCCTGTGATAAAGGGTTAACTTTCAGTTTGATGAGTGTAACTCAGAGACGCTCTCTCTTTCTCGTTGAGTAGATTAAAGAGAAAATAAATACTTAAACATGTACTTAGATTGAAACTAATTAAAAGCGATGGTGGTTCTTTGAACTTTATCCTTGTTTAGCTCCAGAAAGCAATTAATTGCTTCTTGCCTCTGTTTTGAATACAAAACAGATGATCACTGTTTGAGTAATAAAACGAGTCCTTGCATCCAAGAAACTGCATTACCTTTGATACGAAGCCATGCATCTTTAAGGACGAAAAATTTGACGAGTAACTTTATGGCCTTGGGAACTCATTCTGTGTCGGCGACATCTTGACTCGCTTTGTAGTAAAACCCTCAAACTTGTGCTTGATTGACCAACCTAGGATGGCGAGATTCCTTTTCGCTGTTTGCTTCCCTCAATTACAAGTAATAAATTCACCACACGTTTGGATGGTTTCCTCCCTCTTTGAGTGGTCATCACGTGCACATTCAGCATGTAACCAACGAAAGGGTATTGTGGAGTATCCTTGAAGCTTCAAAGCCAAACCATAAGTGCAACAGCTGTACTTTCGGTTGAGCAATTTATGGCCAATCGCAATGGATCACTAGTGATGTAATGTGGAGATAAGCAAATTATATCCTTACAGAGTGTGGGATGCCAATGTGGCTAGCGCAGATTTTATGAAAGTCGGTTAGAGTCAGCCAGTAAGTGCATAAATGCTGCATGTCTCCGAGAGTCAAGGAGACCCTAATGTTTGCAATGTTTTGTGGGTGGTTATATTTATGTTGCGGCAAAGAGAGGGTTGCATGGTGCTGTTTTGAGTGTCAAATGATCTATATTTACATGGCAACTCAAAGCTAAGTGCTGCTGCACCTTTTACACACGTTATTTATATCACAGTTATTATCCCGTCAGTATTACGTATATGTTAAATGAAAACGCAAATCGATCGCATTTCCCGATGGATGATAATACCCAAGCAATTTTCCCCACAAACAACCAATCGTCGGAGCAAACAAAAAAAATATAACCCTCCACCCGTTCAAGGACGAAAGGGCGACCCATGACTGGCAAATATTTCACATTGCGGCGACACAGCAATGCCACGGACTCAATTTGCCTGCAACAAGAATGCTACAAGCCATCAGAGAGGAGGCGGATTGCATGCGGCTTAAGCCGTGCACTCATATTCGTCCTTTTTTATTCATTCCAGATCGATAAACCCATAACAGAAAGTCCACAAATTTTACAGCTTCGTGCCCCCGTTTATTGGAAAACAATTCTTTGTTTTGCAAATTTCCACAGGGGCCGGTCGTCCACACCGAGTGTGGTAAGGTATAGGTAGGTAGCTGCTATATCCTGATGAAATTTTGTAGCCAAGAATCAAGGGGATGCAAATTGGGTATTGTGCATTAGTTGGTGTGTTGGCTGGTATCAGAGGGTGAAGCTGGCGAATGTAGTATAAAATTCAATTTTTGTGAGAAGAAAACTACATTTATCTACGTTGAAAAGAAATGAATAACAGATGAAAGGATCGGTGACGGCGAAAAGGGAGCAAGATATATACACAGCATTCGATTCTCATCTGCATCTCGTGATGTGTGCTATGGGGATGGG
Organism: Neoascia interrupta; assembly: GCA_947623515.1. Lineage (NCBI taxonomy): Eukaryota > Metazoa > Arthropoda > Insecta > Diptera > Syrphidae > Neoascia > Neoascia interrupta. The sequence goes on along the minus strand of OX392462.1, from coordinate 32,953,166 downwards.
ATTGCTGCAATTCAATATCCTTTCGATGCTATGATGTAGTAGAGACTTCTATTTTGTTTGTTTTTTTTTAGTTTTTTGATCTCCTGCTAGCAAGTTGCGATGACAGAATGAAATTGAATTTTTAATCCGAAGTTTGTGCGCTGATGGAAGTTGAGAAAGAGGGAAAGATCAGCTTAGGAATTTTTTCGTTGATTGGATCCTTTCGGAAGGAAGTGTACTTTGGAAGCGAATATTAACTTCTCATAAGTTTTTATGTTTTTTCTTTTATTTCTTGTAAAAAAATTGCATAGTGCTGTTTTCTTTTCTGCAGAAGACGAGAATTTCAAGGACTCTCTTGACAAAACTTATTGACAGAATAGTTTAAATTTGTTTTAAGTGAACTTTTTATGCAACTGATTGAGATGCTTGATATTCAAGGGCAGATTTTATGCTGGTTTTTAAACCCGACCCAGGTTATAGTAATTCAAATGTATAGTTTGTAACACACAGGTGAAATAATCACCTCAGACCCCTAAGCCCTTTAAGAGATATGATTGAGACCGACAATTGAATCGAGTTAGCCATGTCCGTTCTTCCGTCCGTCCGTCGACGGACGCTCAAGGTTGGAGTGTATCTCGCCTCTTATTTTGTTCAGACAAAGTGTGAACATTGGTTAAATCCACCAACGGCCACGCCCACTACTGGCTTCATTGTAAGACAACCCCTATTTCAAATAATCTTTCAAAATTGGTCAACTTAGACAAAACGTAGGAACTCAAGTTTTTTTAAAGAGCAAAATGGCCAAAAACCTTTTAGGAGGAAAAAATTGGACCGCCCACAATTTCGACCACTTGAAACATGTTAGATCTTTAAAAATCCGGTTTTTCGGAAAGTTCATTCCAAATCGAAAAAAATTGTATGGCAAATACTGAAGATATTACTATTTTCTAAGCTTCTTATGAACAAAGTTTTGAGCTCCGCCTACTTTTAGGGGGCGTTTTGACGAAAAAACTGTTTTTTCCAAAATAATTTTCGGTCTTAACGCATTTTGTCATGATTCTAACGAAATTACGATTAATTAATTTTAATTTTTAGCCCAAGCCCACTTTTACGTGCGTTACCTAAAAAATAACTATATGAATTTTCGGACAAAAAGCTCTAAGATTTGGTGTTACACGGTCTATAGGATCGGGTATAGAGAAGTAAGTCACTGACGAACTCTTGTTTTTTTCTTAAATAAAAAAAAAAGATTATTTTCTGATTTGTTGACACAGAAATTATACCAAACAGTATCAGCAAAAAATATATTAAAACATTCACACTGTGGCAGATCTAGGAGAAATTCCAAATCAATACCCACCACATTTTTATTAATTTTAAGGCTGCGTATGACAGCATCTTTAAGAGACATGCTATATAGCTCAATGTCTAGTTGATGTATGCTAAGTTGGTGTATGCAGTCAGGCAAACAGTTTGGTCGATTGTGTCCATTTGGGAACCTTATTAAAATTTAAAACGAAAAAAGAAATAAATCGATGAAAAGAGTTTAAGGTGCCACTCCATTTATAAATATATCTTAGGAGGTCCTTCAAATCCGCATTTCTTAGAACTCCGAGCTCACTGAAGAAGTAACTGCCGGGGGTAATGCGCCTAATGCTAGGTGGCCAACTGATCAATTTCTTTAAGGTCGCTGCAGCTTCTGCAGTAATTTTAACTTCACCACTTGGTTTCGAGTGTTTGACGAACACTGGGCTGTCCCAGCAGAGGGTTATGGTCCTGTTTTCGATCCTATTTTATTTCAGTGCCACGGCATCTTGGATTAAACCTGCAAGTTCTGTCTAGAAAATCCTACAGTAATTGATCCGGAATGACTTGCTTAACCATCGAGCTCTGCAGAAAATGCCTGCGGTTGTCCCAATGGCTATCTTAAAAGCCATCAGTACAGTATAGGCAGCGATCTCGTCAACTTCTACGATAGTCTTTTCCTCCCATGCACATCTTTCAGGTATTCTGGTAGCGAATTTCCGGTTGAAAGCAAATTTCACAGGATGGTAGTCCGTGGCTGGTTTATGTTCAAAGATTTCAGGTTGAGTACAGTCCTCCCCCTAAACCTGGAATTCCCATGCAAGCTGTCTTTTGTGTTTTGATGAGGTCAACGAAATGGCATTTTCTTTCTGTAGCATTTCATATAACCGCGCCTTAAGTCAGGATGGGTCGTAGAACCGATGCATATATTCAGTGTAAAATGGATGTATGCATCGTGGAAGAGCCACTTATGCCCGCGCTTTTTTTTCCTCCAGCCGAGTTTGAAGTCCAATATGACGCCCAGCTTAAGGGTCCGCCAAAAAAGTTTTTTTTTTTTTAAATGCTATAAAAAAAAACTATTGAATATTTTTTCAAAATCCTTTTTTTATTTGAAAGTACAATCCTTCCGGATAATGGAAAATAATTTTATTCAAATGGCTGCCTCGGCTGGCCATGCAGTAGCCTACACGATCGGTCCAATTTTTAAGCCCATTATCGATTGTGTGCAGCTGTAATTCACCAATGGCTTCACGAATATTGTCCTTTAAGCCTTCAATTGTCTCTGGCTTGTCGGCGTAACACTTATCTTTTACGGCATCCCCCAAATAATAGTCCAAAGGTGTCAAATCGCAGCCAGCTCCGAGGTGGCCAAACGACATCTGTTCTGCGGCTGATAATGCGATCTTCAAAAACAGGGCGCAAAACTTCCAGTGTAGCTTCGGCTGTGTGACACGTAGCGCCGTCGGAACCGACTGTTGCCAATATCCTCATCTTCAATTTTTGTGAACTAAAATTAAAACAACTAATTAAAACAACATGGCCCAATGACGATCGCCATTGACTGTAACGGCCACCCCTTGCTCATTTTCGAAGAAAAATGGCCCAATTATGTCACTGGACCAAAATCCCCACCAAATAGTGACTCATTTTGGGTGTTTCGGCTTTTCAATGTATTCGTGCGGGTTTTCTGTGACCCAAGTGCAAGACTTTTGCTTGTTTACATACCCGCCAAGATCAAAATGAGCTTCATCTGAAAAGATGATTTTTTTGGAAAAATCGACATCTTCTCTTAGTCGACCGCAGGCCCACTTGGCGAAGCGAAAACGCATATTTCCCAGCGTCGTTCAAGCGTATACACAACCGTATTTGTCCGGCGGAAGGATAAAACCAATTATGTATCTGTCAAAACAGACATGAGCTAAGTGTTACCATTGACGAAATAAGCACTAGTTGAAAAAAATACTTTAGATGGCGGACCATTTATATCTAACCGGTATTGAAATCGGTAACTTAATTCCCCTCTTCCCCCTTTCCTGCTAAACAACAAGACCATCTAAGATGGATTTATTTCCATTCCTTGAATCTAAGCCCAGTTACCAACAATACGAAGTGCGCAGCTGAGTCGTTCGCTGACGATTCATGGGAATTTACCTGGGATCAGGACTGCCAAATTATCTGCGAATGTTCACAATAAAGCCTTCCTTCTCCAGAGCTTTTAACATTTCGTTCATTACCAGGATGTATAAAGATCTCCACAATGCGGTGTTCCTCTGCTGCCATTTCGTCTGATTCTTACTTCACCGAGGTAACTGTTTATCCCTCGAGATCCTAGCATCAGCCGGATCAAACTGATCAGTTTGAACGATTGGTTGAACACGCCTTCTTTATATAAAAATGTACCCAAAGTGTACTCTTTGTTTTCTAGGGATATTTTCACCAGTGCTTCTTCGCTATGCAGTGCCGTGTCCAAAGATCTATTTCTCACATATGAGGAATTTCACCAGTCAGAACGCTTCAGTTGTTGGATCAATGGATTCGAAGAAATTCTTCAATAATTTCCCCTTGGCGAATCTGATCTCTTTTTTTCAGGATTCTTACTCTCTTCTTGTGGGTCGTCCATTCAATGAGCCCCTCTATTGCAAGGTTCGATTTAGATTTTAAGCTTTGGATGAGCTCCGCGATCTTGCAGATCCACCAGGGAGGGCGTTTCATTCTTCCTGCGCTGCTGTTTGGGCAGGATTTTTCAAAGGAGCTAAGAAGCATCATGCTTGTGTATTCGACTGAATCGTAGATCTCTTAACAGGTGGCGAGATATTGATTGGGCAGGGGATAACAGTCGCCAGTAGTTTCTTACTGAACTTCTCTCAGTTTGCACTTTTTGGGTTTGTGAAAACTTTCCTAGCCTAAGAGCCTACCTTCATCACAAAGAGTATCCAGCATTGGTCTGATGGCAAAATTAACGTCTAATTTTTTGGTCTGACACAAAATTAACGTCTAATAATATCTTCCTGTTTGCTTTATCGAAGGTGGGATCATTTCCCCTATTAGTACTAGAAGGATGGAGCCAAGAACAAGATCCAATAAAACCTCGCCTCTGGCATCAATGTCTGAGCTTCTTCAGATGGTTTGATACGCAGAATCGCTTGTGCAGGATGACGATGGAAAACTCACAGTCAAGCTCGCTAACCCCCCTATGTAGAAACATTCTCAAGACAGGCGACACGATAACATGTCAACTCTCATGCCAACACCAGAAGAACAATCTTTTAATAATGCATACAATTCCTCGTATACGCAAACGTCATTGGCATAATGCGAAGCTAACAAGTTGAAGTCAGTAAAACCTCTGTGAATAAAAGTGGACGGAAGCGTTAGCAGTCAACGAGAGCAAACCCAGGTATAATACCTGTCATTAACTTTGAGGTAGATTGAGACATTGTCTTCCTGGGTTCCGCTATAAATTCAGACAACTATATGCTAGCGAGGGCTGATTCTTACCAATGGCTGCCTCTGAGGGCCTTAAAGGAAACTAAGCCGCGACTCAGGAGGCGCACGAAAGTGGAACGAGCCTCAATCAACTTCGCGTTTATAAATGGCTTGCGAAGCTTTTTTGTTGAGGCTGTGGTCCATCCCGGACTGTCAGTAAGTAAAAATTAACAAAAAGGGGACGACCTTCCACAGATTATGCTTCATTTAGAACTTCATTCGAGATACATGACAACGCTCGTTAGAATTACAAGGTTTTCCACATAATTCCACCATTCCATGCATTTCATTTTTATATTCATTCCTTTGGTACATCAAAGCTATCTTTTATGTAATAACAATTTACAAAGGAAAGCCGTTAATCCGTGTTAAAAACAATTTATATTATTATAAATAATTTGTTACCTTATCCAAACACATGTATCAAATCATAACCGAAAAGGCATCTTCCTTAATTCCGCATTTTCTTACGACCAAAGGACCTTAACACCCCAGAACTCAATCATTTTAATATAAGACGCCAAGCCCGGAGAAAGTTTTTTAAGAACTTTGGTTGATTAAAAGCTTGTGCAGCAGCGTCCGTTTTTATAACTTTTTTAAAAGGCACTGAAACCTAACCTCTATTGGAGTAATTTAAGTAATTCGCCAAACCATTGAAACAGCAACATTCTAAGTGTGATTCTAAAGCTCCTAAATTCCATACCTACTAGCTTTTCATTGCGTCATGTTCAAACATGTTTATGACTTCCAGGTTGATTGTACCTAGGTACACCCAAACACTTTCCTTCATTGCATTCTCACACCAAAAGCAAACAAAATCCTTTGAAAATGGATATAAAAATAAAATGCTTAGATTACCGCACGAGGTAAGAAATTTTGTAGGCCAACCTTGACTGAATAACAAACACATAAAAGTCCAAAAATACCGCCACAAAAAAAGCGTAATTCAGATCACTTCCTACATCACATCCACTGACGTGAACCGCACAAAAACATTTATCTACGCGCGTTTGTAGATAGCATCCGCATCCCTAAATGTTCACCCTCCAAATGAATTCCAATAGACGCTCGCCCATAAAAAGTACAAAGCTAAGCAAAAGTAAGAAAAAAACCAAATCTCACGGATGTATTATGCTACTAAGGTCACATTTAACACGGCTTTGGTGGCCTGGCAGACACTTCGCGCCCGACCGCCTTTGCAGAGTCCTTTTCCAAAAAATCAACTTAGTAAATGAACAAACGAATCTACGGTAAGCGAACATTTCAAATCCAATGACCTCTAAATAAATTCCCTTTATTATCGCCGCATCGTCATACTCCACCTCATCGTCACCCGAAGCTCCGAAATCTTAAGGTTCACCTTTATATACGGCCCCATTGCGGGGTGGTTTCATAAAACCGGCAAATTGAAATTACCTCTGCGATCGTAAAAATGTCCAAAGCAGACACACGCCAGAAGGAGCTCTTTATACACACACCAATGCCCCAGAGACGATCCGGGTTTACACTCGCAGCAATCACAAGCGAATGTTACACTGCAAGGGGCACTACAGACCGTCGCGCCCGCACTGTCCTGAAACGCTTGTGCTGGCCTGCAACAACGAGAGTTAGGTGCGGAGTCTTTTCGCCTTGACAACAAAGTCAAGAATTAGGAGCCATAAAGCGAAATCGGAAAATTTGTTCGCTGTGATGGCGCTTGATTTTATGGTCCTTGCCATAAGTTTTAGTTTGTGCTTTATGATGCTGGAATATCAAAGCGGATGTTGGTCTAGTTGAAGGTGGGAAGTACTGAAACCATGCTTCTACTTTTCCCGTTTAAGGTGCAATCAATCAGTCGTTCGGTGAGATATTTTAGTCAATTTTTACATCTTTCAGTTGTACGGCGAAGGTGATTTATCTGCGAAATAAACACAGTATGACATGGCGAATGCTTTCGGTACGAAATGGCTTCATTTTACAGATGTACATCGAATCGGTTTAAGTGAACCATGTAGTTATGAGACTTTAAAGTTTTACTCAGTTAACAATTAATCCTTTGAAGAGGAACCTAACGTGCAGTTCTTTTCAGTTACACATTAGGTGAATAAAAACCCAGAAATATGTAGCAAGAAATAAGAAAGACTAAATCGTATTTTTCACTCCTAGGAAAGAGGATGCCTTTACAGGGTTTTCACTTACAACCGCAAGTATTAATACTTTTAATACTAGCTGCCTAACTTAAACTTTTAAAGGCCGTGACTCGAGAAGTCAAGACAAATATTATTAAGTGTTTAATTTTAGTTCTACTGTTGATGGGCTTCAGGTATTAGAGGTGGCGATTCAAGCCGTAAAATACATGATTTGCCTTTTTAGTACCGCAACTCGTATGAGTTGGTTTGAGATGGTTGCAGCAGTTGGGATGCAGTCGCTACCTGTATCTAACCTGTCGAGTTGAGGAAAGGAATAATATCTGTTATGAAGGTATCATAACCTTCGTAGCCTTCATAGAAGTTCTCTTTATCGAGTAGATCTTATGTTGCCTTGCGCACGGCGCACCTAGATGGAAGAATTATTCTGCAGCTTCGGAGCTTATGCACGCTTATTGGTTGCTAACCATATTAACAGGTGTAAATATTACTGCATTTCGCTGAGTGGTTGACAAGTAGCCATTAGAACGAAGATTTCTATTCACATGAACACGAAGGACTGACAAAAAATATTTATGTCTTCCTAATAAAGAATAAAGGTAAGGCAAGAACCTGTAGCAGTCCAAATCATTCACAATTTTAAGGTGGTAGAGGTTAGAGGGTCAGATGAGAGCTGCCCGGTAATGTCAGTCTACTTGCTATAGAGACATTTATTCAACCTCCTCAACATCTATGAGGGCTAGTAGCGGCGTTCAAACAGAGTTATGAAGACTAAGTCTTAGGCTGTGATGTCATTGCCCATCATACCGTCTGAAGAAGCCCAGGTATTAACGCCATAGTCGAGTTTCGTTTGATTTTCTTTTTATCTCCACGCTTCTTGTTTATTATAGAAGAAGTGATCACACCTTCATTTCAGTGAATAGGCAGGAAATTTTAGACGTTACTGTCTCAAAACAGCTCTATTCAAGTAGTGAACTGGAGCGTATCCAAGCAGGAATTACTAAAAGGCTACTGCTGGATACAGTTTGACATACAGGTAAGTTTTCTGGGTAGAAAAGTATTCAAAAACCTAATTACCCAATAAAGGAGATATTTAACAAGAAACAGAGGACTGTCATCCCCTGCCCAGACAGAGATCACAAAACAACAGAATGGACATGACGATAGAACCCCAAGACCTTAAGGACATATGATCGAGACCGACTTCTGAGTCGAATGAGCCATGTCCGTCCGTCTGTCTATCCATATGTCACCAATTTTTAGGCCTTAAATTTTGAGCTAGGAAGCTGAAATTTTGTAGGTAAGCTTCCTGTCATCCGAAGCAATACAAGTGTTAAATTTTTTCAAATCAGCCCACAGACACGCCCACATTCGGTCTAAATGTGCAACAACCTCCGGTGCTTACAAGATAATAGGAAAAGAAAAGAGAATAGGAATGGAAAGAAGAATAGGAATAGGAATAGAGAATAGGAATACCGCTATTACATACGTTTTCTTGTACCTTTAAAAGATTGTGCAACTTTGTAGGCATTCAATTTATTTCATCCATTAAAAAATCCGCCCAGTTACCACTTCAAATACCGAACACTGCAACCTTACTTTCGCCAGAAAAATGAAGAAGTGGTTTAATTTTTCGGTGAGAGAAGTCACTAGTGTATCTTTTGCCACGGAAATTGTGCTGTAAGACATCATGTGCTTTCCAAATTCTAGACCTATGACCCATTGCTTCTTGTGTTCATAATTTTGGAGCGACTTGATGCTTGTGCAACTGGTCGGTAGCTTGTCTGTGATATCCAAACCATTTTTAGGGACATGTTGAACAAAAACAGTCATTCCCCAAGTAGCACCCTCTGGAAGCATGAATAAGGTTAGGTAAGGTTGGATTGATGGATGCCCTTGTGGCAATAGTCATTTCTCACTAAGACTAGCAGTTGGGGAACCTTCTAACACCTGGAATGAAAACAGAAATAAACCGCTGTTAGAAGCTCAGATAGCCGCCCTCTTGGAACCATCCGGATTTGTATACAAATCTTAGAAGGTCCTTTAGATCTACATTATTTAGATCTTCGAGCTCGTTGAAAAAGTAACTGCCGAGGGTACTAGAGGGACCTAGAGCTGGGCATTCTTCAATGTCCTTGCAGCTTCTGCAGTAATGGTTATACGGTAAGCCTAGCCGCTCAGCGTGTAGACGCACAGCGCAGAGCCCCGCGCGTATTCCCCTGAGTACTAGGATATCCTTGCGGGCTAATCCGATCATAAATCGTAATCTCAAGCATGCAAGAGGCTCTGCGAAATAAGTCCCAATAAAATAATACCCCAAAAAAATGAAATAAGGCCCCAAAAAATTATCAGGAAACAACAACAACGATTTTTAATAAATTTTGGGGTGTTAGTTCCTATTTTGGGGTCTTATTTCCTAATAAAAATTGGGGTCTTATTTCATTATAAAATAAGACCCCAAAAGCAGAAATGAAAAAAGACCCCAAAACTGGTTTCCCATTTTTAATTTTTTTTAATCTAGTAGAATTCGAGTTAAAGAATAAAAAAACGCAAACGTCTGTCCGCTTGAAAGACAGACGCATGTTTACCTAAGGGGTAGTGAAGTCTAATGTTGTCGCACCAGACCCCTGTCCGGTTTTGGAGCCATCCGTGAAAACACGATGGCGTTCTTTCCCTGGCTCAGAGTCTGGCCGAAGCCATTATATTACCTGAGGAAAGTCGACTTGGTAGTTTTGTCGACAAAGAATTTTTGGGGTCATTGCGTCAGAGGGCATGTGCATGGGACAGGGGTCGAAGGACAATTCTCGAGCAAGTTCTTCAAAATTCCAATGCGTGTGGTACCTAAAACCACCTCTCTTTAAGCGAAAGATGGTTTTCTTGGTAAAATTCATTGTAAAATTTAGGATAATATTAATCTTTTTTTGAATATTTTTTTAATGATCTTACGAAGCTATGTTTGGTTTTCTTTTCCCAGCAGTTTAAGTATTTTTTTCGCTCACTGGAATGCCCTTTTTAAAGGCAGAAATTTAAAAGGAGTCCTGAAGTTTGAAAGTCTTAAGGCAAAAAACGTAAAAAAAAATACGTTTTAATTAAAGCCGGGCAATCACAAATACACAAACCACCTTGTAAAAAACCAACATATAGAATACCTGTAAGAACAGTGAGTGATGGTAACTCTAAATTAATAGCCACCATGTTTGACAGAAAAGCGTAAAACCTTATAACAGGTCTACATGAATCTAGACAATCTACAGTCTCTAGAAAACGAAGTTTCTAAAAGGTAACGCAAGACACCTTAAGTGTTATAATGGTGCTATTACCTTGCATTCTTTAATTAATGGTACATTTAATCTTTCGAGAATCGCATTTGTTGTTCCTCTACTCCCGATTTTGACAAGACATTCGAAAGAATTGAATGCGTGCCTTGTTTTATGCTAAGTAAATGCATTCTTTTAAGCCATTCATCAAAAACGTATCGCATGCCTTAGTGAACATTGACGAAGTTATTATTTCAAACACATCTACACTGGCAAGGAACGCCATGAAAGTAAAAGGCAAACACCAAGAAAGTGTGTGTACTTTACCTACAGACTTTTTCTAAAATGTATTGACAGTCAAATAAGTTCTACAAGAGCTCGAAGTAGAATTCTTTTCGCACACAAAATTAAGTTCTTTAAAGTGCCAAAATAGCCTCTAAAGCTTTTTTGTAAGGGGCCCCGTTACTTTTATAAGACCAGCTTCAAGATTCTTTGGTTTTCTGATGTGGTGCAGTAAAGGTAACTGTGGCCATAACAAGAGCTTCTGTGTTACTTGGCATCGTCTGCCAGAAAGGGGGAACTGACAGGAAACCTGTGTTTTTGAAAGCTTTCAATTTGGTTTTGAAAGCAAAAATTAATAGTAAAAAATTTTTTTTCAAAAACGCTTCCTAAAAGGGTTCGGAGCTAAAAACTTTTTACGCCTTTATCGAATCCCCATGTTTTTCATATTTCTTAAAGATTTTTTCAGACAGAAAGTCTTTAAAGATTCCATATATGGTTAAAGTGGTCATGGTCGAGGGTGTGGGTGGTCCATTTTTTGTTAAGGTTAAGTTAAGGATTTCTTGTCATTTTTACGAAGCACAAATTTTTTAGTTCCTACGCTTTGTCCAATGTGATCAAAAAAACATTTTGAAAAAAAAACTTTACTGCAGGGGACATTTCTTCTTGTTTTATACTCCTACAATTATACACGTTATAGTAAGCTCAGAGTCATGTGTTTTATTATAAAAAACAAATTTGCAGAGCGTGACAACACTGACTACAGTGGAATCATTCCTTCAACAATATTTCTCAGAACTCTCTGTTAACCTGCAGATTAAGATACACATGGGGCTAAGATCAAGTACATGCGGGCAAATATGTGTACATTCAAACATAGGACGTTTAACAATCAGGCCTTGGGCAGAACCTCACAATATGCAGCTTAAAACTTCCTTTGTCTACCTGCTTCGCATTAATACGACGCCTACTTTGATGCCCCCTAAGCAATTATTAATAACTCAAGCTATTGTAATACAGCCCCGCTTCGAGCAACAGATATGACTCCACGATGCCAATATTGCACACTGGTCCATGGCAACCACCACCAGCCTTAACTATTGCAGATGGATTTAAAATCGAAAGTCATCAAAAAAATTTTACTTGTACTATAAACTCCTTCATGGGGCTAAAAAAAAATACTGCACATCGACAAAACAAACTCAATTTCGTTAAACATTTGAGTCACCTGATACTAAAACCGGGACCAATTTGGAAGAAATATTCACCTATGGTCTATTTTGCTGCGTTACACGCAAGCACATTAAAAAAAATACTTATAAACCCTAACTGGCCTTTGCAAGAGACAACCCTTCTTAACTGAAGCTTTCCACATTTCTCTCTGTATTTTCTTGATTCAAACATATGTTAAATTTTCATGGATTTACATTCAAGAACATTTTTTACTTCACACGTACAATCAAATATCAGTATACACTTCAGGCAGTATCTTTCCCCTCTTTGACTTTGTTGTTGAAAACTAAACTCAACACACTTAACTAAATGTTACTTGAAAACCCTCTTTGGATCGCAGGTCCAACGGTCTGAAAAAATAAAAGGACCCCAACACTAAATTGATTTAATCCAAAGAAGTTTCTGCCTTCAGGCGTCTCCGATCCATTTAAGTTTCTTCCAATCTATTTAACAATTTTAACTTTTGTTTTCAAGTGAACGCTCTTTTGCATACAAAACTTCCACCTAGCAGCCGCCTTTTTGGATAAACTATCCCCACGAATCGTCCTACTGCTCCAGTCCTCTGACCTGGTCGCTATTCGTTCGCTCACTCACTCTTCGCACACGGGTCCGATGTCCATTTTTGCATATTTATAAATGGACGAAATTAAATCACCATGAGGGCAAAATCAAATCCAGGAGATAATTATTTGAATGTGTTTGTGCATTTATCTATATCCAAAGATGCATATCAAAGCCGGATGTATACGAGTCGTTTGGGTCTGCTCCCCAGAGCTTCCTCGAACAAAATTGATGTGTAAGTGGGGAATTAAGAAACCTTGCAAAAACAGACTGAAGCTACGAAATAAATCTTCTCCTGTCCCAGCCCAGTTTGTGAATATCGCTACGCTAGCTCACCTTTAGCCAGCACGGTTTTCGGAGAGCTATCACAACGGGTGTGGGTGTCTGTGTGAGTGGGGAGCAATGTCGGTTGAAATAGAAGGCAGAAACACTGCGTTGAATTATAGGATGTTCCGCTCATTTGTATTCAAGGAATAATGTAAACCACCTACTAACGAATTCATTAAGGAGAGAGCATTTCCATTTCAAAAGGTTGGGCCGGCCGCTATCTAGCTTAGAGTACGTATACGACCGTTCTTACTCTTCCAGGCAGGCGGGGGTAGATAACAAAAGTTTATCTAATTAAATGGATAGTTGATGGTCTGATTACATCGTAAGTAGTGAGTTTTGGAGAGTTCTGGGCCACTGTTGTGGTTTTCGCGTTGTGGTTTTCTTATCAGTAACCTGTGGTTTTTTTGTGGTTATCTTCAGCAGCCGCGATCTTTGTGGTGGCAGAGGGGGTCGTTGACCTAGATCTTTGTGGTAAGGGGCATGATTTGTATGAGTCATAGTGGGGTGGTGGGCGGTGGGGCGGTGGGGCGGTGGGCGGTGGGGGGCTTGGGGGAAGTGGTGCTGTCTAAGTCCAGCGTATATACCTATGAAGACAGACAGACAGAATCGTCAGACTAATATTTTCAACATAGTGAGTAATAATTTGGATGAGAATTTCGTTCGTAAGGAAAAAATATATCAGTAAGCTTGGCCTTGTTCTTTGTGGTTAAATGGGGCAAAGTAAGATAGTGAGTAATAATTTGGGTGTCAGGTTCGCTTGTGCTGAAAAAAATTCGTTCGTAAAGAAAAAATATATCAGTAAGCTTGGCCTTGTTCTTTGTGGTTAAATGGGGCAAAGTAAGATAGTGAGTAATAATTTGGGTAGCAGGTTCGCTTGTGCTGAAAAAATATATGGTGTGTGGTCATCAAAAGAACTAATATGAAAATAGATTGGGGTCGTTGTATTGTCACTTGAAGTGAGGACTATGTCACTTGTTTAGAATAAAAAAAATAAAAAAATTCTTATCAGAAGACTGAACCACAATTTAACAGGAGTGGGGTCGTTGTATTGTCACTTGAAGTGTGGACTAGGTCACTGTTTTTGAATGAAAATAAAAAATAAAAATACTTATCAGAACCATATGTGTATGAAATAATTTTTGGATGAACCACAGTTGGATGAGATAGTAAAAAAATGTATGATATATCACTGTGAGAAATTTTTTTTTATCATAACGATGAACCACAATTTAACATAGGAGAATATAGTTCTATGGAGTTGTGAATATGAGACCCGAAAATATTTGTGGTATCCAAGGGAAAAAATAGAGAAAAAAGTGTGGTCTTCAAAAAAAATCTACAAGCAATATTCATATAAATAGAGGGCTTCAATTCCTTTTAGTTTAGTAGAAAAATATTGTGAGGAGCACCAGTCCGATTGTGAGGAAAAATGTAAGTATACCTATTCTATTTTTTTTTTGTTTATTTATTTATTGTTTTTATTGTTTATTGTTTTATTTTAATTTTTTTGTTTAGGACAAACGCAAATGAACTACTAAAGGAGGCGCGCGCGTACCTGGACGCGTTCGAAAAAGAAAATTGGGACTACGAGGATCTGTTGAGTTGCGCAAGGACTCAGCTGAACAACCTGGAGATCACTCCAGGACAACATAAACTCAAAACAACAATACATCTTCTAATGGCTATAGATGCTATAGCCAAGGATAATTGTATAAACGTAGAATTAAATAAATATTTAATAGCCCTATTGGGGTTATTTTAATTTACAAAAAAAAAAATAAAAAAAAAAATTTTTTTAAAAAAATTGTGTTTGTTTTGTTTTCATTATGTAGAAGAGAAACTTTTTTAGACTTTCAGCTTGTTTTTTTCCAGTAACTTTTTTAGGTCAATCGTTGGTCCTCTACACACTCCACATGATGTTAGGACAAATAATTTTCAGTGACAACGAGGATCTGTTGGCTAGCACAAGGGCTCAGCTGAACAATCTGGAGACTACTCCAGGACAAAACAAAATTAACAACAACGGGGTTATTGTAATTTACAATAAAAAAATTAAAAAAAAAATTGTGTTTTTTTGTTTTCATTATGTAGAAGAGAAACTTTTTTTAGACTTTCAGCTTTTTTCAGTACCTTTTTAGATCAATCGTTGGTTTATTTCTTTTTTTTGGTTTCAACCTTCTTCATATATTAAAAATTAAAAAATCGTGACTAACAAATGCAGTTTAAAATAATAAAAAGAAAAATGCATGAATTGATTTATATGTTGTTTATTAAAACATTGCATATAAATTCAAATATCGTTTATTGGTATTTTATTATGACCCCAAGCATATGTACTTATTCCGTCACTACATAAATATCTCTTGGTTAGTGCTAGCTTATTAATAACTTGTGTATAAAGGTTATGCAACTTACTTCTAAATATATACTTCGATTTTGAAAAGCATTGTTTTTTTTTTTTTTTTTTTTTTTTTTTTTTTAATTAAACATTTGTGATAATCTCTTATATTTAAACTTTTAGTAATAGACTTTTTAACCCCCTTTGCTTTTTACTTCTCCAGTATCTACGCTAAAAGAATACATTTTAGCTCTTAAACCCACAAATTCCGCATTTTGTTAGAATTATTTTCATCTTTAAATTTACCAAGAATTTTACCATTCGTTTGTGATGTATCAAATCTTGATTTCTCCGGACTAATGACATCACTATATATATATATCAGAATAAAAATCATCTGTTGTTATTGAATAAATAAATGAGTCTGTATCCATATAATTTAATTTTACTGATTCTTCAAACTTTTCCCTCATATAATTATAATGAAAGTCGTACATATGTAAACCATTTTGATAACTCTAATACAACATTTTTTACTTCTAAACCAATAAAACATTTATTATTTAAGTTTTTTATATACGATATTTGTTGTTGTTGTTGATGGTTTTGTCTCAGCCTTGAAAGGATTCTTGATTACTAGGTACTGCCATTTCTTGCTCCACGATTCCTTCATGTCAGGGTTTGATTTTTTATCCATGATGCTGCCTTCACAAATTCTAAAATAAAACTGAATCCACTCGATGAAATCGAAGAATGGATCACTATTCATCTTCAGATGAAGAAAAAATTGTATGTAAACAGAGCATTCTCCGTTATGTTTTACCCTTCATCACTTTGACTTCAGAGATAAGTTTGATTGTGTTTGACTCTTTTTGCTTCATCAATTCAACGATAATTTTGAGGACATGAATAATCGCGTTCCTTTTGTGTATTGCTTATAAGTTAAGAGATTGCCATTTCATAAGTTTGCTTATAGTTTTCACAATTCAACCTTATTGTGTTCGTTCCTGCATCGAAAATATGGAGGAAAGACCTCATCACAACTTGAGTCTGAGAGCGATGATCGGCTGACCGGTGTACTTTGATTATAAACGTATGAATTTGTATGGGTTCTAAGTAAAACATCTGCTTCATCTTCTGATAGATTAGAATTTTTTGATCATGATTTATCCTATACTCAATTTATATTCATCGTTTGCAAGAGATAGTTGGTTGAAAATAAAAATAAAAAAACAGAATAATAATGTCAGTTATTCTTGACTTTTATTTGTAATTCGTATACGGAAACTTTGATCTAATGGTTCAATAATTGTTAAAGTATAGCCTTTTTTGTTAATGGCCTCAATTGTTGAATCCGACATCTTGGTGAATCGAGCTGGAAGAAAGGCCTATAAAAAAAATGAGTAAAAAAAGAAAACATTCTTCTCTTTTGATACTTACTTGGAATTCGCCCAGGTCACAGAGAATTGCATTTCCATACATGGTCTTGCAAATTCTTACGTTTTCGATGTTGTAAGCAGCACCTTGAATTAATTCGGAAATCTTTTTTGTTTCCTTATAGCTGCTTGCTTCAAGTTGATTTAATTCCTGTAGAGGATCCATCATACCCCTAGTTACTTTGAATGTTAAACTTATTAATTAAAAATTATTCAATTCGCTCGTCTTTTATACCATTTCATTGTCATAATGAAGACCACAGTAATAACCACAATGATAAGACTTTCCTTATGTTCTTCATAATACAATTTTGTCTTTTGTCATTGAAGTGTGGACTAGATTACTTATGTTGAATGAAAATTAAAAAAAATATTATTAGAACATCATGCATAAAGAATATTTTATTTTTGATGAACCGCAATTGGATGGGATGACAAAATTTCAAAATCAAAACTCAATACTATGGGTTTTCTTTTCATATAAGTATACATAACCATATTTAATAGAACTAGTTTTTTTCTCAGAAACTATAGCAAAAAAACCTTTTTTAGGCCAATCGTTGGCCCTCTGCACACTCCACATGATGTCAGGAAAAATAATTTTCAGTGCACGTTTCATCTTATTAATCCAACGACTAAGATCCCTCCCTTTGCATATAGATAATTCGTTAAACGATGGGTAAGTGTTTGTTGAAATCATCTCCTTAACAATGATTGCCTCCTCAGGATTCTTGGTATTATTTACAGGTGAATTTAACATGATTTCATCGCAATATAAAAAGTCTATATTTTCATTGGACTTGTCATCACTACTTGTTGAGCTTTCACATAGAGATATTTCGTTAATCGATGGACACGTCTCTGTTGAAATCAGTTCCTTAACAACGATTGTCTCCTCAGGATTCTTGGTATTACTTACTGGTGAATTTAACATGATTTCATCGGAATATAAAAAGTCGTTATTTTCATTGGGTTTGTTATCACTATTAATTGAGCTTTGATCATCGAAGACGTAATTCATGAGGTCATTTATGTTGATGAATTCCTCAAACTCTAGACAACAGGTGTCATTCTCAAAGTGCTCTTTTGAATTTTCCTCTATCTCTATTTCCATCACTTCATTCGTATTAGTTTCCTCTGGACTGTAATTATCTTCTTGTAACCATGACATCGAGGGTTCATTATAGAACCATCTATAAAAATCTTTTTCAAAATGATTGTTCATGACGTTTTTTTTTTTTTTGCTTTTATCTGGAAAAAATATTTTTTTTTATTTCAATTAGTTATTTCTTTTTTTGGTTTCAACCTTCTTCATATAATAAAAATTAAAAAATAGTATCTAACAAACGCAGTTTAAAATAATAAAAAGAAAAATGCATGAATTGATTTATATGTGGTTTATTAAAACATTGTATATAAATTCAAATATCACTTATTGGTATTTTATTATGACCCCAAGCATATGTACTTATTCCGTCACTACATATATATCTCTTGGTGTCATTACAACTTAGTGCTAGCTTATTAATAACTTGTGTATAAAGGTTATGCAACTTACTTCTAAATATATACATCGATTTGAAAAGCATTGTTTTTTTAATTAAACATTTGTGATAATCTCTTATATTTAAACTTTTAGTAACAGACTTTTTAACCCCCTTTGCTTTTTTTACCACTTCTCCAGTATCTACGCTAAAAGAATACATTTTAGCTCTTAAACCAACAAATTCCAGCATTTTGTTAGAATTATTTTCATCTTTAAATTTACCAAGAATTTTACCATTCGTTTGTGGAAAATTGTGTAAGTTGTCTATGGGATATTCTGATGTATCAAATCTTGATTTCTCCGGACTAATGACATCACTATATATATCAGAATAAAAATCGTCTGTTGTTATTGAATAAATAAATGAGTCTGTATCCATATAATTTAATTTTACTGATTCTTCAAACTTTTTCCTCATATAATTATAATGAAAGTCGTACATAAGCCATTTTGATAACTCTAATACAACAAAACCTAAATAAATCGGTTTATCATATGTTACTTTCCCCTTTATCATTTCAATAGCACACATATCTGGACTAAATATAGATCGGCTATGGTAATTAGGGTTTGCAATTAGCTTTCTTGCACTAAAAAAATTTCGTTTAACATCCCAATTGGTTACTATCTTCACATCTCTTCGCTTTTCTACATTTTCCATAGTTTTACCATAGACACTGTTATTCATTAATTTGAAAAAGTCTTTTTCAAACTTGTTTGTAGCTCTTTTCCTATATTCGGTATTAAGTTCTATATATTTATGAAGCCATTTAGATTGGGTAAAGGACAATACTCTATGTACTTTAGTAATAGTAAGTCCATTCGCCAGACATTGCTGTAAATTCTTGAGATGAACAATATATTTAGTCTTTTTATTTAGATTTGCTGTCAACTTAGGAATTTTACTCCCCAGAGTTATTGTATTTTCTGGACAAAATGGAAGATCATTATGAGAATCGTGAAGATCCTCTGGGTAAGCTAAATCTACTTCCAATACGCACCCAAAATTATTATTTTCTTTCAAATTAAAAATATAATCTGTGGTGTAGATCTCAGGATCTTGCCATTGAAAATTTCCATCGGGAAGCGGTTGCGACATTGCCCAACCATATAAATTATTTGCATCGAAATACATGAGAAATTCACTTTTTTTAGTTTCATCATAATTATCTATATACTTATTATTTGCCTTAGCATGACGATGACTACATTGACATAAGCCACCACGGATACCTTTTTTAAAGAAATTAAACATATCAATATCGGTTAAAAGTTCTAATTTAATGTTTGTCACCTTTAGCATTGCATCCCAAGATAAACCGGGAGATGTATAGTAGTGACATGGATCTAACTCATATATTTTTTGACAAACTTTACGGAAATTCTCAAATATATCAGTCAACAATAAAACATCACTCTGTAGATATAAAAGCATGTAATCTTTTAAAGTTTTGCAATTGAAATGTTTCCATACTTTAAGAGCGTGATTATAGTCCTTTTCTAAGCAATATTCATCCGTTAATTTATTATAAAATTTTGAAATTGGTGGAAGAAAGCAATCTTCTAAACGATCCCATGAATCGAGATAATCATAGGGAAATACACCTTTCCTAAGCATTAATTTAAGTGACTCATCATCATTTTTATAAACTATCTTGTTAACAATGAAATCATCTTCCGATAGATTTTTCACTAAAGAGTCTATACTAGATTGAAGAAATCGAAAAGAATCTAAGAACCTCATTTCAAACGCGTTGTCAACTCGCTTGGAAAGTGAAATATAGTTTTCCTTATTTAATGGAATTATTTTTATTTCACCACTAATTTTACCCAAACTTTTTACAAATAGATGGCAATCATAACCTGAAAAATTATGTAAAAAAATTGGGAAAAACTTCGGGATACAAAAATCTAAATTACACTTTGAATGCGCAGGTCCTCTATACTTGCCGGTGAAGTGGCAATGATCTCTTACTCTTATATCTGACTGACTAAAATTATTCTTACATATACTGCATACAGGAGATATATGATGAAAGTTATTCTCAAGGTCCGTCAATCGTATCATCTTCTTTGGTTTCTGTATGACTTCCATATAAAGGTATTTGAGATCTTCAACTAGCATCTCAACAAATTTATCCGTTGAGTTTTTTCCTAAGAAAAAAAAAATTTTTTTTCATTAATTGTTATATAATTATTAATTTAATTCCTCACCAATAAATGTTCTGTGTTTATTTAAATCATTATCAAATGAACACTTAATATAATATGAAAAAGCACATGGTACATGTTGTTGTACATTTGTGGTTGAGGAAGTTTCTGGATTCGGTATACAGTAATTCATAGGATCTAGGATGGATTCAAAGTCAGCGTACACAGTAAAGGGAACTTGCAACTTTCTTTCTTGTTTAACAAACTCCAACACATTCATTCCTTTTTCTGGCATTATCGTTACCTTTTTACAACATTCACTTTTGTGTTTCTGCAGCTTGGATTTGTTGGTAAACTGTATTAAACAAGTGTTACAGAGATATATTTCTCCTTTGTGTTGTGTTATTTGACTGCTCAATAATCGTGAGATGTTCTTGATATACACATAATGTGTTTGACTACCATCGAAACTTTCACAAAAAAGCAAATTAATATGTTTAGCCTTTTCTTGACGTGTATGATAATAGGGTCCAATTATATCATATTTTTTTTTATTTTTTTCATAACCAAAAACGTTAACACTAATGGTCGGGTTGTTGTCTTCAAAAATTTTCACATCTTTAACAATAAGAGGAAACTGCATGTTTCGAAAATTAAGGACTTCTTCATTAACTATTATTGTCTCACTTGCTATGGAACTAATATTATATACTGATGATCTTTCATTATGTTGAACTCTATTATGAAGAGCCGATATGATAGCCCATTTAAAACAATATTCATCATTGTTTTTTACATTTATACAAGCCTTTTTTAAGCAAATCTCCGCTGGTAATGAAAAATATGATGAAGCCCGAAGTGGTTGGTATTTATTGATATTTATTTCAATTCTTAGAAATGATAGCAAAGCCCATCCGCTATCTGCTTCTTGGAATTCCTCTAACTTTGTCTTGATGACTTCAATCATTTTATTCAACTTTTCAGTTATATCATTGTCTTGTAGAATTGTATCCATCGCCGCCTGCATACTCTTGGTACTCGTGATCATGTTGTCATCATTATTTGAATGTTTTACAAATTCACAAAATAATTCAATGTTGAATTTGAAAGCTGTCATAATTTCCAATTCGCTTGTTAACAATTTCATTATTAAATCCATATATTTTTCAAATAATGCTTCTACATTCAATATAGACTCGTCTTTATTAGTAATTGAAAAGGTTTTAATTCTATTTTTAAACGCGCTCTCTATACAACAAACGTTTTCTTGTATAACCTTCTTAGCCTTTTCCTTGTGACTATTTTTCCTTTTGTGCTGAGCCCAATACCTTTCATTAACATCCTCTTCACAAATAACGCATCGTTTATAAACAGTAGGGTTTATTTTTCGTTTTTTAACATGCACTTCGGTAGAAGTCGATGGATATGGATCTGAAGAAGGGTGCCTCTTTTCACTACATCTTTCTAGTTTAGAATGTCTAACGAAAGAGGATTTATCCCAAAATTCCCTACTACACACTTCACAACGAAACATTTTTTATCTTTTTTAGACGATGCACACTCACTCGGTGTAATAAAACGATTGACGCGAATAGAGAACCTGATTTTGTTTTTATATGAATATAATTATTGTAACACTACAAAACTTACTTCAAAATCAAAGGAGTCTCTCTCACGTAAATCAAACCTTTTTCCTTTTACAACTGACTTGTTATTAATTTAAGTCGTCTATTTATATACCTTTTTAGATACCATAAATATTTTGGGGTTTTTTTTTTTTATATTGTCATAATGTTATTCAAGTGTGCCCATCCAATTGCGGTTGTTCAAAAAAAATTCTTTATAAACATTGTTCTGATAACAATTTTTTTATTTCTTTAATAATTTTCATTCAAAATTACTCACTATCTTACTATGTTACATTCAACCACAAAGATCAAGGACAACGACCTACCTCAACGATCAAAAATAAACATTCAACCACAAGACCAAGGTTACTGATAGTTTTCTATGCAAGTGAAATAACCACCCAAATTATTACTCACTATGTTGAAAATGTGAGCCTGCTGATTTCTCTCTGTTTGTGCATAAGTAGGTACGACAGCCGTTGAATGATTTTTTTTTTTTTGAACTGTTCAGATTACAAAATATAATCAAATGGACCCGGGCTGTATGGATCCAGTGAAATACAATGCTTATACTTTGAACGAATATTAGAATATTAGAAAAATTTTGTGTTCATATGAAAAACTATGATCCTAATTCATAAGTCAAGGTAATCGAGGTCAAAAGTATAAAATGATTAACCTTTTAATTCAGGGTAGTGTTATGTGTTATGGTTATATGCATTAGAATAGAACTGATAGACTCGAACAATTAAATATTATATATATATTATATATATTAGCTAAATATTAATTAAATATTATATATTAATTTGATATTCAGAATCAGAAATCAACGAGAACAAAAATTGTTATAATGAATCATCATTAAAATATTCTAGTCCACCAGAAGAAGAAGAAGATTTTTCACTAAGAACCCCCCACAAATTCATGTGCTAATAATCAAAGTTGACTTTCTCTTTCATATGGTAAACTTTTTTTCTGGGCTCTCCTCAAACTGATTTTTGAGCTCATTTGTTAGATCTGATACTCTTTGTTGTTGTGATAAAAAAAATAATAATTTCTTACAATTGCAGTTCATCCAAAAATAAAAGATACTTTATGCATGATGTTTCTAATAAGATTTTTTTTTAAATTTTCATTCAACATAAGTGATCTAGGTCACACTTCAAGTGACAAAGGTAAATTGTATTATGAAGAATAATTGAAAAGTCTTTTCATTGTAGTTATTTGGAAATCGGGCTGTATGGAACCGCCCTGGAGCTGTTCGGAGCCACTCTGAAGCTGTTCGGAACCGCTCTGAAGCTGTTCGGAACCGCCCTGGAGCTGTTCGGAACCGCTCTGGAGCAGTTCGGAACCGCCCTGGGGCAGTTCGGAACCGCCCTGGAGCTGTTCGGAACCGCTCTGAAGCTGTTCGGAACCGCTCTGAAGCTGTTCGGAACCGCCCTGGAGCTGTTCGGAACCGCTCTGGAGCTGTTCGGAACCGCCCTGGAGCTGTTCGGATCTGCCCTGGAGCTGTTCGGAACCGCTCTGGAGCTGTTCGGAACCGCCCTGGAGCTGTTCGGAACCGCTCTGGAGCTGTTCGGAACCGCCCTGGAGCTGTTCGGAACCGCTCTGAAGCTGTTCGGAACCGCTCTGGAGCTGTTCGGAACCGCTCTGAAGCTGTTCGGAACCGCTCTGGAGCTGTTCGGAACCGCCCTGGAGCTGTTCGGAACCGCTCTGGAGCTGTTCGGAACCGCCCTGGAGCTGTTCGGAACCGCTCTGGAGCTGTTCGGAACCGCCCTGGAGCTGTTCGGAACCGCCCTGGAGCTGTTCGGAACCGCTCTGAAGCTGTTCGGAACCGCTCTGGAGCTGTTCGGAACCGCCCTGAAGCTGTTCGGAACCGCTCTGGAGCTGTTCGGAACCGCTCTGAAGCTGTTCGGAACCACTCTGGAGCTGTTCGGAACCGCCCTGGAGCTGTTCGGAACCGCCCTGTATGGAACCACCCCTGTACGGAACTGGGCTGTTCGGAACCGCTCCTATATGAAAAACAATCACCAACAACAAATATCGCTTATAAAAATTTCAATAATAAATATTTATATTGGTTTTGACTTTGACTTAATTATTTATAGGTAAGTGTGACTTTCACTTTCATATAACAAACTTTTTTTCTAGACTCTCCTGAAACAGATTTTTGAGCTCGTTTGTTAGATCTACTACTCTTTATCGTTATGATAAAAAATAATTTCTTACAATGATATACATAACATAAATTTTGTTATCCCATCCAATTGCGGTTCATCTAAAATAAAATATACTTTATGCATGATGTTCTAATAATATTTTTTTTTTAATTTTCATTCAACATAAGTAATCTAGTCCACACTTCAATGACAAAAGACAAAATTGTATTATGAAGAACATAAGGAAAGTCTTATCATTGTGGTTATTACTGTGGTCTTCATTATGACAATGAAATGGTATAAAAGACGAGCGAATTGAATAATTTTTAATTAATAAGTTTAACATTCAAAGTAACTAGGGGTATGATGGATCCTCTACAGGAATTAAATCAACTTGAAGCAAGCAGCTATAAGGAAACAAAAAAGATTTCCGAATTAATTCAAGGTGCTGCTTACAACATCGAAAACGTAAGAATTTGCAAGACCATGTATGGAAATGCAATTCTCTGTGACCTGGGCGAATTCCAAGTAAGTATCAAAAGAGAAGAATGTTTTCTTTTTTTACTCATTTTTTTTATAGGCCTTTCTTCCAGCTCGATTCACCAAGATGTCGGATTCAACAATTGAGGCCATTAACAAAAAAGGCTATACTTTAACAATTATTGAACCATTAGATCAAAGTTTCCGTATACGAATTACAAATAAAAGTCAAGAATAACTGACATTATTATTCTGTTTTTTTATTTTTATTTTCAACCAACTATCTCTTGCAAACGATGAATATAAATTGAGTATAGGATAAATCATGATCAAAAAATTCTAATCTATCAGAAGATGAAGCAGATGTTTTACTTAGAACCCATACAAATTCATACGTTTATAATCAAAGTACACCGGTCAGCCGATCATCGCTCTCAGACTCAAGTTGTGATGAGGTCTTTCCTCCATATTTTCGATGCAGGAACGAACACAATAAGGTTGAATTGTGAAAACTATAAGCAAACTTATGAAATGGCAATCTCTTAACTTATAAGCAATACACAAAAGGAACGCGATTATTCATGTCCTCAAAATTATCGTTGAATTGATGAAGCAAAAAGAGTCAAACACAATCAAACTTATCTCTGAAGTCAAAGTGATGAAGGGTAAAACATAACGGAGAATGCTCTGTTTACATACAATTTTTTCTTCATCTGAAGATGAATAGTGATCCATTCTTCGATTTCATCGAGTGGATTCAGTTTTATTTTAGAATTTGTGAAGGCAGCATCATGGATAAAAAATCAAACCCTGACATGAAGGAATCGTGGAGCAAGAAATGGCAGTACCTAGTAATCAAGAATCCTTTCAAGGCTGAGACAAAACCATCAACAACAACAACAAATATCGTATATAAAAAACTTAAATAATAAATGTTTTATTGGTTTAGAAGTAAAAAATGTTGTATTAGAGTTATCAAAATGGTTTACATATGTACGACTTTCATTATAATTATATGAGGGAAAAGTTTGAAGAATCAGTAAAATTAAATTATATGGATACAGACTCATTTATTTATTCAATAACAACAGATGATTTTTATTCTGATATATATATATAGTGATGTCATTAGTCCGGAGAAATCAAGATTTGATACATCACAAACGAATGGTAAAATTCTTGGTAAATTTAAAGATGAAAATAATTCTAACAAAATGCGGAATTTGTGGGTTTAAGAGCTAAAATGTATTCTTTTAGCGTAGATACTGGAGAAGTAAAAAGCAAAGGGGGTTAAAAAGTCTATTACTAAAAGTTTAAATATAAGAGATTATCACAAATGTTTAATTAAAAAAAAAAAAAAAAAAAAAAAAAAAAAAACAATGCTTTTCAAAATCGAAGTATATATTTAGAAGTAAGTTGCATAACCTTTATACACAAGTTATTAATAAGCTAGCACTAACCAAGAGATATTTATGTAGTGACGGAATAAGTACATATGCTTGGGGTCATAATAAAATACCAATAAACGATATTTGAATTTATATGCAATGTTTTAATAAACAACATATAAATCAATTCATGCATTTTTCTTTTTATTATTTTAAACTGCATTTGTTAGTCACGATTTTTTAATTTTTAATATATGAAGAAGGTTGAAACCAAAAAAAAGAAATAAACCAACGATTGATCTAAAAAGGTACTGAAAAAAGCTGAAAGTCTAAAAAAAGTTTCTCTTCTACATAATGAAAACAAAAAAACACAATTTTTTTTTTAATTTTTTTATTGTAAATTACAATAACCCCGTTGTTGTTAATTTTGTTTTGTCCTGGAGTAGTCTCCAGATTGTTCAGCTGAGCCCTTGTGCTAGCCAACAGATCCTCGTTGTCACTGAAAATTATTTGTCCTAACATCATGTGGAGTGTGTAGAGGACCAACGATTGACCTAAAAAAGTTACTGGAAAAAAACAAGCTGAAAGTCTAAAAAAGTTTCTCTTCTACATAATGAAAACAAAACAAACACAATTTTTTTAAAAAATTTTTTTTTTTTTTTTTTTTTTTTTTTTTTTTTTTTTTTTTTTTTTTTTTTTTTTTTTTTTTTTTTTTTTTTTTTTTTTTTTTGTAAATTAAAATAACCCCAATAGGGCTATTAAATATTTATTTAATTCTACGTTTATACAATTATCCTTGGCTATAGCATCTATAGCCATTAGAAGATGTATTGTTGTTTTGAGTTTATGTTGTCCTGGAGTGATCTCCAGGTTGTTCAGCTGGGTCCTTGCGCAACTCAACAGATCCTCGTAGTCCCAATTTTCTTTTTCGAACGCGTCCAGGTACGCGCGCGCCTCCTTTAGTAGTTCATTTGCGTTTGTCCTAAACAAAAAAATTAAAATAAAACAATAAACAATAAAAACAATAAATAAATAAACAAAAAAAAAAAAAAAAAAAAAAAAAAAAATAGAATAGGTATACTTACATTTTTCCTCACAATCGGACTGGTGCTCCTCACAATATTTTTCTACTAAACTAAAAGGAATTGAAGCCCTCTATTTATATGAATATTGCTTGTAGATTTTTTTTGAAGACCACACTTTTTTCTCTATTTTTTCCCTTGGATACCACAAATATTTTCGGGTCTCATATTCACAACTCCATAGAACTATATTCTCCTATGTTAAATTGTGGTTCATCGTTATGATAAAAAAAAATTTCTCACAGTGATATATCATACATTTTTTTACTATCTCATCCAACTGTGGTTCATCCAAAAATTATTTCATACACATATGGTTCTGATAAGTATTTTTATTTTTTATTTTCATTCAAAAACAGTGACCTAGTCCACACTTCAAGTGACAATACAACGACCCCACTCCTGTTAAATTGTGGTTCAGTCTTCTGATAAGAATTTTTTTATTTTTTTTATTCTAAACAAGTGACATAGTCCTCACTTCAAGTGACAATACAACGACCCCAATCTATTTTCATATTAGTTCTTTTGATGACCACACACCATATATTTTTTCAGCACAAGCGAACCTGCTACCCAAATTATTACTCACTATCTTACTTTGCCCCATTTAACCACAAAGAACAAGGCCAAGCTTACTGATATATTTTTTCTTTACGAACGAATTTTTTTCAGCACAAGCGAACCTGACACCCAAATTATTACTCACTATCTTACTTTGCCCCATTTAACCACAAAGAACAAGGCCAAGCTTACTGATATATTTTTTCCTTACGAACGAAATTCTCATCCAAATTATTACTCACTATGTTGAAAATATTAGTCTGACGATTCTGTCTGTCTGTCTTCATAGGTATATACGCTGGACTTAGACAGCACCACTTCCCCCAAGCCCCCCACCGCCCACCGCCCCACCGCCCCACCGCCCACCACCCCACTATGACTCATACAAATCATGCCCCTTACCACAAAGATCTAGGTCAACGACCCCCTCTGCCACCACAAAGATCGCGGCTGCTGAAGATAACCACAAAAAAACCACAGGTTACTGATAAGAAAACCACAACGCGAAAACCACAACAGTGGCCCAGAACTCTCCAAAACTCACTACTATCGTAGATACTGCGGTGTTTAGTGTACACGTTGCGAGTGTACATGGACAAAGAAAAGTGGAGATTAATGAAGTGTCTGTGTTGCAAATGTCGTGGTTGCACTCTGTTGGTTATTCAGGCATGTGTGTGTCAGGTGCCACTTAAGATGCAATGCTTGTGGAACTAATTGCAATACATGTGGTATAAACGGAATTTGACCCAGCAGATTTACGTTTGGTAAATGCAAAAAAGATCTCATTACCAACCGAAATAATTTGTTTGTTTGCCAAAAATAAAACAAAGTTTTCACTCCGAAAATAAGGGATTGCAACAAATTTTGGGGAGATATTTTTCCCAAGATATTAAAAAAATTTGGTTCATTATACATATATCTATATAAGCTATGTTTAGCTGATCTTTAAATCTAGAATTACATTGTAAGTGTAATCAAATATTGGTTGCACTTGCTCAGACATTAAAAAAGTACTCCTCTTTTGCTCCGAATGTCCTTAGGCAGGTGGTAGGTGAGTTGATGGGTCGCCCTTGTGACAAAAGTCATGGCTCACTAAGACCCACAAGATGGGTTCACTGTGTATATTTGCGAATCTTGTAAACACTTATCAAAAAGCATAAAAAAAAACTCCTTCATCGGCTTCACGATGACGCAAGTAGGAAGGTGTTTGACTTACGAAGGTTTTGCGCTGTTAGGAAAGTATAACTGAACCGCACAGTAGTTGAAAATTAGTCCTTACAAAACCAAGGCGTAAAAATCTAAAGCAACCCATCTTTAAAGCTTTAGCTTAACACATCTTCTCCATCACCGAAAATTTCGTTTTTTATACCCAATTCCATAGGATCGGGAAAATATTTTAAGTTGTTCACGTATAGTTTGTAACCAAACTGAAATAATGACACAAGAGAAATAATAATGGAAGGCCCCCAAGACCTTGAGGGCGTATAATCAATCGAGAACAATTTCCTGAATCACGAAACATGTTTTAAGGCCTAAAATTTCAAGCTAATGAGCTTAAAAAGTATCTTTGAAAAAAATCTCCTTTTGTCATCCGACGCAGTAAATGTTAGAAATTTTAAACCCTTCCACAGACACTTCTACAATCGGTGTGAATATGAAACTATCTGTTGTGTTTTCAAAACTTAAAGACGTCTTAGAAGCTGAAATTTTATAAGGCAGACACACCGAAAATGAGACGGTACCAAGTTGACAGTAGTGAATCGTCCAGAACTAATCCCAATTTTTATACCCGACCGAGGGTATATTAATTTTAATGCATAGTTTATAACACATTGAAATAATCACCGTAGTTCCCTAAGACCTTTTAGAGATATGATCGAGACCGACAGGTGAATCGATTTAGCCATGTCCGTCCGTCTGTCCGTCCGTCCGTCTGTATGTGTAAAAGTTTTAGGTCTTTAAAATCAAGCTAAAGAGCTGAAACTTGGCAAACCGCTTGGATCTTCTGCTCCACAGACAATGTGTGAAATCTGGCTTAATCCGTCGATGGCCACGCCCACTCCTGGCTTCAATGTGAGACAACCTCTATATCACATTTTCTTTCAAAATGCCTTTTGTTCAAGTTAGACAAGTCATAGAAACTTAAATTTTTTACTGAGCAATATTGGCCCAAAACCTTAAACAAGCCAAAAATTGAACCGTCCACAATGTCGACCATGCCCACTTTTAAAATGTTATATCTTTAAAAACTCGATTTCACGGAAAGTTCACTCAAAATCGAAAAAAAATGTTATGACAAATATTAAAGATATTACCATTTTCAAAGTTTAGTCCATACAAAGTTTTAAGCTCCGCCCACTTTAAGGGGGCGTTTTTAGGAAAAAAACTGTTTTTTTTTTCTGAAATAATTTTCGATTTTAACGCATTTTGTCATGAATCTAACGAAATAACAATTAATAGAATTAAATTTTTAGGCCAGACCGGGGGCGTGGCCTTTACAAATTATGTATGAATTCGGGAAAAAAAATTTTAAGATTTTGTGTTACACAGTATATAGGGTCGGGTATATAGAAGTTTGTCGCAGGCGAACTCTTGCACTTGCTCACTTGTTTTTTTAAACATGTCGCTATTACTGCCGTAGTAAGCACGAAGCTCTACGCTTTCGGCTAAATCAGTTTGATGTAAGCTCGCGTTGAGTGTAGACAGTTTGGGAGTGATTGAAAGAAATGAAAAGTTGAACAAAAAGTAAGTAAAAAGAAATTTTTCTGTGGTCTAGAAAAAAATTTATTACTCCTCTTTGAGTGTGAGTAAATCTTTCTTTAATTTTTTGTTATGTGTGTGTATATTTCGGCTATGAAGATATGTACAAATATTTGTGAAGAAAACTATTTTAATTTTGTTTTTGTTTTTTGTTTTTCATTGTTTTTTTTTTTTATTTTATTTTTTTTTTTTTTGTATATTTTTTTTCAATATTGTTGTCATTTGCAATTGTTGTTGCATAATGCAAGTTGTCATAATGCAAGTCATTTTCCAATGACATACATTAATCAATAAAAAATATTGTTCTTTGCTTGTGTCAACATTTACCGAGCTCCATCTCACTGTTGGTAATGAATGATCGACTGTGAGGCAAATAAGCTGTTAAGATATTGTCAGCTTTGTTTTTTCATTTTAAAAAGAGCAAAAGCTAAGTTTGAAATGTGTTTTTTATAATGTATTTTTTCAATAATACATTATTCAAGCAGCACCGAATTCAGTATTTTACCTATACATTATGCCTGCCACGTCCTCATCAGAAAGAATCAAAAAACCTTTAATTTTCCATAAAACCGTGAAAAACAAAGCCTGTCATTCTCTGGTTAGTTCTGACTTTAGCACATCTTTCACTTTTGTCCATATTAAATTATCGATGAAACTGCCTCTTTAGTTGATATAGGAACAGTTTTTTGTTTCAAACGAATGCACTGATGAAAAAGTAGAAAAATTGCATCTATAATTGCATAATAGCTCTTATGCAAAATCCTTAAATCTTTACTCTTCAAAGTCCAAGCAATGACAACTGAATATCAAACAACAATCACTGCATTCAGGTATTCAGTGCGATACGAAATTAATTTTAAGGAATGAATTTAAAGCAGAAACCAGAAACGCAATTGTTTATGGGCTACAAACCAAAATCACAGCAACCTAAGTTTTGAAAAATTTACCATCAACCACGTAGAAACTGCAAATCTCGAGCACAGTTATCACTTGTCACAACATCCCCACATGGACGTTTTTTGATTCACTCAAGAGTGGCTAGTGCAGTGCAATAAACCCCAAAACTAATTCCTCTTCCTTGGCCACATGGCATCATCAACTAAGAGCAACATGCTGACGAGCAAATGCGTCTTTCTGCATACTTCACTCATGTCCTTGACATGGGCACACATATACGTTGGCTTAAATCATTCACTCCACTCTGCGGGAATTTGTTCTTTTTTCTCTCACATATCCTTCACAGAGCTATTGCCATTTTGTCCAGTCCTATACAAATAGACGGAGTAAAAGTTGTACCATCATTTCGTATGGCCCCACCTTAAAAACATATAAGGACAAGTCCAAAAAGGACGACAGCTATCTCTGGTATAGCAGTTCACACAGCCAAGCACAGACGTAATGGCCTTACGTGCTGGGAATACAGATGACTGCATCCTATCCTGTTTGG
The DNA here is from genome assembly GCA_947623515.1 of Neoascia interrupta. Lineage (NCBI taxonomy): Eukaryota > Metazoa > Arthropoda > Insecta > Diptera > Syrphidae > Neoascia > Neoascia interrupta. The sequence goes on along the minus strand of OX392462.1, from coordinate 32,921,631 downwards.
TGTCCCAATATGAGCGTTGCCCGTATAACGTTTGACAGAAAAACACTTTTGGTCAACAGGATCGACCACCATGCCTCCCCGGGCTCGAGTGTCGCAACTCAAAAGATTACTCGTTGACAGTATCTCCAGGGAGAAAATTTCAAGGATTTCCCCGAGATTCTGAGATTCTCGGAACTAGAATGAGTGATGTTTCGAAATGCATATGTGCGATACAATATTATTGCCCTCCCCCACACCCAGGCTAGTGTGTGGTATGCCATCAGAATCTTTGACCGCAGCTTTGGTCTATAATTTTGCTGGCCGCATGCCTTACAATTTACAATCTGCCTAATGGAGGCACACACTGGGTCGAGAGCGTCTGACATATTCCATTGTTTGCGTACGAAATCCACAGTCATTGCGTAGCCATATTGCGAATGTTATGGCCAATTCTCTGGATTATCCTGGCAGAAAGTATTGCTGTATGTGTGCCTTTGACTGTTATGAGTTGTGACTGGAGGTGGAGGTGGAGTATTAGGCCTTTGGATTATTTTGCTTTGAAGATCTCAGGAGTATGTTTCACAGGGCTAGATAGTTGCTCTGTCAATTGCATATTCCTGGCAGGAGGCGTTTCTGGGTAACTTTAAAACATTTCCATAATTGACTTGGGTGCTTTCAAGTGATGTCATTATTAAATTTTCCACTTTGATAGGCATTTACATTTGATTAAAATGATGTGTGTGATTAGAGTGTCAACAGAAAAGGGTATTAGTGCCAATAGTGTAATTGATACAAGGACAATCAGGATGCTAACGAGGCATAAGAAAACCAATCACCGGGTTAATGGATATTAATTTAAACTAAAGTTATTTGGGCTTTAATTGACTGAGCAAAACATGCTTTGGAAGTCAAAAGGAATTCACTTTCAAAGGAAAGGATTCTCTTAAGGAATCTAATATCGAAAAGTTCGGAAAGTTTTCATTTTTTTTTTGGTAAGTCCACTAAGAAGCTCTGTTCAATATATTTATGAAGCTATAAAGCCAATGTCGAAATTATTCCTTGTCATAATGGCTGTGTGACAAAGTTCACACAGTGTCATGGAATCACAAGGCAAACGAACTCTGGCGTATTCGAAACATTTTTGCCCGAACATCTTGTGCAAAATAAAAAAATGTTGCACATACGCCAGAGTGAACGAGTAAACGAGTAAAGTGAGATTTATGCTAAATGGATATTCTTAAAAAACGAATTTAAAATACTGTTTAGAGCTTCAGATTTTAAACCTGAACTACCAAGGACCTTATCTAGTGGAATGGTTCTCAGGTGATCTTTGAAAATAGTCACAAATCGCGTTGTAAATGGGACAATCTGCTGCACCATTTGAAGTATAATATCTCCCCTAATGGAACCCCTTTGTTCTTAATGTTCAATAAATAGTAATTTTAGAGCACTGAAAAGGCTTTTAAGATTTTTTTTATTCGAGCTGTGTGGGTGACAAGAGCATAATATCAAAAAATCTTTTTACCCTGAGGTGGCGAATAAAATTACTCTTTTTTTACCCACTATCAGCATATTCGTTTAATCATTTTCTAATCGGAACAATGTTAAACGTTTTCATTAGCGCTACTAATTTTCCCCCTAAACTATTAAAGCCTCTCTTTTATGTGATTGTTGTGCAACAAAATTCCCAGAATTGCTCAATAATTCCTATCTTAGCGCGGTCCGGGATTTGCGACGCGCCGCCGCCGGTCTGGCAGATGATGCTAGACAGCTGTGGGTATTTTCACGCCGCAATTGCATTTCACTGCTTTGTAGAGATTTGTTTTGATTCCGCTGCGGCTGGTGTCATTGTTTCATGCAAATACCATGTTGAGGTATTGTAGTTTTCAGATCGGATTAGTGAACAACAACTCAGTGGGCAAGCTGTTGGAAGGATTCAAGTACATGTGGTTTCATTACCGTAAAATTAAATGGAGACCAAAATAGCTGTATGCAAATGTGTTGAAATTTATTCTCCATTTAAAAGTGCGAAGCTCTCACATGAATGTTGATTTTGCAAAATGTTTTTTGAATTTGTCAAGTGAGTTGATTGCGAGAGGGTGGACGGGCATACATATCTTATTTGCTTCTCTTTGGGTAAAAGAGTTTTAAAGAGTCAGTGCCTTAAAACAAAGAAATATGCTCAACTGCTGCGGAGCATCACTTTCTGGTCCTAATTAAATTTAACAACATCCAAGTAAATATTAATGTTACATGTGTACTACATGTAACATAAAAGCAGATATGTATCAAAACCTTTTACAAATTTCTAGTATGTGACGTAAAAACAGCCATTCGAATACAGGAGAAACAGAAAGTATCTAAATTCTTAGAAAGAACTTCATATCCCATTTTTTTCTTGAGAAGGGATAGTGGATATGTTAGTCGATGTCAGAATATATTAATATCTTGGGGCATTTTTACTACATAAAACATTCAGTTGAAAACCAACATTTCAGAATTTTTAATTTAAAAACATGTTCCTTAAATTTTAACAAAGAAAACCTAAAACGAGATTATCGAGTGGAATCATGAAAATAAATAAGTCGTTTCGAGGTGCATTTGTTCTTAAAATATTTTATAAAGAATTTTTCAACTAGTGAGCTGAAAAAAGTTTAAACCATTTCTTTTTTAAATAAATATAAGAAATAAAGATTCTTTACATGATGTTTATTTATTTATTTCTCTACGACCTTTTCAGTCTACAGATAGGAAGCGTATATTACAACAGCGTTTTGGTACTTAATCTAATTACAAATTTAATTTAAATACCTAAATAAATGATTCTTAAAAACATTTCTAGGCATACATATATACTAAAGAACCAGAGTACAAGTCATTAAAAAGCTTACAGGAGTAAGAAATAGGTTCCCGGGATCCATAAACGGTTCTGTGACGCCTTTCGAAAAAAAAGTGACCTAGGTCTTAGTGCCCTTGAGGGCGCATTCAAAGTAATACTAAGAAGAAGATTCTCACAATCAACAGATTCGAATAAGACATCACGAAGAAACAAAACATTATACATTTTCCTTCTTGACTCAAGCGACTGCAAACCTAATGGTACACACTAATTGGACTCTTACGAGATACGATAAGCTGATCCATCTTAAAAAAAGCTAGGAGATGCAGAGCGCAAAAAATTCTTTTGAACTCGTTTAATCCTTGAAATGTAATTTTGAAAATAGGGGTTCCAAACCACACAGGCGTATTCTAAAATAGGGCGAACCAAGCTGCAGTATATGGACTTACGAGTATACGGATCTTTAAATTCCCCTGAGTTTCTTTTTAAAAACCCCAGCATCAAATTAGCCTTAGCAACAGTGGCTTGCTAAGGCCCAAAATTGAGCTTTCCATCAAAAACAACACCAAGATCCTTGAAATCATGAACAACATTAATGGGAGTTCCATCGATATGGTAATCAGGGACAATATGACAAGGACAATGTTCTGTTGTACGCCATACAAGCGCATTTGGAAATATTTACCTTAAGGTAATTTAAATTACATCAGCGGCAAAAAGCAACCAGATCATGTTGCAGGAGATGACGGTCACAAATTGAAGAAACTCTAGCATAGAACTTAACGTCATCGGCATACATAAGACAGTGACCGAACTTCAAAACACTGGGTAGATCATTTAATAAAAATAAGATATAATAATGGACCCAAATGACTTCCTTCAGGCACCCCTGAACTTACGTGTATAGCCTTAAAAAGAAAGTTTCCAACAATTTCATGTTGACAACGGCCAGTAAGGTAAGATTTTAACCACTCGAGAGCATTTGAACAAAACCCAAAAGCCTTCAATTTGTAAAACAAAATCAACAAGTTTACCCTACTGAGAGCTTTGACAAAATCGGTGTAAATAACATTAACTAAATAAGATTTTTCTAATGAATTTATTCAAAAATTAATAAACTCAACCAAATTAGTAGTTGTGGACCTTCCTTTACAGAGTCCATATGCTGAGTAATCGAAATACAATTTTTAAGAAGAAAACTAAGTTTATCCTGACCAAACAGTCTAATAGTTTAGGAATAATTGACAATTTGGTGACTGGCCGATAGTTAGAAACTATATCCTTCTTACCTGATCTAAAAATCGGGGTAATAATCCATAACTTCCATCATCATCATTTTCGAATGCCGCTTATCCTTTAAAAGCGGAGCGAGGGTGGCTAAATGGTCCTTCCATCTTTCTCGATCCTCCGCCACCAACTCAAGAGACTCCGGCGCAATCCCCAGGCGAGACTCAGAGAGGTTCTTTACCTGATCCCACCACCTGTTTCTTAGCCTACCATGGGGGCGACGCGCTCGCATCTCGGCTAGCATGACCTGTCTAGGAAGTCTGTCAGGGGGCATGCGAACAACGTGTCCAAACCATCGAAGAATCGATCGCTCCACTCGAAGAAGTAGCTGCTCAACATTAAGATTCCTTCGAATATTGAGGTTTCTCACTCTGTCCCTTAGAGAGTGAGAAACGTGAGTATTCGTAGGAATCTTGACTGACGTTTCTCACTCTCTAAGGGACAGAGTGAGAAACGTCAGTAACTTCATAACTTCCATTCTTCCAGGAAAATACCGGAAGCAAGGGATTTATTAAAAATTATTGAGAGGGGAACACAAGGAGAATCAGCACAATGTCGAAGAACTATCCGGGAAAACCCTAAAGGTTTACGAATCAGGTTCATCTGGCGCAACAAAAAAGTTTAAGCACTCAACTAAAGAAGGAAGTGAGCTAAAAAGATTTTCTTCAAGATTTTGGTTATTACCAGAATTTTAAATGCCCTGAAAGAAATCAGCAAACATATCACAGATATCCTTAGAATCGCTAGAAGTTTTACTGTCAAGATTCATAACTGTAGGAAAACCCATGCTACTCTTCTTAGAATTTAAAAAGCTCCAAAATTTTTAGGATTATTTTTGAGATCGTGTTCAAGGGATTGAACGAAATTAGTATACAAAATTCGAGACAAAAACCAAAACTCTTTTCTCAAACGGAGAAAAACTGCATAATCATCCTTGGAAGAGGATACTTTGTACTTCTTGTGCGCAACCGTTTTAGCATTTTTAAGTTTTACTAATCGAATATTATACCAAGCTGGACGGGAGTTTGCTTCAGAGAAAACCGATGGCACACAATCCCATCGGTTTTTAAGACTGATGTTTTTTTTATTTTTAGATCAGGCGGTTACGACTTTGAGAACCCTTCAAATGGGAAACCGTATCGCGAATGGATACATAATAAAAGGACAGAGAGGGAAAGAAATTTGTTCTTGCACTGTATGAGGTGAAAGTCTTGGAAAGTTGTAGGAAAATGGGAGATGTTTTTTGTCTACTTTTAGGTGGTCCGTCCAAAAATGGCAAAGGACCTCTCAATGGTATCACTTCGTTTTACGTGTGTCCGTTCGAAAGGTGAAATTTTGTATACTTATAAACTCCATGAAAAAAGCATATAAGGGCAGTTTCATTTTTAAGCACTTTAATTTCAGTTTTAAATTTTGTTGGTAAAGAGGACAACAAGCGTTTTGGCACACATCTAAAAATCTAGAAGAAAATTTACATATGCACTTACCAGATATTGAACCTTCATAATAGAATTTTTGCAAAATATTAAAAAGTTTATGAGAAATAGGGAAATGAAAATATGTGCCAGTGTGCAGCATGTGTAGGGTCATAACGAACTATTTTATTCAAAAAGTCGATATTGGGCAAACACAAAAAGAAGCTTCAGGGTAGGCAAAGGCTAAAATCAAATTTCGAATAAATGATTTTATAACTGCCGTTACACGTATTTTCGCAAACCAAGAAAAAACGTAAGAAACCGCGAAGCTATAAAGACCAAATGATCGGAAAAAAAATTACACATATCAAAAAATATTATAAACTAGCTGATTCGACAGACGTTATCCTATCGAAGCTTAGAACATTCAATTCGAACTGGAATAAATAATACAAAAAAAATATATCAGAAAAGTTACTTTCGTTGTCCCTAATTCTATTACCCAAATAACACTTAACACTAATCTTGGCTTTCACCTCGGTGGCAGACATCGCAAATCATAATAATGTGTCTTTCAACTTCACACTTTCAAAGCCTGACAGAAGTATCGACATAAGCATTGAAAAAGTCAAGAAGCAAGAAAAACTCATGAGAATCAAAGATCAAGTATAGTCTGTGTCTGCTCTATCAAGAAGTAAAGCCTACTTAGTGTCATGAAGCCTATGTAGTCAGTCTTCGAAACAAAACTCACCCTTGCATGTTCCTTACTGTCATCAAGTGCCACTAAAACTTATTTCACTGCTCTGAAGATCGGGCAATTATGTCATGAAACCGAGCATTCGTAGTGGAATGTAACTCGCTGGACTTCTACAATAACGCCATTTCTTATCCTTAATCTCTCGCTGCACTTCTACAGTAACGCCATTTCAATCCTTAAACAAAAGTCGATAAAATCACAATAAATCTCGGTTGATGAAAAGAAAACAGTAAAATTTACTTTTATCCGTGCCATCCATTTTTTTTATGAGCCTATTACAAAGCCCTTAATTAGAATATTGAAAAGCAGAATTTTCAAGATAACTGAGTGCTACAGTGTGTACGCAGGCGTTACAGTCCGTAAACTACGTCCATATTGTAAAATACTGATAAATTATTGTTATTTTTTGACATTTAATAGAAAGTGCAAACTTCGAAAAAGGGCGTGGTCAAACCGCCCTAATTACAAACTATCAATATTATAACACAGTAATTGCCAGTAACGCTCAAATGTATGTAAGAATGCATTTTTTTGTTTCCAATTGAAATTTGTTGAATAATCGACCCCTAAAAGGAGGCGAGCGTGGCTAGAAACTTTGTAAAAACGAAATCTCGAATGAAGTTTCGTTTACCTTACCTGCTAATTTTTTTTTTCTTTTTTTAAATAAGGCTTAAGGCCAGTCGAAATTACGTTTTTCTAGAAAATTTTAGGTTTTTCTTAAATTCTGCTTCCAAATGTGGGCGTGGTCCAAAGTCTTGTATAAACAAAATGTAGAACTAATATATTCTTAACATATGTGTTAAGTAAATTTTTTTCGATTTGGAACAAAATAATTGAATAAAATGCATTTGAAAAATTACCCTTTAAATCAATGCCACACCCACTAGGGGGGGTAAAGCGATTAAATTTTTATTTGGTTTATCTTACAATAAACAGGAGATAGTTAATTCTTAATTTCCGGCTTTTCCGTCTTACAGCTTTAAAAGCTTTTCCGGCTTTTCCGTGTTACAGCTTAAAAAGCTCTGGAGGTAGTTGCACAATTGCACCGGCTTTGGGCGTGCCTTTAAGCGGACTTCAAAATTTCTTACGTTTGCGCTACTTCGTATAACAATGCTTTTATGCACCAAACTTCAGCTTCCTTCCTTAAAATTTAAGGCCTAAAAACGTGTGACATACAGACAACTGGATGAACGGTCGAACATGGCTTATTCGATTCAGAATTCGGCCCTAAGGTCTTGGGGGTCTATCACTATTATTCCACCGTGTTACAAGCTATGTGAGTATGTGGGTATTTAAAATAAAAAAAATTGAGCATAGAATTATAACACGAGCTCTAAAAAGGAGTCTTTTTATCTTCAAAAAGATCTTCTTTAGCTTATTATGACGGAGAAATTATAAACAATAATTTGGAAAAACTCTAAAGAGTGCTGTATCTACGCCAAAATATAAAAATCGGTTTTCCTAGGAAAAAAAACTTCTATTTTTTTAACTTTAAGTTCTCTTTCGTTTTTTTGCTTTATAAGCTCTGGCTTATTTCAGCGAGCCATTTATTAGTCTTTAATAAGTTTTGGTATTTTGTAGGTTTTGTCTCTAAATTTTAAACAGATTTTAAATTAAAATTCTATATGTTATACGAAAAAATAGCAGACTTGAGGGTTTTTGTAATGAAAATCTTTTTATGCTTCGAGTTTAAATCGAAAAAAATTTTCCCCCTAAAAAGCAACTTTCACAAGGGAAAAGAATTTACTTTCAAGGATCAAGAGGCTATGATTTAAGTCATTTGGTCAACTGCTTAGCATTTGTATTTTTCCCATAATAAAATAAAAACTATGAAACGCACCTAAGACCATTATTAAGGAAGGGATGAAAAAAAACTTAGTCAATGGTTTTCAAAGAAGAATTGCAGACAAGATGATCCCTTTCCCTTAAAAGTCTTTACTCCTATAAAATAATCTTACATCTTTTGTGCAATGATAATGTCATAATTGAGAAAAGGACATTATTCCTTGGTATCCCCCATCCCATTGCAGCACTTTTTTTTAATTTTCAAAGACTTTTTCTAAGTATCAAACTTTATTAGGAACTCTACTTGCAAGGGACTGCAGACTATTTCATTTACTTTAGAATAATCGCACACTGTTTTACATTCCCTGCAATCCCTTTACCATAGGCCATCAAAAGTGGTGTAATTGTGAATTTCCTTGAAGCGCTTAGCATAGCTTATTACATTCAAAAGCAATTTTCAAAACCAGATGAAGCCAATTTACAGTATATCGCCTTAGTTCACAGACAGGACTTAATCTTGTATGTATAATTTTCTCTTGCTGAAAAAAAAAATTACTTGATAATAAAACACCCATGACATAGACCACTATTTTCTAGGAAGACTTTTAAAAATTGCGTCGTTTCATTTGCCTCAAAAAATCGTTTAAGTCAAGTGTAATGGCGTTATCCTTTTTTGTCGAAACCTTTGTAGTGTTAAGCTATTATTCTTGCATCAAGAACGTTCCTAATGTTGAAGTGGTTACCTTTGTGTTTAACTTACAGAACCATCTCGTCTTGGAATTGAACAGAATAATGTAAGGTTTATTGCACACGTAATTTATCGCCGGCAATAATAAGACTAAAAACCTAGTAAGACCAAAAATATAAAAAAATGTTTGCCATAGAAATTTGGAAAAAACATTTACGACTCTCCAGGACAGCATCAACTTTTTCTTTGGCAGGATCCCAGACAGACATAGCACCAGCCTCTCGGGTGTCATCGTTATTACTCCCTGTGGCCAGTTTTAAAATATATCTTTCATTTTATGCAGGGAGCTATTATCCTTTTCGCCTCATTCTGTGCCTGTGTTCTTCTTCTACTCTCGCAAAGCCGGACAAAGACTGTGTCTATAATTCACTCAATTGTACATGTACGTATCTGCAGTGCAGTTGACAGGCATTTCTAAAACACATACTTTGTAATATTATCCCTCGTTTAATCCTGTATAGATACGAAGTCCCTCTGATGCGAAGCACCTCAGGCAGGCGTACTTTCCACTTTTCAATGAAGATAAATTCTTTGATTGATTGAATTGCTATGCCTCAGCTATGAGATGAGGACATCATCGACGATATGGTAAACTTACATGAATGATTATACAACAGGAGCGTTGACAATCAATTTACAGGCTTTAGCGAGCATTTCTTCTTGCTTTTTTTTCATTGCAAGATGAAGTACTCTTCGTTTAGTCCTTTGGGGGGATACGCAGGTAGAGGAACGCATGTCATATTGTACACGAGTATTAATGAAAAAACCATTAGGATATACGAAGTGTAAAAGTGTCTTCGTTTTTCATTTCTCATTTTGTTGATGAATTTTTATCCTGTTTCCACTTCATTTAATGATTTGTTGTCTTGGGAGTTTGAATGGATTTCCGTACACACATGGATGTGAGGTCTTTTAAAGAGCTCAGGTTCCTCAGTTTATTTTAAAAACATTTTTATACATTAATCTAATAAAATGGTTTTGAATGGCACCCTAGTGACTTTTTTTTAGAATTGAATCGCTTTTCAGATGATTTGATTTCCAAGGGACAAAGCCTTGACAGAGGCGATAGGTTACTGTGCGCACCTAGGGAGTAGAATAGCCCTCTTCAAAAATAAGTACCCACAGACGATTATCATGAGCAAACAAGTGAGTCCCTATCGAATGTTATAAAAGATTAAATTTTTTTAAATGGGGAACAAGCATCAAGGCCCCGCCGCCAGTCATTAAAATCCCAAAGTACTCACCACTACCAGCTAACACGAAGCTTGTCATACTCGTACTTACATACACTCGTATCCACATAGCACCGTGCCATATCTTCCCTATAACGATGCGATGCTGTCTGTGCCGTTTTCCATGCATATTCCCTTAGTCCTGGTTCGATCGTCTGTTTTATCTAAAGGCTTATGTACCCAACAGTACACCTAGCATTTCATAGAAGTCTCTGTTGGTTATGCAGCAACATGGTGCGATAAGTCACTTTGCTTTTAATGGGAAGCACACTTAACCTTTGCTGACCCTCAGCAAAGCCGTTTATATCTGCAATGCTACAATAGGTGTTTCCCTTGATGATGCTCTTGACTGGAGTGCTATATGCACGGACACTGGTAAGCTGTGTGGGTGGATGAACTCACAAGTGCCCAAGTGTTATAAATTGACCTTTATGACCAAGTTAAGATGCACTTGCACTTAGCCAAACACTAACGTCCTCTTAAGATAATTGAATCACAATAAATAAAGCCTGGCCTCTATCTCTCGGGGTGGATATCCCTTGGACCGGATAACTTTTCGTGTTGCACTATCGAGTTGCGGTCAAGGATGTTTTCTCATATAGGGGGCACTCGGTTCTCTCGTCTTGCATCCTTTATGGGTGCGGATTAATTAATAACTTCTTAATGCACTATTATGCGGGAGTCTCATGGTACTCGTTGTACCAGCCGACGTATTTTGAGACACTCTGGTTAGAATAAAATTAAAAGTTCCACTAAATCTCTAAAATGCTGTCCTTTTTGGAATGGGGAAACTTGGTAAGGAGCTCAGTTTTAAGGAAAACTTAAACTGCATTGTGCAAACATTGAAGCTGGATTTAATGAAGAAATGTTTACCAGCTGTTTGCACATGAAATTGGAAAGTTCTTCGGCAGCTTCTGAAGCTTGTTTTGGCGAGTAAACAAAGATATTATACGAGGATTAGTTAGATGAAGTTAGAAAGATAATTAGCTAATTTCATTTAAATTGCCAGCCTAATATGGTTTGCATGTAGCTTAAGGGTTGAAGAAATGCAAGAGATCGTCTGAGCCCGCCATCGATTTATGTGCTGAGAGGAAATACCAAGACGAACAAGGACGAAAGTTTCAGTTCGCTTTGATCTACTAGATGATGGCTTCTATGACACATAAATGTCGAATCGGAAAGTCTCTCTAGGTAAATGAGTGTCAAGCATTATTCAAACCTCTTAGACGACGGCCATAAAGTAGTTCTTATAGCCCTAATCGTTATTATAACCTGGGACTGCAACCTACTACAGAAGCCCAACACACCATCAGGGTACCCTGGGATCGCGGAGGGAAAAAGGCTTGTTGTCTTGTGGTCGTGTGGTTTTGTGGTATTATGGTTTTGTGGTCTTGTTGTCTTGTGCTCTTGTGATCTTGTCGTCTTGTGGTCCTGTGGTCTTGTGGTCTTGTGGTACTATGGTTTAAGTGGTCTTGTTGTCTTGTGGTCTTGTGGTCTTGTGGTCTTGTGGTCTTGTGGTCTTGTGGTCTTGTGGTCTTGTGGTCTTGTGGTCTTGTGGTCTTGTGGTCTTGTGGTCTTGTGGTCTTGTGGTCTTGTGATCTTGTCGTCTTGTTGTCTTGTGGTCATGTGGTCTTGTGGTCTTGTGGTCTTGTGGTCTTGCGGTTTTGTGGTCTTGTGATCTTGTGGTCTTGTGGTCTTGTGATCTTGTGGTCTTGTGGTCTTGTGGTCTTGTGGTCTTGTGGTCTTGTGGTGTTGTGGTCTTGTGGTCTTGTAGTCTTGTGATCTTGTGGTCTTGTGGTCTTGTGGTCTTGTGATCTTGTGTTCTTGTGGTCTTGTGGTCTTGAGGTCTTGTGTTCTTGTGGTCTTATGGTCTTGTGGTCTTATGGTCTTGTGGTCTTGTTGTTTTGTGGTCTTGTGGTCTTGTGGACTTGTGGTATTTGGTCTAGCAGGCTTGTGTCTTGTGGTGTTGTGGTCTTGTCGTCTTGTGGTCTTGAGGTCTTGCGTTCTTATAGTCTTGTTGTCTTCTGACGTTGTGGTTTTGTAGTCTTTTTGTCTTCTGTCGTTGTGGTTTTGTAACCTTTCATCTATGTTAAAATGTCTATGTTCGTATCTCGTTGCAAGCATTTATTTCAACTTTACACTATCCAATGAAATACATATTACTAGTAGTACCAAATTAAAGCCTATGTAGCTCTTGCTGTATAGTCTCTAAGTTATGACTCTTAACATTGATGTTTGTTAAATAAAATAATATAATAATATTAATTTAGCAGTAAAAGTGTTCAAGTGTTGTTTTCTTTTCTGTTTTATTTATCCAAAGTGAAAACAATATGTCATGAAGTCTAAAAATGTAACAATGTTTTTTTTTTGCAAACTACTTTATGAATGTAACAAAATTTTATAGAAAAAAAACAATAAAGGTCTCAGTGTACAAAGGACTTAAGTATGTATAAAATTTAGCTTTACAGTTTCTCAATTTATCAAATCAATTATAATTTTTCAGCAACGAATGATGTAAGAAATTTTACACAAATTGCAAGATTTACTCATTCGTTTTTTGCATGGTTTCCCCAGTTAAGGATGGTTTTGAAGTTTGTGTTTTTGAAAGTCTCGCAAATCTTTCTTACCGTGACAATAAAGTAGAGAACATGAAAGAAAGAATAGACGCTTTAACTCCTATTTCGGGCTAGTCTAGGAACATTCAATTTATTTGATTTATTTGGTTTGCTTTAAGGATAATAACTCACTATACTTTGTACACAGATACAAACTTAATAAATATTTAAAATTTCCTTTCATTTCTAACAATTTCAATAAAAAAAACAACAATATTTAGGATACGTACTCTCCATCTGATTTCTAATTCAATAAATTAAAAGGATAAGGGATCCATAAAACAGTAGTTACTGTTGAGGTCCTTAAAAAACTTGAATTCTATGATTCTCCCGATCGCAAACTAAAATATTTCCATTCGACATAATAGCAACTCCCTCGAGTCCTTTGAATTCACAATCCCCAGAGCCCCAGGAACCGAATGCCTTTAAGAAACTTCCATCTGGATTGAAGATTTGAATGCGATTGTTGCCAGAATCGGCAACAAAAATGTATCCTTGATCGTCGACAGCGACTCCTCTGTAAATATTTTTTTAATTATTTATTTAAATAAATTTCAATTCAACAATTAAATATTGACGTTTCGGAAATACCTTGGAAATTTGAATTGTCCATCATCAGATCCTTCTCCGCCGAAGGTGGATAGAACCTTGCCATTGACGTCGAATACCTGAATGCAAGAAACACCGAGGAAAATGAAATTTCAATACAGACGATTGCTTGCGATAATAATTACGAAATGCATGGTCGGGTGATATTGGTTTTTGGGTCTATCTTACCTGAATCCTGTGATTATTCGAGTCGGAAACAATTACTCGATTCGTATTCGAAACTGCTATATAGTGTGGATGTTCCAGTTGTCCTTCGCCACGGCCACATGAACCAAACTTACCAACGAAGGATCCATCCGATTGGAAAACCTGCAATGTAGGCAAAATTTCCTTAAGCATCAGAGCATAAACAAATAGAAATATTAAGTTATTGAGCTATCGAAATTTAGGTAGAATGGAAAGGACTATTTATTTTATGTTTTGTATAAATTAGCAATTTTCCTGGGACTTAAACATTTGAGAATTTATTTGCCTTAATGTTTGGTTATAGATTTTCAAACAGAATCTTTACTACAGTTGCACAATCTGATTTTTTCCAGCATCTCAACTGACGTGCTAAATCTAATTTGTAAAACTTGTTTTACGTTTAAACAATCCTCTTGTTTGATTGCCAGATTTTCGCCAAGGAGTTAACATAATTTTTTAACGTCATGTCACAGCACATGTAGGTATATCTCGAGTTATACTAATATTTGAACAATTAGCATCGTGGGACAAGTTTGAGAAGAACTCCACTGTCAAAGTCTCAATATTTTGACAGTGTCCTGTCAGATTAATTCGAACAACAGAAAAACACATCACAGACAACAGCCACGAAAGATGGGTACATCCAGGCACACTTTGCTTTGCTCAATACAAAGGCTGCTACTTAATTTATGTGTTATTAAAAAACTTTGCCAAAGAAATTGCAAAGGACATATTTATAGAGAAAAAAACCTCATATTCAAATCGATTTGATTTTCATTATTTAATCTTTTATTTACATACCGACATATAAGTTGGCACCTTAGTAAAAGAAATAAGTTCCGAAAGGCAAAAACTGAACAGGATCTCTCTACAGTAAGCCTCCTTAAGTAAAAGTATAAAAAGGCACACTCGGCAGAAAACTAAATATGCGGAGGACACCTAACCTCCCGTCGAGGTGCCAAGTTGGATTAGGGAAAGATGATTCTAACAAAGGATTTTCCCAGAGCATTAGGTGCCAATTATGAAATTGAGGGACCGCGAATTATTTAACGAACTCATGTTGATCGGTAAAACCAGCGAGTTTTGCTCGGAAGTCAAGTTCTTGGGAATCCTGAATTCTAATGATCTTAAACTGCTTTAATAACTGGGCTGAAGGCCCCGTATAAAATACTGGTTTTACCTAGTTTTACCACCAGTGATAGTTTGCATTTGTCTGGTTGACAAGACTCACAGCAAAGTCAAAGAGCCGGAACAGGTCTAACGTTTAGTTGGGATATATCCCTAAAGGGCTGTTTGTATTCCACATCCCTCACAAATACACCTCATCTACAGAATCAGTTCTGGTTTGTTCTGGTATGGCCTTGGTAAAATCTCACCCATTTTCAGGCTTCAGTTATTGCCATCAACAGTCAATTGTGCCAGAATAAACCTGAGTCAGGCCGAAGTATATTTAGTGAACACCTCTATGAGTTGCTACGACGTTTTCGGAGCTCAGGTTGCGGGTTCTCCGGCTCCGGAAGTATCTGGTCCCACAGGTTGAGGGTCGTTACGTCGAGATGACTTCCCAGCCACGTAATGAAAACTCTAATTCCAAAGCGAGAACAATCCCTAGAATTTAGACTGATTTACTGGTGACAAATGCAAACGAAACAAGGACAATATGCTTCGGATCTGCACAAGAAATGTTGGGTCCCTGAATAGGCCACGTGTTGCCGAGTAACTATCTGAGGCCCAGAACGACTACAAGGCACAGATATGACTGCCATCCAAGCATGAAACGTGGCCGGGGAAAAGAAGGATGAAACACGGCATACTTACAACGGGCGGTGGATGCTACCGGCAACCTTTTGGTTGCTTATTGGTACGCTTTTTGGATGTGGTTTTGTCGTTGGAGGCAGACCTGAGCGAACCACTCACGACGACCTACATCGAGGATAGATTTGCCAACATAGGCTCATTATATGAGGCGCGGAGTGTCATAGGAGAAAGATGACGACTCCAAGGATATGCTCTTCTACTAGCTCTTGGCCAAAGCTTTTGAGCAGTGCCCTAGCGACGGCATAGGTTGTTACAAAAGATTTAAGTGCCAAGCTTAAAAGGGAGGTCATATTTGGACTCATCTTCAACGCCAAGAAATTGAAATGCTGTGGACGAAGTTTGACGTCGGTCAGCAGACTATTATCGCAAGAGATTGCCAGGTTTTTCTCCAACCGAGTCTCTCAACCAGCATCAAGTTTCGATAGCCAGTGGCAAAATTGTCAAAATGCCATGCCAAGAGAGTTGCTATCTCCGAAACTGGGTTTCACATGACCACCACGACGAAACCCCTGGTTTGACGATGAGTTCTGGCAGTCACATGCAGCTAAGCAGAAAGCATACAAAGGACTCTTCACAGAAGGACTAGATCTAGGGAGATGCTACCTACAACAGGAATGAGGTTCTAGAGCTTTCCCACAAAATCAAAAGGCCCTGCCTAGGGGATGAAAATCAAATGGAAGCCTGTAATGACTATCAAGGGAATATTGTAGGATTTGAAAAAACCATTTCTGCAAACTGTATACAGACGGACAAAATGATCATACAACCCGAGCGAAGAAATTATCGACGAAGAATACGAACGACACCGACCATCCGACCTAGATGAACAGATGGTATGGGTCTAAGCTTGGGTACAGCAAAGCAGGCGGAGCCGAAAGTCTAGCTACCAAACTTTTTAAATCCGCTGGCGATGAGCTGGGTACGAGCATGTACCAGCTCCTGGACAGTTAATCTGCACGTTCGTTTGCTACAGTGCCATACTATGACTTGAGTCACTTCGCAACCTTTTCTCAGTTGTAGAAGCTTGTAGCCAAATCAATTGTCTTGATGGCGGCTTGGCTAATGTTTTATTTCTACGTTGTGTCACGTCCGAGTCCGAGGTCCTTTGCAAGCCTCTAAGATAAAGGTAGTAGTTCCATCTAATATTAAAGCAATTTTCCTGCATATTGGCGATAGGTTCATCTGAGCTCACACAGAATCTCTGCACTGGAAAAGGTCAACCTTAACATTCACTTAACTACAGACCAAAAATTTTTTACTTAGCTTTCCTCAAGCACTTCGTTGAAGGGATTTTTTGAAAACATCTCACCAAACCTTATCCAATGTGTATTGTTTAAATTTAGTCTAAAATCATTTTTGTTTTTCCTTTATTTGCACTATTCAAGCAAATTAAACTATTCCCAGGACACGCAACACAGACACACCAATTTGCATTTACCTGCATAAGTATTATGCAAATCAAATTGCGTTCGCAACATACCTGAACTCTGTGGTTTTCTTTGTCGCAGACATAGATAAACCCTAAGGCATCAGTGGTAACGCCCCACGGGTAATTGAATTTACCATCTGCTGTACCCTGTGAACCGAATGCTCGCAGGAATCTGCCCTGCGGATCAAGGACTTGAATGCGATGATTATATCTGCAAAGACAAAGCATTTCGCAAGCAAAACAATTTGATTAGTCAAATTCAGATCAATTGAATTACACTGGCGATGCGATGCCAGCATCAAGGACTCTTACCTGTCGGCTATGATGTACTGGCCGATGCGGTTGACAGCAACACCGGCTAGGCAGTCGAACTCACCCTCACCGTTGCCGTACTCGCCGAATTCCTTAACGAAAATGCCATTGGAATCGAAAACTTGTACGCGATGATTCGATGAATCCGCCACCACGATGCTATTGTCTGGGCCGACGGCTAGGCCGCGTGGCCATGTAAAGGATCCGGGCTCGCTCCCCCGGCCCCCCAATTGGAACAGCTGCTGACGCTTGCGTAGGTATAACTGTCTAGGGGAAGTACCTGCTACTCCTGTTATACCGGCTGCTACCGTAGGGGACGTAGGGGAGCCTAGCCCGTTTTTTGAATCGTCGTCCGATGATGCGATTTCGTTTGCCTGACGCAATGGCAGGCCTAGGCTCAATCGGCGCGATGCCGACGATGATGAAGTGGCCGATGTGCCACTCGACGATGGTAAATGACTGCTGGTTGAGGGTGCGTCACGTGAACTGTCCTTAGCGGTCTTATTGCCGTATTTGTTCTTGAGGTATCGCGCCCATGAGCTTAGAGCCTCACCATCCTTGTTGGCGGCAGCGACTGCGCTGCGGTCAGGCGAGTTGTCACGAGACTTAAGTGCGTGCGATGAACGGCTGCGTGCTAGGTCGGAGCCTCCCGAATAGGACGAACCGCCGTATCTAAAAGGAAACAGAAGCGGCGTTCGTTAGATGATCATGAGAGGTAGGTCTGCTGAGAGTGTGAAGTGATTTAATTGTATGTAGCAGTCAGTACTTTTTTTTAACAAAATTCGTTAACGAAAAAAATATATAAACAACGAACGCGAACGACAAAAAAAATAACAAAAAATAATTAACAACGAATTACGATAACGATAACGATCAAACGAAAACGAAAACTTAACGAAACAATGAGAGTGATTGTGATTAATGTTTTTAATTTTAAGTAAAAACGAAATGAATAAAAATAAAAAACTAAAGCGGTGGTCGAGAAATGTCACTAATCACTAATTTTAACTATTTGAAAAAAAAAAAAAAATATTGTAAACCAAAAATGTACTCTAATTCCGATTGCTAAATTTGGTTAATATTAGTATGTGTTTTTAAGGTTGTAATATAGAAGTTAGAAAAGTAGTAGATCTAAAGTGGTAGTAGTAGTAGTAGTCTGGAATCGCACCTTGAAGCTAAATAAGCAGATGGTGAAGCAGTTGTTGCCGTAACAACATCATCAAGATCGTCATCTTCGTTTCCCAAAACATGTGATGATCGGCTGCGTGCCAATCGATTGCGGCGTTCCTTCATGGCAAGGTAGCGTGAACGACCTGTACCATAGCGGCTGTCTGAGTCATCTCCAGTTCCGTTGGCATCATCGTCTGGCTGAACGATGGCACTGCTCTTGCTCTTATTTAAAAAGCGGCTTGTATAGCTGCAAATTATTTTTTTTTTTCGTTGATATTTTTTATGGGATCATTTTTTTTTATTTTTTATATATATGTACATTTTTTTATTATTGTTGAATTTTAAAAATATTTTGCAGCCAAGGTGATTTTTTACGTATTTTGTTATTTAAATTTGCCTTTATCTACAGCTAAACAACATAATTAAAAAAAACAATTGAAGGGTGAAGTGGAGCCATAGGACAGCAGGTATTGAAGGAATTGGATAGTTGGATAAGTGGCGGTTCAATTAGAATTTGTTTTTATCTATTTTAAGGTGATTTTGAGATTTTACTTTTTACTGGAAAAAAAAAATTGGACATCAATTTAAACGGCGATGGTCTGAACTTTCACGAAAGTTGTATTTTTGAGGAACATTGATGAACACTGAGCTATTTTAATGCTTCATATACTATCCCAGGAGCTAATAGGAAAGAACCTCATGTTAAAACCAGACAAAAACCAGATCCTTTAAAAAACATTGTTACTCCTGAAAGACAACGAATACATCGGTTACCAGAAATACATGCCACGGTTGATGACTAATCAACAAACAGAAAAAGCGGAACTTCTAAAAAAGAACGTACTTCGCTATTATTTAGGGTTCTCTCGGCTAAAGATAGCTGGATTTTGGGTTTTAACTGAACTTAAACTTTAGGTTTCTTGTGTATACGCGAGTCTGAGGACAAGCTCATAAAAAGAAATCCAATCGCATTTTTTCACATGATCTTTGTTGACCACTTAGCGCCAGAAAAAATATATTGAAAGAGGTAATCATTTCACCTGATGTGTGACAAGCTCAGCTAACTTGGCCAAGCCACATCTTTTACACATCAAAATATTCAATTTTATGCTAAAACTTTCGCAAAGATCCCAAAATAACTCAAGAAAGGCCCAAGCGCTGCGATGTTAATTGATGATTCCGGGTCGTTTACCCAACAACAGCTTTTGGCTTAAAAGACGCCACAATGGTGCACAAGGCTTACCCTATCTTCTTGACTCACGCTTAATTCAAAATTTTTTTACTTTGCCTTTTGGGCATTCGACTCGACCACTGAATTGAACGGATTTAGCCGTATTAACCCAACCCATTACGTAAATGTTTAGTTTATGACCAACATTTGGCTATTAAAAACACGTACCGTTCTCACCTCTCATTGAATCTACCGTCTTGCCGAAAATATAAGCAACAGTCGAGTCAAGACAAGATAAGATTAGATTATTAGCCTTTCTGGGGTCCTGGTACTGCGATATCGGGTCATGATTAGTGAAGAAAGGACAGACAAAGTCTTCATGGGCCGGTGATAGTCCGATGCGATTTAGCTGTTTTTTCAGTTTGCATTAAAAATTCCAGCGATCATATTTAAATTAGCCCCGTCAAGATTGGTCAGCATATACGACCTCCTGGGCAGAGGATTTTTTGGAGGAATGATGTCCAGGTGATTAAGGCCAATCTTTGTTTGATTCAATTCTTGTTAGGTTTTAAGTCAAGTCTGAACAGTCCTGTACTGACTCCACAAAAGTGTTCTAGTATATCATCCGGGGCCTTATTTTCGCAGACTAGACGGCATATCTACAAGGATCTGGTGCCTCTGTTTACAGTGTGTTCTATTTCTGAGTTCCAGTTGAACTAGCTTGTCACGAACTTTCCTTGAGAATTCAATAAAGTCCCCAAGGGTCGAAGGAGGAAATTTTATTGATTTCATTTTGTAAACGGGACAATAGTCGTTTTTTTAGAAATTAAAAAAAAAACAAATAGAGTGGCACTGTTGCGGTGAGGTAAGAGCCATATTCTCAACAATGTATGCTGTGTGTGTCAATTTCTTCACATACAAGGGGACCTAAAATATTTTACCGAATACGAACGGCACTTTGAGATATTTTTCAAATGAAAGCTTAGAGGGCTTGTAAAACCCTCGCAGAGGTGGGGACCGAGTCTTTTTTTCGGTGGATGATGATAGTATTTGAACCCCCACCACCTCCAACGTAGTAAGCACACACACTAACCAATAACATGGCACCCAGTTTTGGGATTTAGGGGAATCTTTGTTGCACTATCTCTGAGCTACGTGAAGTGCGAATTGCATTGATTCTGACACGGTGCTTTCGAATTAGCAACTGATAATGATCGCTTTATCCTCGGCATGTAGTTAGGATCAGATTAGATCGTCAACGACAAGGGATCAAGACAGGCAAGAGGCCGCCCCTATAGGACACCCCCACGATTTTATCGCCAAGATATTCGCTTCATCGGTGAGGGTTTGGATTATTCTTCCATCAAACATTGATATGATCCATCTTCCTATAGAGTTAAGGATAGATTTATTTTAATGAGGGCTCTGTTTCTTGATTCTTCAATCCTGGCAACTAGGTCGTTGAGGTAATATTAACCAGGTTGATATAGGCACGTTGAGACTATTAAGAGGAGAACTCTTCACTGTTGTGTCCCGTATGTTTCGATCAAGGAACTTGCCCTCAGGTTTTATCCAAACTTAATTATTTATTTTAGTTCCTGATTCCCCTTATGAAAAGTATAGTACCTCTAACATTACCTACGCGCAATCATTTGTGGATTTTCAGCGATTTCTTTTTAATCTCACAGACTATTTTCCAGTTGACTGCATTCGCCCTCCACAGGTCTACACCATTTGTTTCTAGGTCGGCTGGCTCTTCTGTCACCTTCAGTCAATGGTGATTGCATTGTATTGCATTATCTGGTATGGAGTTTGTCACCCTTCCAATGACTTTTACCATTCCACTGCCATCTAAGCCTTTGAATAATAGTGCATAATTGTGCAATGTTGGCCTTCAATATACGGTTTATCTAAAAAATAAATGCCTTGAGGCTTCTTCGTAATTGTGGCAGCCGCTTTCAAGGTGCTGCACCCATTTATAAATAAATAAATAGAGGGGCGCGACAGCTCGAGGTGAACCAGAGCCAACTTCTCAACAATGTATTTTGTGTGTGTTAATTTTTTCACATACCCCTTGTATGTGACCTAAAATTTTTTGCCGAATCCAAACGTGAAAGAAGTTTTTCAAGACAATTGATACTCTCGGAGGGCTTATCAAACCCTCGCGGAGGTGGGGACCTTGAAGTAGAACAAGTCTTTTTTTTTCAGGTGACGATGGCAGGATTTGAACCCAGACCTCCGGCGTAGTAAGCACACACAATAACCACTACGCCACAGCACCCCACATATACGCTGCACCCATATACAATAGTATAATAATACAGACTTGGCATTCGACATTTGCTTTTTCATACCTCGAACGCTGAGTTGGTTATGCCATCCAGATTTGAAGTTCCAAGTTTGGGTTCACCATCCAGTAGACACTGGTGGTGGAAGCTCCAAATGCCAGTTGTCCAGCTTCCACCACCAAGGCTAAATATGTATCGAAACACATTCAACTGGACCTCTTTGGCAGAAGCGACGATAAAGAGAGTTTAGGCATAGCGTTGAAAGCTGTGCACCAAGCCCATATGCATTTCAAAATACTGGCCCAGGACCTCAAAAAGGATATGTCTAGAAGGTAGACTGGGTTCTTGATTCGAGTCTCGGCTAGAGCAGTATTAATGAGTTTTAGTTTTTCTCAGCTCCACCTCCATTACGGACTAAAAAACTGTCACAAATTATGAAATAAGTTCAGGGCTCTTTTTTACCAAAAATATTAAGAGCTGTGAGGATAGGCTGGTAGTAACTATCATCTCTGCCCAGATCATCACAATTTTATTGAAGCTATCGATATCTGAAGCTAAAAAAAACGGCAAATTAAAGATATTTTCTAATAACCAAATTCGAGGCGTAACGAAGTGCTTATCTCAAACCTTACAACAAGGGAGTAAAGTAAGTGGAAAAATTTTCCACGAAAAATAAGCTCGATCTAATCCTCCAAACACCTGAGTAGAGCGGTTTTTTTTTATGGTAATAAGAATACACTTTTCCGCTACTTATTAAACGTGGATAAAGTTTTTCATATAAATTTTCAGCAAAAATTTTTGCAAGATATTTAAGCAGACGATCTATGAAAGAAAATTCAGCAATCGGCTTCCTGTATACTTTTAAATCCTGCAGTGAGGGCAAAGATCTAATGGAGTATAAAAAAGGTATTTTAAGCTTCGAACGACCAGCGGAGTCAAAGGAAAGAATGAAGACCGAAGACAGTTTTCCAAGCTAATTCCTAATTTTTGAAAGGAATTCGAACTTTTTTTTCTCCCACTCGAAACGTCTGTTTTCATCTGCTTGGAAAATTTAAAAAATCAACCTGAAACCTATTAAGTTAACAACAGACCATACCTAACTAAAAAGTTAAAAAATGAACTAAAGTAAAAAAGTATTATCTGCGATAAATGTGATTTTTTTTTTCTTTCAAAAGCTGATCTTGGGACATGATAAGAATTATGTATATATATAAAAAAGTTTAATTGATATTTAAATAAAAAAAATTAATAAAGAACAAAACGGTTAAACAAAAATTAACAAAAAATATTTAATAAACAAAAAATAAAACATCAAAAAAATACTGTTTTGTATGTGGCTTGTGTAAGCGTTTCGCATTTTAAAAAAAAAAAAGTTGTCAAATTAAAAACAATTTTGTTGAGATTGGTTCATTAAATTTATTAGTGTATATTTGTGTGGTATTTGCAAGTCAACTAAAATTAGTAAATTGTAATCCATCTAGCCTCGGAAAAAGTTTAAATTAGTATTAAATATTTTAGAGCGTGTTGCTTGACGTTCAATTCAACTTGCAGCAGAGTTTAAAGAAAAAACAAATTAAAATAAAATTCATAACCTCAATAACCCGTTTAATAAACGCTTTGGAATATTTTTTCCTCAGACAACCCGCTCCGATTTGATAAAACTAATTTCTTCACTTTCTTACCTCCAACTATGAAAGTCATTCAACCTCCTTCTTCTTAACAACGGACACGTTTTTTTGTCAGGAAATCAAAAGTTAATTACAAAAAGTTTCCCAAGAAATTCACTTTCCGCAAAAGAAAAAAAAAAATAGAAGAAAAGTTCTTTCAACAAGGGCACGTGGGTTGGTTTCCGACAAAGTCACACAACCGGAAACTAATAAAAGGATTGCCCTTCAATTTAAAAATAAAAAAGAACTTCAATCCTGGATTTCTTTATTAACTCTGAAATAAATACCTGGATTTCGTAGGCAAAGAAGAAGCAAAAAAAAAATCACAACCCGAACTCGACCCCTAATAACAATGAATATTATTGTTAAACCATTTTTTTTGCCCGTCTTCGTTAACATTAAGGGTGAATTTCATTTAAAGTTTATTGAAAAGTACTCATATTTCAAAGAGTTAAGAGGCTCTCTATGTGTATTGTATTAGCTCAAAAAAGGTACAGGCAGACAGGGCAGGTGCAATTGAAAGCTTAGCATTGGGATAAGCATTTTCGTATTAGCAAATAATGTAAAAAATACACATATATAATTTTTATACTTTAAGCCAGAAATAAAACACAAATTTAAAACATGAGTATAAAAAACGATTTTCTGAATATTTTTATTATTTCATAAATTAATATTAATAATGTTCCTTTGCCATGATGCCTGTTGGAAAAAAATACAAAATTAATTTGACCAACGATCAAAAAGGTCTTATGGTTAATTTTTACCTATGTGTTTTTTTTTTGCAAGTCTATACTAATGATGCTTTCAATTGCAAAAGCCGGAGAACTACCCGAATAACAAGAGCAATGGCCAATAAATAAAGTCCTATTTCTCGTATAAACGATACACTACAAAAACATGAAAAACAAAAAAAAGACAAATTAACGAACACACATAAAGAGAGTTCTTCTTTGTACAAGGAAATTATGAGTAGAGTTTTAATGAAATATGAAATCGCTTCGAAGCACAAAGGACATGCGTTTCCTTTTGCAGGGGTTTTGTTCTTTGTCAAGGATATTAAGAAATCCACAAAGAGAAAAGTGTTGTAATGAGTGTAATTGAAATTATAAATGCAAAAGGGAAATCTTTTAACGTGTATCTTATGTCATTAGCACCTTTGTAAAACTGATTTTTTCTTTCCGAAATTAAACCAAAAGAGAAGGAAACAAAAGGCACTTAGTTCCTGGAAATATACACGTAGAGTTAGTGCAGATTGCATGGAGCGGAAAATCCTGAAAACAACATTACGTAAATTTTTCGAAGAAACCCCATTTTCAAAGGGATTTTCTTTTTTACTATTTTTCATAGAATTTCAAGACCTGGATAGCAGAATATGGGCCCTCACAGCACTAGCATAACGACTTTTTGGCTAAAGTTGGCTGAGTTTGAATGCTCGTATTTAACAAGTGACATGACAAGTGAGGTCTTACCCAACGCGACAAGAAATAGAAGAAAACTCTTCGCAACAGGAACGTAGACAGCCTTGAGGCTCTATTGAATGTGCATTCATTTTCCAGCTATCAAGCTACTAAGCTAATCTAGGCAAATGACTCTAAATCTTTACTTTGTCTCTTACTACCTAATGCAGTCTGAAAACCTGCCCAGACATGTGACAAAAATTCAAACTGAGAGCGACTATATTTCTGCTTTTTCTACAATCAAATTCAAGCCTATTTCGATTTGTGTTTTTCTAAAAAAGGCTCTAGCAAAACTTTTCCAAGACAAGAGATTTAGGGTCTAACCATAGCTATCATCGGATTGCATCACTGAAAAATTTGTTTTCATGTTTTTAGACGTCTAAGCAAACAACGTTGGCTGTTATTTGTATCAAAATGAAGTTTATCAGTTCAGTATCAGCAAATTTTTTCCCGTAATAAAAATACATAAATCGCGCTAAAACTTTCATGTAAACTCGCTTTTACTATTTCACTGACAGAAATCGATTTCAAGGAACAGCTGATTTTCTGATTTGTGTTTTTGGGACAAAATCGTTCCACTGAAAAGCATTCCATTCTCTTTCTGTTCTCAACTGTCAGTTTTTCTTTCACTGATCAACTCCAACCTCAAACGCCTGTAGCTGTTTGTTGGCACTGACAGACATTTTCAATGATTGCTATGAATGACTTGTCAGAAAACCGAAGACGTTGTTCCACTGATTTGCTATCCGATGATAGCTATAAATAGACCCTTAAATAGACAGGCAGCACAAAGCCAGACACTTATATTTGCTACATTCCTTCGTGCCATAAATCCGCACTCTCGCTTTATTTAACTACTAATATGGTGTGGTCTAAGAGCACCTGCCCAGACATGATTATAATATGCTAGCTTAGAGGTGATTTAAATGCCAAGTTTTAATCTCGACCTTAAAGCATTTCAATGAAATTATAGCCCTAGTACCTATGCACCTGCTCAGACATACCAACAATATTTTAGATTTGTGCGAATGTATTTGCAGGACTGCTTGGCATCACTTGTAGAAATGAGTGAGTAAACTAAGTATGCTACACTTCTCATTCCAAGACGCATAAGCTCTCACAATTGATTTTATTTAAGCTTTCAAAGCAAACGGCCACTTGCCCAGACAGCACATTTCTATATGTGCAAATTAAAACGACCCAATTGACTTTGCTACATTTTTCGGTTTAAAAAATTTGCAAACTCTTGTTTTTATTATCTATTATGCAGGCAGAGTGTAGGTCTGCCCAGACATAGTTACAACTGATAGGGTATTGAGTAATCTCATCGAAGGGCAAATATGTATAGCTTCCATTAAGGACTTCAATCTACAAAGCATTTTACCCAAACTGAATGGTGGTTGAACAAGCAATGCGAATAAGTCCATAAAACCACCTGCTCAACAACTGTTCCTATTTCGGGCCTTTTGATGTTCAAACGAAAGTGACCTTAATTAACTTTGCTACCTTCCTTTATTAGGTTTAGAAACCAACATTCCCTCTTTTATAATCCAGGCATAGAGAAAGTCTAAGAGCATCTGATATGGTAATAGCAAGTAGCTGCATAGAATAAATCAGTCACTAAAATACCTTTTTACTATGTCTCCACCGACCGTCCACAAACATGCGAGAGACGGTTAAAAACAAAAACCCGAAATGTCCCTACCTGAATTACACTGGATTTGATTTCGTCAGACACGAGCACTCTTTTTTTGTCATTCCGACTCTCAAAGAAGAGTGACTACGACGTTTCCCTGGAGCGAAAAAGCAATTTCGTTGTAAAAATCCCAATAGAAAACGTATTTCCGACAAATCTCTCATACGCTGACAGTTTCAGTGTCATCTTTTCGAGTCTAAAACTGTTAAAATACTGTGCACAAATAGTTTAAACTGACATAAAAGAGTTTTGTGAAAAGACTGAATGCGATTCATCAGAAGCTTTATTTATAATGACTTGCTGAGAAAACTTAAATTTGTACGATTAATCACGTAATCTGGGGGATATAAATTGAAGATTTGTCTTAATCATGGATTATTGTCCATTGGAGACATGATTTAAGACAAGTTAAAGTACTAAACTCTCATGGATGTAGAGAGCGTCAGCGTCAAACTACAGCGACAGAGTCAAAGTTAAACAGGCAAAATCGTTTTTAACACACAAAGCGAGAAATCGCGACGCGATGACTGTTTTGACTGTGCACAGTGACAGGATACAACAAATTTGTAAAATTCACATCATAACTTTGTTACAAATGTTAGGTTTATTCTTAAAAGCAAATTCAAATAAGGTCAGAAAAAAATTTTTAACAACATTTTACAATTTATAACAGCGAATGTCAAAGTTATCGGAGATCTCGACGGGGTTTTTTTACTTTTCGAAATGACTGGCGTGTGAGACGGCAATAACACCAGGATTATCAATAACCCACACATTGACATTGATTGAAATTATTTTGACGACTCGTCCGAGTCTCGGTCGTTGTGAAATAAACACCGATCTTTAAAGCGGGATTCACAAACAAGTACTAACTCAAATGTATCTCTATCTGAGCAGCTGAGAAAACAAATCGAAATAAAAATTTTGCGCACTGACAGCAATAATTTTACCTAGTGATGCACATAAAACCAAAAGTCTGAAATACAAATCTGCGTGTTTTTGACCCATAGCCGGACCATAAAAAAGGAACTTAACTCTTTCCTTTGCCTATCAAATTCTAAAAGGTGTGCACAAGGTTTGGGTGCGTTTGAGGGAAGGGAAGTTCATACGTATTCCGTTTGTAACTAGTAGTCCCAATACTAGTGCTACCTTAACTTTGGAATACACCACACATCTCCGCAGAGAAATGAAAAAAAAAAACGTTTCGAATAGTGTTGGTTTTTGACAGAGCAAACTTTTCAAATAGTGCCCACCAACAATGGACAAAAACCTAACCACCCTTTTTACGATTTAAACATGTACTTCGAAGCGACATAAAAATATATATGTATGGGTCTCTTATGTACAACAACTATGAGCGAAATTTACAATAAAAAAAAACTATTTTTGTTAAGTTAAGTTTTCGAAACTCCGTGCAATTGAATTGAACTCAAAACACCCGATTTTTATGAGTATTGGTTAGTATTATAATCGTGTCCATTGTCAAATGTATCGTTTGTGTTTGCTTAGTAGAAAAAAAAATAATAATAAATAAATAATAAAAAAAAGACAAAAACAAAATTAACAAATTGAATCAAAGGTATTTTGCAAAATCATTTTGATTTACCTGCTTCCAGATGCTGATCCTCCGTAGCGATCTTCCGGATCGTGATGCGAAGCTGGCACTGGTCGCGAGCGACTAGTCGACGAACTGCCATAGCTCGTGGCCGGAGTGTAGGATGACGGCCGATTGGCCTCATCTCGGGAAGTGCGCCTTGCTTCGAGGCGTTCCCTGTAGCTGGTAGGGCTGCTAGCCGCTGGTGTTGTTGACGTCTTGGCAGTGGTCTTCTTATCGGCCTCATCTTCGGATTCTTCGGTGGAGGTCTCCTCCTCGGTGCTGGACTCAACTTCGGGCTTCTTTTTCTCTGGTGTGCTATGGGTGTGATTTGGCAAGAAGCGACTAACAAACGGCTTCTTCTCGGGCACTGTCGATGTGGTGGTTGTGGTGGACCTGGGCGACGAAGCTTCGCGAGCTGCCGATTCCCTTTGTTTCACAGCAGCTGAGGGTGTAGCAGCGGCCTTTGTCGGTGTCGATGGAGCTGCTGCTGAGCTTGAGCTTTCGGTGGAGGCCGTTGAATCGCTACTGGCAGAGCGGGTGGTCTTCTTCACTGCGGCCACTGCAGCTGGGGTGGGTGGCTTCGACTGTTGGGGAGACGAATTTGATGCATCAGATTCTTCTTCGGAATCGCTTTCAGCCTGGACAGAGAGAGATAATAGATGGACGCAAAATGATGATGTATGTATGATAAAACATTTAAATTGCAAAGGAGGTGACTTTCATAGGAAATAGTGTTAAGGAGGGTGGAAAATATAATAATTTACAGGGGCTAGACGCGCGCACAGTGACATCGTTCAAGAACTAAATACAACAGAAACTGAAAAACACCAAAGGAGAGATACTTTTTGCTCGCTTTATGACACATCAATATCACGTCAAACATATTACGAACACAAAGCCCACGAAACACACAGCTGAAAGTATATTCTTACCGAAACTGACAAATTGTGAATCATGTGCGAGGAAGGACAACAGATGGAGTTGCGATGCGATGGTGTGTCACAAATGTTCTTTTGATTCAGCATAAAGTGTATCATTTTGTTGTGTTCATTTTTCATTTGACAATTTGGCATACAGTTAAAGTGATACATTTTGACAGTTAAGGATAGAAATTTACAAAGATGCACGCTTTGAAAATTTAAAAAAGATTTCAATTGAAGTAGGAATAATTCACCTATCATCAATAAGGGAAATGTCCGTAAGGTTACTCCTCTAGCGAAGGATATTTTCACCAACTAGAAGACTCGTGTTTGGCTGCATGAGCAACGACTGCATGTTCTTTACCAGGAAAATTCATCCAAAATATAGGAAATATAGGTATGTATATTGACAACTAGGACATGGTTCATTAGGAACTTTCCAAAAGTCAAAAGCAAAAACTTTAAGCAACTTTATTGACTTTGTGTGCAAGGGGACTAGAGACTCCCGTTTTATGCACAAGTCAAAGCGAAAGGATCCTTTTTTCATGCATATTTGTGTCATATGCAGATTGCAACAACCACACACCAAAACAAGGACTTTGAACGATATCGGTTTCAACTTCAATTTTGGCACAGAAATATTTGCATATTTTCTATTCCACAGGCAATTATTGCAAATTATTTGGAAGTTTTCAAAAACTTTCCAACCCAACGAGCAATCAAGAATCGTTTTCACCAGAACTTAAGGACCATGCAGAACAGATCTCATGACAATTGACATTTTACAGCCCTGACCTCTCACACTTTGAATACCAAAAAAGGTATTCTTTGACATACATGCCAAAAATAAATCTATTCCTATAAGTAAAACAACACTATCCTGCTGATGTATCCTTTCTGACTCACCGCCCTTTACTGTAAAGCAACACTAACAACATTTTGGGAGATTTATCGTAAACGAGCCCTGCCTTGTGTTCGGGTGTAAAGTAAAATATTGAAGACTCAACGTATTTGTTGGACCATCACCAAATTGCTTCTGTCAGTCCATTAAGGAAGTGTGGCAAACCATTTTAAATTCGTTTCGCCAGATAAAAATTATTGTGCAATAAAATCTTATGGTCGCCCTTTAAATAGCACCCACGGGTACAATATTGCTGAACACTGATTTATGAAATATTCCTTAATGTCATTTGCACCTCTTGTAGTTTCGTATATAGCCGAGGACGACGTATTTGTTCTGGCAGGGATATAAAGCGCAAATAAAGTGCCTACGCAGTGGGGTCTTCATTAAAAGTATATTGTTACTTACTAAATGGTAATTAATCTGGTTAATGATATTTTTATATGTATTCAGGCGCCTGAGAAAGTAAAAGTAAACAAAAACAGGGTAAGAACTTTTCTCGGGGGTTAGGGGGGGGGGGGTAAACTGGATCCATGGTTTTGGCGTAATCAGAATAAGTGGCTTGCTTAATTTGTATGAACTTGTGTATTTCCGAATAGATTACGTTTACTGTTTTTCAAAACTATTGTTTCTGAGAGATGATTTCGAAAACAGAGTAGGACGAAGGATTCTTCAGAATAGCCTACACACTGAGAGAAATGGGTAGAAAGATGCGTTGACCTTAAGGATTAAGACCTTTTAAAAGGTTAAAATGTAGTAAAAATGTAAATCAGATCCCAAAAGCCTTTGCCTAACATTCCGAGCGGAGTAACTGCTTAAGCATTTCGAATAATCAATGTTTAATGCTTTCAAGGTAAATTGTCAAATAAGCAAAAGTTGTTCCAGTAAGTTATCTGAGAACCAGTAGGGGTTTGTCAACCACTGATGCAATCCAAAGTATAAGGATCAAATGGAAAAACATCGCCGATGTCCTTAAATATCTGCCGCGATGGTTGATTTTGAAAGAGCTTTCGATAGACTGCCACGAGATCTGATACGTACGGATGATCATGGACATTTGTAAGATATAGCAAAGACAAGAGTTCCCAATTAAAGACTGTTTATACGAGAAAAACATCCTAAGTCTTTTGTTCTTCATTGTAGTCCTTGATTGCGTTCTTCAAGCAAGAACAACTGACGGACCCAAAATTAAATCAGTAGTTCAGCCATGACAATCTGTGAGGACCTAAGAGACAAAGTGATGATCATATGTGCATCCCTGCTGCGAGCACCAAATATATGGTTGGACTTTTTCGAGGGGAATGGGTATTGTATTAGTCAGAGCAAGAGAGAGAATCTGTTTTGCCCATTCTCTGATTAACCCGAGCCAAGTTCAGGCATCAAACTGAATGGAAATGTGCTTCCAAAATTTGGAAAGTTTAAGAACCTGGGATTTATGATCAATGAAAACGACGTCAATCATTGCGTTAGCGGATGGCGGATGAAGTGACAAGAAATCTCCGCAATATTCTGTGTGAAAAAGAATGTTCCCGAAGCTGAAAGGAAGGCTCTAACCGCAGCTATGCGCCCGGCCGGCGCTCACATATGCTGCACAATGTTGGACTGTGTATGAGAAATTTGAAAGCAAGCTAACGGCAGCTGAGATAAATCTGAGATGAAGCAGAAACAACAAAGTGGGATACAATAAAAAGTAAGAACATCCGAGGAAGCCTCCACTTAAAAGAACCTCCAGGAGTCTACAGGGAAGTTAAGCACGATCGGCTCAGTTTGCATAGCCATATTCAAAGGAGGGATTCTTTGAAATCTTTCGAAAAGGCCACGTGAATCAGCGTTCGCACATATGCAACGAAAACATTTTTCTTTTCATTAGCTTCAGTGATGAAGTGATCCAAATTTGGGCGGCCTGGCACCCCACAACCGGACAGTAGATCATAACCAGATCATCAGTATGATCAGCAGTTATATGATCTGACAGCAGTAGATCAGTCAGACATAACCTTGCGCCTAAATGAAATCAAACAATTCGTAAGCTCTAAAGGAATAGAGGGAATCGGTGTCAAATTTTGTCCCAAAGCCCCAAAAGATCACAATATCCTTTCGTAGTTCTTAAACAGCTCATCAGACATTTGGCTGGATTCATCTCTTCCCCTAAGAGTTAATAAAATGTACCACTGAAGCTGTAGCAAATATTTAGGGCACATTAAAGCATTACTTTTTTCACACGCTCATGTTCTGATCTGATATGATCAGACCCTTAATGAGATATTGAAGAGGTTAAATACATTCACCGAAAGGCTTATTTATTTACTTATTTATTTTTTTATGTAGGTACTTATTTATTTATTTATTTTTTTTATCAATATATTTCTTTTTTTATGTATTTATTCATTTATTTATTTTTTTATTTGATTATTAATTAAGTCATCCATTTATATATTTTTTTTTTATTTATTCATTTATTTATTTATTAATTGATTAATTTATTTATTTATTTACTTATTTATTTATTTTTTTCATTTATTTATTCATTTACATTAATAATTTATTTATTTACTGATTTTCTTAATTATTTATTTATTTATTTATTTACTCATTTATATATTTTTTTATTTATTTACTTAGAATTTATTTATTTCTTCTCTTGTTTTTTTTTGTATTTACCTATTTATTTATTTAGATATTATTATTAATGATTATAATTTAATGGTTTATTTTTTATTTATTCATTTATTAATTAATTTGTGAATTTATTGGTGGAGGGGGATCGAGAACGATGGGAAAACCCTTTAGCCACCCTCGCGCCGCGACCCTTGTAGACGATAAGCTGCTTTCAGATAAAATATTTATGTATATTTTTTAATTTATGTGTATTCATTTTTTTATAAATTTATTTATCTATTTTTCTATTTACATATAGATTTGAGCTGCAGCAAAAATGGATGGATATCGAGGTAGTGAGTTCTATTCTGTCTTACACAAACCCGGGTATCTTGAATTACAACGCAGCCGACGGGTATCTTGGCTAACAACGCAGGAGGTCTGGGTTTGATTCTCACTTCGGTCAAAAATCAGAAAAACTCGTGTTTTTAACTGTATTACCCCCACAAGGCCCAAACTACTGGAACCGATGGCCAAACTGTCGATACTTTCAAAGCAACCGTCGACGATTCGCAAGATATTGTCGGATGAAAACATGCCCAATAAATCGAACCTCATCATTGTTTACCAGATCCTCAAGAAAGGAGATTCTCTGAATTGCACAAACTACAGTCAGTCTCCTTAACATCGCATAGGAGAACTCGTCTGCTGAATGAATTCTAATGCCGGTCAATGTTAGTGAGGCTTCAGGCCAGTTAAGTCCAACATCGTGATGTCAATGATGCCTTCGGGAGTTTAAGCACAAAAAAAACTGGATCTAAGTAGAACAATCCTAACTTTTTTAACAAAGCAATCGTATTGGTTTATCGGTCTTTTGAAAAGTCGCCTTTTTCACAAAAGAAAGCAGAAGACTATTGACCGGTCACAAAAGCTGCCCTGCCACTCATTGTACTCTCAATACATCTCAGTTCCAAAACCGATAATTATTAATTATACACCGAATGGTTTTCTAGCCTCATACAAAGACTCAAATCGCGATCGACAATTCAAACGAATTCATGTGCATCCTGTAAATATAAGGCACTAAGTAAGACATGCTGGACAGCCCAGAGGATTTTATATGATTTGAAATCTCTTGGCGAGTCTGACATGTCTTCCACACTTCCACAATTCGCCGCAAATTGGAAGACTTTCGCAAATGAAATATCACGACTTATTGTCGTAGTCGCAATCGTGCGACTTTCTGTCGCCGTGTGTCCGTGTGGCCTTACTGATCTTGATCCGCCTTCCGAATCTTTGTAAAATTTTTCCATCTGCAACTTATACCAATTTAAGATGTCTTTAATAAAGCCCAAGAAATTTGAGATTTTCGATCAACACATTCGTAAGGCCCATTTCACACACACCCGGCAGCCGGCTTACCGGTACCCGGTGGCTGAAAACAGATTCTTATGGGCGCGTTCACACCAAAATCCGAAAACCGTCCCCGGTTATCCATACACATGACCGGGTAGCCAGTACCGGTTAACGATTTTTTATCGTCATGTAACCTAGGCCTCATATGGTGTAGTTATCAGATAGTCTTGGTCCTTCGAAAAGTGTTCAGCTTTATAAGTAAAACAAGTTCAAAGCAGGGACAAAATTGTGTGAGGACCATTACGAGCGAACCCTAGTTAGAAGACATTTATTACAATACTATACAAATTTTTACAATGATAGTGGTAAGTCAATTATAGCAACAACAACAAAAAATGTTCTATTCAAGAAGGATCAAATTTAACTGCAACTGCCAAACAAGATGTCAAACGAAATGCCGGATGTCCCTTTAAGACATGTTTCCCAATTCGTGTGTGCTGCATAATGTTTGTGTCTTTGGAAAAAATTGTAAATGTAAAGAACATAAAAATGTCAAGTGAAACAAGTGCTCAAATGAAATGCCGCCTATATAAATTTATTTATAAACCTTTCTACAATATTTATAGTGTTACTCGT
Organism: Neoascia interrupta; assembly: GCA_947623515.1. NCBI lineage: Eukaryota > Metazoa > Arthropoda > Insecta > Diptera > Syrphidae > Neoascia > Neoascia interrupta. The sequence continues at coordinate 32,887,160 of OX392462.1, read as the reverse complement.
TTAATTTTATCTGGAATTTTGGTTTTTGGCAAAAACGAAACTAGACCCTAAGCCTAGACTAATCATCGTCATCAAAACTCACCTCAGCCCTTGATGGTGTCCGACGGACGGGTGATGCATGATGAGAGCTGTCGCTCTCCTCGCTGGTGGCCGAAGCCGTACTGGACGCTGTTGTATTGCGCTTTAGGGCTGCCACGCGATCCGCAGTTGGGCGGTCGGGCTCAGCGACGGTTGTTGCAGCGGTAGCGGCTGCTACAGCTGCTGTCGAAGTCGCTCCCTTATTCTGTCGCTTGATACGGCTGATTTCATCCTCCTCAGAGATCTGTCTAGCGGCAGCAGGTGGAGTGGCCTTTGGTCTAGCAGCCACTGGCTTAGCTGCTGCTGGTGCAGCTGGTGCCTCCTTCTTCTCCTTCTTTTCCTTGCCCTGTTCGTTGAGGCGTTTGATGACGCGCGGGCAGTCGCACAAGCGGATAATACCACTCAGCTGACCACGCGACACGTCCTCGGTGTCCAAGACACGATCCCTGTCTTTGGGTTCCTTTTCGGAGCGAACTGGCCTCTGTGGCTCGGTGTCCGAGTCATCGTTTTGATGGCTGCGCACGAATCTCGAACGGAAACGCGACTTTGTCGGACGTGATTGCTCACTTTCGTAGTCGTAATCGTAGTCGGCGCCACTGCGGCCGTATCTCGAGCCGCTGGTGTCACCATAGCGCTCCCGGCGCTCGCCGAACTTTCTGCCACCGAGCGCGGGCTCGTCGTCGTAACCGCGTTCCTCTTGCTGGCGGAACTGTGTGGCCAAGCGATGATCGCTCTTCGAGCGCATCAAACCCGGCTGCAGGGCGCTAGGAGGAGCCAAATGCGACGTGCTGGCACTGCTATTCGCATGTGCATGTGGCGTTATATTCAAATCACCAAACGTGGCCAAATTCAACACCAACTGATTGGGATCAATGGATACAAGGAATCGGACTCGTCGACTGTAGTCAGCGTTTTCGTATTCAAAGTTCCTAAGAAATTCGACTGTCTTCAAGAAAATCTCCTTCGTGTCCATTAGCTCGCAGTCGTCCCATTCGACGGTTTCGTTCATGTACTTGTCGGCGACGTCACAGTTGCTGGCGATGTTATTGATCTCCGAGTCGAGATTTTCTTTCAGCGATGTCAAATTTCTCAGTTCCGTCGTGAGGTAACGATCGATCTCTCCCTTGAGCTGCTCAGAGCGGTCCTTAATTGCCTTAGTGACCCGACGATAGATCTCCTCAATTTCCTCAGAGACACTAATGCAATTCGTCTGCAGGCTCAGGGTGTTTTTCTCAATCACTACCAGGGAATCCTGCAAACGGTGAAGACTCCGACGAATCTAGAACAAAAAAAACAATGTAAATTCCTGTCAAGGACGAAATGCAACCCAAGTCGTTGACTCACCTGACTATTGATCCGGGTGATTTCACGTCTTAGTATGTCCATGTGTGCACTCTTGCAATCCTCGCAAATCTTCTTGTCACAATGGGCGCAGGGCGACAGGTATGCCTTCTCGGAGCAGACGCTACAGCGCTCCATGATTTGACCTTTGGGATGAAAAATAAGAGAAAGGATATAGAAGAAGCGGAATTTTAATATTTATTTAAATGCAAAGCCTTTGGAGGCGGGTCTATGGGCCATGTGTGGATGTGCGGGTGGAATTTATGGAGTTTTTTTTTTATAGTCCTTCTAAGGGGTCTGTATAAATTTCATTGTTATGCATGGAATGGATTTGTACGGTGGAGCTAAGCCGTGAAAAAGGATTCACTGCCGCCGGGCCAGGCTATACTATATATACGGAAAGGCCAGAAAAGAGTTTTTAGAAATGCCTTAATGTGATATGCATTGCGTTGGTGTGTAGGCGTGTCTGTGTGTATAGAAGAAAGTCCTTGGAGATTTTTTTTTTCCCGATAGAAAAACCTTTAAACTAAAAGTCGATGGAAAACTTTCTGCTTAAAAAATTTAAAGTAAAATGGAATTGAAAATTCTTAAGTTGATTGCCTAACATCATCTATCCAGGGATAAATTCATCGCTTCACCTGTTCGCAGCTTGTTTGAATCAAAAATTCATGCGTTTAATCCCAGGACCATGTACGGCATTGTCCTTTTGTGAGACATAAGCACAGTTATCTCTGTATCTGCAAGAGTGCAGTCAAGGCAGCAATAACTTTCTTTTTATGATGAAATCCAATTTTGTGCAGCAGACAATATGTTCTCCTCGAATTGGATAGTTGACTGCATAACCCCCTGCTTCAATGTGCTTCACTTTCAAGAAGTGTACTCCAATGTGAGATACAAAATTTTTATAATATCCTTTCTTTGAAGTTGTCTTTTTGCCAGACATGCTACTATAACACTAGCGTGGCGTATTTAAGTTGCAAATACACATTTTTTCTTTGGATTTCGATTTGGATTTGGATTACTTGTTGGTTCCTTTTTTCTTTGGACAAAAGGATACGCAAATATGAAAATGATGTTGAATATGGATTTTGTGAAGCTTTAGAAATGTGTATGGATTCATTGTGTGTGTATTATCCTTGGTGAGGTTGAGACTGTATATGATGCCCTTCATCGCAATGAGATTCGTTCATTGGATTAAAGGCGTTATGACACTTGAGCGAAATAATGTGTCTCATATTCGACAAGTTATGAACATGAGTTTCGGGTATTGTTCATTTTTGTGTGTGCACGCCATTGTGTGAGAACTTCACAATGTGATGAGTATACAATATCGAATCGACAGGAATAAAACAGGATCTATTTGTGTATGCATAAGTCAAGTATAGCAGCGTCACGTTTTCATGGGTTTCATCTGAGATCGTCAACATTTTGCAGACGTATAAATGGGTGTCTCAAAATTGAAAAGATTTGAGAACTCGTCTATACTTACGTCAAGTCTTAATGGATTTAAAGTGAGTATGGGTCTTTAGAATCTTCTTTTTCAAATGTTTAGTTCAACTCTTTAGGCTTGAGTTTGGAAAATTCCAACCTGAATTTTAGAAAACTCAACTTAAAGGAACGATTAAGCCAATTATATCACAGTTTTATTAAAGTTGGGTGCCTCAGAAAAAAACAGTAAAGCAAACTCTCACACCAGGCTAAAGGGTTCACAGCATGATAATTACTTCATCCTAAGTGCCACATGGTTTTGTGTGACTAGTCTATAATGGAAACTAACCCCGAACAGTTTTCATGGAATAGAGAGCAGTCTACGGCAAATCCCGTCTTCTTATACATTTGACGTAAAAGTACTTGTGGCAAGGATACAAGAGGTCGTTCAATATTTCTATTATTTTTAAAATTACCAAAAGGCCTAAAATAGTCAAGGACTTTATAGTATCTATTCGGAACATGAAAACGCTAGAGATACCAGCCATAAACGTAAGTCCCGTGCGACTGAGAATCATATATATAAGGTAAACTTTTTCTCGGGTACAGAAGATATAGCAGGGGAGCAAGTATGATAATCCCTTAATGATGGTCTTCGCAATAAGCTGCCATAAAAGCTGCCAAAAAATTTGCAGATATTTGGATAGAGGAGGCTTCACAATTAGATTGGCTCGGTTTAAGCCGATAAGCGACTGTCTTCCGCGGTCCCAAGCGTCACCTCTGACCCTATGCTTGGTTTAGATATTAATTATCCAACAAGAAATTATGTACTTTGAATGCACTGAAAAAAGAGGTTGAAGGTTGGATGCTTCAGGAGGCTTGGAGAAGTCAGAATGTCAAGTGAGCGGTTGACTTATGGAATTCGTGCTTTGGATTCACTTTTCCAAAAAGACTACAGCCAGAGACACTGCTTCGTAAAGCGAATGCAGGGCATGAAGAGTTTCAAGCCGCTGGTTGAAAGAAGAGGGACTACGTAGTCTCCTAGAGAAGAAAAGAGTTTTAAGATCAAGGTAGCATCAGAAAATCCTAAAAAAAGCTCCCAAGAAGCCGAATTCGGCGATCTGGAATGAAACTCTTCATGTAGTCTACGTCGCTTTGCAGCTCTAGAAGATTTTAAACCTGCTTAGCGATCAAAACATCTTTTATAAAATTCAACTTTCGTTAAAGCAAATGATTTTAGTCTTAGTAACTAGAATACAGGACCTTAGATTACCCAGTTTCCCAGCTCATAGAGACTGACATTGGTAAGCGACCGACACAGCTTCAAAAAATTGTAGAAAGTTATTTAGCAACCGTCTTCAGGCTTTAGAACCGGAAAACAGTCTTTAAGCTCAATCTTTAAGCTCAGGATCATTAAAAAGTCTAGACGCCAGAAACTCCATAGCAACCACTTTGCGGAGCAGAAGTGTTACATACAAGATTCTTTTCCTCCATAGAGAGATTTACAACATAAGAAGAGAGCCGGCAGCTGGTAAGAACAAGCTTAGCTTTAAAAATGTTTTAAACAATAAGCTAGCCACTTTTATCATCAGTGATCACAGAGACGATATTTTCGTTGACTTCACCTCGTTTTTTAGAAAGACGAAAATCTACAATGGACAAAGTCCCGAAAAAGGTTTTCAAAAATCTCGAATGCATAGAATCGAAACATAAGAATTATAAAAACATAAGAATTATGAACGCACATTTTTAACGAGATTTTAGAAAAATGAGAAAATTTTACTAAAAAATAAATAAACCCCAACTTGCTCATGCTCCAAACCCTATCTTTTGCCCTAGCAGGGGGATTGCAAGGGGCAGAATAGCCTTTCATACATATTCAACGGCGAAAAATAGAAACTTTTCACATAATCAGGATTTAAATGGCATCCATTATTTTTTCTAGATTTTTGGCTTTCAAGATTTTGGTTTTACGAGACTTATGTCGCTCTAAATTTTCGTTTTCTAGATTATTGTTTGCGAGATTTTTGCTTTCTAGATGTCGAGATTAGCTATACTCCTTTTTGGTTATGTGTAGGCTCGTGCGGTTGGAAACAAGCGTGCACAGTGAAACGGGACTGTTTTTTTACTATAAATAAGGTTGCGTTAAAATGACCACTCTACGCCCAAAAAATGTTGAGGTTTTTTTCATACTATGTCACCACCGGCCACAAAAACTGCTGGTTGGTGGTGACACAGTATAAAAAAATTAAGGGGAGACGATTAAAAATAAATCTCAAAGTGTCTCCACCGCACAAAAATACGATTTACTTGACACGAAAACTCTTTTTTTCATCTTGGCTCTCTAGAGTGACAATTACATTTTAAAAAACTACGATCCAAAGATCGCAATAAAAAACCTAGTTCTTAAAGATGTGTCATACGTGGACAGTTTCAAGTTTCTTTTGTTAGTTTCGTACTGACCAAGAGATGTGCGAAGAGGGTCAAATAAGTCTTAAAAGAGGTGTGCAAAAACGCTCATAAGATTTAAGTCCCCTCATGATTTATTTTTATTTACTTGCTGATAGGTTTTTCATTTGTATGACAAATCTCGCAATTAATAGGAAATTAGTTTGAGATTTTTATTAACCGCGGATAACTTTTCGGTGGACACAAGATTTAATGCCGACGTTAAAATTAATTTGAACGGCGAACCTGGCCTTGGCTTTTTGGCATATTGTTAAGCTCGTTCTCAAACGTAAAATTGGTAAGTCCAACTTTTTTAAGGCAAAAGTTTTACACTCATAAGTCTATCATCCTTTTTGAAAAAGCTGTAAAGTCACTCATCAATTGTTTTCTCTTTCTGAAAAGCAACAGGTCTATCAGCGCAGAAAGTCCTGCAAAACGGTGGCACTAAACAGCTGGCAGGGTTGAATGGAGTTGGGGTCAAAATTCTTTTTACAAAATTCTTCTTTTAGCTTACTACTTTTTAAATTTCTGCGGTTCTTGAATACTCTTGAATATTTAAAAGTTAAATATTCCGAAAATACAACTTTGACAAAGCGAGAAAGGGAAATATTTAAGTGGGCGCGTGCCGCCCTTTCAACGCGCCTGCTTGTTTCTTTTCAACTTAGCTGAAATTCAAAAACGTCGCAGGTGTGCTTTAAAACGTAGAATTTTGTTGCTGAAGTGAGAGTTTCGGAAAGCACAATATTGAAAGCAGAATATTTTTTTTAGAGCTGAATTATGATCCGTTCCCGGTTCAAGGTAAGGGTCAGAATTCAGCTTGGTTCAAAACTATTTTTACAAAATTTAGCTTTCAAATGCTGGTTTTTTAAAATTCCTTTATACAAAATTTTAGGCCTTTAATTTTAAGGTAGAGAGCTGAAATTTTGTGGGTTGGCTGGAAGTCCACTGGACCAGACCAAGCTTGAAAACCCGCCCACAGACACCCCCACTACAGGCCTGTATGCGTGGCGGTCTTTGTTTTGGTATGATCGGGTATTTTGCAATCCGTCGTTGATGGACTGAAGCTTTTGCATACGCACTGTTGCTTTTTCCCACTTGTTGCTTTAAAAAAGGCTTTAAACTTTTCCCAGCTTTGCTTTACTTTAAAAAAGGCCAAAAAGGTCAAAAAGGCCAAAGGTTTTCTTAAAAAAGAAAAATCAGGAGAATTTTACCGTTTAAGCAGAAATATGGAAAGCAGAATTATGGACCCGCTGCCGCAAAGGTACCACTAACCTGATCGCCGCTTACGTTAAAAATAAGGTGGTAATCCTTATTGGAAGATTTCATGGTCCAATCATGTTGCATCCAAAAGACAAAAAGCACTGTCAACTTTTCGTCAGCTTAAACGCGCTGGGTTCGACTGTCGTCACGTCCACTATTGGTTTCTGGGTATCTCGTGGGAGTAATCTTCATAGTCACGACTTGTAACAGAGCCTAGAGGCCAAAACTCTTAAATGTGTTACGCCTTAGGGAAATCACCACTTGTCCTGCCTATGGAGACTTAAACAATACAGCCAGACGCTTCCTCTGAAGTTGTCCCGACTATGCTCGCTTCACTTGACGGATTTTAAGAGCTGACTAGTTGAGTGTTGAACATCTTAGCTCTTCACTCTTAACTGAATTTCCTTCTCATCTGTCGTCGATAGACCGAAAACTCTTAGTTATTAAAGTAAGTAGTCTGCACTGCATGGTAGTACAAAAGACCATTAGGTGTGTCTGAGTGCTCCAACGGGTTGTAGGAGCAATAAGAACGAGGCATTCTTAGAGCTTTTCCAGAAAACCGATCCACACCATCCTTTTGTTGACTTTTTGGTGGCCTATTTGAGCAATCTATGATCAGGAGCTCTAACGGCCGATTAACAGCCCCTTGCAACTATTCCAAGGAATTCACAAGCAGTTTTAAACTGTGTTCTTGAAAGAAGAAAGCACAAGGCAAGTTACCTGCAGGATATATACTGTCTTACAGATTTCAGAGAGTGCAAAATCCTGGACGATATTGGGATCATTGCCCCAGTATCAACAAGGTTCATTGTGCCAAAAATATTGTTCTCCTTTTTTATGAAGTCTACACACAAAAAAATAAGGTCTTAGCTTGGAAGCATAGACTCTAAGAAGGACTTTTAAGTACATTGGGTATGGCCAACAGGCAATTTAACTAAGCCCTGGTTACTCGTCGGTCGATATATTTCGAGTCTTACGACAACAACATTGAGGTGGTAGAAATATCTCTTAAAAGATAAACTTAATGTATAATTCCATCCATATTTTGAGCTCCAAGGACATACTACCTAACATATCACTAACATTTAACCAGTTATTCAATATGATTTCCTTATACACTCACAGTAAACAAACACATAATCTCTTATGTATACAGACAGGATTGGAATAAAAGCATAATCCCCATGAAACCAATTAGAGTCAAAATCCCAGCACCTTCGATTAGGGCTTCAACATCCTAGCAGCCATGTGCACTATTTACAACGAACTCCCTTAATTGTAACATTGAAAATCATTCTCAGACGCATGCTTATCACTTTGCCATGATGCTTGCAAAACTTAATTACTTCTACAAACACTCAAGGTGAAAGCCTTGAATAAATAAAGGCAATCGGAGGCATCTAGCAGCAACAGCAGCCTTCCTAATATTTATTAACGCATTGAATGACAGAATAATTAATATCGGGCAATTACTTCCACGTATCTGCACGCATGTATAACTACGTAGGTATCGCATAACACCATCTATCAATGTCTTTGGTCCAATCGCAAGCGTTGCCACGATTCCTCACCATAATACCTTTAAGCATCGCAATAAGAATTCAAGGAAAATCCTTAGAAACCCAAGTAAAAAAACATCCTTGGGCTCATCACAATACGGTTCGGTTGCTTGTTGGTCATTACTCAATCATTTACGGTAGAGTGCATCCCCATATATAGACTATAACACAAGGACACACACACCGTCTGCCTGTTCCAGGATGTGTAACACGCGGTCAGTCATGGCGTTCCATATCGTCTATCGTATTTTATATTGATCAAGTTAAATTTAATTAGAATGGCAATGTCACATGGATGCTGAAGTGATGTTGCTGCCTAAGTACTTTGGCGGCTCGGAGACATGTGGTCCAGTATGTCCAAGGACATTTTAGGGAATGCAATTAATTTCAATAAAACAATATAATTACCAGATGTTGGGTCCGGCAGCTCCCCAGTGATTTCGATGTGCAACTCCAGGAAGCGTTGCAGGGTGACATTTGTGGGAAACGCCTGCACGCCTTGGTATGGTATACGATGTTCGGCACGACATTCTGGACATTTAACCTACAAAGAAAGGACAAATGCATTCATTATTGCAAACCAAATTTTAAGGCTAAAATGGCAAATGGAAAATAAACGGGCGAAGGAGAAAGAAAACAACATCCCTGGGTTTTGTACACTTTCAAGATGGTAAATGTTTTCTACATCTGGAAAATTGCAAGGCAAGGCAGCTAGGGACTTATCTGAGGGTTTCCTTTTTTTCGGTGCGATGTTAGGACTACTGTGAAGTCAAAACAGGTCTGGCATTTATATTCCTCGTTCATATAATTTGTTTTGTAAATAAAATAAGATCTCGGGTCTATTTTCGACATCCACGTCTTGTTTTTGTTTAGCCAAAGTAACGCAGGATGTGCAAGTGTATGTAGCTCGTAAATCATTTCTCTTATGGCGAACGCAAATTTCCGGTTCAAATGGTGTTTGCTGTTATTTTGTTTCTTTATTATTATTTTTTCTGAATCTCGTTCTCGTTTTTTTATTAAACAAACATTCATTGCCACCTACACACAGGAAATTAAGCAAAAATGGAGCTTATAGCTGGCCAAAATCTACACGCAAGGCGATTAACGATTTCTCATTTTTTGGGATATTGCCAGGAAACCGATATATAAGTCAGCAAAAAAAAACAGAATTTATTTCAATAGCCATTTTCGAAGGAGGGAATCAGGCGCGAGGAAGCTTCTGCACAGTTTTTTTTCACAATAACTTCCATAAGGTTTGGAAAAGTGTAAAAATAGGAAATAGCTTTTGGCTTAAAACTAATTGATTGATTATCTTTGACAGCTGTTTTTGATATTGCTCTAAATTGAAAGAGATAACTGAAAAAGAGGAAATATACAATTTTTAGTTCACACGTTTGGAAGATCTAGTGTCAAACAAAAACAGCAAACCGGCCAGTCATAGTCACGTGATAAAGAAAACGGGTTTTTTTATTTATTATATCTGTATGAAAACGTAAAAAAAGTCTCAGGGATAACTCAACCCAAAGCATAACGATAAAGTCAACCCAAAGTCAACCCATAGAAATCGTTGGCAATGCCGAAAGGGTGGGTATACCAGAAAACTAAAAATTAAGATTTTATAAGGGCTATTCCACAGCGGTCTTTTGGTATATTGTGCCTCCAGCTTTAACCTTGAAGAGGTGTATGTCCTCATGAGAGCTTCCCTCACATTAGAATTCCTCACAGAGCTATTCTCCGCTATCTGGGCGGAGCACTCTCTCTAATCCGGTTTCATTTAAGAATGCTACTAGTATGTTTCCATCGGTCATTATAACGAACATATTAGTGAAAACTAAATCGTTAAGTGTTTCCACCGGACAAACAAAACATTAACATGAGTACTTTACTCGCTTGATAGCACTTTGGCTTTCAAAAGAGAGTGAAAATGACATTTATTAGGAGCGGAAAAAAAAATTATGACAGACCTATCATACGCGGGCTGCTTCTATTTCCATTTTCAAATCGAAAACCGAAAGCATTTTTGAGATTTATGATGCTATGTCTCCATCGACCATAAAACTACGTTTAGCGGGAGATGATTTAAAATAAATCTCGATGTGTCTTTATTGGACAAACATCGGATTAACTTGAGGCAACCATTTTTTTGTTGTCTTTTTGTTCTCAAAATGGAGTAAAAAAAAATCTCTTCTAAAAGAGAATATCTGTCATGCATAAACTGTTATACAGGGGTGTGGAAAGGGTGGAAAGTACCAAACAAGTGGCTTGTGCAAAGGCGGTGAATAAGATTGATGTGAAGTTTTATTGCTAATTATTTGCCGAGAGGATCTTAGTTTGTATGGTAAATCTTGAGATTTGTATAAAATTAGTTAAAGATTTATGTAAATCGCGGATTTGTGTTCGGTGGAGACATGGTATAACATTTGTACAAGATTTATATTATCGCGGATAAGAGTCCGGTGGAAGCATTTTATAAAAGATAAGAGTTACTTCTTGTTTAATTTAAGTTATGTCCATAGTTTTCTGCGATGCTCCTTCAGTGTTCAACTGACAGTCACAGGTAGGCAAGCTCATACTTAAACATGCTTTGAATCTTCTATCATCACTAGAGTCTTAAGTCTTTAAAGCGTGCCCTTGGTTTTGAGTGTGTAGGTTTGTGATGAGTTTAAAATCAATTCACGCCCGGAGGAAAGGCTGTTATGAGTTACGGTTGGCCACTGTCGCATCTTCGATAGGGCGCTGTGGAGTAAATTTTTGACGGGCATTGATTTTGAGGTGCCGTGGTGTGATTTGATGTTTGATGCTCGGAGTTTACATGGAGGTTCTGTTTTTGGGTTGATCAGTCGGTTTTTTTGTTGTGTTTCTGTTTGAATCCTGGTAGGCGTTTATTGCTTCACTACTTCACTGAACTACAGGTCTATCCGGACGTATCGGTGTTGTACTGCGTCTCTATGTTTGGAGCTTCAGGCTCGTACTATAGCGCTGTTTGGCTACAAGAAGTCTTTCTTTTTGTCGAGTAATGCAGTCGGCAAATCGTCAAAGTAGAGTACCTACGCGGGTAGCTCGCTAAAAATGTATGTTTGCAGTTGGCACAGAGAAGTCACTTTCAAGAATTTGCGCCCTTTAGCGCCCGTTAGCCTCATAAGATCGGACCTCACTACGGCGGAGGACACCATTTCCTTAGCCATCTGTGTTACATCTTTCTGCAACTGCCTCATGTTGTGATTTTCTTACCCCATACTTCGGTAAAACCCTGAACATAGGCTGCTCAACCTCAGTAAAGTCTTGCCCTGTCCTCTTTTTGGGCTTGAGCTCTTCTGATCTACTGTACCTACTTTCAGTCATGACATGGACATAGTCAGCGTCGTTAATGTTGTGTTCAAGGAGTCTCAGATTTTTGTTACTGACTGGAAGGTTATTCGATTGACTGGAAGGTTATTCGATACCGTTTGGTTGTAGTTTTTGTCTCCGAGAAGGCCAGAAAAACGGCTTTTGACTTTCCTGTCCTGACTTTCCTGCAATATGCTGGGAAGGGAAAAGAAAAGAGTCTCATAATCCTTTCACGTAGGTGTCTTATTGCCTGCCCGCCAGTAAGTGGTATCTCCGTGAGGCCTTGACCTAACCTGTGGGTTGGCCTTATCCATATTGGAGTATCCTTTATTCTGAATCTAACGCATGTGGAAGTGTCATTTTCTTATATTTTCTACCCCTAAGTGGTGTGTGTGGTGCTGAATGTAGACCGGATAGAGTTCTCTTACACTAATCCGCTTCTCGTCGAGTTTGTCTTAAGGCAAATAATGATCAATGAGTCTTATCCCCCGACCTCTTCGTTCGGTATCAGATAACCCCCAGCTAATTCTGACCCTCCGGTGAAGGATAGCAACGGTTGACTTAGGTTTAAGACTCTAAAAAATTTTATACGACCAGAAACCTACGCCAACACCAGCGAAGCCACAAGAGGCATCGGGCTGTTATCCTTGCTGCTTCCCAGCAGCCGGCTTTAATGTTCCCTGATTCTTTCACTTCTCTTAGGCGGACATAGAACCTAAGACCACGTCGCGTTATCCGTTGGCTTTAGGTTTTTAGGATCGGAACATTGCTCTAGTTTTAAGGCTTAGACGAATTACTTCCTGTTCGTGGTTATCAGGGTACAGAAAAGTAAAAAGAAATCACTTTTTGAGAAAATTTAACAAAGGTCTTGTGAACGCAGTTCTAAGTAAGAAACTTCAGTAAAAATTGTCCCTTAGAAGTAGTATTTAACCTTAATTTCTTCATACATTTTGGTTATCAAAGTGGAAAGAATTTTCGTCCTGTTGGTCTTTACGGAGCAGTCTTTTATTGACACCAAAAAAATTATAGCATAACTTAAAAAAATTTAAAATTAGATTATGGCTCGCTTAAGGGTGTGCAAAACCCCGATTAATAAGATGCCATAAGCAACAGTTTCCAAGCATCATGTAGAACCTTAAAACAATGATTTAAATATACAACAGGCAGATTAAAACTCAAGCGAACCTTATCTTCGAAGTAAGGAATAATTAACCTAACATAGTTCAGTATCGCCTGCAAATTTAATATTCATCCTGTGATCCGACAGCCTTGCACTATGTTCTTTGTGGGTGGTAAATTATTAAAATATTTGAATAATTTGAATCCAGAGGCATTTAGTTTCCATTTCAATCTCTAAGGCCATGAACAACTTGCACAATATGTTCTTAACAACATCCCAAGGATAGAACACAGTTTCCGTGTTCTCAAGCTATGCTTTCCCCCAGAAACACGATCTAAATGCATACACCTGCAGCATGCACAATAATGCATCCCCCCTGAAATCAGGTATTTTAAATGGTGTACAACAAAATATTTAAGGCTTTTAACGCAACAACCCTCCGGTGCAGGACGTCATCACGTACAACTGAAACGTTGAAAAATTAAACACATCTCTGAAGTAGTTGCACAAAAAGTTTTAGAGTTTTTGTTTCACGCTTTAAGTCTGACATGCCGTAAAGCTTGCTAAGTGTTATGGCAACCGAAAGAGTTGAACTCCACAATTAGAAAAGCAGCAGTAAAAAAAGTGAAAGGTGAAGCAAATGCTATAACTTTGATGTGTTTTTGCTGTGTGATGAAAAAAAAAATCTAACTTAAGTGGAGGGACTATAACAACTTTGCAGGATACTAAATTACAGCGCACCAGGGTATTGGCACTTTTTTAAGTTGAGGTTAGAAGCTTCTTTGGTTTCTTTTGTCTTTCCCAACTTAATGGGTACGCCTTACTATATCCTGAGTATTCCCATCCGCAACCACGCACTGACCATCACTTTAACAGCTGTAAAAAGAAAAAGGCACGACTTACAGCTATATTCATTCACTGGAATATTCACGCAAATGGCAAATTTCAAGCAAAAACCACACATCTGCATTGAAACGTAATTGAAATGAGATATTCATTGCTTCAATAATTCCTGTTAACTGTTTGCCCGCAGTAATAAAATGTAAGGCTTTTTTATATCCCTGGCCAAGCCCAGTTTATTTCATCCCTAGCAACTACACACGCTTAAATTCTTTAAGGCAAAATTATTACATCCCTGCCTTTCGGAAGTCCTTCCGTTCTCGAGGATTTATTTCCCATTAAAAGTTCTACCTGGTGTCCTTGATAAACAACCCAAGAATCAAATGCGTCTGACTGGGGGTCATAAAGGTAGCTCTCTCGAAATTTACTGCTTTCCTATTTTTTTACTCTCGAAGACAAACTCTTCCCTAATCAATGTCTTCCCAAGAAGTGGGTCGAAAAGTTGTTGTGTTTTTTTTAGTGTGGTAAAAGTACTTGTGCTTTGCAAAATGTTTTGGAAGGTATACACCTGCTCGAGAAAGAATCCACGAGGTCAGCACGCAAATACAGTAACGTAGGCAAGTAGAGTGGCAATATTTTCGATTTTTTTATAAATATTAGCTGCTCCTAAACAGATTTTTAAACATTTACATCATTGCTAAATCTTCTGTAACCGAATTTTGTAAACATTTTACAGACAACTGCTTAAAGGCAAATAGGTTTTCTTGGCAGGCTATTCACAGCCTGGTAAATACTTTGGAAAAACTTATAGAAATTTGTTACGTCAATTCTTTTTCCGTTTACTTTTCTAATTTCAAAAAAGCATTTTTAAACTAAATAAAGAGAAGGAACTTTTTGACTCGGGTATTAGTAGGCTTATCATAGTGTAAGGAATACAGATTTCAACTCAGATCTTAGGACAATTAAAATAAAAAAAATATAAGAAACCATATCCACCAAGGGCGGGTAATATGGTTCACAGCATCAGGTGATTCGTTGTTGTAGCCGTATCTTTTACAAGTATTTGCACACAGTTCGTATGCCACGAGACCACATTGTGCAGGGAAGCCATCGCAATTAAACACGCCACATCCACACCGAGCTGGAGTGCTGTCTAACCAACAGATCTGTGTGAAGAGTCACCCTACAGGTGGAGTTATATCGCTACCTTTAAACTTACTATTAAACCCACCTTCGCCACCTTTAAACCCACCTTCAAACTCAGTTTTAAACAACCTAAGCTGAGGATAAAGAGATAGCAGCATCGCAAGTTCCACCCTTCAATTTGCGATTCGATGCAATTTGCCTCTAGCAAACTAGTTAAGTGTTAGATAGTTTTTGTTTCGAAATGACTTAGGCTTAGGGAAGCAATAGACCCATGGCAACATGGGTCATGCAGGCATCCTTATCGGCGAAGTTACTATTTTGGGTAAATCGGCCTTTGACGTCCCAAACCTTAACTTAAATCTCAAATTCAAGACAAATTCTCCAAGCAGAATTGGCAGGGAGTCGGGTACGGTTTAAAACGCATCTGCGACAAAATTCGGCACAGACAGATCAAAAACTACAATTGGAACGGGAGCAGTAGTCTTTTCTAGTACTCTTAACGTATGCACCTCCAAACGTAAGCCGGCTTACTGTAGGATATATAAGTAGAAATTACAGAGGTTCAAATTACCGCGGCCTGGCTTTCAATGAACTATATAGACTTTCTATTATGGATTGGATTGCCGAGCTCTAAAAAAAGCCTTGAATTCGCCAAATATAATCCAAGTTGGCAAGACCAATGCCACAAATCTCTCAAAATATTGCTGAAAGGTGCGATGTACCCCTGTTTTCTGTAACCGAGAGTAAAGCTGACAATCTTGCTTAAGAAGATGTGCTGATGCTTAACCGACTAATGCAACGGAACTGACAGCACCCATAAAGTCGATAAAGTTTATTTCCTGGACACA
Source organism: Neoascia interrupta (assembly GCA_947623515.1). Classification (NCBI taxonomy): domain Eukaryota; kingdom Metazoa; phylum Arthropoda; class Insecta; order Diptera; family Syrphidae; genus Neoascia; species Neoascia interrupta. Next base: position 32,871,765 of record OX392462.1, on the reverse strand, counting down.
GAAGCTTTCACTATGGCCAACAGCAGGTAGGACAACATCAGCACATGTCTTTCGTTGAAAAAAAAATTGGCCAGTGCTCCATTGTAGGAAAACAAAAAGAGACTCATATCTCTTTTAATAATAGGCTGAATCTTATAAAAGATGGTTTGCGCCCTCACAACCCAGGATCTGGTATAAAGACTTGCTGATTTTTGTAGAAGTTGCAGAGATAAGGACGAGGAAGAAGCTTTATTGTACTCTCTTTTTAACTGTCCCGCCTGCGAATACTTCTTCGAAGATCTTAATAGTCTAGAAAGACTAGACTTTAAAGAGATAATGAGGCTTATATCCGGGTAAAATTATTTAAAGCCTTAATGGTGAACTACATAATCCGTCCATTATTTCGACCGGGATCTCAATCGTAGAGCACCTACAGAAAACGTCAAATCCCCTATCATCCCTCCCACGACACCCCAAGGTCCACACTCACAGGACTGGTCTGAAACGGTTGCCTGAATAGGTTGCCCTCTCTGCCCTTAAGGGAACACGTAGGTGCGGGTTCATACCACTTCGGTTAAGCCTACCTCTCCCATGCAACCGAGGTTAATTCTTACTTGAGTCGCCTGAAGGACGGGCTTACAAAGACAATGATTACCCTTAATTGGGGCGTCTCACCTAAGTATTCCCCTCAATCCGAGTTCAGACAGAAATCGATTACCCCAGCTCCTGTACTCACCCATTCTTAAGGCTACTTGAGGCTTAATTGGTTGCCCTTGCTTTTTTTAACCCACCCTAACCGATCTCCCATTACCTTGTTGATGTGAGTTAATGCAAAAAACGGTTCCCCACGCCTTCAGGGTATTCCCTTAAGGTCTTACTAACTCCACCCCTCCGATCTTCTATGTAAATTCCTTTTTGGGGTCCAACAGTCAAGGGCCCTATTTTTTGCAGGAAAGTCCCATACTAGCCCCTACAACTCTGCCGATAGTGGTTCACACCGAAAGTGCCCCCAGACCTCATTATCCTTTTTGAGTAGGTAAGCCTCCAACCAATCGGCCATCGATTGGTGACCTTCAGAATAAGCTTACCTCATGCCGATACTGGTTGCCCCGACCTTTTCTCCCAAATCGGGAAGTCATTATGAAGTTCATCGGGTTGGTAACTCCGGTCTTACCCAAGACACAACGGTCTAAGTGTGTCCCTGCTTAGTGGGGACAGCGACCTAAGCTACCCTAAACACCCCTCCTTCTCGTGGATATTAATTGTAGTTCGCTTCACACCCTGCATCAGAGCTTTCTTAAGGCTTGTCTATCCTACCAGGTTCTGAATCCGATAAAAGGTTGACAGTTTAGAAAATTTCAAAATGTTTGCGCCAAGTTTTGATGCTATGCAGGGTTGCATTTTTTTCTTTTAATTTCCACTTCTGTTTTATATGTTTCATGTTTTCTTGGGAAGCCAAACGCGAGCCCTTTTTGTTTGGCTTTATTCAGCTTGAACTAGAAGTTGATGCCCTAAATTTTAGGAATTTGTATTGCCTCGATTTTGTTTAATACTTCTTGCAGAAGCAATGTTGTTTGGTATTCGATTCCCAGTTTCCATTTCTATACACCTGTCAAAACCAAGCAAGAATCCTAAAGCAGAAAAAAACCGTTCTCTGTTAGTTTTAAGAGTGTGAACGACCGTGTTTTAACTTTGATGTGCCATGTTTCAACGGATGTGAAAAACTATGATAACACCTATGTTAAATTAAAAAGAAATGAGTGGCGGGTAAAGTGGTACCCCAGCCATTATTAGCCTCATAAAAATGCATCGCTATTTCCTTTCGCATGAAAATGTTGATTAAATCAAACTCATTGCTTTTTTTTCGTTGTCGTTTTAACGAAATATAAAGTGGGCCTTTTCCCCTTCTGTGCCATATAACTAGATTTGCAAGAAGGCAGTCCTTGTTGATGTGGTCACAGTTTGCAGATCGCAGGCTTGCTGATTGTAATGGCTCTTTGACACTACTCATTCATTTCCGGAAATACCTACAGTCTTAATACAAAAATCGTAATTTTAGGAAGCATTTATCATCGGTCACCATTAGACTTGCAGTTTTTTTTCCGTATGAAATAAAATAAGGGAGCGTAAAAGTCATTTCAGAGCCTAACTCACTAAAGTTTCAGATATGAAGCCGAAGTGCGATGCATGGGCGGCTGTCTACGTACCCTAATTTTTTATAAGTATAAAATTGTTAAAAGCAATTTTGCTTTAGCCTGGAACCTTTTAAACAGTAGCTAAACCCCTTCGCTATCCTTCTTGTTTCACTCACTGTAACCATTTAAGTTGCACGTTGTTCCATTTTAACGGGTGCTGCTTATAATATATCTTCGACATTTTAAAAGTTGTCCACGACCTTTTTTTCCATCGTCCGAGCTATTCACCGTTGTGTAGTAAAATTTATTGATTCCCGCCCCTAACTTTTAGTTCGCTCTCATAGCCAAAACGAAAATATTGGTCCTTCGTCCATGCCACTATTCGTTACTTTGTAATCTTTGGGAACACGCTAGCTTGACTTGCTTCACCTTGTTTGTGTTTCACAGTAAACTACCCTGAGATTTATTTTCCCCATAATTTCCATTAATATCGTATCCTTTGGCAAGCTACGTGCCGTAACGACTAAAAGGAACTCGCAAAACTTTTTATGTGCGCCGTCCTTCTTTATGGCACTATGACAAAGGACAACCGGCAGCTATTAAATGTGCATATCTGTTGCACATTCCATGCAAAATTATGATTTAATAAGAAAGTTTTTTCCTTTGCGATAACCATTATAATTTCAATCTTGAGACATATGAGGGTGCAAAAGTCGGCCATTGTCAAAGTTCTAAATGATTGTGTGTGCATGTGTGGGTGGGTTTGAAACTCAAGGACACTTGTTCCAGTTCGTTAATATTCATTTTTGCTGCAAAAGAAAAATGATTTATCCTCTGTGTGTGTGTGTGTCATTTTGGAGCAAATGACCAGGATAAAAGTTTCTCAGTTGGTTTCTTTGAATGCCTAATTAGGCAAACGCAGTCATGTGCCATCATACTGCGAACTGCAAGGGACATTGATTGCGAAAGCGGGTGAGGCTTACATATTTATCTGACAGGGAATAGGAAAAATTTGTTATTTTCTTTTAGGGAAAAATATTCTGGCCAGATAAAGTTTAAGTCTGTATCATTCAGGACTGTTGCTCTGAGCTCGCCATAATTTAATAAGGATCAATGTTTTTCATGCAGCATAAATTATTTAATAACTCTGGGAGCTTTCAATGGAAATCTAATACATCTACTCTGTGGTGTCCTGATGATGGAAAGGCAGTAAGAATTTGAGTCCTTATCATAGTGAATTTCGAATGGACTGGGGTGTAGTTGATTTAAATTTCATTATTTGCGAAGACAGAAATACTTAGTTGACGAAATTTAAATCTAAAAAATACATAAACCGAAGACAAAGTTTTCAGAAAAATGTCTGCGCAAGCAAACTTTGTATATAAGACGGGGAAAGATCTTAAAAAGTAATTTAAATTTCTTAGTCTTATAATGGCGTGATTTTTTCTTAGGAAGTTTAATTATTGTAACAGTGGTAGTATACTGACAATACTAGTTTATTGCTATTTTATTAATACAATGTAGCTTATGGATGCCAAAAATATCAGATTCGTGTGTGAGACCAGGGAAAACTTACTTTAAAAGTAACATAAGCATAGGAGTAACACTTTAAATGCGGTTCCCATTATATCTATAAAATTTTGGTGCAGTCTGTAGAACTAGAGTTTTAGTGGTTTTCCCGATCCTGAAAAAGACTCTTTTCTAGGTTCACTAGGTTCAACGTCAACAACACTTGTCAAAACTCCATTCATTTTAATGGAAATTTCTTCTTTTCAATATTTTGGCGCAGTCGGTTAGGCTAAAATTTAGCCACGATTGTTATTATAACTTGACCTTAAGATTAGATTTTTAGTCGGGAGAGCCTTCTTCGGGCTCTGGCGCTATGGCCTCTTAAAAAGGAGCCTATATTGCGCTTTCCCTGATGAAATCCTATCGCAATATTTTCACTCTGGAGGCAGTCAGGAGGATAAGAAGGCAGGAATCTAGACAAAATCTGTATCGGTAGCGACCGGTTAAATGATGATGCGATCAAGCTTTCACCGGAACCTTCGTCGGGGTCGGAGATTGGTCGGGGTATTAGACGGCCTGGGCGAAAATCAGGGAAAGAATCTTTTGGGGCAATGCTGTCGAGTTGTGTTAAGCCAGACTTTGTTGGACTCAATTCTAGCTATGTTTATACCCGACCCAGGGTATATTAAGTTTAATGTATAGTTTGTAACGCAGTGAAATAATCACAATAGACCCCTAAGAGACATGAATGGGACCGACAGGAGAATCGATTAAGCCATGTACGTCCGTCCGTCCGTATGCAAACAACTTTTAGGCCTCAAATTTCAAGGTAGAGAGCTAGAATTTTTCGGTTTGGCTCGAAGTCCAGTCCTTCAGATTAAGTTTGAAAATTAGCTTAATCCGCCCACAGACACGCGCACTACAGGCCTGTATGTGCGACCATCTCTAATTTAAAAAAACACTTTTTCCAAATTTTTGTTGTTACAATGGTGCTAGCGCATTCGTTTTTGGTATGTGACATTGCCTGTAATTGCCTTTGAAGGAGGCAAAAAATGTTAGCCTTTTTATTGGCCACGCCCACTTTTAAAGGGATTTTAGCTTAAAATGACTGTTTTTCAATAAATATATATGAAATTTCATAAGAAATTATGTGACAAAAGTTGTAGATATTAGCATTTTCTAGCTTTTATGTATATGTTGTATGTGCCTCCGCCCACTTTTGTGGGCGTGGCGTTAAAAAAGTGATTTTTTTAGTTAAAAAGGCGGAGTTTCAGGCGGAAATGTATGCAACCACCTAGTATAAGGAATTTAGCAGTTATATTTTTACATCCCGCCCACTTTTTGGAGGCGTGGCAGTGTTTTTTTGGTATGGTCGAGTATTTTTCAATATTTCGTAGATGGACTGAAGCTTTTGCATACGCACTGTTGCACTTCCGCACTTGTTTTAGTAAAGTTTTTAAAAGTCTTTCACTGACTCCACAGAAAGGCTCTATGAGTGGTGGACATGCAATGACTCTAGTAAGCAAGTCTGGCAATTAATTGCCTTCCAAGCCACCGGGGCTGGAATCCAGTGAACTCTTGGCCATCCAAAAGCTAGCTAAGAACAACCTATAGTCATGTTTTAATCAAGTTGTTGGATATCCAAGACTGTTTCCAAAACTTGCTTCGACCTCCAGAACAAGCATTTTATGGCGGGTGAGTCAAGCACCTTGAGAGCTGCTTTCCTGCCCGAGAAGATGAATATTGTTCTTCCTCTTGTGTGAGAATTTTAGTTTATTCTAAAGTATTTTTCGATGACAAGGACTTCCCCCTGGAAAATAGGCAAGCTTTTGCCAAGATTTGTCTGCCTGGGGCTGTTCTCCGTGGATTACAGACACGATGCCTGTCTCCATTATGAAACGATCTGTGTACCAGACATAGTCAAACTGAGATGGAGTGGGTTCAACTTTTTCCCATTCATTTCTTGGAAGCATTTTTTCCGGAAGCCACTTTCTGGAAGCATATCGTCAAAGGCATGCTGAATGGGCTTTTGGATTCTGAGCCGAACCCAAGCAAAGCTGAGAATCTATATTCCTCGAATGGAGCAGACGTTGAATACTCGGTCTTGCTTCAATTCGGATATGTGTTTGAGTAGGTGTAAGACTCAGGATGATTGTTATAGCCATAGTCGCGGTGGACCGCAGACATCCCGTTTTACCGATTACAGGTAGACGTTGCAATCGTTCTAGCTTTCTGACCGTAGTGAATTCGTTGATCTTTTTCTATCAATCAAGCGAAAGAAGGTATATCAGATATGTCTCACAGACCCGTCTGTTAATCTTTAGATCTTCTATTAAATAAAACAAAAGAGAATTAGTTGCCGATTCTCTTTTCCTAAATATTGGCGCAGTCGGTAGAAAAGGAAAAAAATATTCAAAACGAAATCAAAGATTTTTTAGAAATGTGACTAAATGACTATAAAAAGTGGCTATGAATATTTTTTCAATATTATTACAGCAGGTCGTATCAGTGGGGAATGTATGGCGCAAGCAGTCACATCGATGTGTATATTGAGGGCATCCATGACTCAACTTTATTTCAAACACGAAGTTTTTTAAAACGCTTCTGACTCGGTCCTTGACTTTTTCAGTGATTTCGTATGAAAAGAATTTATTTGGATATCCAATATGGTATGCAAATGGTTTTGACGTTTCCGAAGAAGAAACACCACAGCACTCAACGAAAACATGCAGATTGAAGAAGTACTTTAATTGTCCCCGCAAGCGTTCTCAATAAGGCTTGAAATTCAGGATACATCTGCCTTTTTTTATCCGCAGTTTTACACCGCAGTTTTACACCTTTGCAGTTGTAATTAATTTTCCAATTAGTGCATGTGTGCATGGTGGAGCATTATATGCCATTTGTTTGGTTTCCACTGCAGCGCATCCTCATTTCTCCTCAAACCAAACACAGACGAGAGGGTATAATACTCCCGTATCATCAATTACAATTAAGTTTAATTATTTTTATTAAGCGAATACCATGCAACTTTCGCTGTTTTTTTTTTTAAGAGTGAACAAGAAAAACCAATGAAACGCCTGACAAACCATCAGGCAACCAGACAATTGACAGAAGCACAATTATTGTCATGGCAATGCCGCACCACAAAAAGGATTTTGCAACACCAACCCTAATATCTCGTTCGCATCAGATGATTATTCTTGCGTCCACCAGCATCACAAGCAGTAATTACTTCATTAACGGGGGGATCCTTTGAGCTTGACAATAACATTTTTACTCACTTGTCTACGAACGTAATCAACCAGACCCTCCATGCATGGCTCCATGCAAAATGAATGCTGACATGGTAGCAATTTTGGATTACGATATCGATCCAGGCACACGCAACACGTTAATAGCTGCTCGAATTGTTCCATTTTTCACTGCAAAATAAAAGAGAACAAACGAATAATTTTATTAATTGAAATGAAAGGGGACACGCAGTACACACATACATTGTTTAAGGAATCTTTTGAATACAAAGCAAACAAGCCTATTTCGTTTGCTCCAAAGGAGCAATTCCATGCGAAGCTCCCAATTCATGGTAATCAAATATAAAAAGACTCAGCTGTGAGTTACAACATCAAAGTTCTTAGGAATTTCAATTGAGCTATTGGGTTGATTTCACCTTTCGTTCAGGGAGAAGGCCTATGTCATTAAGCCTCCTGTTTGGGTACGCACATATCAACATGACGACGCATACTGTAGGTCCTTTAGCTCGTCCCTAATTGTGGGTAAAACTCCAATTTCACTGGAAATCATCTAGTTATCTACCGAAAATCATCAAGGGTTTTGTTCGATTTGCAAACATCGTAAGCCGATAACTGAAGGAGTGCTACGGGGCAGACAGCCATACTGACTGATGGGCTGGCTAACAGGGACCCTTCGTTTAATCAGACAGTCGGTCGGGCGGTAGATGCCACAAAAGGCACAATACATCTTATGTCTTCCAATCAGACTGATGGAAGATTACCTATGCATGCGAAACATTAACTCACCAGTAGACGCCATTCCTCAAAGATGATACAGTTTAACAAAAGGATGATTGCCAAGTAGGATTAAGTCGAGTTTACCATACCAAAACGTATATCGACAGCTGAACTTTCGATGTTAATTAATTTCAAATTTTACTTGGTGTTTACTGTTATAACATTGCCAAAAGGCCTAAGTCTACATCTATCTATATGATGGACTGTTTTTCCTCAGAAGGACCAGCATGTCTCGGACACGTCAGTTTGAGTATCTGCATCCGATAGTCATTACTAGAGGCTTACAATAGTGTGGAGGAGTAAATTCCATTTTAATGATGGTTACACGTTTCTCTGTTGGAACTTTTTAGCTTTATAACTTTTGGGAATCTAGGGGGTACCACAAAGTTGTATGAATGTGAGGCCAATCAGGAGCATATTGCTCCTTTGTTCGTACTATTTTTTCATGATATATTTTTTCCATTAAATTTATGTTTATTTGAATTATTCAGCTCATTCATTTGAATAATTATTATTTGTCATTTGCATTTTTTTAGTTATCAATTAATTTGTATCTTAAATTAATTAATTTTGTGTATTACACACTTTTTATGAATCCTTCTAAAATGTAATTGTTATTTGATTAATAAGGATATTAAATTGCTTTATTTGTTTTTATCCATTTAAATTATATTTATAACATTTTGCTATTTATTTTTGCTAATTGATGGGTTTTTGGGAAAATGCATGAAACTGTGTTTAAAATATCAAAGAATATTTCGTAAATTTAATTTTATGGAAAAGGATAAGCGAATGCAATTCTGTGCACTCAATTTAAAAAAAAAACTTGGTAGCCCATCTGACGCTAAGGTACAAATTACTTTAAGGCGTTAGCATCAAACCATTTGAATTTTACTACTTGTCCGATTGTGGGATTGTTGCATAGGAAGGAGGTCTTGTTATCCAAAAGATGACAGTTGGTGTCATGGTATACATGCTTCAACCCTTTATTGACAATACGAATAAGAAATTAAAAAAAACTGTTGCCACTGAAACAGTGGATCTAAATAAGTAAAGAAAGATGGGTACTTAACTTGCTGTTAAAGAATATATTAGGCTTTTATGGAAGACCCAAACCTTGCAAGTTACACACTGACAGATGCTCACGAAGAAGACTAACAAAAATTCATAGTCAAGAGTAAAAGTTTCCAACGAATAAGTTTGAAATTCCTAGCACGAAAGCTAAGATTTAATAGGTCAAAAGTATTTTTACAAAATTCTACTTTTCTACAGCCCTCTTGCAACCTCCTACCGAATTTTGTTTTTTACATTTTCTTTAAATAAAAACTTAAAAGTTAGCTTCAGAAATAGCATAAGCAGAATTGTTGAGCTTTAGTCCAGAGCAGAATTCTGAAAAGCTGACTTCGGAAAAGTTGAATTTTAATATGCAGATTTTTAAAAGTTTTCAGATTTGCTTTTTTTGCTTTTTCTTTACTCTCAATAAATTAAAAGTTTCCCTAAAAACAGAATAATACCATGTCTCCACCGGGCACTTTTCTGCGATTAAAATAAATCTTTATTAAGTAAATCTTTATATAAGATTTATTTTATAAAATAATTACAAATTTAACCATACAAGTTTAAATCCTCTCGGCAAGCGATTAAAAATAAATCCTCTCATAAATCCCATTCGCCTTTCAACAGTTTGAGAATCAAAATAGGAAACTGTCCCTGTGCGACAGATCAGTCACAAATGCATGGGATTCTGTTTCTGTTCCTGTTATATGTTGCTTGTGACAACGCGGCCTTAGAGAGTCAAAAAACAGAAACAGGGTGTTAGTGTGAAATCAATCCTATATTTGTCTGGTGGAGCCACTTTGGGATTTATTTTAATTCGTCTCCCGCTAATCCTCTATTCATTGTTGGTGGAGTCGAATTTGCAGTGGAAGAAGCAGAATTTTATTGCTTTAGTCAAAATATTGACAAAGCAGAATTTTGAAAGGCAACATTTTGAAACAAAATTTCTGAAATGCATGAAGATGTTTTTTTTTCACATGGAGGGAACCTACAATTTTTTGTCGACTCCGAATGGCTAATTCAGAATTCAAAATTCTGAACAGGTCAACTTTTTTTTAGACCCAATTTTCTTTAAAATTCTGCCTTTCAAAAGCTGCCTTTAAAAACTTTGCTTTGCGAAAAGTTTACAAATGTGTCACTTTTCGAAAACGATGCAGAAAAATATGCTTGAGGAGGCGTGTTGCTTCCCTTGCAACCCCCTTGACTTTTTCTTTTCTTATAGCTTCCGTTACATTTAATTTATCCTTATTCCCCTTAAAATAATTTTATATCTTAAGGGCCTGATCAGAATTCACCGCTGAAGCTGGTGCTGTACACGTATTCTCATAAGAATAAAAACACAATGTGAAGCTGATAGTTGTTGTAGCTGAAATTATTCAACCAATGGAACTATAGCTCTCAACATAGATGCCGAAATTGGCAAACGTACAAACGTTTGACATGTCTTCGTTGAACGAATTCGCGTTCCGTTTGAGTTATCAGCCTGATTTGTGAATAAAATAATTTGTCTTCCACAAAAAGCAAATAAAGAGGCAAATCTTACCTAAACAAATAATTTTCGTATTCGTTTGACAAATGGGGGACAACAACAGACAGCCATTGATGTGTATAGGTCTTCACATATTCCAAAATTAACCGCCAGTGGTAAGCCTTCAATCGTCAATTCTATCTCGCCTTTATTTTTGGCTATTAATTCTTTTTTGTCAGTGTAACTTGTACTATGAAAGCCTATTTACAAACACAGCTAACTAATACCCTAACTATAGTGCCGCATTCTAATCGATATTAGAAGTACATAATGCTGCCAAGTGTGCAACGCATGATACGCATTCTGATCAGACCTTAAAATTAAGCAGTCAGAATACTAGAAAAAACAGAATTCTGTGAAATAAATTTCCTTCTGGAAGGTCGAATTTTGATTTTTTATAGTAAGATCGCTGTCAAGGGGTTATAACTATACTCCTTAAATGCGTAGCGCATCGCGAGCAAAACAGGTACGGAACATGAAAACCCTGCAAAAAAAACACCAAAGCTTTCCCCCGCAAGTGTTATGCCTTCACGGTGAAAAGTAATCCTATTACCAGCAGAATATTCAATAAAAACATCTGACAAACATCTTATTGCTGTTTATTATATATTTGCATTTTGAAAGAAAAAAAGGTGTTTTATATTCGGCCAAGCCTAACCTGGCGCGCAGGTACCGAGAAGTACACAGAACGTTTTGAGCAGCCGCTCCTGGATTTTTCGTTTGTTGCTGTCTTTTCATCCCGGTAAAGCAGCGTTCACCTGTTCAACCGGGTGGCGCCCGTTGAGGTACCGGAATCCAATAAGGAATTTAAAATGCAGTTTAATTTAATTTAAATCAATATTTCACAATCATGATTTATAATGCAATTTGAAGCTTGAACAGTTTCAGATCCGTTCAGGTAAATCATTGGATTTTGACCCGCCCATAAGTTCTTATTTGTCAAACTTTTAAACAAGCAAAATACTGAAAAGAAAAACGTTTTTTAAAAAGGCTGAATTATACTGTGATGGGTAGCTGACCTGAAGTTTTTCTTAGATTCGGCTTACAAATGTGAGCGAGGCCCAAAACTTTGTATCAGCAAAATAAAAAACTTGGTGTTTTCTACAAAATATATTAAGTAAATTTTTTTCGAATTGAAACAAAAATGTATTTGAAATATTACTCTATAAATCGATGCCACGCCTACTGAGGGAGGTTTACCAACTTTATTTTAATCTTTTTTAGTTCCTATAATCAACAGGAGATGCTTTATGTTAAATATCAGCCTTTTGCGAAGTCGCGTTGACAGTTTTGAAGGCATAGGTTAAGGCATAGGAAGTAGTTGCACAATTAAACCGATTGAGGGCGTAGCTCTGGGCAAATTAGCAAAATTTTAGCAATAAGAAGCTTATCTAGAAATTTTAGCTCTCTTGCCCCAAATGTTGGGGCTAGAGTCCAAATGTCCAAATTTGTGATATACTATCGGACGGACTAGGCTCATTCGGCACAGCATTTGCAATTTAACAACCGCCCTTAGGTCTGTAGTTAGCATATACTCCATTGCTGTGGAAATGGGCATAAAAACCTATTTTAGAGCCCAATATTCACTCTCACACTTTTTGTTTGCTTTCTTATTATCGTTTATTTGAGGCCTGAATCTGAATCTATACATAGATATCCTTACTCCCATTCTACTGGACTTCTTATAGCCTTGGTGGCTATCGCTATATGGATTAGTTCTGGCATACTTATCAACTGTGTACCCAGACACTTTCGCTTAGTCGATCAAAAAGATTCCTTTTCAGGGTGCAATGAAGACCACAAATGAATTGTCGGCTTTTTTAAACTATCTCCATTTTTGATTATGTCGACTTGGTGATACCTGCTTGATGAACCTGAGACTGGTAAAAATGTAGGACATAGAGTTAGGTCCAAACTTTGGAAAATTTATGAGATTTCAGTCAGATCTAAGAAATTATACTTCAAGAAGCTGGTATTAAATGCACAACCCCTTGTGCTCGAGGCATCTGTATTTTTCGTACAAACAGTTCTTATAAATACAAAACAGACTCTGTTTCACTCTTTTTGCGACAGCTCCGCTCTAAAAGAGAGTCTATGGTGCAGTCTGGTCTGGAGAGAGATAGCTACCTTTTTAACCTCATTAAGCGCCCTCTATATTTCAAGCTGCAACAGTCATCCTTTAAGTGCGTTCTTAAAGTTTCACTTTTCTTCGCTTCCTTATCGACTCCACTGACTGTGCCTGTATTACTTTGATGGATGGCTATAGAAGAAGTGGGCTGCTCCTTTCGTTATAGGCGAATTAAAATTGCCTGTGAATAGATCAAAAAGCCTTTCCAAAAACGCCCCCCAGAAATGAGCTCACTGTCAGAGCTGCCATTTAAACTTTAGCCTTCGCCTGCCAATCGACGAGTATACAGTAGCTATTAGGTGTAAGCTAACGCCTGTTGAGAAGGAATGGTATAGTAGTTCATTAAAGAGCTTTGCAACCCCAGAAAGAAAGCCTGTTACAAATATACACAGCCCAACACAGCTCCTCACCGCCGCCGCCGCGCCATTCCCTTGGCTCCATTGATAAAGTTTTAGCGAGATTTTAATCATTTCTTGATTGTTGTTCGAAAATTTCATTTCGCCTTTGAGCCGAAAATGATGGTAAAGGCAGCAGGCACGGCAGTCAAAGTTTTACCCTTTAATTTGCAATACGTGCGTTTAATTCTGAGCACGTCTGCTCTGTCATTCATTTGCAAACAGAATAAGAATGTTGGCTGCCGCGTGCCGCCCAAAGGTAGCATTACACAACGCGCTCACGCTGATTAAGGTTTGCTTTTGGATGGAACAAACCCTCCAATTTGGGGGAGGGCAAGGGATTCTTGTAAATTTTGGAAACAATTCCAAGAAATCTATTTGCGTTTGATGCAATCGGCAGCAGTGCGCGGTACCGAAGCGCGATGCACTGTCAGCGTCTATCAACGTCGCTTGCAGTTGAAAACGAGTCATATAACGTTGCGAGGGTAAATATTTGATTTGGCAAGGAGCAGCTCATTACACTCGAGTGTATTGCAAGGATTCGCAATGGGTTACCGACAATGGCGCTCTTAACCAACAATATTCGGCTGAAGCTTGAGTACCTCTGCACCAACCTTGGGGCTGGGTTGAATGATTACACCCTTGAGGAGGGTCATGAAAATGAACGAGACAGCTAGTTGATACGTCGATACCATCGATATTGTTGCGTGACAACAGACTCGATATATCACACAAGTTTCTATATAATTTCAGGTAGCAGGAGAATAAAGAAAACCAGACACAACGTAATTAATTTAAGCTACGGGTGACCTTGTTACTTATTCAGGTATATTCCTGGCAATGAATTCAGTTCTTTGGACAAGTTTTTGAAAGGACAAGGCTGAAGAGCGTTTTGTTCTTTGCAGGCATCAAAGCGGTACCAAAACTTTTGTTCTTAGGCTCATGTTTGTTTCGTACTGACAACGCAATGGAAGTTATTGTAAGGAGAAGTAGCTCTAATACGTAACTAGACAACCCTTCGACATTGACTTAGCTGAGAAAGCCATACGCACATATTCATTGAGGTAATAATCCTGATTTAACCCCCTTTTATTAAGCAAATTAAGCATAAATTAGACAAACTCAACATAGTCATCTTTCCAACTAAAGCCAAGTCAAAAATGACATAGTTCCATGGCATGAGAGCTTAGGTGTCTTATCTTTAGAACTTAAATGAAGACCTTTCTAGCCAAAAAAGTACTGTCAAATATTTCTAAAAATGAATTATTTGTATCAAATGTTTACGCCCATATCTCGCAGCTGTTTTTTTCAATTAATCTTGAATGAAAAAAAGTCTTAAGGAGAGCAAGGTTAAGAGAGGTGTCCGTAGAAAAAGTCGGTGAGTAGGTAGCTATCCTCGTCCACTGCAAAGTAGTTTTAAATCACTCAAACATGAAAAACCTACAAGTGAACCAAGAATTTTGCTTTTGCGATTAATGCTGTGATCCCTCTGATTCGTTTGCGAAAATAAGTCGCATTCCAGGAGCTGCACCCATACAGCAAAACGTATGCTTCATTTGCTAAAAATTTTTCCATTCCTTTCAAGCTTCTATATCTTTCCTGGTAATGACGTAAAAATGTCAAATTCAGTGAAAAGGATCTTTGTTCTAGAAACTACGGAAAAATTTTTATGTGCATGTCTGTACCACATCGTGAAGCTTTGCCAAAGAGTTGATGATGGCAAGGTGCACGTTTCCAGACATTTCGGGTTTGATGAAACATTTTTCTCGATGTATTCAAGTATCTGAAATCTTTCGCCACACTTCTGTCTTCATAAATACATTTCCATTCTCAGGCTATCATATAGAAGACATATAGAAGATTTTTTTTGCGATGCTTACCCAGGCATGGCGGCTCTGCCTGGGTCGACCTTTAATTTCTGGCCTAACTTGTGGGAACCAAATTTAAAATTTAAAATTGAAAAACAAAAAAAAATTATTAAAACAAGCCCTGTCCAGGAAGAGGTGAGTGAAGATGGAATCTCGGATTCATCCAACTCCCTCCTGGTAGGGGCTTTGGATAAAACAGGGCCTAATGCTAGCTTTAAACTCTTGCCGGTCATTTAAAGGGCAGCTCTCAGGCCGAAGCTATTTCCGAGGCTGAAAACCAGGGAATCGCTTCAGTGATGACAGGCATGGACACAGCTGGCCCGTACGCTCTGCCTGCTGCTTTGATTACAAAGACAGAGGGAGTAATCTGGCCGAGGGGGGTGCTAAGACAGCTGGAACATCCGCATTCAAAGCCTTCTCCTAGGTTGGAAAGAGTGAGGGAAATGCTTCGGTGAAGGTCGATGAATGTATTACCATTCTTAGGCTATCATCAAAGACATATAGAAGACTTTTTTTGCGACGCTTTGTTAAAGATCCAAATGACCTCGTATTTTTTATGGTCTTATAATTTTGGACCCTTTCGAGAACTGCAAGTTTCTGGTGCACCCGCCTAGGCATGGGAGTTTTAATTAAAGAATACGTTACGTATTGTTAAGAAGAAAAGTGTGCCCAGGTTCGAGCAAGGAGAATGGAGGGCCTTTGTAGGGAATTGGTGGAAATTTCTTCTTTGACTGCTGATGCACACCAGACAGACCACACAGGGACAAAACCTTCGAAAAAGCACCTTGTGGTGGTGGTTTGTCGTGCAATTAGGGGGACAACAATCTTCACGACTGCCGCTCAAAGGCGATAATCTATTCAGGAGATTTGTTCGCCAAAGCTCATCAACAATGCTCACGGGCAGCTTCTTGTGGTTGGCGGCAAATTTCTTCACAGGTATGCAGTATTGCGAGGGACTTTTGAATGAGCATTTTCCCAAGCAAAATGTTCAAAAAGGAGTTCTTTCCCAACTGGAAAGAAATGCCAGACATCACATTCGAAAGTTAGGAAGGTGGTTAAGAACTCCAAAAAGGCATACAGCGGTTGCATACCATCAGAGTTATAGAAAAAGCTGGAAGGCTGTCTCCCAGGTGGCCCACGACCTTAGTCTCCAAACTTATACCAGGTAATCAGGGAAATGATACGCGAAGCTGTGACTACTACCAACTGCGGTGACCTATCAAGCGGATGTCACACAGAAGGGAGATCGTGGAGCGGGTACTAGATAGTTCGCAAAGAATAATAGGGCTCCCTGAGGGCCGGTGCGGGTCTGCCGCGGGCAAGACAACCAATTGTGCAATCCAAAGTGTAAATATCATAATGGGAAAAAATCGTGATGCCCCCATAATGGTGCTGGTTGATTTTGAAAAAGTTTTCGATAGACTACCACCAGATCTTTGGCTAGAAATACGTGATCCAGCAGAAGCCTGTATGCACGGATGATCATGAAAATATAATGCAGCTAAAACAATATTAAGATGTCCTTTTGGAGTCACTAAACTGGTTACACTAATCAAAGTCGGTGTACACCTGGGAAACGTCCCAAGTCCTTTGCTTTTTATCGTAGTCCTTGATTGTCTGCTTGAAGGAAAACTGACGGACCTACAAGTACATCAAATATTCTTTGCTGATGAGGGGCGAGTGCCTATAGTGAGCACTCGTGGAATGGGTATCGTGTTAGCCAAAACAAAAGACAGAGTATCTATGCTGCCCATTCTGTGATCCACCCGAGCAAAGTTGACACTAGATTTGAGTGAGCGCTAAAAGTTTCAGTTTCTTGGATCTATGATCAATAGCGAAGCAAACTGGGACGACGACTTCAATCATCGCGTAAACCTAGGGTGGATGACGTGGCCAGAAAACTCTCTATCTTCTGTGACAAAAAAAAAACGCTCAGCTGAAAAGGAAGGCTTTACACAGCAGTTGTGCGTTCAGCGCTCACAAACGAGAAGAATACGTTACGTTTAATACGTTATCATTTCTAGGTTATCAATTACACGAAAATCGAAGACAATTTTTTTTAACTTCATCAATGCAGGCAACGTGTACAGACATTGACAGGAGGTTTTACTTCGAGTGACTTCTTAGTTTTGATTTTGATGGTCGAATCATTTGGGATCTTCCGAGCAGGTCACAGACATGAATTTCATACTCGAGTTTTGAAGGATTGTTTCTTAAAACTTGAAAAATATTAAACCTTTCTAAGGTTGTTTCTAGGCTATAATACGCACAAATATCGGAGACGAAAAACCTTTTGTGTTCATCAATGAAATAGATTTTGCATTAAGGAAAACATTCAGATTGCTACGCGCTGCTCGTAATTGGTTTAAAAAATTAGCAACCGTTTCATTTTAAACATTTTTTTTTTCAAAATAAATAGGAAGAAATGAATATTGAAGTCAAAATGAATAGTCGTGTTTATATGGACGTGTTTAAGTGGATGTTTCGGTAGACCTCAGCCTTCAAGCCCTCCATATCCAGAAACAGTTGGATTTTATTAGATGTTTTGCGATTCTACGAGAAATTATCAAAGACAACATCGCTTGGTGCCAGACTTCGAAAGGCACTCACCTAAAGGTGAGGTTTCACCTATATAAGGCACCTGTGGATCTTCAGTGGATCTTTGGCTACCCAACCCTTTTTGAAGGCGTTATCCAGCAAGTTGGCCGGTATGGGATTATAACTTTTTGCAAGGGCTGAAAGCGGGTTCGAATTGTTAACTCAAGTGATGCACTTGGAAATTTGACACAGAGAGACTTTTAGATTCTTTTTTTTTTTTTTTTGGAGGTTGCTACTATCCGATGGAGCACTCAGACACAACTACTGAATAATGAATTTAGTTTACCCGTCTTTCAAACAAAGATGAGAAGGAGCTTCAGTGATGAAGAGCTTAGGTGTTCGGCACTCACCACGTCAGCCCCAAAGATCCGCCACCTGATGCGAGCAAAGGCAGGACAACTACAGAGAAAGTGTTCCGCTGTATCGTCGTCCTCTCCACAGGCAAGACAGGTGGTGGTTTCGCTTAAGCCTAACACATTCAAGTGTCTAGCAAAAGCTTGGTGGCCGGTAAGGACGCCTACAAGAAGTCTGCAATCGATTCTCCTAAGAGATAGAAGAAAAGACGCTGACCCCTCGCAGATGTCCGGGCGTATTCGTTTAGTCTGTCTGCACCCATCGCACTCACGCCAACGAGCCCTGTGCTCACGAGAAACCCAAGTATCAATGGCAGACGTGACAACAGATACAGGCAGGCCCAAAGCAGGTTCGGGTCCTGAGAAAACCTCTTCTGAGCCAAGACTGGCAAGCTCATCACAGATCTCATTTCCCTGGATACCAGTGTGACCTGGAACCCAAACAAGATTCACTGCATTTAGCCTTCCGACTAAGTTCAATGAATTCTTGAGTTCGAGCACTATCTTGGACGAGGTAAGAGGGTTGAGCAACGCATTTAGAGCGGCTTGGCTGTCACTGCAAACGCATATGCTTCTTGCCCTCCACCTGTTAGTCACAATATAGCGCATAGCCATTAGGATAGCGAAAATCTCCGCTTGGAAGACAGACGCATATTTACCTAAAGGGTAGTGGAGTCTAATGTTCTCGCTTTCCACAAAGACTCCAGCACCAGACCCCTGTCCGGTTTTGGAGCCATCCGTGAAAATACGATGGCATTCTTTCCCTGGCTCAGAGTCTGGCCGAAGCCATTCCATTACCTGAGGAAAGTTGACTTGGTAATTTTGTCGCAAAAGGATTTCTGGGGTCATTGCGTCAGAGTTCATGTCCATAAGACAGGGGTCAAAGGACAATTCTCGAACAAGTTCTTCAAAATTCCAATGCGTGCGGTACCAAAAACCACCTCTCTTTAAGCGAAAGATGGTTTTCAGCGTACACCCCATGATAAATATATCAAGGGGGGGGGAGGTTTATCAAAGCATCTAGAGCAGAGCCCGGCGTGCTAGGGAAGGCCCCTGTGCAGCCAAGACAAGCCGTTCTTTGAAGTTTGGCAAAAGAGGCAGTAACACGTTTCCGCGAAAGCCTGTTCCACCAAACAACCGATGCGTATGAGAGGAGTGGCCTAACCATGGCAGTATAGATCCAGAGGACCCTTTTCGGAGGTAAGCCCCATGTCTTGCCAAAAGCGCCTCTGCACTTTCAGATTCAATACACAAAATTTTCAATGGCAAAGGGGCTATATAGAGAAGGAATAGTGGAACAGTTTTTAATTTATTAAACTCTCTTGGAGTACTGCTCTAGATCACTTGTGTTCCATAGTCTCTGATTCTGAAAGCATTTTTGACATCATTAAAGAGCAACTTCCATTGGGCCCATAAAAACCATTAAACATTTTTCAAAAAAGATTATTAACACGTCGGCCTACAGATTCTTATAGCATTTTGCATTGAGTAAAATTTTTGCCCTTTCTGTCAAAAGATTAGATTTTTTTTCGATTTTGCATGTTTAATTGAAAACAAAAGAGCTATTCTCGATTAAGATGAACTATTAAGATGAACTCCCCCGATTTTGGGATTTTAGAATGTCAAATTGAAGCAATTTTACTAAAAGAGGCAGTTCTCGATTTTGGGAGCGATTCTTTCAAGTTTCAACGAAAAACGCTATTAGTAAGTCACTTACAGACATGACTTTAATTCCTTTTTCTTATCCATGGCTTTGTCAACACCTGGATTTAATAAAAAAAAATTCATGACCGAAAGACTTTAGAAACTTGTCTCTACCTACCCATCTAAAAAAAAAGACCTTCCACAACATAAGACAGACACTGTAAAGAGCTTTCAAATCCCGTCATTTGCAATGACACCTGTGGCGTTAACGCTTATATACAAGCCACAACCAGACTCCGGAACACCGTCAACTATGCATTGTCTTTCACAAAGTACACCACCCTCTGGCAGTGCTCAAACTCTCGATAAAAAAAAAACAGATTCTATCGTATCTAAAGTCCTTGAATGAAATTTTTCGCCTTTTACTCTTTTCAAGTTTACGGACGACCGAAGCTGCCAACCTAAATTTACCATCCCTAATGGACAGTTTGCAAGAACTACGTACCTAGGACGTGGGAGCATAATGTTCGCATCGTAAATCGTTATCCACAGTTTTCTATACTCTTGTTCGAGTTGTTTCAGCTTTATCCGCCGCAGGTAAAGTAAACTTTTTGTTGGAAACCAATCAATAAATTTATCACGAATCGAGGTTATGATAATGAATTTATTCGACATTCTTTTGAAGCAGGTTTTAGCTGTCGACTTTATAAAAAAAAATTAAAAGGAATCTTTTAACTATAGTCAAATCTAATAGGATGAAAAAGAATTCTGTTTTTCGGCCCGGAGGTGTTCGTCTGCTTTAAAGGTGGTTCACTTTGCGAGGACATAATTCATTACTGATGGTGACTTTAACCAACTGAATTTGTGTGACTTTCACATAACTCATGCAGAAAAAGACTATTGAAATATTGATGGCAGTTATTTGAACGGTTTTGTTCATCAAAAGACTTTTATTTTCCAAGGGAACAGAGTGACGATTATTGCTTCACAACCTTATCCTTTGAATCGTTTCAAATAAAAACATAGAAGACAGGTCTGAGTGTATCCACAAACAAGAAATTCAAATGGCTTTAAGCTATGTGTCCTTATGAGAGTTCGAGTATTAGTTCTCTTTGGATTTTGGACTCAACAGAGGGCAAACCTACCGATGAACTTATACAAGAGGTTAATTCCATGGGTAAATATTTGTACACACACCCTTTCGCCATTTAATAGACGTTGACCTCACTTAGTGGTATGTTCAATGTGACTTGATTTTATTTGACATTCATTGCGAAACTGGGGAGCTCGAGGTCCACAGCTTGAGCTCCAGGTTGAACGGTTATCACATCCCATTAGTGTCTGGCAGATAATAATAATAAACGATTTCATTGTTAACTTTGCTGTTGGGTTAAAAGCTTAATCCCAGTGGCAATCATTTTTGCAGAACATTTATGTGCAAAGAAGAGTACATGTGGTACTTGTAAATGAGTTCAGAACTCAAAAACAAATTGTTAGTTCAAAAGCAAACAAAAACTAAATTTCTTACGAGCCAAGGATATCTTGTTTCACATTAGACACAGCTCACAGGGTGGTATATGATTGGGATTTTGTTTTAAATCGCGATATGACTTTTTGAAGCTTTGACCAGTTCAATTTAAAAAATTCCACGTTTTACAGAGTCCTCTCATAAATTTAATTCATTTCTTGTCGTTCTTTAACTTTAAGCCGAAGGTAAGGAGGTCTTTTCACGCTTCTCTAACGGATGCTCCGTGTATAACTTCCAGTTGTATCTGTGACTAAAAATTTGGCAAATTATACCTCTACGAATCAAAATTTCAGAATGAAAAAACACTTATAAGCCCCGGAAAACATGCAGGTGCATGCTCCTTCACTATGACAAAACGGAACGGCAAGCAAATAAGAAGTCCTCTTCAACGCATGGGAATCTAGGCCAATTTTCGCATACATTACCTTTTATATTAAGAATTATCTGTTTCTAATTTTAAGAAAAGCATACTCTGAGGTACATGATCCAATAAAAATGCAAACTCTTCAACTACAGCACCTCTGACTGCTGGCTGGCTGGTATGCGCGCAACGTTACCAAATTATGTTGCATCTTGCAACTAAGTACAGGGACAGACACCCCCAGCCAGGGCAGCCCACACACTGTTGCCAAAAGTATTCACAGCTTCCCCCATCTGATAAGTTATGAGAATTCATAATGTGTCGCCACGAAATGTCTTCCAATATGCCAGCAGCAACATGGTCGGCGGCACCCTACTAACTATAGCTGCTACAGTAGAGAAATTAGAATTCTTCTCCGATCCATTCCCCAGCATCGCGTGCGTCGTCTTCGCTACAGATACATTCTGCTTTTAGTATGCTGATAAGCCAAAGAGAGCGGAAAATCACCGAGACTTTTCTCGTTTTATTCATCTTATGCAATGAAAATCACAATTTTGTTGGCAGCAAGCAGGCGTCAGCCGGTAGTTATACATTCTGGCATAAATTTAGAGAGACCAACACATTGATATACTCGCGTGTATGTAGATATCCTACAGTCACACGTCCTTCACAATGTGCGAATAGCTTGATGCTATAAAAGTTTCGCATATTATGTCTTCCTGATTTATTTAAATTCCTTAATATTGTTTCGTTGCGCACGGAGATGGACGAAAAGATGGAGCGAACATAAAGGAGCCGGGGACTTCTTGACTGAGACTGAAACTTGTTGACACAAAGACAGCCGGCACTTGCACAAATATTCGATCTAAAAACGGGGTTGAACTATCTAGTCCGCCGCCTAGATGGTGACACCACAGAAGAATGTTTGCGGCCTCTGAGACTGAGCACTCGCAAATTGATTTCGTATAGCAAAATGTCGATGATAATGATTGAAATCGAAAAATGCGCCCAAAATACTAATCTATAAGACGACCCAATTTCAAATTGATTAGTGAATCTGCCGATCAGAGGGTTGAGCGAATAACTTTTTAGAAAAATTAAGTAAAAGAATATTTTTTATACGTAATTATGACTTCAGACTTCATATATGTATTGAAGTTATGCGAATCAAAAAAGTTGGAACAGCTATGGTTTTTGCTTTAACTAAAAAACAACTTGCTTTATCAGACTTTTCGAAAACTCACAAACAACTTTTTCAACTTCATTACTTAAGTGACAGACAATACTTATAGTTGTTTTGTTTTCTTAATTGAAAATAGTCCAATACTCTGAAATCGCATCTTTTGAGAGTTTCAAGCCACCTGGTCACGATGGAATGTACGCAGGTATACGGAAGCAAGTCTAAAGTCAGCTTGACCTCTATGAAAAAAATATTCACTGCTTGGCCTTACATACATTCACTCCTTGGCACATGGTTAAAGTCGTGTCCAGAATAAAATCTGGTAAGTTTAAGACAAAGGTAAAAACGTTTCAGACATATAGGTCTGTCATCCTTCCTGGGGCAGAGTTTGGAGAGACTTGTTGAACTGTGTGTGCGCAAGGTTGCTTCTATATCACGTGCTCTTTCTGAGATGCAACAATCTTGATCGCGTGGAAAAGCTTGCGAAATTGCGCTTCGCAACCTTGTGGATAGGATTTAATGTGTTCTTGACCGGAAGAAGTACCTGCCGAGCGTTTTTGTCGATATTAAGGCTATTTTTGATAACGCGACCTTTGATAGCATGTCCAACTCAGTCAGACAACTTGGTGTTGACGAAACATTCAAGTTCAATATATTAAAGCAATGCTTATGCTGATAACGGGAACGGGTCACAATTCTGCTTTAGTTATTTCGCATATAAAACCAGGATTTTCAAAAAGAATTTTGACTCCAACCCTCTGATAACTGAAGCAGATTGTGACAAGGGCGTCATTAATGGGGTAAATATAGCCTACCCGCAAGGTGGTGGTCTTTCCCACCTTTTTGTGCTGCAGGTCTTAGACTTTGCTAAAGGCTCCCAAACTTCCTGGAACGGGCACAAGAGCTAATGATGTTGCCGTTATTTATGCTGGATCAAACCTGGGAATTGTCTTGTCTCAGGCGGATTTTGGTGCACTAGCAATGGGCTTTCAGTGAACCCTCTCAAAACTACAGATGTTCCTTTGACATATTTCCACATCATTCAACTTGATTCAACTTGTGCTAAAAGGTGTCACATCCCGATATGCGATGAAGTGAAATATGTGGGAGTCATCTTTGAAAAAAAACTTCCTTGATCCAAGCATATTGACTCTATATCTAAGAAAATATTCTCCTCTTTCTAGCAGTGCAGAGGTGCTTATGAAAAGATATGGGGAATGGGAAAATTGTCCTCTGAATAAGAACGACTTGTCTTGTCTGCATGGGGGTATTTCCTAGCATGCAAGGCTTTGCATTCTCTAAAGACCCTCCGCCAACTTGATATAATTATTATGGGGTTTACGCCGCAAGGAGGGTGTCATGGGGTGACCTCAGGCAATGGAACGGCTTTGGCTTGACTCTGAGGCAGGGTTAGAATATCATCGTTTTTTAATAGATGGTTCCAAAACCGGATCAGGGGTCTTTGTGGAAAGTGAGAACACTAGCTTAGTATCCCTTAGGAGTCATGTGTCTGTCTATCTGAGGAGTCATGTGTCTGTCAGGTGGCAAGGAGCCTGTGCACTTGTATTGACGGCCAAGCCGCACTAGAAGCGTGCTGCTAATCCTTCTTACTTATAGACTAATAGTCGGAGAGCTGATGAACATTTTGTTTACTGATTTCGAAAACTTTCCTCTAACCTTCATAAATTGGTTGCCCTGAGTGAGAAGATCACAAAAATAACATTCTGCCGCCAGGTACTGGAGGCCTCTGGGAGATGCATTGACTTAAAGTTGCAAAAAAAAGAAAGAAAGTCCAAGATAAAGATCGAACACAAACTTTTCGTCGAACTCAATGAGAAAGCTTAAAACAATGAAATTCCTTTCGATCGCAGGTCATACTGATATCCAGAGAAATGAACTTGCTAGGCAAGGTTCAGAAGCTTTCTCAGAACCTGAACCCTGCGCTGGGTCTGCCATTAATACTTGAGTTTTTTAAAAGCACAGAGTTGGTATCACTGCAATGGGTGCAGACAGACTTAACGACTGCACCCAAATTTCTGCAAGTGGTCAGCGTCTTTTTTTCTGTCTCCCAGGAGAGCCGTCTGCAGAGTTCTTGTATGTGTCCTTAAGGGCCACCAGGCTTTTGCTTAAAAATTGAATGTGTTAGGCCTGAGCAAAAACTCCACTTAACCTGTCTGTGGAGAGGACGACGGTGCATCGGAACACTTTCGTTGTAGTTGTCCTGCCTTCCTTTGCTCACCTAAGGTGGTGGACCTTTGGAGCTGACGTGGCGAGTGCCAAGGCACACTACTCGTCTTTCTTCGACAGAAGGAAAAATTAATTAAGTAAGGTGTCTAGTTGGTAGGACAATTATAGAACAGTGGTTGTGTCTGAGTGCTCCATTGGATGGTAGCAACCTCCAAAAAAATTTATTTTTTATCCTAGTCTTTGACAAAAGCAAAATTTTTAAGTGTTTCTTCCTGTCTTGATATTTCTTTCTTACTCGCGGAGGTGAAAAAATTGTATTACCCAGGTTGGGACTCTAACCCAGGAGCTCGCTTACATAATTACAATCTGCACACCACTCTCAACTGCTACCGGCCCTTATATAACCACTTAGATAATAGAAATTTTACCAAGAAGTATTTTTATATGGTAGAGCTCATACTTGAGGCCTTGCAGAGCCACTTTTAGTGCCATTGTGTCAAAAAAATCGAATTAAATTCAATTTGCCGATTCTTCTTGGTGGAGTTGCTTCGTCGTCAATAAGATGCCTCCAAATCTCAGTGGAATGAGAACTTTCCGGAATGGATAAAAATTAAAACCACTGAGGAGCACATAAGCCACACTTGCAAGAAAATTCTAGAAATGCCTTTCCCAAATTAACAGGTTCTTATGCTATTTTTGTCGCCTTCTAGAATTCGTGCTCAGTTCAGCTAAAGCTAGATATAAAATGAATACCTTCTCGTTCAGCATTACCAAGAAAAGGAAGAAAGTATTAGAGTATCGTTTGTATGTGCCGCTCTTTTCAGTGCAAGACCCATTGAGGGTTATCAATCAGTAATCAAGCTCGTTGTGTTCAAAATGTCATATTTGGGATCCGAAAGGTTTTTGGATGACGCAGCTTCGAACACGTGCTATGGCCATTGCCTTTTAGGATTAGGAGGAGGGACAACTCTTGATACACACGAACCGACATCATCAGGTTCGTGTGTGTGTGGCGTGGTGGAGACGGCTAGGTCTCTCTTGTAACTTTTGTTCTAAGTGTGTTTAGCACATTGTTGCTTCGCGTTTGAGTCCCATGGCTTATGTTGTCTTGTGGGTCTCCCTTGAGGTATGGAAAGTTATATCCAATATCTCGGGAGTGTATAGGATGACATTCGTTCATGTTGGCTTTCCTAATTGGATTGGGCGTAGAGCTTGGCTCTCGCTCAATATTGGTGAACTCAGGCCTTGCGTTGGTAGTCCCGCTTGGTAGAGTGGATTAATCATAAGCCCGGGCATTGCGATGTACATCCCACGTGTGCTGGTTGTAGTGGAGTTGAGCATGGAGTATATGGATTTTGGCTCACTCACTCTGCTTATGATCCAGGTTCGGCGATGGTTTTACCCGTTGGCCTGATGGGAGACGGGTGTGGAGAATGTTTTCGCACTCTATAAAGTGGTATGGTGATGATAGTCCCGCCTACCATAATTGTCAGAGTCTGATACGCTGAGGTAAATAAGGTGTTTGAAGGCTGTCATAGGCTTCATTGACAGGCCAAAGTAAGCTAATCCCACTGACTTGACTTAGTAGATTAGACCTATCGTCTTATTGTTGTGCCTAAATGTTTTATTGTGTAGTGGCTTGCTGCCAATATAATTTTTGATCTGCGCCTTCCTTATGGTTGTCTTCCTCGTGTATGTCTCTTTTGTTGACAACAGCAATTCATGTGTTGTTTTTTTTTTTTTTTAATTTCAGAGCATTCATCCTCCAGGTCACATCGCTAGTCTTAACAGTAAAGAGTATATGTTAGGCTAGAAGCTAGCATATACTACAGCATTTGAATAATTGTTTTTTTTTTTTTTTTGTAATTTGACGGGTTTCCGTTGATTTTAATTAAATAAAATTTTATAACTTCCCTACAATTATGAGCGACAAAATAGTTGCAGTCGACAGTTAAGATAAGCAAAGATAACGAAAGATTTCAAAAACGTGAATGCAAAAACGCGAGGAAGCCATTTCAGTTCAATGCGGCTGTGCTGAACAAATACTTCAAGGACAAAGCCAACGCGTTATGCTTGGCTTCGAGCCAAAACACTCACAAGTTATTTAATCGCAGTTCTACAAGCTGTTCCTCCGCGAATAGTTTGTGGACAACGTTTTCCAAGCCGATTCTGACAGCCTCTGCAGTATTGGGGCTTTGTTGCCACTGCCAATGCCAAGGAGTTCCGTACAAAACCCGGCGTGGGCTGTTTTTTCGTTGTCAGAGTCTAAGTTCAGTCGATGTTTTGTCATCCCTTCCGTTCGTGGAATTTACAGTGAATATAAGCTCTTCAATCCTCTTATTTTACCAGCTTTGCTTTACCGCTTTGATTTCTGAACGATAAAGAGGAGCTCAACTTCACTTACTTTTTCCAACAGAGAGACTTTATACAAAATACCTTGGCGTGAAGAGAAAATAAAACCTCGAACTGTATGTGCTGAAAAAGCTTCGAGATCAAAGGCTTCCAAATCTGGATGTATAAACGCCAAATCACGACGACAATAATGACCGCTTGATCGTCGTTAATGCCAAGCTCAGCCAATGTGTAATAAACTCACTGGACAGCAGCCAATGATAAGCCTACAAGTCTTAGCCTCGAGGTATTTAACGACCACGAACCCAAGACCTTGATCGGCAAGACGCAAGCTGCAACCCAGAACCGCTGAAGGAAACACACCATAGTATCCGAGGCAGAGACATCCGAGATCAGACACCGTTTTTTAATGAGTTTAGAAAATTTGGCAATTTACCCCTGGCTTAATTTAAAAAAGAAATGTTTAAAAAATTTAATGTTTAGCAGCTAATTCTCCGTGTGGAATATTCAGACCGTACTTCACCCGTCTGTTTTTTAAGACCCCTCCCATAATAAGCCAATAACGAGGGCATTGGACCAGAACGATAACCTCTCTTGGACCCACTTGGATATGGTGCCTGAAGTTCCTTCTCGAGTGAGTGGCGGAGGATCAGGAAAGCGATTAAATGACCAGAAGTGAAACTTAGTCTGCACTTAAAATGGCTTATTTTATTTATTTTTTACATATTTTTTTATTAATGTATTAAAACTCAGGGAATAATGTATACTACCGAATTAAACGTTGTGGCATGGTTCGGAACCTGATAATCCAATTCGCATGAACTGATTTCTTGTTCGATTTTATTCAAAGAGCACCTGAACTGTGTTAAGTCCCTTGATATATAAAAGCATTTTCCAAATAACTCCAACCCTTAATAGCACAGTTACTGAAGCACGAAATTTCCCATATCATTATCATAATCCTGGCCAATTAATTTCATGCTTAAGAGATGAGCTCATATCACGGATTTTATACTATAGTGCTGCCTTGCATTAAACCCTTCACAGACTATTGATTTAAGTTCATAAAAAGGCATTTTTCCCTTTAACATTTCGCTAAATTTTATTGAAACTTCCAACCGCTCGTGCGAAGCGTTGATGCCAGGTAGTATCCAAATTAGCACTTTTCACAGAATATTTCCCTTATTTCAATGAAGTAATCACTTGTCGCTCTCAGACAACAGATACACCCTTGCATCAATTAGACGAATGAAAAAAAAATATTGCAAAACAAATCAACTGCTTGAAGACTTTATTGACACATCCACCCTGCACTCTGACAAAATAAATCAATTTCGAAAATTTACGAGGAAATAAAAAATAAAACATAAATTTGTCCATATGTACCAACCGGGGAGGAGAAAAAAAAGTATAGAAATTGTGAAAACAGCAAGTCCACACCCCCGCGCAAAAACCGCCCACTCAATAGAGACATCCACCGATGCTCTCATCAAAACACCCTCGTAAATATATTATTTGCTTGAAGAAACAGAAAACCCAACAAAATCTATTCCAAGCCCGCCTACGTCAGTGGTATAATGATGCCTGCTTGTTTTATTAAAACAAATTTCCCAAAGTACCAATGTCGACCCAGTAAACTACTAATGGCACTCGAAAAAACGACTCGATTTATTTTATCTCCTTCATATGGTTCGTATTTAGGACACTAATTGAGGTACGTGTTCAGGTGAGCATCAAAAAAAAAATAAAATAAAAACTAGCGAAATGGGATCACAGTTTGATGAGTTCCCAGAACTTAAATAAAAAACAAGCATTTATATTCCAAATACGAGTAGTATAAGCGGAACCTAAATGTACGAGTATCTATACGGCCTGTGTTCATGTTTCATCGTCCAGTCAAATATTTTTTTATTTTATTTATTTTTTAGTGCAATATTTGTGTAATTTAAGTGAATGAAGTGGACACGATCCGCAGCAGTCAACAGGACGCCCCCATAATAATATTCGCAAGCATTTGGCTTTTTATGTTTACGAGGTTATTGTATTAATAAAAGCCAAACTGACGTCTGCCGTTTGAGAGCTTTAGGAGTTTTTGGTTGCTCCTTTTGTTATCCTCCACGGATCATAAAATATAGTCGGGTGCTGTTTTATTGTGGCTTTTCAAGAGTTTTCTGCTTGCTTCCGCATAACATAAAGGAAAATTGAATAAAATTTCACCAAAGCAACAACAACTTAAACAACAAAAAAAAAACATTATATAATCTAGACTCTTCAAGTATATGACCTGTTTAAGATCTGTCAAAATTGTTGACCTGCTTTAGATTTATTAACGCACAAATCAGAGCCAAGTGCGCGGCATTTCTGTTTGTTGCTTATGGGTAAGTGAATTTGAAATTTAGCACTTCTTATGCGAAGATAAAAAAAGAATATGGCAGACATGAATGTCAGATAAGCAGTCACTTTCGGGGATACGCGAGGGATGAGTTTTAGGACTTTTTAGTATTGTAAGGTTACGGGGCATATAAAAATTAGCATGGGAATATTTTCCGGCCATGAATGCAGATGGTTGAAGAAAGGACTTTTATTTTAAATAATATTCAGGTATGAGTTCTTTAAGAATTATTATAGTAAATTATTATTAATAAATTGTTATAAGCAAATTTAATTCAAGGATTATTCCCTTGTCGCCTTAGCTGTGACAAAGAACATTTTCTAATTGATTTTGTTCGTTCAAATTTAATTTACTGTGAAAAACCCCGTTTGCTAGAGCGACCTTATATAATGTCTCCACCGGACACTTATCCGCGATTAACATAAATCCTAACATAATCTCCCTCAAATCACGAAGTTCACCATAAAAATGTAAATCCTCTCAGCAAGCGATTAAAAATAAATCCCCTTAATAATTTCTTTTACCCTTTTCATACGCCTTCAAATGTCGCGTTGTTAGTAACCATTCACGGTTGTTAGTAAGACACCAGTTATACCAGTTTAATACTTAGAAGGAAACTGAAACTGGCAATGTTGTGACAGATCTGTCACATATACGTTTTCTGATATGGTTTTATCAACGAAATCGTAATCTCACTCCTAAAAAATGTTATCGCTTCTCTTTTTCAAGAGTCCAGATGACTAAAAAAGATTACTCGTGCAGACACTTGAGGTTTTATTTTTAACCGTTTGCCGACAATCGCTGTTTTATGGCCGGTGGAAGCATAACGAGCAATCTCAAACTCGGTTTTATAAATTTCAAGCCCGGCAAAATTTAAAAAAAAAAAACAAGAAACTGAAAGGATAAATCCTAGAAAACTCACATTTTATTCGATATTTTTGCAACTAATAAATGTTTCTCTTAAATATTTTTACCCAACCAATCAATCCAAAATCCAACAATGTGAAAGAGAGCTTTTCTACTATATTTAAAGGAGGCCATTTGAGTTTGCTGTTCAAAATTTTTTCGTTCTTTATATTTGTTTTCTGTGTTGTATTCTTCTATATATTATAGTCAACCCTTGTTCGTCCACAACTGTTAAAAATGCGGTCTCAATAAAGAACGAAATAATAAATAAATAAATAGAGTGGCGCAACAGCTCGAGGTGAACCAGGGCCAACTTCTCAACAATGTATGCTGGTGTGTTAATATCTTTACATACAAGGGGACCTGGCCGAATTTTTTGCCGAATCCGAACGGCACTTTGAGAAGTTTTTCAAGACAAATGATACTCTCGGAGGGCTTGTCAGACCCTCGCGGAGGTGGGGACCGTGAAAAAGAACAAGTCTTTTTTTTTCAGGTGACGATGGCAGGATTCGAACCCAGACCTCCGGCGTAGTAAGCACACACACTAACCACTACGCCACGGCACCCCACTAAGGAACGAAATAGTCTGAGAAATATTATAAAAAGGAGAAGTTGCAAATCAGCAAAATATTAAACGAATCATCGCGTGTCCGTGTAGGTATGCCTGTATCGTTGACAATCATTCTCGTTAAAACCGGC
Organism: Neoascia interrupta; assembly: GCA_947623515.1. Taxonomy (NCBI): domain Eukaryota; kingdom Metazoa; phylum Arthropoda; class Insecta; order Diptera; family Syrphidae; genus Neoascia; species Neoascia interrupta. The sequence continues at coordinate 32,840,939 of OX392462.1, read as the reverse complement.
AATTGACATATAAGAGTTTGACACTGGCTGTCATTTAAAACGTTAAAATTCCAGTGTAAACTTTTACTCCGAAATTCAGTTTGTTTTACTGCAATCGCAAGCATTTGAACAGTGAACACCCAAGTGGGTAGTACTCAGAAAGCTTTTATTTATGTCACAAAAAAGAGAAAAAAAATTCACGTTTTTAGATCTAAATTTGCAAAAAGTCAATTTTGCAAAATGGGGAGAGTAAAGCTCAGATAGACTAAGAGCGGGTGGTCTGGTGTCTGTCAGTGTACATTAGATTTCTCTCAAGCAAAAATGGTTTATTTTAATATTTTTCTGGTCCTTTTTTGCCATAATTTTTTGACAAGAAATCGTGTAGACAAAGTAACTTGCATGCGCAGCTACAAACAAGCACGATAGGTTTCGTTAATAGAGATTAGTAAAATTATCGCCAAAAGGGGAAAGAGGCTCATTATTGTGAGCGTAATATGGTTAGGGTACCATGTCACCCCTATGTTATTTTTAATACAGTTTCCAGTTTAAGGTAAAGTTGATAGGTGGATGAGAAGGAGACCTTTTTCTGTAACTTTTTATGTTTTGGTCTCATTTATCCTAAGATATATAAGGTAAATAGTTGGGGTAAAATTATATGAGTGTAATTGATCCACATTCCTCGGCTCTCAACGTGCAGGCTTATCAACTTGATCAACAGCCTCGAAATGTATGTGACCCGGACGCCAGACTTGAATGTGAAGCTCGAATTTCATTTCGGTGCCAGGTAAATGCCCTTATGTTAACTTGGCTATAGAATTGGCCCAAGACGCCAATTGGGCCATGGGATAAACGTAGCATGGTTATACTACGGTAATACATTGCTGACAGTAGGTTATGGACTACTCCATCTTTTTAGCTTGCAATAATGAAAGCCAACCTGCTGAGGTGGCTATTAACACCTGAAAAAATTACCTCTAGGTAAAATTGCTAGGTAAAATCGCCTTGCGGACCTAAGCTACTGCCCCACCCAGCTTTAAGAGCCTTGTATGGTTTTGAAGACTCCTTGCTATTAAGCTGTCCTTTGATCGACTCTTTCAGAGTTTATCTAGACGTATTTTGGAATCCACCAAAGATGTTTTTGGTATCAAAAAGCCTCGCAATTACGTGTTGCCATAGGACTACTACTGTCTTCAGGACTGTATAGTCGATCCACTTTCTACCTTTTCTATATTGGGATGATTGTGAACACAAAGTTGTTTTCATCCGTTCTCAAATTAAGTGGTTAGAGTTCGGATTAGGTTCCGATTCAGAAATCTGATGTCGAAACTGTCTGTTTTCTAAGCAAAATTTATGTGTAGGTGCGCACAGCCCTGACGGCCTTGAAAGAAAGAGTCTGGGTGTATACTTCTTCGAAGATCTAATAAATGTTCTATAGCCACTGAGTGAGGTGTCAGGGCCAACTTCTCAACCATGTATGCTGTGTGATATTGAATCCAAACTTTGACAAGCTTTTCGAGACATATACTCCCGAAGGATTGGTCAGACTCTCACAGAGATAAGAACTCTGAAAAAGAACGAGTATTTTTTTTGTTCAAATTCTACCAGATGACAAAGGTAGGATTTAAACCCTGACCTGCCGCGTAGTAAGCACACACATTCTACTCTCTAACGTACTGGACTAGTCCTAAAAGTACAATCCCGATAAATACAGCTGTCATTATGCTTTCTCGAAAGCAATTTGAAGGCCATCGCTGGCCGATATGATTACAAACTTCATTACTCCTATGGATTACGTCTCTTGTTCCTAACAGGCTAAGCAGCCTCAACCGCTGTAAAGCACCTCGTTTAGCTTTCGCTGTTAAAGGCAAGGAATCGTAGTTTCAAGGAATCGTATTTTCAGAAAACCAGGAAAAGTTCGAGTAAGCCAAACAAGAAGTACGAAGATCCGTGGAAGCCTCCATGTTAAAAAACATATCTCCAGGAGAATAGATCACGACCGGCTCATTTGGTATTGCCATGTTCGAAAGAGAGATCCTAGGAACCCTGTCAAAAAGGCAATGTCAATTTGTTGATTGATTCCAGCGCAATCGCGAAAGAAAAGAAGGCCTAAACATTCATTGATCACACGAAAGCAACGACAACAGCATTTACTTGGCCTCAGTGACGAAGAGATCCATAAAACCGGGTGGCCTGCCTGTATATTCTGAGGTCAAATCGGCGGCGTACTCCACAAGCGGACCATTAGGAATGCAGTGAGAGGGAGGGTTATAAAAATAACATTTGACAACAACTCGAACTTATTTGCCTATTTTTTTTTTATGCTAAGTGTCAATTGACAGAGTCAATTATAATTTCATGAGGCAAAGATTTAGACAACTTTATTTAGGGAGTAAGCTCTGTACTGAAAAGTTCCAGGATGTACAGATCCAGGATTCGTTCCAGCATTAACAGATCGCATGGTTTAGGATGTGTTCAATTCTGCACTGAAAAATCAGCCTCCAGAGGAGCGTATCGTGCCTTTCGTGATGAAATCTGGTAACTAATTGTTCACTCCTGAGACAGCAGGAAGACCTTAATCTCTTTTGAAATGATATGGCTAGGTTTGCCGACGACGAAACCCTCTTGCCAAGATTTTTTTTTTTAGACTAAAAAGTGTCGGATCTTGGGTGTTTGAAGAGAATATTCGTCACTATCTAGACAGAGAAATAAAGTCCGGTCAAGGGCTTGGTCCTAGTTATTAGTTGAATTAATTACAGGTAGGCCTCAAGGCTGCTGCAGGGCTTTCTTTGTCGATAGCAATGACGTAAGTTCTCAAATTTATTTTCAGTTGCTCCCGCTATTTCTTAAACTCCGACCTTATTAAAGTTCTATCGTGGGTATCTCTAAACTGACTGGAGTTGAAAGCTTCCGAGACTCAATTTAGTTTTCTGAATTCATCAAACGCATAATCAAACCTCAACATCCGTCAACACCTCCCATTGTATCGATAGTTTTTACATGGATAGTTTATTGGTTTATTTAACGTTTCAAATCTTAAAAATCTAAAAAAAAATATTGTCAAAAGAACCCGCAACGAACAAAAGATAAGAAAAAACAAACAATGGTTAAATCCATCATAATATTTATGTTTTCTACCCCCAAAACTTTCGGAAAGCTTATACAAAAACCGTCAAAATTAACAAGGAACAAAAAACTTAATTTCTCATCTGCGAAAAGGAAAAGCAGAAAACCAAAAATCACAACTCATTCAACTGTCCACTGCAAAACAATAACCCTTCCGCCAATCTGCCTTTCATTGAAATTCATCTTTTGTTCCCGAAAATTACACTCCGGAATCGCACAGTAATTTCCTTGCCAAACTCAACTGCCTATTGTCTAGGAAATAATAACGAAAATAGTTATTTTCCTGTGGCTTAACTAAATATATAATTGAAGCAACAGAAAAACTTTTCGTTGAAAGGCCAAATGTCCACCCAATTATCAAAACAAATTTCCCACTGTATCCGTCATTTCCTCTTTCAATAGTCGCAAGCTCCTCGAAATGAATTGCAATTTCCTTGCATTGTGTTTGCCATTTTTGACAAAAATGGAACCCAGTGCGGCATTTGTTTTTCTTTTTTTGGAAAATAAGAGAAAATCGCTGCGCAATGCCCTCCATTTTCCAACGAAAGATTTTCGGAAAACAAAAAAACTGTAGACCAACACCGGTAGAAGAGAACAAAGACCCATTGTCAAAAGGATAATGCGCGCCAGGGCTTTTCGTTATTAACAATTGAAATTGTAACAGAAAAAGTAAATAAATTATTGAGAAATTAAGGGACTCACCCTATTTTATGTGTTAACAACAGTCGATCAGTAATTAAATCAGGATACAAGTTGTTAAGTCCTTTATCTCGTTATCCTTCTCTCCGAATTTGTTTGTGTGTGTGTTTATATTGAAATTGTTATAAATATTTAATCACAAATAATCCTCTTAATGTTTTATATGCGTTCGTTTGAAACTCGATTTTATTTCGAAACTTTAAAATACATTTCGCACCAAGTTTCGAGGGGGAAACTTTATTCCGAAAACTGTTTTACGAAAAAACGCATCAATTTTCAGAGACATTTTGCCAAAACTTTCAAAAGTACATAAATAAAGTTATTTTTTGGTTACTTTTAAGGAAATCTATTTATTTAAGCTTAAATTATTCTGGTTCGAAATTAATTAAAAAAAGATTTTTTTAAACACTTTTCGCGAGAGCAATTAGCACAGCACTAGTAAAAGTAACACACTAAATTCTATAAAAACCGAGCACGGAGTATGGGAAATAATTATTCCGAATTTCGTGTCTGTTCCGTTATACCCCCCACTCTTTTTTTTTTGAGAATAAAGTGTGTGGCAAAAAAGCTATTCTTATCCAAGGAAAATCGAATCGAGGAAAATTCTTTACAGCTCATTCAATGTGTGCGGAGTTTTGTGCGTGTGTATCTGATGAACGTCGAAATATAAATAAAGAAAAAGATCACAATGTAAGATCGAAGCACATTGACGATAAAGAAAATCGAATAAAGAGAGAAAGGAAAAACTAAAAATGTACAGAGGAAAATGCGTTGAAAAATGTGTGAAAATTCCCCCCATATACAAGTTCAATGCACAGATACCAATGCAAGCGAGGTTTCGTCGAATTCTGTTTTGTTTCCTCAACAGACCGGATTTGAATATCACTTTGATCTATGAATAGAATTTGTGATATAGCAAATAATCGCTGGCGAAAACAAACAGAGTTTGCCAAAAGGGAATGTTCCGAAGAAAGGAGGACAAATTCTAAGCGATCGAAAATCGTTTATTGTTGTTGAAACCTGGCTTAGTTTTGACAGATCAAAGTTTTTCTCAGTTTTTCTCTCAGGAGCTATACCAACCAATCCCACGTTGGGCGCCAATTTTAAGGTTTGGTTTTTCTTCTTCACTGAAGGTTTTTCCTCTTCACGCCAAGTGATTTTTAATCTCTTTTAAATACGACAATTGATAGTTAATAAATAAATAGAGTGTCGCAACAGCTCGAGGTGAACCAAGGCCAACTTTCTTTACATACAAGGGGACCTACAATTTTTTGCCGAATCAAAACGGCTCTTTGAGAAATTTTTCAAGACAAATGATACTCTCGGAGGGCTTGTCAGACCCTCGCGGAGGTGGGGACCGTGAAAAAGAGCAATTTTTTTTTTTCAGGTGACGATGGCAGGATTCGAACCTAGACCTCCGGCGTAGTAAGCACACACACTAACCACTACGCCACGGCACCCCACAATTGATAGTGCTAAAATTTATTTTTGCGGAGTCTTATTGTTACAGGAATTAGGTGAATGCGAAATCATAATATTGTGCATTGTCAACAACCGAAATTTTTTATGCAAAATGAACTCTTTGATTTAGTTCATTGGGACTAATAAAGAGAGTCTATGGATCCTGGTAGTATTTTATTAGCAAGATTTACGTGGATGTTTTAATGCTATGAAGTCGAAAAGGAAAATTTCTTCGGCGGTATGCACAACATCAACGAAACTACAACAAGTTGTGGTAAAATACTTTGTAGCAGTTCCTTACACCGTGATAAGAACCACAAAGTTTCCAAAGTTTAGAAATGACAAATTATCCTGTCAGTCTTTAGACGGTAAAAACCGCCAATCAAATAGGCCATGAGCTAACCTTCTCGTTTATTGTAAGGCCTTGGAAGTGAAGCCCCTACTAAGCCTAGGAGAGATTTAATCCCTCAAAAGAGGAACCCCTCGCACTTTAATTTATTTCTAAATTATATCGAGGGTATATGCCCGTGTTTGATCTTGGCTGAGAGAACTCATCCAGTAAACATAGGAATCTGAGAACAAGAAGTGGATCCAAGATGGGCATCTCGCAGACACCCTCGGGCATTTTTTGTTTTTTTTTAGTTCAGAGTCCCACAGAATTGCAAAATGTGTTCCGGAGTTTCACTTACCTCATCGCAAAATTTGCAGAAGAGTTCCTCCTTTTCTTAAATTTTCCTTAAATGTTCCCTGAGCTTACAATGCACTATTAAGAGTCCTGTAGTGATACGTAGATTAGTTTTACTGAGGCATGCATGCCTTGAAGCTCCTCTGTATCACGTTCCCTATAAGTTTCTTAACTTGCCCCATACTTTGAAGGTTTTCCCAGATCTTAGCCCGGCTTACCTTCTTTCTTCTCCTGAATTCTTCCTCTTAGGGCCAATGTTCCCCTACGTTATCTGCCCGTTTTTTGCCATCCTATTGATTATTTTCCTAGTAGCTTCCTTATATGATGTGTAATAGAGCTTGGGCCTAGTTTGCATCGTGTTGAGTGTTGAGTGTTGAGAGCCCTGTCTTGAGTGGTCTTTGACACATTTCTCCAAGCGTTCCTTTCCAACTTTTCTCCAGCTTAAGTTTGAATGGGTACTAATGCATCAGCATCTGCACTACATTTAGGGTGGTAATAAACCGCCTTGTGGGCATCCTCTTGTTATGCTGACTTTAAAAAGTGCCTGCGATGTGTGCATTTCCACTGATCTGGTGTGCAGCAGCTCCCCATATGAAAACTGTGCTATTTCCTCTCTACCTATCTTTGGCTCGCCTCATGGCTTCGGGTGACGTTATGTCAAATGCTCATTCAATACCTTTGCAAGGCGCAGATTACTATTTTTTTGGTGTCAAGAGTATTTTGGATAGTCAGCTGATATATAGCGGTCTCGGCAGATCTTCCCACTCTGTATGTAGAGGGTATTTGCCTAGCACTTCTTCCCTTAGGTAGTTTTCCACAGCTTTCTCAACTGTTTCCATAAGAAAGGAGTTAAGCTCTTTTTTTTTACCGATTGGTCAATAGGACTTCGGTTGCGTTGTGTTTTTTTTCACATGAAATAAATACAACCTTTATCCATCTCCATGGGTTCGTTGCGTATCCTATGGCGAGACTCCTTTTTGCTGTTCTAACTGAGTGCAAGTGTAGCGTTTCTTGCTCGTTTTTTAATAGGACTGTTGAAATACCGTCTAGAGCTGATTACATTAAAGTATGAAATGAGCTTATGGCCTATTCTAATCGGCCTCTAAATCAAAAAGCTTTCCCTGTCTGCTAGTCTTCCCGCCGAGGTATCAAGGGAGCTTCCGGGGTAATAAGTTTTTAAGAGGAGCAGGTGCTTTTTGTCCGCCATTCTCTGTTTAGCTTCCATCTACTTTTTTGAGAGACGTAGGCACACTTATTTTGCAAGAACCTTGTGTAGTCTTGGTGCTAGTTATTGTCTCACAGAATTTACTGAAGCTATTTTTTTTAGCTTTCTAAATTCCTTAATTTTCGTTGGTTAGTACAATTCTGTAGCGCTGCCAGTCTCAGTTTCACTTCGCCTTGTACAACAAAAACTTCGGTTCTTAGTTTTGACAGGTAATTGCTCCACCATGGCACTTACTTCTTAAAGCTTAAGTACCTGCATATAAAATTTATCTGTGCATTCCAGGTGACTTTGTTTGTTGTTCCCTGTTCTCTTCTCTGATTGTTAGAGGAATGAAACCATAGAAAGAACTTAGTGTGGACAACTGGAAGCAACGTGCCTGGGATCATAAAGGGTGTAAGACTAAGTAACCAAGCAAGGACCCGTGGTAGGATACCTGGGTAACGTTCACCAGACATCAATTCACTCGAAAGCAGCAAAAAACCAGCAATAATTAAAGCCCGGGAGAGTCGGTCTCAAGCTAAGCGCATTTCTGGCTGGCATCTGAATACCAACTTTGTCCTTCTTTCTGGCTGTGCTATAACAACTCGGAACTCAGGTTGTTAGAGGATTTCTTTCCTTTGTAAATCTTAACACTTATGCGGGGCTTTGTGTTTTCTTTTTTCTTCTCTCCTGATCATTTTTTTTCGTGAAATGTTCAGCAAACCCAAGGCTAGTCACATTCCCTAGGTCATAAAAGAGTAAAAACCTATATACTGGAGCAACCTATATACTGGAGATACATTTGCTAAAGTCCTCGCATTTGTTTCGAATTCATACACGACTTATTGTACTTGAACTTGAACGGTCTCCAAAAGGAAAGCTCGAATGCCAAAAATTTACGTCACTTGTTTATACGTGCGTGTTTGAATTTTTTAATCTTGTGCAGATGAAAAGTCTAAAAGCCAATCTATCGGAAAATAGTAAAATCGCAAACATTACACAAGCTGCCTGCGGTTTGGTTCGAACTTGGGCAATTCTTAATTTAGATCCGAGTCGTCTCTCTCTCTCTTCATCCAAAAGGGACTATCCAGATACTTTACTAACGAACGGTTTAAAAGCGAAAACTATGTTTCTATTATTAGCCGCAACTGATAAAATAAATAGAATTTTATTCTATTAGCTGGGTGAATATTCAGGAAAGAGAACTTGCAATAAAAAAAAACAATAGGCAATTCAAATAAGTAAACTAAAAAGCACAAAGGCAACAAATTCCATCTGTACTTGAAGCTTTAACTCTACCACGAATATAGGATCTTAATTTCATTCCATTGAAAATGTTTTCATTCAGGATCTGATTTTAATCTATTTGCATATCGATATCGTGCCCACTTTATAATTATTTCAATTTAACTTTGAAACTGATACGCCCTTGATGATTTGAAACTTTATCGTTGTAACAAGTACCAACTATCGAGTGCATTTTCCGCGATGTGCAATAAAATCCACACAAAACTTAAACAATGTAGGATTTCAGTTTCCTTCGTCCTTAATTGGTTTATCGTATATAGTTTCGAGCTCATCGAATAACATTTAATTGAAAATCAAATAGAAGAACCCAAGTTTGTGCGCCTGTAAAATCTGTAGAATGGTTTTGATTTTATTTTATGGTGCATTGTTTCCGTCACCTCCTGTTGTGTTTGAACCATCAAAAAGGACTCAACACAATAGAAGCTGGGAAAAAATTGGTAAACCCACGTTTGTATGTATGCGAACAAAGGAAGGAATAAATCGCTGGGCATATTATGTACATGCCAAAAAATATTTCCAGAAAATGTCAACCTCAATTATTAATTTACCATGACGTGTGAAACAATTTTCGCATGTCCTGCCCAATTCAGTTTTGAACACTTTTCACAAAAAATAAAATTGTATGAGAATGAGCACACATGCGCCACAAATATCTGTATAAAGTTGTATAGTGTTTCGCCCTACAACAATCAAGGGAAACCGATTTTGACATGACATCGGTCCTTTAAACTGTCCGCCTTCTGAACTTTGTTGTTATTTTTGTTTTATTAAAAAGACCGCAACAGAGATGACACTTTACTTTTTTTAACGATATATTTAAAGCAGATTTTTTAGTTGCAAAACTAACGCAAATGAAATAAGGAACAAAAATCGTTTCTGATACTTCACAGATCGCGGGTAGTACTTCAACCAATTCAACAATCGGTGACTGGTTGATTCTCCCTTAAAACTTTAAGGTAGAGACGCATCTAAACAAAACGTTATGGCATCAAGAAAGCCATGGTGAAGCAACAACCTGTCAGAACTGAGATACGAGATGCACAAACTATTCAAATGGCAGACGTACTACTTACAGCGAGGCAAAATGTAGAAGTAAGAACAGCTAAGAGAAATACCATCCGAAAATTCTCTGCAGCAAAGCTACACAAGGACAAGGCCCTTGCAAAATTAGGAGCAAAGTCAACGTCTCTCAGGAAAGAAGAGTAGCTTCGCTGAGGACGAGGAAGAGAGAGCACTTCTCAGGAGGTTTGCTTAGCAAAACAATGTTGATGCGAGCAGAACCAACATATTTAAATATGGCGGCAAAATGTGACGATTTACAGAAGATTCATTGCGTTCCCACCATAAGACGAGGAAAGACTATACGCAGCCCATCGTATCACTCCCTCAACACACCCACCATTGAACTGTCATTCTAGTCCCTTGATTTCCGTCAGTGGCATTCGAAATTTCATATCGAATTTCCCCTCCAGTAGAAAAGTACTAGTGGAAATTAGTTAAAAGCAAAATTTCGAGAACTTGCTAGTTAACTCTGACAGGGTTGTTTTGAATCAATAGTTGTTTTTGAATCGTTGCATTGTTAATATCGAATTAAAAAAAAAATCGGTCGAATTGAAAAAAAAAAACTGTTGAAATCCAAAAGAACCTGTACGGTGAAGTTCAGTTGCCTGAACTCAAATAAGTAGTGTAGTATTATAAATAACTAGCAAAGAAGCCTGTCGTACGACAGGAACAACGCAGCACACATCGATTAAAATAAACAATAAAAATTGTCCTGGGCACAAAGCACTTTATTGTAGGAGAACTTTATATTTTTTACTTTTAACTTTCTACTCTTTATTTTTACTTTTAACCTAAAATGATTTGCTTCACCTATACGAAAGAAGCTCCATTATCTTCTTTCGTAAAGGTAGAAGAATATAATTGTTCCGTACTACAGACTAGAGTTCCTAACCTGGTGAACCCAACGAATTCTGGAGGAAGTGGGCAAGATCTGCAGGTATCCTTTAAAAGGTGAAGCATATAATTTTTCGGTACTACCAGGCCAGGAACTCCAATGAACCTAAGTAATACTGTAATGAGCCCAAAGATTTCTGGAGGAAGTGGGCAGGAGCTAGAGAGATCCTTTATAAAGGGGAAGCATATCATTTTCGCTACTACCAGTCCAGGAACTCCAATGAACCCAAGGAGTTCTGGAGGAAGAAAGATCTTCAAGGATCCTTTATAAAGGGGAAGCATATCATTTTCGCTACTACCAGTCCCGGAGCTCCAATGAACCCAAGGAATTCTGGAATAAGTGGTCTGCAGGGATCATAAGGCCGTTTGTCAACAACCCGATAGGTCTACATCAGTGTGGCTTTAGACCAGGAGAGTCCACCATCGATTGAATATTTACGCTGCAGTTGATCTTCGAGAAAACTCAGGAATTCCATTTCAATACGATACCCACCACCTTTTCATCGATTTCAAAGCAGGCTATGACAGTATCTTTAGACAAGCATTAAGTAATGTATACAGTTTTAGCATTCCTGCCAAACTCATCAGTCTGAGCAGGATGACACTAGAAAACTCACTCTGTTCCGCCAAGATCGGTGAAGATCTCACTGACCCCTTTTATGCCAAAAAAGGGTTAAGACGACGACGCTGTGTCATGTGGCTTCCTTGATCATATATATATATATATCGAGCATAACTGCTTCACCAACACTAGAAGCACAATCGCATGCGCAGACGAAATTGACATAATCGGGTGAACTCAGCATATCAGTGAAGCCTTCGTGAGTATCGGGACAAAAGTGGCAAATGTGGGCTTAGCACTTTAGAAAGCAGTCATTGAGGGCAAAACCAAGTTAATGCTGTCGTCAAATAGAGACACCTATAACCGGCGTCTTGGACAGGACATTACCACAGGCGGCTATAATTTTGAGGTAGTGAGGGACTTTGTCTACCTGGGCTTCACCTCAAATTCAGGTAATGACACCAGCGCTAAAAAAAAAGTCCTGCCAATCGCTGTTTCTTTGCGCTAAGCATGCAACTCAGTAGCCAAGCCGTGTATCGAGCAACTAGAGTGTCCATTTAGAATACCCTCATTAAAGACCCTCTGTGGTGGCGTATGAAAACTCTTAAGGCTGCTTCGAGAGGCAAATCGCTCGGGCGATGAGGAAGCCACTAATCATAGATGGGAATTAAAGGAGGAGATATAACGTCGAAGAAAAAGAGTCAGAATACAACGGCTGCGATGGCTGGGTCATCTTTTAGCAGTTGGACACCAACGCGGCCTAAAAAATTTCAAATCCACCTCACAGTCACGCAGGCACGTTTTCCAACCAAGACTCTAGCGCCACCTAAAGAAAGGAAGTCGGAGTATATTTCGGCCTATAGCTCCTGATCAAATTTAAATTTATATGGCTGAATCGAATGAGCCATGTCCATCCGTCCGTCCGTCCGTCCGTCTGTCCGTCAGTATGTCACATGTTTTTAGGCCTTATGAGCTAGGGTGCTCAAACTTCGTATGTCAGGTGCACGTCATGCGAAGCAGTGTAAGTGTAAACATTTTTGAAATCCGCCCAAAGACACGCCCACAATCGGTCTAAATGTGCAACTACCTCCAGATTTTTCAAAACTGTAAGACGTTCTTAAAGGCTGAAATTTGACATTTAGCATCTTCTAGTGAATATAAGACACAAAAAAGACAAATTTAATTAAACCTCCTCTAGTGGGCGTGGCATCTATTTTAAGGGTAAATTTTCAAATGCAGTTTACTCAGTATTTTTGCTGGAAATTGAAAAAAATTTGCTTAATATTTTATGTAGAAAACGCTCAGTTCCACATTTTGTTCATACAAGACTTTGGGCCCCGCCCACATTTGGAGGCAGAATTGAAGGAAAACCTAAAATTTTCCAGAAAAACTTAGTTTCGACTGCCCTTGAGCCTAATTTAGGAAAGCATGAAACAAAAAAGTAGCAGGTTAGGTAAACAGTACTTCCGTCCAGATTTCGTTCACATAAAGTTTTTAGCCACGCCCCCTTTTAGGGCTCGATTTTTCAAAAATATTGAATTTGAACCAAAAAATTGCATTTTTACGTACAATAAGGTGTAACTTGGAAATATCTGTGGAAATATCTTATAATTAATAGTTTTTAATTAGGGGCGGTTATACCACGCCCCTTTTTGAAGTTTGCATTACTTATAAAATGTCAAAAAATAACAATGCCATCAGCATTTTACAATGTGGGATAGGATGGAGTATTCAACGGTCCGTTTTACGGACTGTAACTTCTGAGTAAACACTGTAGCACTTACTCACTGGTTTATATTAAATAAATATTCTTCCTGTCGCATGACTGTCTTCTCGATAACACTACCATTGACGGCAGAATTAATATGGTAAAGTCTAACACTCTTTTTAGTCGAGTCCATTGAACTATTTTCCAAAGTGGCAGCACTGACTGAATGATGTAAAAAAAGAAATACTAATTCCACTTAACCTGCACACTCTTACGTGACTACTGTTGATGTTGAGTCGCGATTATAATAACGGCTCCGGTCGATACGTCACTGCCGTTCAACAAAATAAAACTCGAATAAAAGTCAATTATTCAAATTTGTAATTAATTCCAATTAACACGTAGGCGGATGGTGCTTTATTGTCCTTTGCACAAAATTTTCATTCCGAGCCATTGTCACATTCCCATCATTCGTTTATACGTACCTCCACCTGTCACTGACAGTTTTTTCACATAGGTACATAGGTGCAAACAAATTTATATATTTATGTGTCTATGGTTGAATTCAGGTGAGTATCCTGACGGGTGGTGATGGTGTATGCTGAGACCCAGACCCATATGCTGAGATAATCAAGCACACGATATGTGTGAAATTTTTGTTAATGAAATCAGCGTGAATGCTTCTCGAAGGACTATTTAGTGTATGTTTTTAAAATGAGTGCTATCTGGACAGTCTCTGAGGACGACAAAAAAAACTGTCTGTTTCGGCAAAGGCTATTTTGATTCCATTTTATTTTTAAACAACAAAAAACCAAAAGGACGGTTATATGTTATAATATAAATTTGTACGTGCAACGGATCCTCAAGGAAAAAACAAAAGAGATACATGATTGACTGAGCAGAGTACCAAACAGCAAACACAGAGTTCGCATGCACAAAGCGCATTTCACAGGAAAGGATGCATCGGAGGTCAATTGGAAAATTTTTGTTTTTTATAATTATTGCCTTTGGAACATTGTGTGGTGATGAATGTTTCGAGTACGACAGTGATTAATGTTTGACTATTTAACAATGAATGAAATTGAGGAAATAAATTTGGATTTTTTTGGCATGCATTTATACATTTTCTTTACAAAAAAAAAAAAAATATCGAAAAGCCTTTAAGTCCTTCGATATATCGAGTTCAATAAATACTAAATAAATTTTAAGGATGCAAATAAATTCGCCGAGAGCTGAAAAAATAAACATTGTTGCAGGACACAAAACGATTCTTTATTTTTGCATGCGCGATACCGTTGAATTTATTTGTTTTTTATTTTTTAAATAAAATAAATGAGTCATCTTTTAATCTATGAATAAAACAAAAGTTGCAGCGCTTTCTGTTAAACATGAATGCATTATGCAAATTCAGAGGATCTGCATGCGTTACACAAACGTGTGGACGAATACCACGTAGATATACGGCACGGGTACAATGCCTTGTTTCAAATAAATGAAAAATAAATTACTGGGAGATGTTTAAATTAAATGCGCTCTCATGCAGAAGTAACGCGTCGAACAATATACTTTTGAATCAACGAAAAAAAAAATATGCTTTACCATTTGTATGAGACAGTGATGTGCCGTGGAATGATTTAATTTTTTTGAATATTCATGCAACAATCAAATAAAAATTCGAACTACATTCTCAAGTTTTCACGCGTTTTAGGAATTTGTTTCTATCGATGTTCCCATCCCATCTCATCATTCTGCTTTTTTCTCATTATTTCTCTCGAAATACGTTTTGACGCTGTGCCAACTTTCGGAACTTTATAAGATTTCTATAGTTGATTTGCTTGCATCAAAATTGTTTATGCTAGCAATTTGGCGTATTTTTAGAGAACTGAGAATGATATCAGAGAGTGCTTTTATCGTCAAACGTCAGAAATTGCCAAAGAAAACAATATTAACTTAAATTTAAAAAAAAAGTTAAGCTTATGAATGAAGTAGAAATATATGTATAAAAACGATGTCTGACATTTTGAGTTATGATGTTTATGAAATGTTCGCATTATGCAATTAATTAAAAAAAAACTGTCAAATATAAAGACATACACGGAACGGTCCGTTGGCTATTGTTGTAGGTTAAGCTCATCCTTTTTGCACAGTCTATATAAAACGTGAAAATAATTTTAGAAAAAACTTAAGCGAATTTTAAAGTTTCAAAAACTTCTGAAATTGAACTCCAACACAAAAAAGCGTTTACAAAAACAATTTTGGGGGGATCTGAACAATCTTAAGTAACAGCAATCTACTTTAGTTAATATACAAAACGCACAAAAATAAAGTAAGCTGCAATCAAAAAAGTTTTAAAACTGTCGTTTCTACCCTAAGTTTTTCAAAGCATATTTCAACAAGTGGGAAAGTGCAACAGTGGGTATGCAAAAGCTTCAATCCATCTACGACGGATTGCAAAATACCCGACCATACCAAAAAGAAAACTGCCACGCCTCCAAAAAGTGGGCGGGATATAAAAATATAACTGTTGAATGCTTTATACTAGGTGGTTGCATACATTTCGGCCTAAAACTCCGCCTTTTTAACTAAAAAAATTACTTTTTTAACGCCACGCCCACAAAAGTGGGCGGAGACACACACAATATAAATATAAAAGTTAGAAAATGCTAATATCTAAAGCTTTAGTCATATAATTTTTTGTCAAATTTCATATATATTTATTGAAAAACAGTCATTTTAAGCTAAAATCCCTTAACAAGTAGGCGTGGTCAATGAAAAAGCTAAAATTTGTTGGCTACCTTAAAGACAATTATAAGGCAATGTTACGTACATGTTACGTAACATAGCTAAAATTTGCAAAATGTATTTTTTTAAATCAGAGATGGTCGCACATACAGGCCTGTAGTGGGCGTGTCTGTGGGCGGACTCAGCTTATTTTCAAACTTGATCTGGACTTGAAAGGACTGGACTTCCAACCAACCCACAAAATTTCAGCTCTCTGCCTTAAAATTTAAGGCCTTAAAGTTGTTTACATACGGACGGACGGACGGACGGACATGGCTTAATCGAGTCGCCTGTCGGTCCCATTGATGTCTCTAAAAGGTCTTAGGGGTCTACGGTGGTTATTTCACTGCGTTACAAACTATACATCAAACTTAATATACCCTGGGTCGGGTATAAAAAGTCCGTCAAATATGAAGACATATACGAGGCTTTTTTTGAAGGCTTAGCGTACAATAATTGGTGCTTAATTAACGTATAAAATGTCGCAAAGTATATTTGCTATCTTCAACTTTGGATGGTTACATCTCCGAAACCGATTGTCAGATCCAAAATGTGTTAACACTTTTGGGGTCAGCGTACAATTCTTGGCACATTTCCTTCTTTCACGGATTTATCGAAGAACGTTTAAAAATAAATATAGGCTTAAATATGACAATGAGTGAACTAATGAGAAGCAAAAACAAAACCTTAAGCCAACTCAAGTTAACAAAAACCTTACAAAACCCAGCGTAAGGCTATTAAGGGCGTGGCATACGAATCGCGTGGAATGGGACATTTTGGAAAGCCGACTTAAGCTCACCAGAGTCTATTATGGTTGGGCCTTTAAAACTTTACACAAAACCGTTTAGCCGTTCATACTTCTGAACGGGAAGGTTCTTTTTCTTCTGAATCGGCTGAGTTTTCAAACTCAATTGACGAATGGAAAAGTTCAAATGCGATACATTGTGGACAGTAGAGGAATATGTAGACCTGCAACAATGTCAAACTGAATATTTTGACTAAAATCGCCAGTTGGCGATTGAAGGCAACCCCCCGGTGGAGAATAGAGGAATATGTAGAGACCTGCAACAATGTCAGTTTCCCGAAAATTTTCAAAGTTATCATCCAGCTTTGATTTACTTGTCACTTGGGCGCAAAATAAACAAAAACTGACCAATCAAACTAAGGCGGGAAAACAGCATTGAAGTTCTTGTCAGTCTACAAACAGTCAAAATTTTCCGTTTGACGTTGTTGCAGGTCTCTACATATTCCTCTACTGTCCACCAGGTATCGCATTGTGACTTTTCCATTTGTCAACTAACGATTGGAAAAGTCCGAATGTCTGGCTGACATAAAGTTGACAAGTAAAGCAAAGCCGGATGATAGATTTGAGAATTTTTTAAAAACTGACGTTATTGCAGGTCTCTACATATTCCTCTTTTCTCCACCGGGGGGTTGCCTTGAATCGCCAATAAGTTTTCAAATAAATAAACTGCGATTTTTCAAAAACTTGACTTGAGATTTGACTTGACTTGAGATTTGACTCGAAAACGTAAAAACATTTTCGAAAACAATTTTTAAAAGATTTCTAGTTCCTAAGTGGTTATGGCGATATTGATAAAAATTGTCTGAAGTATGTAACATTAGCAGTGCAAACTTACTGCCTTAAAAGCGTTTCAAAACTGCCGTTTCCAACGCCAAGTTTTCCAGCCCATTTAAACAAACGATATAAAAACCTGAATGTTTTACCGTTTTCTCAGAAAACCATATCCGTAGAATTTAAGAAAAATAGTAAATGCTAGAGCTAGTGGTTGTTAATTTAAAAAAAAGTTAATGGAACGGTAATGGAAAAAAAAGAAGTTGCTATTTTCTGGATTTTAAATTTTAAAAGTCGCAAAAAAGTCCAAGAAAACGTATCTATGTCCTTTCCTGCATGTTTGAAACGGTTAGAGGCAAATATTTGAAATAAATAACAGATAACAGAAATAAATAACAGAGGCGCCCAGAAAGGAGATGCCCAAGACGGGGCACTTGCCTCCTCTAGCTCTGTGCGATTCATCATCAAACATATTTTTTTACTAGGAAATTTTGACATTTTTTTTTTCTTCTTTTCTAAAGATGAACTGTCAGACGAGTGCCAAGAGTATCAAAAAGTTTCAAGAGAGTCGACCAACAAAGAGGACGACCAACCGAAAACAACAACCGCCATTAGTTGTAATCAAAAGCAACTGTGAGAGAATAAAGCTTTACTAATGTGACAGCTGACAACTTTGAATGATGTTAATAACAGCGATGTTTTTTAGAACTAACTAACCCACTTAAGGTGGCGCTGCAGCCCGGGGTGGACCTGGGCCTCAGCCAACAAACTTCGCCAGCCAGGTCTGTCTCTAGCTAGCCGTCTCCAGTTTCGCCTGCGGAGTTGGCAGAGGTCCCCTTCCACTTGCGTGCGCCACCTGAGTCTCTGTGGCGCACCGATGTCGGTTTTTTTAAAACATACATATAACTGATCTAACGATATTATCTGATCTAACGATATGATGGTATTACACATCGCAGGACTCAAAAAAAATATTTAACAGTCTCTATTCTCTATTCTATGATTTGGAAACGTTGCGAATATTTTTCCTTTCGTTTTTCGTTGCTTAAAATATAAACACAGAAATGAAGCAAATTTTTTTATTTGTAAAAGAAAAAAAATACGACAACAAACATCAGATAATGTGGAAAAAGGCGTCAATCTTTTTTCGTCACTATTCATTTACCCTCTGCGATATACCGCCAAAAGTAAACGGCTGAAAGCCTATGCCATTGCCTGAATAAAACTTAGACTGAAACTCAACCCAGTGTAAACGTAGGGTATGCAAAAACGACGACAGACCTTCCATTAAGATCAAAATCGAAACGGTCAAGAATGACCAAGCCAAAAAAGTAAATGCTAGCATAAAACCTCCTATTATTATTTCCTCTCTCGTCTGAAAACCTATTCTCAAAATCATCAGCCACAGAACCTCGGACAACTGACCGTGGGCCAACGAAAGAGCCCACAATCTCAGGTACGAAGCTGTATGTGAAACCGTACCCAACACAATCTCCATCGTTCGAATACTCTGAATAATAAAAGCATCAGAAACAGAAAGGTCTTGCTCCTCCATATCCTGTGCAATCGGCGCATCATCCCCATCGTCGTCACTAAGGTACGAAGAGCTGCTTGATTCTTCATCCTCGTCTGGTTGCAGGATTTGGACTTTAAATTCATTTTCAGTGCCATTCAACTTTGCATCATTCAAAATGTTGATTTTTCCGCCTGGTGCTCCTCCGTTCGTAAACCTGTGAGTTTGCTTCAGGGATCTTCGTCTCTTCTTCCAGATTAAGTACAGCGGCTTCGATAGCATTATTATTGGAACACACGATAGGGCGATGTACATCAGGAATTTTTGAAATGAACGCTGATGGGCATACATGGACTGATGGGCAGACTTTTGGCAGCCTCTTTGTGCTGTATGCGCATCCTTAAAGAGCACCATGTCGATAAATGTTATCAGAATCGATGGAGCACAGCTTGTGGTATATGGCACTGGGTTGACAGCCGAGTACCACGACCACTTCAAAAATATCAGCATAATCAGATAGAAGAAGAGGGAAAAGAAAATCATCTCAGGAATGCAAATACACAGTAAATCCACGTAGTTCCTGAAAAATATGTGGTTCCAAACTGCGAGGCCCAAGCCGAAGTACATATGCAGGACACCTAAGATGATGGCAATTTTCATTTTGAGTGAATTTAGGGTGACTATAGCGTTTTCGCCGGACAGTTTCCACACAGGATCAATGCCGAAAATGTATGGATCTTGCCGGTAGGCCGTAGCGGGATCCAACTGTAACATTTTGTTCGAAAGCACTGTCGATTCGTTGAAAGAGATCTTCCATGCTGGTTGGAAAATCGTTAAGGCTTTTGCGAACATTTCGTTGTACATTACGCCGATGAACATCGAAAACAGCCCCATCGAGACGACAACGTAACGTCCGTCAAAAATGATTTTGCCTATCTCGTTGGGAATAAGTTTTTTACCGGCTCTCTTCTCGTCGAACAGCATCCAACAGGCGAATAGCGTTACTAAGAGACCATGTCCAATATCGCCGAACATCACGGCAAAGAGAAATGGAAATGTCACTGTAGTGAATGGAACAGGACTGAGTTCGCGGTAGTCACCGACTCCGTAGGCATCGATAAGTGTCTGAAATCCCTTCGTGAAGCAGTTCGTCCGGTTGTAAGTCGGTGGGCATGCGCCTTTTCTTTTTATCTTGGTCAAGATAGGTGGCACCGAAGATACGGATGTTCTCACAGTTCTATTCAGCGCCTGATGTATCAGTGGCAAGTCCGAAGTGGGAATCCAGCACTCTGCAACTAAATAATGTTCGCTCTCATCCATTGCCATCTGGTTCATAACCACGTAGACAGCCACAGCCTTTTTGATTTTAACCACCCATTTAGGGAGTTCGCCAGCTGCTGTTGAAAGCAGCCTGCGCCGATGGTAGTCGCTTTGTTCAATAACAATTTGAAGATCCTCTAGCCTAGTCTCCAGGCTCATCATCTGCTTGAGGCGTTCGTAAGATGACTCGGGGCAATGATAAAGAGACGTACTGAAGGCGTTGCATATTTTACGGACTTTTGCCTCCAAACCGGGACCATGGAAAAATATTATGAAGATAATCTTCTTTTCGTCTTTCTCGAGCGTAATATCAGAGTGGCGCAATAAAAAGTATCCCATACACACCCGAAAAAGCACTCGTTCAAAGGTGAAATAATTCTCAATAGGAATAGTTCCTGTTAAATAGCTTAGTCTTATGCCATCAGACTTTCTCTTGTTCCTGCGTTCGACATCACTGGCATCAATTAGAAAACCCTTCTCCATAGACTGACTCATTGCAAGCATTGAACCAGATGAAATAAATGCATCTGCATTCCTAAAGACTTCACAAGCTTCCAAAGCATTTAAGTACTCCTTTCTCAATTCTTGATAGCTTGTTGTGATATCCCGGATTTCCGCATTCATATTTCTTATGAGACCCCGAAGTTCTATCATTTCTCTGTCATTTAAGGCCGATAACTCATCGGAGCTTTGTAGATCCGGAAGATCTATGTCAGCCATTTCGATTTGACGCCGTAGGGTACGTAGAATTTCCAGCAATTCGTTATATTCAGCAATATTCTCTTTAAACTTTAAGCGAGCGGGGCTTTTGCCCATGTTAAGGTTATTAAAGTGAACCA
Organism: Neoascia interrupta; assembly: GCA_947623515.1. Classification (NCBI taxonomy): domain Eukaryota; kingdom Metazoa; phylum Arthropoda; class Insecta; order Diptera; family Syrphidae; genus Neoascia; species Neoascia interrupta. The sequence continues at coordinate 32,820,225 of OX392462.1, read as the reverse complement.
ATCCAACTTCGCCGAGCTCATATATGCATGGGTAGGTCGCCTCTTTTTTTACGAGAATTCGACAGAGAGACATCTCTTCACTATGAAAAATGGATGGGTCAACTCTTGATGCCATGATTTGACGAGCTGTTCCTTAAGGATCAGTCAGTTTTTAAGAGGCTCAATGAAAACTGTTTTCCAAACTTTAGAAAATAGATTTTGTCAAAAGTTTTTGATGAATTTGAGTTTTAAAAAACGGACAACCTGACGCTCGAGAGCTTCGAAAGGTAGGCATGAGCATAATACTAAGCCTTAAGCCGCGTTGTCACAAGGAACAGAAACAGGAACAGAAACAGAATTCCATACATTAGCAACGCAAAAAGCGTTCAGCAAATTTAGGTTTCAGTTGCTAATGTATGAGATTCTGTTCCTGTTTTACGTTGCTTGTGACAACGCGGCTTTACCTTGATAACCACCTTTAACTGTCACTGTTCATAGCTTTGAGAATGATGCCATGACAACGATTTAAAAACCTATTCGAGCGCTATAAGATAGTGAATTACATGAATTACCTGATTACTTCTCGCTGTTGGATGAAACGAAAGGATTAGACAAGCTTGTCCATCCCAAACGGCAGCTCCACCTGAGAAGTAATTCCACACCATCAAGGTTAGTCAGTTACTGCTACCTGTCTACAGCTATTGTAATGTGGCGTCGAGCAATGTTCATTCACTTTATCCGCGATTCACTTTACGAATACACCCGCTCGATTTACTAAGCGAACATACCCAACTGTCATTCCAGTTAGCTGGCATATTCGAAGTTCGAATTTCGATCTCAAAAATTTCCCCTCCATGGAATTCAGCGGAAGAGTACTGGGAACTTACAATAGGAAGTTACCAAAGGGGAAGTACCTATGGAACGTACTAAAAGGTGCTTAATTCTGTATAAATACACGGGTGACAGGATCGTACTTGACAGTTATCTTATAAACGTTGGCTTGTGAAAATCGGTAGTAAGTAAAAAGTGAATTGGAATAAAGTGTTGAATTCTAAATAGCAATGTTGAATTAAGTGTGATTCGAATTGAAATAAGTTTTGTTTGATATATAAAGTGTATCATTGTGTGACTATAAAAATGAAATTGATTTTAATTCGACGAACCCCAGTCAAAAACATTACTTTATATTAAATAATATTTACATTGGGCAATAACTCAAGCTTCCGTTCAATCTTATACCATGTTTCCACCAGTCACTTATCCGTGATTAACACAAATAAATCTTTAACAATCACGGACTTACCATACAAGTTTTAGTTTTCCGGCAGGAGATTCAAAATAAATCTGATTCACATTTTACCCAAACGTTTTTGTGCCTCTTAAGACCCTTTTTATATAAGTTCATAAATTTTTGTGACTTAAGAAAGGAAATGGAAACAACCTGAATTTGACATATCTGCCACAAGTATGATAATTTTTAATTTGGAAACGTTTTTCTGCTTCTTGGAAATATCATCGTCACTGTCTTTTAGGAATAATGGCCTTTCGGTTAGTCGTCCGGAAGCCTCTGGGAGCATGCTGGACTCTCCTGCAACTGCTTTTTGGCACTCGTTTGACAGTTCTTCAAACGAAAAGAAGAGAAATTCGCTTCTAGCCGAGAATCCAGAATCAAAACCAGAAGCAAGCAGTTTTTAGTTTAGTTTTGATCTTTTTTCACTAATTTGCATTTTATGACCGGTGGAAACACAATACCTTTTCATGAATCCTGTGAGAAACTACGATTTTACTTGTCACATTGGTTGCTAGACATACTGTTCAAACTGTACTGAGTATTTTCCCTTCTTATTCTCTCTAAATGAGAAAGCTATTTTTACAAACTTTAGTAGGTATCCGTATCTGAAAGGAAGATTTAAATAGAAATTGCATTGGCGTGCTCTAAATAGTTCGGTATCCCTGTTTATTTTAGGAAGTCTAATTTTTTTGTCCATCTATTGAGCATTTTATTCATATTTTCCCCATCTAGTGAGAAAATAAAAAACCAAACAAATGTGTCGGTAGTGGATGCGACCTAATCAAATTTCATCGGGAGAAAATAAATTTGCTGGGAATGCTCGCTGCCGCAGCAGGAGAGATGTGAAGGCCTCCCAAGTTTATAAATAGCACTATAGTGTCTTTTGGATCCCCGGATATATTGGGCGCGCTGCAGGCAAGTGATGAAGGAATAAGTGGGAAACCTGTACCTCTTAGTTTCGATAAATTTATTTGAATAATCATGGGATATCGAAAATAGAAATGGTCAGGTTTCGCTTAGAGTGAAGTGCAAACGTTTTCACTTCAAAATTACCTGTCAGTGCATTAAAAGGTTTTCCTAAAAACTCCAAAGATGGTAATTTAGCAGTCGTTAAATTTTAGGACATTTAAATGACAAATTGTGTCTGCATAAAAAAATGTATAAGATAAAGGTGGAAAAAAATAACTCACCTCTTGATTTGTATATAAAAACTCTTTGCTCGAACACACAGTATATCCGAGGCACCCGGTGTGGGGCCTTTCCCTCTAACTTGTTATCTAATTTCTCTGAAACGAAAAAAAAAAAACATATAATAAAATAAAACTAAATAATTGCTTAAAACCGGAAATAAAAATCCCCCTCGTTAGCATTGATGATTAATTCTACGCACACAATAACAAATGACAAATAAATTTAACACAACAAACACTTTTGGCAAAATTTCAACCGGGTGTACCTACTCGCATTGAACAAAAAACCAATTGTTTGAAAGTATTAAATCAAAGTCAAGAGTGTGGTCGGTTTTTTAACGTAATTGTTCTTCAGGTGATCAATCTGAGGTCATCATCACTCTTGGCAATCGAAATTCTTCCTCTCATCTGGCAATGCACCGTTATTGTTTAAATGTAAATGTATTAATTCCCAAAACAACAGCAATTTAGCTTTTGTTTACAAACTTATTTTTAAAAAAGACTTTGGCTTGACAGCATTCCCATTGTTAGACGATTATATGTGGGCAAATTATACTCTACCCTACCATCAACAAGTGAATACGAATTGTCAAAATTCACTTGACATATGCCATTTTGTCAAAATTAAATATTATTCTCTTGTTATTTTCGAACTAAAAACTTAACAGGAAAACATGAAACTGTCTATTTTTAGAAGTCACATTAAAACGGAATAACGTTGAACCTGATGCGTCGTAGTACAAATACCGCATTTCAAGAGAATGCACAAACATGGTGAAATAATAAGGCCATGTAGGTGAGTCCAAAAATAATTGTGACATCTCTGCGTCAATTTGGTTTTTTATAAACAAAGTCACAAAGACTTTTGGAGAGTGTGTGATAGCTCAGAATCAATTTAGCCAGATGAGAGAGAATTGAATGCGTTCCACAAGATATAGCGAATTTCATTGCATCCTTTTAGGCTAGTAAAAGTTTTCAGCTGAGCTATGGTCTTTTAAATAGATTGAAAAGCTTTTTATTCAGTAAAAATTAAAATAGATTGGAACGAAAACAAGAAGTAGCCATTAAGCATTCTATTCTGAGTTTAAAATATGACATGAACTTTTTTGAAAATAGAAAAGCAATTAACAAATCATACACACATCAAATCTGAAGATATTTATGTCAAACATGATACTTCGTCTGACAACAAAGAAATTTGTTTTTAAAAATTTTTATTATCTACTTTGCGACAGTGATTATGTTTACCAATAATAAAACTTGATAATTATTAGCACCTCTCATTGAAAACTTCATGTTAATATTTTTTTTCCTTTTTCATCAAAATTAAATGCTTACATATGCATTTGTATAAAAATTTATAACAATTTTAATAAAAATAGACGATAGTCCAATAACGTCTTGTTTGTTCCATGTTGCTTAATAGTTTTCTTTGTTTTTATTTGTTTACATTTTACTTAAATTTTATTTTGTCTCTCTCTATTTTTTTTAATTATATCATTATAAAGGAAAGTTTTGTTATCACATGTATTGCGCTGAAGATGGTAGGCCAATGCCTTACGAAATGCATTCGGTATATTTAGTTGATAAAAAAATTTCAAAATTAAAAATTTCTTTATGTTTTTTCATATCTTTATGAAATATAAAGAGTTATGTGTATTGAAGTATAATCAAGATCACAAACTTGTTCATTTAACAGATAAACTTTTAAAATTTTTAAAAAAGTGTTTTTTGTTCGTCGTTCCAAGCTTAAGTTTTTTTAAAGGTTGTGGGAAAATTGAACCGCCCACATCATCGACTTGCCCACTTTTACAGTAACTTGATTTCTCTAAAAATTTACCCTAAATCGAAAAAATATTGTTTGACAAATATTAAGGATATTGGCATTTTCTAAGTTTAATCCATACAAAGTTTTGAGCTCCGCCCACTTTTAAGGGGTGGTTTTGGGTAAAAACTGTTTTTTTTTTGTCAAAATTATTATCGTTCTTAACACATTTTCTCACTGTCCTAACGAAATAAGTTTATCCATACACAAAATTGATTTCAAATGAATAAGTCCAGGCCAAAAAACTTCAAGATTTGGTGTTACTGGGTAAATAAGGTCGGGTATTAAGAAACTCGTTGCAGACGAATTCTTGCACTTACAAAATTGTTCCTTTTCTTACTTTAAAAGATTCAAAAGCTGGCTAAAAATAAAAAGTAGAATAAGCTGAATTTGTTTGCTTATAATTTTGAAAAGCTAATTTTTGTTTCAGTATTTTGAAAGCAGAACTATGACCACCTATAAAACACACCTATAAAACTCAGAACTATAAAAATCAGCCTAGCGATACCAAAGCAGGAACTTAAAAAAAAAATCTTGTGATATAGATAAAATTCACCCTCTGAGAGACCCTCTGAGTTGTGCCAACTACAGAGGCATAAGTCTTCTTAACATCGCATACAAGATCTTTTCTGCTGTACTGTGTGAACGCCTGAAGCCATTTGTCAACAATCTGATAGGCACATATCAGTGTGGCTTTAGGCCAGGAAAGTCCACCATCGATCAAATATTCACACTGCGGCAAATCTTGGAGAAAACCTAGGAATTCCAAATCGATACAAACCACCTCTTCATCGATTTCAAGGCCGCGTATGACAGCATCTATAGAGACGAGCTATATAGCGCAATGTCTAGTTTTGGCATCCCTGCCAAACTCGTCAGTCTGTGCAGGATGACGATGGAAAACTCACGCTGTTCCGTCAAGGTCGGCACAGACCTCACCGACCCCTTTGATGTCAAAAAAGGATTTAGACAAGGCGACGCGCTGTCATGCGACTTCTTTAACATCATACTTGAGAGAATTGTGCAGAACTCTCGCGCCAACACCAGAGGTACAATCTTTCAAAAGTCCGTTCAACTACTCGCATACGCAGACGACATTGACATAATCGGTAGAACAAAGCGTGATGTCAGTGAAGCCTTCTATATATATGGGTTTAGCAGTCAATGAGGGCAAAACCAAGTATATGCTGTCATCAAGAAAAGACACCCAACACCGACGTCTTGGACAAAACATCACCATCGACAGCTATAACTTTGAGGTAGTTAGGGACTTTGTCTACCTGGGTTCCGCTATCAATTCAGACAATGACACCAGCGCTGAAATCAAACGAAGGATAACTCTTGCCAATCGCTGTTTCTTTGGGCTAAGAAGGCAATTGATTAGCAAAGCCCTCTCTCGAGCAACTAAAGTGTCCATTTATAAGACCCTCATCATCCCAGTCCTGCTTTACGGTGCAGAAGCATGAACCCTGTCAAAGGCGGATAAAAACACTTTAGGCTGCTTCGAGAGGAAAATTCTTCGGACGATTTACGGTCCCGTCTGCATAGACGGAGAGTGGAGGAGGAGATATAAAATCGAACTGTACGGGCTGTACAGTGATACCGACCTAGCCAAAAGAGTCAAAACACAACGTCTACGATGGCTGGGTCATTTAGAGCGGATGGACACCAACGCCCCGGCCCGGAAAATCTCGAATCCACACCGCAGGGACGGCGCGGTAGAGGAGCACCGAGACTCAGGTGGCACACGCAAGTTGAAGGGGACCTCAGCCAACTTCGCGTGCGAAACTGAAGACGGCTAGCTAGAGACAGAGCTGGCTGGCGAAGCTTGTTGGCTGAGGCCCAGGTCCACCCCGGACTGTAGCGCCACCTTAAGAAGAAGAAGAAGATAAAATTCAATAAATTCTGGTAAAATCAAACAATATGTCCCGTCCTCTATCTCCCAAACGGCAATAGATTAAATTTTGAAATAAAACATGAGAACTAAACTCCATTTTCTGACGTATTATTAAAATTCGAAAATCTTCCGAGATTGGACTCGCAAGCATAAAGTGTTTTTAAAAATATTTTTTTAAACGTTTCGAGTCATTTTAACGATAACTACAACCTAGTTTAAAATTCTTTTCGTAATTCTAATGCAAATGCGTCAAATCTTTTCAAAATTGTCGTTTTCAACCTAAGTAAGTTTTTTTAGGTCTATTTAAAAAAACGGTATAAGAATAATATGTTTTATCAATTCCTCAAAAAATGGTATTCATACAATTAAAGAACAACAGCCAATACAAGTGCAGGTAGTTAAAGTTTTTAAAAATGATCTAACGGCATTTAAAAAAAAATTAAAAGCTGCTTATGGATTTGAAATTTAAAGAAGTTAAAATATGTAAAAAAAATATTTCTATTTCCCAAACGGCATAGTTTTGTAATAAATAACGGACACAGTTCATTTTCAAAAATTTTAAGGAAAACTAAACCGATTTTTGAATAGTAAAAGGCTTCAGAGATCTGCTTGAAAACACTTTGGTTGTCTAAGTAAAACGATAGTTTTAGTAAAATTACAAATTAAAATTGCGAATCAACCAAATTTGCCACAAGCACAAACCACATCAACTTCAAACCAGGATAAATACTATTTTATTATTTTTTTTTTTTATTTTTTTAGAAACTCGTAGAAAAACTTTTAGCAAACCTTTGTTTTAAAACAATTAAGACTTTACAGTAACGATAAGCAAAAAAATTAATTTTTTAGGAACAGTAAATAAAGGTAAATGAGTATATTTATATATACTGTAGACTTTTGATTTGAATACTATTACAAATCACCCTGTTTAATATGTATTTTATATAATGTATATGATAGTTTTTATGTATAAAAAAAAACACTTTTTACTATGTGTTTGCGAAATAAAGAAATCAACAATCAAAAGTTCTTGGATTCATTTTAACCTACGAAAATTGTTGGGCCAAAGTATAAATATCTTGTTATAACTATTATTTTTTTTGTGTAAGGAGAAGACTACTTATAAGCCAGAGAATAATTTCCTAGCTTAACTTGTTCCAATACAACAAATGTGTGTTAAACACTACTAAGGAGAGCTAAGAGAAAGAGTTACCAGACTTTGCAATTTAACATCGCTTGAACTCCACCTTTTCAATGATATGCATTTTTTTGCTTTAACCACTCCAAAAATCCGCTGAGGGCTGTCGGTCTACTGCCTTGAACATCGTGCTAAACTTTTAGAAAAAATTAGTAAGGCTAAATGCGAAGTTGTACGTTTGCAAACTTTAATGCCCGGTTTCACTGTGAAGGTTTAAACTTAGGATTACTTAAACTTTCACGAAAGTTTAAACTCAGTGCTTAAACTGTTGGTGTTTCACAGCAGAAATTAACTGAGCGTTTAGCTAAACTTCCGGTTATTGTTTTTCGTTAGTTTTGTAAGCCACTTTAAATATCAATTGTCATATCTCAGCCCATATTTATTTTTCAAATTGGTTCAAGAAATCCGTGAAAAGAAGGAAAATATCAAGACTTGTACGGTGTTCTTTAAACTACACGCCGATTTCGGATCGGGTATTCTGTTTCGGAGATATTTGCATCCAAAGCTTAGACAAATGTGACATTCTTCGCAAATTTAATTTGAAATTCTCAAGGCAACGTGATACTTGTGACGTTCACAGTATTTTTGAGCAAAACATCATTCCCGTTTTCATCAAACGTCGTTTCAAACGTCGATTTAAACGTTAAACGGCAGTTTAAACCATCAGCGGCTGGCGTTTAAGTTAAACTGCCATATAAGCTCTCTTTTAGGTTTAAACTAGCACTGAAAAATACATTTTTGTTTTGAACTTCAAGTAAAACTTTGAATGTTGCTAAACGGAGTTTAAACTTGCACTGTTAAACCGGGCATAAGTATCATAATCACATCAAAGTATGAAAAAAATCTTTTTTAACACTGAGGTATGAGTTATAAAGCAAGAAAAGAGCAAGAAAAGACTCTTGGACACAAACCTCTTTAGGTGGAAGGAATGAAAAATTAACAGGCCCTGTTCCAAAACCCCACCGTCCCTCATCCGGGAGGTTCATCCAAGAATCATCTGCCATTGGAGACCTCTCGGTTCACCAATACCCGACCCTACCAAAAAGAAATCTGCCACACCTCCAAGAAGTGAGCGGGATGTAAAAATATAACTGTTAAATGCTTAACGTGGTTGCATACATTTTGAAATAAGACCCCGTCATTTTAACAAAAAAATCACTTTTTTCTAAGCCACGCCCACAAAAGTGGGCCGAGATTTATATAATATATGGCTGTTGGAAATAAGGCCCCAATGAAATAAGACCCCAAAAGAGAAAATGAAAAAAGGCCCCAAATTTGGGGTATTATTTCATAATGAAATAATACCCCAATTTCAAATATGAAATTAGGCCTCACTGCGATGAAATAAATCCCCAAAAGTGGGGGTTTATTTCATAATGAAATAAGACCCCAATATAAGAAAGCTAAAAGAAGAAACAGGCAGGGGGGTTGCAGGGGGGCAGCATGCCCCATATACACATTCAAAACTTGCATATACACAACCTTGTTTGCGTTTTTTTAACTTAAATTCTACTAGATTAAAAAAAATTAAAAATGGGGAACCAGTTTTGGGGCATTATTTCATTTCTGCTTTTGGGGTCTTATTTCATTATGAAAATTCAATTTTTAAAAGAAAATAAGACCCCAAAAAAGGAAATAACACCCCAAAATTTACTAAAAATTTTATTGGGGCCTTATTTCGCAGAGCCATAACATATAAAAAAAATACAGAAAATGCTAATATCTAGAATTTTTGTTATAAAATTTTTCATCAAATTTCATATATATTTTTTAAAAAACAGTCATTAAAGCTAAATTCCTTAAAAAGTGGGCATGGTCAACGTAAACGCCAAAGTAGTACATACTACAAAATCAGTGTTCTAGCACCATTTCAATATAGCTAAATAGTGAAAAAGGTATTATTTCAAATTGGAGATGGTCGCACATGCAGGCCTGTAGTGGGCGTGTCTATGGGCGGCTCCAACTAATTTTCAGAATGTATTGGAATAATTCTCTGGTAAAAGTACTTAGCAATCTGCGCTTACAACTCGGACTATCCCGATTTCTGCTATTAAAATTGGGGAACTGTGCCGAGGCTCCTTTTTTTCAATAGAAAAACAATTACAAAATTTTATTGCAAACAGGTAATCCGTAAATATTTAAAAGAAAAAAAAGGAAGCCTTTATTTATTAGATAATGTTCCTTTATTAATTAAAGGGCCACAAAAGATTAACGATGGAAATAAAAAATTAGATTCATTATGCTTTTTGTGCAAACTAAAAGTCAAAAAAACTACAAACTAAGTCAAGGAACTAAAATTATTATTAAACAAACTGAACAAATTACAAGGAAACTATAGTCAAAAACAAAAGTAGTGTCCAAAAACCGTTTTGTATCCCAGGCACTCTTAGAATTTTTAAAATTTTATTTACAAGCACTATGCTAGTTTTCATGAAGATGTCTTTCACTCTTGACAATGTCATTCGTTTGTTTTTTATTACCTAGTAAGAATTTTAAAATTACTAACCACATTTTCAGCGATCTTAACTAGCTTGCTGAGTAATAAAACTAATCCCCCAGGTATGTCACGGCCAACCACAGAATTTCGATTTGTGGGTGAAAGTTATATGGTTATACGAGAATAAAAAAATTTATGGAAAAAGCAATGCAGTCATGGTCTTGCTATTTTCATCAACTTTTGTAGTGTAGAAAGTGGAGTTATAATGTTAGTGAGGTGGTCGGATTTGGACAGAGAATCAAACGTGTTCACTGTAGCTCAAATGGTAGAGCATTACTCGCGACAAGTAATGGTTGCAGGATCGTACCCTGCCGGTGAGCCACACGCGCTTTTTTCTTTCGACATGATGCGTGGAGGAGATTTATTTATGTGATTTATATTTAATCCGTGTGATTTAAGGGGGATTTAAGGAAGATTTGCCTTAGTCGCGGGTTAGTGTCCGGTGGAAACACCCATGCATTGTAAACTTAATGGACACAAGACAGTGTTATAGGCCAAACTAAACAAATTTATTGCGATACATAATTTGTAACAGCACATTTAGCAGTGAAATCTAAGAATTTCTGCCGTGAGAGAGCAAGTAACAAAAGCTGAACTTAAAGAAAAATACATTCGTGTTCCTGCTTCAAATATATAAGGCCGTTTGACATAGAAAAATCTGCAAACTGGGTCCACCTCTAAAAAGCTGTTGCAAACACAGGAAACTTTTTCGGAGGTTTTTTAGCTACAAACAGTTGCCTCTTATAACAGCGATGAAGACTCTAACATACATGAATGGCCTTATTGAGTGAGTAGTCAATGGAAAGTAGCCCTTCATGTATGTATGACAACCACTCTTTTTACTTCAAAAATCCTTCACTTCCGATCTGTTCGAAAACAATCTATCAACACTGTTGAAATGTTATTTTAAAAATACCTAATCATACATTTTGATGGCGTCTGTCATCTTCGCGCTTATAATTTGTTTATATTTAGATGTCTGCTCACGCATAGCATTTTAATTAAATAACACATTAAAATTTATTTGCTTTTTTACCAACCTACACCTTTTTTAAATTTTTGATTTGTGCAGATAATGTTAAAAAAAAAATAATAGCTACACTGTTTTTTTTTCTGCATATTTTGATTTTCCACCAACATGACATCATGGTCATATAATTAATACAAAATATTTTATAATTATTAAACAAAAAAATAAATTAAATCGCGTCAAGCGCATTTTTCGAAAGCAAGAATAAAAAAATGAATCCACCTATGCTCGGAGCCGTAATTTGGCAACGTGACAACGCCGAGAAGCTATTTGGATGAACTTTTCCCCCTCCCGACTAAAAATAACCAAATTATATCGCAGCGAGGTATCTGAGTAATTCGCGGTGGCGGCGTTGAATATACCCATTGCAGGAGTCAATTAAAGGATTTTTCACGCTCTTTCTTTCTTTATATAATAAAATTTTGGAAAAAGTCCGTTTAAACTCACTTCTTAACTAGTTTTTTGTATCCCGACGTTTTTGAACTTGCAGAGCTGGGCCGCGTATTGATTGGCATTTGGTGCTGAGTCAGCACACCAAAACTTGAATTTATTTTCGCACACTTTTTCTGCACGAATGATTTTTGAAAAACTTTTTCTGCACTTCTTTTTTGAAACACTAGTAAAGGGTGGTCATATGAGACCCAAACACAAAATTTGATTGATCTCTATTTTTATACGATTTTATCGAGTTTCACTGATTTTTTTTTTCGAACAAAAACGGGCAAAAGAGTAAATAACCGAATGTGATGAATGTGGAAGATTCCAAATGACTGAAACTATCTCGGACTGAATTTCCACTTGATGATTTGAATGGCCCGAAGGCCTAAGTTGTACTAATGAAAAATGGTCCCAAACGTGAAAAGTGTTTTTTTGTTTTGTTCGAAAACACAAGTCAAACAGTCTCGAACAGCGAAAAACCAAAGCGTACGGCAAATTAAAAATACCATGTGGCTGAGAGAAAATGGCTTTCGTTATGGGGACGGGTACAAGAATAAGGGAACCATCAGGAGAACTCAATTGAGCGATCAAAAATTTGCCGGTGAGTGAACTGTTCGAAGCATTTTTCAAACCAATTGGATATTACTTTTGAGTGAAAAACAAGTTCTTCAACTTGAACACCTTTACTGAGTGAGACTTTTTTTTTGTGTATAGCAAAACATTTTTTTTTTCTGATTTTATGAATGAAATATAATATGTTTGAAAAATGTTAAATATTAGGCATTTGTATGTGTATATAACTTGAGGAACTAATGTCGAAATAAATTTTTTAAATACGGGATTTCTTTTTGATATTTGGAATTGATTTTGTTTTTGTTATTTATATTTTTGTTATTACTATTTTTGTTATTCCCTTCGAGTCTGCCGTTGCTTATAATACTGCAGCACTGGCGCAGCATGTTTACTAAACTTAATCACAGCCTAACTTTTTTAGAGAAGTAAAAAAGTAAAAAAAAAAAAAAAAAAAATTAAAACTAATAGGTGACATTAACATATTGTGGTCATTTTACGGCTATGTATGATTCCTGGCTTTCAGTGCTCCACCCAGCTGCCTTCCAAAAACACAAAAAGACGGTTATTCCTCCGAATAACCGTCCTCAGATGTTGAACATTTATAAGAGTTCAACATCTTGTCCTAGTCAATGCAATCGTGACAGGGGGTTAAAGGCAAAATTCCGGTTGGGTGAAAATTATTTTTACAAAAATCTGCTCTAAGGATTCTGCTTTTCAAACTTCTGTTTTGCGAATTTCTAAAAAAAAACACTTCTACAAAGGGACATTGTGAAATATGTATCCCGCCCCCTGCTACCCTTACAGTTTCTCTTTTTAATTTTTTTTTTACTTAAAAACGTAAGAATGTTTGCAGAACAAGCTGAGTTTGATTGCTTTGACTCAGAATTTTGAAAGCAGAGTTTTTTTCGCAAAAAGCATATTTTTGAAAGCTGGATCAGAAGTACTAGCTGAGTACTACAAGTACCTATATTAAAAACCTTTCTAGCCACATGTTTCACTTTTCACCAGTTCATTTGAAATATAAATATGGAACAAGCGGCGACAAAACAGAGATGAGAAGCATCATGTCTCCAGCTTTAGACTGTCCCAAAGACCATTCATGATCAGGACTATACTGTGCCTTAAGCGCTTCTCATAGCAAGTCGGTCAAAACCTTAATGCGTCAAGATGGATTCCATCTTAAATAAAAAAATTCGGGCTCAGGTTCATAAAAAATAACATAAGAAAAAAATCGGTCATATAAAGCCAACCCAACCGGAACAAGCTTAAAAAAGCTAGAAATGTCGGCAATTCTCTTATTTGTACCGCTTAAATTTCGCACGATCAGAAATTGAGGTAAAACATTTTTCAGTGTCCCAAAAGTAGCAAAAGTTTCTGGTCATTCGTCAAAAATATCAAGAAACTTGTCCCTCATTCTCCACCCCGAATCCCACGTGATTAGTTTCTTAGACAGAACTTATTTGCTTGCAGCTCATTTTTTTACCAGCTCTTTGCTCTCGAATTGTGCCATGGTTCCCGTTCAACTTGATCTTGAGAGCGTAGCATATTCTAATGAACAAATTCACTTTCGGACTCGTACAGTAGCAAGAGTTCTTAAAAACCTCAACATACACAAATCCACTGCTCCAGATAGCATTTCCCCCATAGTTCGGAAGAGGTGCTCTTTTACGCTGCCAAAATCACTGTCTAGGTTTTTTTTAATTTTTAAATCACTGTCTAAGGTTTTTTTTTTTAAATTGTATTGGTTCAGCCCGCTCCAAATAAGGCGATTCGACTTCTCCGACCTTTTACTTTACCGACCAATTTCACTTTAAACCATTCTTTCCAAGGTCATGGAAAGGCCGATGAATCGTCAGCTTATGAAACATTTAGAATCACGGAAGCTTCTCTACAGCCGTCAATGTGGCTTTCGCTACCAAAGGTCCACTGGGTGGTCTGACGGCATATCTCACCAAAAACAGTACTGTTCCTTGCACCTTCATGGTGAAGGTAAGGTTGTTGAGCTCGATATTTCTAAAATTAGACAGAGTCTGGCAGCAGGCTATCTTGGCAAAAATGTGTGCATTTGGAATTGATGTAACTTTAATTCATTGGATTAGAAAATTCCTTTCGAACTGATCCAGGCAAGTGGCTTTCCCCAGGGTTCAGTTTTATCGCCAACCTTTTTTCTGATCTTTTTAGTTGATCTCTTATCTGCCACATGTAATCCAATTCATTCTGCCGCTTATCCAATTCATTCTTTCATATTGGATTCCTTGCAAACGCCCAGTCTTTCGAATCAATGTTGGAATTCCATGTTGGAGAGCATATTCGAAGGAATCTAATTTAATCCCATCTGCCTTTGAGACGACGTTGGGAGAATAAATTGATTCATCAGGTGGTGGTTAAAGCGCTTAATTGGCGCAGCAATGATTTAAGAAAAACCAGTGAGTAAGTTCTACAGTGTGTATGCAGAAGTTGCAGTCCGTAAAACGGACCGTTGAATACCCCATCCTATCCTACATTGTAAAATGCTGATGGCATTGTAGTTTTTTGACATTTTATAAGTAATGCAAACTTCGAAAAGGGGCGTGGTGCAACCGCCCCTAATTACAAACTATTAAGTATAAGATATTTCTACAGATATTTCCAAGTTACACTTAAATGTACGTAAAAATGCAATTTTTTGGTTCAAATTCAATATTTTTGAAAAATCGACCCCTAAAAGGGGGCGTGGCTAAACTTTAAATGATCGAAATCTGGACGGAAGTATTGTTTACCTAACCTGCTACTTTTTTTGTTTCATGCTTTCCTAAACTAGGCTCAAGGCCAGTCGAAACTAAGTTTTTCTGGAAAATTTTAGGTTTTTCTTCAATTCTGCCTCCAAATGTGGGCGGGGCCCAAAGTCCTGTATAAACAAAATGTGAAAATGTGAAAGCGTTTTCTACATAAAATATTAAGCGATTTTTTTTTTCAATTTCGAGCAAAAACATTGAGTAAGCTGCATTTGAAAGTTTAAAATAGATGCCACGCCCACTTAAATTTAAGTGGGCGTGGCATCTATTTTGTCTTAAAAAGACAAATTTAATTGGTTTTCCAATTAAATTTGTCTTTTTTGTATCTTACATTCATCAGGAGATGCTAAATGTCAAATTTCAGCCTTTTAGAACGTCTAACAGTTTTGAAAACTCTGGAGGTTGTTGCACATTTAGACCGATTGTGGGCGTGTCTTTGGGCGGATTTCAAAAATGTTTACATTTGTACTGCTTCGCATGACATAGACCTCACGTACGAAGTTTCAGCACCCTAGCTCAAAATTTAAGGCCTAAAAACAACGGACATTGCTCATTCGATTCAAAATTCGGTCTCGATCATATGCCCTTAAGGTCTTGGGGGTCTACAATTATTATTTCACCGTGTTAAAAACCATGTAAAAAACTTAATATACCTCCTATATATGGGATGGGGTATAAAAAATTTTAGTAGGTACCCCAGAGAGACAAAATAGATATAGAGAAAAAAACCTTCCTGTGTAAGGATTTAATCATAGAAAATTTTGTTATCGTGTTTTTAGACGTTTGAGCAAACAATGTTGGCTGTTATTGGTATTAAAATGAAGCTTATGAGTTGCAGAATTTTTTCCGTAACAAAAATACATAAATTGCATTAAAAGTTTTATGTAAACTCGCTTTTACTATTTCACTGAGAGAAATCGATTTCAAGGAAAAATGTGATTTTAATTTTTGTTTTTGCGACAAAATCGATCCACTGAAAAGCATTCCATTCTCTTGCTATTCTCAACTGTCAGTTTTCCTTTCACTGATCAACTCCAACCTCAAACGCCTGTAGCTGTTTGTTGGCACTGACAGAAATTTTCAATGATTGCTTTGAATGACTTGTCAGAAAACCGAAGACATTGTTCCACTGATTTGTTCCAATGATGCTATCCGATGAGCTATGATTAGACCCTAAGGCTAAAAGAGGAAACTATGGCCTTATAGAGTTACGTTAATACGAATACTAGGTATAAGGTCATAAGGTGACTATGACATCATCTTAATAAGATGGCTCTGTAATGGCTCTTGTACTTTTGGCAGTTAAGTTTAATTTTTGGATACTTTCTTGTCGGTCCTACCTGTCTACATTTAAAAAAAAGCATCACCTCAGTTAACTCCTTAAATCTTTTTTTTAGTTTAAGTACCTTCCTTCCCCCTTACATTGACCAAACAATCGCTTTTGGTGCCGATCCTTGGAGCAAAACATTTCTGAAAATAAACAAGTGGGAAAGTGCAACAGTGGGTATGCAAAAGCTTCAATCCATCTACGACGGATTGCAAAATACCCAACCATACCAAAAAGAAAACTGCCACGCCTCCAAAAAGTGGGCGGGATAAAAAAATATAACTGTTGAATGCTTTATACTAGGTGGTTGCATACATTTCGGCCTAAAACTCCGCCGTTTTTAACTAAAAAACTCACTTTTTTTAACGCCACGCCCACAAAAGTGGGCGGAGGCACATACAACCTAAAAGTTAGAAAATGCTAATATCTACAGCTCTTGTCATATAATTTTTCGTCAAATTTCATATATATTTCTTGAAAAACAGTCATTTTGAGCTAAAATCCCTTAAAAACTGGGCGTGGCCAATAAAAAAGCTAAAATTTTTTGACTACCTAAAAGACAATTATAAGGCAATATAACGTACCAAAAATGGATGCGCTAGCGCCATTGTAACATAGCTAAAATTTGCAAAATGTATTTTTTTAAATTAGAGATGGTCGCACATACAGTCCTGTAGTGGGCGTTTCTGTGGGCGGATTCAGCTTATTTTCAAACTTGATCTGAAGGACTGGACTTCCAACCAACCGCAAAATTTCAGCTCTCTGCCTTAAAATTTAAGGCCTAAAAGTTGTTTACATACGGACGGACATGGCTTAATCGATTCTCCTGTCGGTCCCATTCATATCTCTAAAAGGTCTTAGGGGTCTACGGTGATTATTTCACTGCGTTACAAACTATACATCAAACTTAATATACCCTGGGTCGGGTATAACAAAAATTTTTAAATTTATTGCACTCAAAAGCTGGCACTCTCTCACACAAACTTTTTTCCCGCCTGTTAAGGTGTGACAAGATTTTTATCTTTTATTTTCAACATCTTACTAATCAAATTCATCCCACCGTCTTCGGTGATCAATCTATAAATAAAAAATAAGAAACTCAACCAAAAAGCCAAAAATAAACCCCAAGTGAAAAACGACGTTCATTTTACTCATAGAAAACTGAACAATCAGCATTGAAGAGAAAGTCCCACACACTCCACGAATTTTTCAATCTCTTTAGAAAAAAAAAAGGTTTTCCATGTTGTGTATCTTTAACTAGAGTGCAATCGGTCTTATGGCGAATTTCTTCCCCCAAGAGTACCGCGCGCCGCCGAACGAAGTCATTTCCATTCCATAGAATTTCCAAGATACACACAGGTCATGTCATGTGTCTGACAGCAGTCCCATCCAGTGTGTACAGAAATTTTTCCTAATTATCCCAAAAGTATCAGAATGGAAAAATCATTAGGAACCGAAACGGAGGGCCAAAAAACAGAGTCCAGCAGAAATTTGCGGTCCCATTTGTGTGTAAGTTAACAAATTGCTTTCGCATCGGTAAAGTAGTTTTGGTAATTTTTCTCCCAAACCCTAGTGGTTGGTTTAGGGGTCCTCGTTTTAGGAATATTGGGCACAAGCATCCGATAGAGAAAACTTCTTAAGTCCTGCAATCAATCAGTCATTTTGTGAACAATTCGCAAATGGTTTTGGTTTGATCCATCAGATCCAACACACTATACAACCACATACCTATAGGAATATGGAAGACAAGCACTCTGGGATTGCGATGCTTGTGGCTAGATAATGCAATTAATTTAAAACAATAGATTACAACAAATTACTGCGGTAGCGTTGAGTGTGTTAATGTGGCGGCAAAAATTAGGCAGCCCAGAGAGACCGAATCTGCTCTGTTGGCAAATCGAAAGTTTGTACCAACAGTCAGTTGGAATCTCGAGGGAATCCAGTGTTAGAGGTCTGCCTTTGGGACTGTGGTACAAGGGATAATAAATTGATGGACCAGGTGGTGGTCAAAGTTGCTCATTTAATTGGGGAACCACTGATTTTAGGAAATATTATTATACCCAAACCAATGCTTGTGGTTGAAACTATCCGTCATCGGATAGAACCTTTAGGGATAGAACCTTTAGAACCTGTAAAAATTATCAATTTTAAAGTATAAAATTTCATACAAATTGAATTATGTACTTTTAGAAGTAATTTTTTTCACTTTCACGAAACGAACTTGTTAAAATGAAAACTGCAAAATATTTAAAATCGCATTTACATATTTGTGGTCATTGATGCAGTCATTTTAAGGTAGGTTAGGTACTCTTAAAGACTTCCCAAAACATTACTTAATTTTGTCGTTTTGCAGCACGCACATTGCCATTGCCACACCCTGGCCTGAATGCATCCATTAATCGCTTTAACTTGATTAAACACGAATTACGTGGAGTGCATCTCTTCTCATAAGTAGATGCCTTAACATAATTAAACACTCAAAGTCGACCCCTTGAAAAATTTTTAAAATAATTTAAAGTGAATTCACACCAGTAAAATGTTGTCATATCACAATTAAAAAAGTGGCGGTAGGCAAAAGAAAAATTTATTTCCGTTGACTCATGTTATGGTCACATACGTGCATTTTTATATGAAAGACTCGAATTTGAGTTTAAACAGAGCGGGTGGAAAAAGACACAAGATATAATAAGATAAGCCACAAATAAAAACTCTGGTAAGTGCAATAGTTCGTCTGTAACGAACTTCTTTTCTAAATATCCGAACCTATTTACCCAGCGACGTAAGTTTGAAATCTTGAAGTTTCTTGGCCTGAGTTCATTCATTGAAAGTCAATTTTGTGTATGAACCACGCCCATTTTTGGGGGCTAAGAAGTCAATTTTTTTAACTTATTTCATAAGAAATGTAAGGAAGTATGATAAAAACGAAAGCTGTTGTATGTTAAGCCAAAAAAAGGGTTTTACTCTTAAAAACGGTCCCCAAAAGTGGCCACAATTTCTATATACCAACATTTGAGTTCCTATGCCTTATTTAACTTGGTCAAAAGGTCTTTTAAAATTAAATGTGAATTAAAGGTTGTCCCACATTAAACCCAACAAAGGGCGTGGCCGTGGGCGGATTTAACAAATTGTAACACTTTGTCTGTGCAATAAAGGGCCAAGCCGTGCCCCACGTTTCAGCTCTCTTGCTTGATTTTAAAGACCTTGAACCTTCACACATACAGAAGGACGGACATAGCTTAATCAATTTACCTGTTGGCCCCGACCATCTCATTAAAACGTCTCAGGTAAAGGTCGATGGTAATTATTTCACTGTGTTACTGTCGAACTATGCATTCGAATTAATAAACCCCCTGGGTCGGATATAAAAAAGCTGTGTGGTGAAGATGTTTCGAATAGAGAAAAAAAACCTTTAAAATATTCCTGGTAAAAGACAGTTTAGTAAGCTTTAAGGTTTCCAAAAAAAAGGGTTTTCGTATAAATTTTCTCCGATTGTATTGCATTTTGTGTGGTTTTTATAGTAAGCTCGCGATCAGGGGTTATGACTATGACTTCCCTAAACTTGCATGAGCTGAGCATATTGCGATCAAAGAGATAATGAAATGAGAGATACTGAAAAATACAATAACCCCTGCAAGTTAGAGGACATAAGTAGAAGTAGTAACCCCTGTCGGGGCTAGATAGCCTTGAAGAATGGTACGCCTGCCGTGAGAGCCGACTAAAATCCACTGGAAGAAGTAGTCTTCAGCATAGAATAAGTGATGCTTTGAGGGATATAGGTACACTCCTGGTGTTGCCACCCTTGGCAGTAGTTTCATAAATAAAACATGACTCTGAAGATTAAAATAAGGCCAAGTAGTGTCTGAAACATATTATGCCGCTCACTATTCAGCCTCTGAACTCTGATTCCAGTGAGGTGGCTTAACTTCAAACGAAAGAAATACAGGAGCGTCTGTCTCGAGATGGGCGGCTTCTTGGTTGACGTTTTAAGTCTAGGTTAGGATCGGTCGAATACAAACCTGGCAGCTACGTTTAAAATTGACTACTCTCTCGTCATAGGTGACTTCTTGCACGGCACGTTTCAGAGAAGTTTGAACAAATTCCAACTGATCTTTTGAATGTAAAGAAAGAGTCCAGCTTTTTCTATCCGGAACCATTGGCCCTATAGGAAATGTTTGTGGAGTGAAACGGCTTGGGGTAGATGCTTGTACGCTGACTGAAGCTTAATCCCGCAAGTGTTACCTATTCTTTTACGAAGCAAAGCAACAGCAATACTGTAGCCAACTTACATCAGAGTATTCAATTTCAATATTTGGTGTTAATTTGAACACTTTTTATATCATTTAGGCCAAGGACACACGGCGACAGAAAAACGCGCGACCAATTGCAGTCCGACTAGAAGCACAAGCGTTTAGAAGGCAACACACGATTACGGCTGCGACAATTAGTCGCGAGAACTGATTTGCGACAAATTTCCGACTTGCGACTCTTTCAAGCCGCACGACAAAAGATTGATTTGTTTTTTATTTATAGATAAAAATTGACGGTTTTCACAAAAATTCACTAGAATCTGCGCGCTGACGCTGATGAAATCATTGATGAAAACTAATTTTTTATCAAAACTAACAGAAACCGCACGGCAAATTGTTGTTCGTGTGTTGAGTATCCTTGCTGCAGCCAATCATTTTGAAACTGGCTCACCTAGATTTTTTATTAATTGCTGGTCTGGACTGCCACCATTACTGTTTATTGTGCAACTCCTAAAGCAATTTGTGTTATACCCTCGATAGCTTGCAGATCTTACAGCGTGTTTCTCCAGGGAAGAATGTCTTTTTAGGTTTCCTGAATTCCTTTAAGTATTAATTCTCTGGATCTTTTATCATCAAAAATGTGAACAGAAAACTTTAAGCACCCTAACAAAACTTAACGACCTTAGGTTGGCTTTCTTTGAAAATTGTTTTAACATAGTGCGGGTTAATTTAGTTGAGGTTAGTTTGAAGTGGCTGACAAACATGAGAAAAGGCACACTTGGGTCTCATGACGATCCATTATGTTAGCACGTGGATCAAGAAAGTTGAGCTTTATCGTTTAACCGCGGGTGCTTATAAAGCGTGGGATGTCGATCGAGCTAAGATGGCTTAAATCATTGCAAAAAAAAAATTCAAGGTAAAGATTTAATTTTTTATAAAAACGGAGAATGTACAGGGAAGATAAAAATTGTCTCTTCTCCTACCTCCTCTCTCTTTTATATACCGACACCGGTTGCTGCATTAATGTTCGATCTATTGTAGGCGATCAGCCCTTCCGCCTTGGCCAAATGTGTAGCGTAGCTAGACAATAGACGAGTGTTTCCATTTACCAATCTAAGGTTTCTTCCTTTTACAACAACCGCTTTTAGCATGAATATGCAAGTGAAGATTGGTAAACATAATAAGCCTTTTTTAGGCAGGATTCAAACAGTATTTCAAGTATCTCCAAGTTTGCCAAGTTTCGCAGCCTTGCTGTTTACCGGATTTCCTCTATGTCCTGACATCCAATATAGCTGTGCTGGGTCAATGTTGAAGAGCTCTGACATCTCCAATTTAGAGTTTATAGATTCTTATCTAGCAACTTGATGGCTGCCTGTCTGTTCGAAAATATTCGTATGTATATCCTTAGCGGAAATAATGTTATTCTAAAGCTTAGAAAAAGACTCTCTTGATCGCTATTTCCCTTGGAAATACTATTGCAATGACTAGAAAAAGGAAAGAGAGACTAAAATTTAGTCTATCTCGGGAAACGCCCCACCTACTCCATCACTAGTTTTGAGCCATCGGCTTAGAAGTGGATAGATTCATTTTCCGCAAGATCATTTTAGTGGATATAAAAGGCGTTGCAATTTTTACTGAACTGAAGTTAAGGTATGATGAAGTCCGTGATTCTAGATGGGGTCTTTTATGTTTCTAGAATATATAGGAACCCTGGTTGTATTCACTTCGAAAATCTTTCATAAATCGTTCTCAATGATTTCAAATGTTCTTAGTCCCATTCTGGGGCTCCTGGTCTCCAATTGGACGCCTCCTAAAGTGACAGTTAGGTAAACGCTTACCAGAAATGGCGGGCACCGGTATGGAAAATATCCGTCGTGAACCAAAAGTAGAAACAAACGAAAAATCCAGCATAGTCCTATCTTGGTAAGGCTTTAGGGTCGGCCGAATATTACTCACCATTTTCTGTTTCAACACGCAAATAGAATAGAAAAAATTCAAATGTATGTCAGATAATATTTTTAAATACTTTGGCAGTTACATATATCATTGCTTTTCTCCGCAAAGGCATAACACTTACGGGGGTAAGTTTTGCTGTTTCTGATATTTTTTTACCATAATTCGTAGTCTTATGTCTGTCACACCCTTTCCAATAAGTTCATTTGCACATATCATTATCCCAGATTTTTTATACTTTCAAGTTTCAAACACGGTTCCAGAAAAAAGTTGCAACTATTTGGAGAGAGTAATGCGGTAACAACAACTTGAAATATGTCAAAACTCTTAAACTCTTAACTTTTAATGCTTCAAATGCTTAAGACTGTGGCTCCACCGGCAATAAAAAGAGGATTAACAGGAGACGTTTTAAAATAAATCGAAAAGTGGCCCCACCGGCCAAATAAAGGATTAATTTGACACGAGCACTCTTTTCCCGCCATTTTGACTCTCAAAAGAGAGTGGCGATGTTACTTTCTAAGAGCGAAAAAAGATTTCCATTGTGAAAATTTCAATAGAAAACGTATATGTGGCAGATTTGTCGTACAGGGACAATTTCAGTCTCCTTTTTTGATTCTCAAACTGTTAAAAAGGTGCGTAAAATAGGTTTGTGAATAGGGTGAATGGGATTTATGAGAGGATTTATTTTTAATCGTTTGCCCAGAGGATTTATATTTGTATGCAGAGGATTTAATGACGATTTATATTTATCGCGAATTAGTTCCCGGTGGAGACGTGGTATAACGCTGTCTAATGTTGTGCTGTGTTTTTAGCAATTATCTTTTATAATTCTCCTTTATATGTCACTTATATGACATTCAATTGAACCAATGTAGAGACAAATATTTCACAACAAGATCGACCTAATTTCCAAAGAGAACACCCAAAAATACTAGAATAAAATTTCTTCCTGAAAATGCAATTTAAATTCCTGTTCTAAAGTGAATTAACTGTCATCCGAGATATTTCGGATACAATGGGCAATGTTGCTGCAAAGTCTAACTTTCTGCTAAGAGAAGAGATGTTCTATGGGACATTCAACTATGCAAAGTAATCTCGAATGCTGCACATTATCCTTCTTCATTCAAGGGTTTATCCCTTGCACAAACAGAGAAGCGAACATTTCGCCCTGCGGCGCGGATGATAGTTCTTTCAACTATTTATCACACAAAGATAATTCTCATTTGTTGTCAAACTTTTATTCGCCAGAAATTACATTTTCGCAGAAACGTCAGACGAAAAGACGATATGACCAAGGAATGGAATCCGCTAACAGCCATCAGACAGAGAGCAAGTTGAAAAAACTTCAAAGATTTACATTTATGTGTTCCGACATTAAGACCTCAATAGGATGAGGGGGCTTGCCCCCTTTTGTAGCCGCTGAATGGCTGTTAGAATGCTTGTGCGGTAAGGTATAGCTTTTCTTGTGTGTTGTCTACTGTACTTAGTTAAAAAGTTTGTCTTGACTTTTAAGCGGGTTTATTTTTGGAGCTTTCGGAAAAGCAAATTTTTCCTGGAATTGCTTTTCAACTCGATGCGGATCATAGTTTTTGAATTTATATTCCTGATGCCTTGGGCTGCAGAATGATATGACGAGGCGGTGGTGGTGGATACATTTTTTAGACCAGGATGCGATGCTGTTTGAAATGCAGTTTTGTGTAACTTTTTGTGTAAAACAAATGTCTTGTGTATACAAAGCATATCGAATATGAATGACGAACGAAACTACATATTGACTCTTACATACATCGGAACTACTTTTCAATGGTTGGTCACTTAAAGGCAAAAGGTTATTCCGAGAATGCTTTGATCACTTCGACTGGTCATCAATGAAAAGTTGTACTCAAAATGGTACCGAAATTATGTTCCCGAGGCTATAAAGCTATTTCGAAGAAGAACTTCCATGAGTGGGTATTACTAAACTGTTTGATTGCTTTGACAAGGGGAATGTAAATTCTCAACCCTTTTGATGGTGGAAACGTTTTTTAAAGTAGATTCGTCTCTTCCCTATTCCAATATTGATATTATCAAATATTATGACTGTTTTTCTAGGAAATTTGATTTCAAAAGTGGTTACTTTCGTTCAAAATTTTATGGCAACGGTTACGAGTAAACTTTACTCGTTTGAAAAGGATAAGAGCGTACAGGTCCCTCTGTTCTAAGGTTAAGTCATAGGCTGGCGTTGAAATACTAGCGGATCGATTGTTTTCTGTCCGAATTCGACAACATACCTCCAAGTTGTCAAACTTGTCTGTGGCACAAAAAATTAGCAGCTCGTTTTGCGAATATTAAACTCTACTGTCTCAAAAACCCTCCAAGTTCAGTCCTACTTATTTCAAAACATTAAAACTTATTCTAAAACTGGATTCATTTCAATATACAAAGAAGATATAGGTATACCGATCGGCAGAATTGTTTCTTCAAGGTGCGTTCTACGATCGACGTTCTACGTTCTACGATCGTAAATATGGCGAAAAGAAGGCTTTAAAATGAAGATGATGGAAAGGTGGGAGTTAGGAGTTATCTGCAGTCATCACGCTGGATGTCAAGAATGCTTCTAACACCGCAGCTGAAGAAAAAATTCTGAGAGCAGTCAGCGCCTAGTGAGTGCCGGCCGACCTGCAGAATGCAACGAAGGACTACTTTGGAAACAAAATACTGTGATACTACACTGACACGACGGGATCAAACAGTGTAATGGCCAAGGTGGCATCCCCCAAGGTTTCGCACTTGGGCCACTTCTGTGGAATCTTATGTACGACGTCGTACTCAAACTCCGAATAGCTAGGTCTTCGCTAATAATTGGCTTATGATGACATAGAGATCGTTGTAGTGGCCAGGTTTCTTGAAGAGCGGGGCATATGGCTACAATGAAGCAATTGGAACTTAACAAGACTCGAATCTTCGTGTAGTAGAAGAAAATACGGAGGTTATCTGTATCTCTAGTAACAGACGAGTAATATAGAAGTGGTATTAGGGCGATCATGTTATAGTTTCTAGAGCAGAGTTGAAGTTCCTTGGCGTCACTATATTTGCGAGGTTGACTTTTAAGTAACATCTGCAACATGCAGCGGAAAGGCAGCAAGAACAACAGCTACCCTTTGTTGCAAGAAGGGTTGGGGCCCTAGGCAGGTTTGGTGGCAGCGTGAAGGACGGCAGCACGTTTCGATAAGCTCAGATAGTCTCGTTGGCAGGAAATGGGATTTTTTCCCTTCAAGGTGCACCAATCACTCAACAAACAAGAGATCGTGCCTTACTGAACCTAACAGAAGACAGAGAGAAGCTAACCCATAACCAGGAACTAAAAGTGACAGAATGAATTAAAGAAAAGAGTAATAAAGAACTGTCCAATCCCTAAGCACGTCACCATCGAGGAAGGACGGAAACGAAGACACGCGAAAATAACTCAGACTAACCTCAACCTTAGGAAAATGAGACTTAAGAATAGTTAGGATTAGTTAAAATTAAATAAATATAGTGGCGCAACAGCTCGAGGTGAGCCAGGGCCAACTTCTCAACAATGTGTGCTGTGTGTGTTGATTTCTTCACATACAAGGGGACCTACAATTTTTTGCCAAATCCGAACGGCACTTTGAGAAGTTTTTCAAGACAATTGATACTTCCGGAGGGCTTGTCAAACCCTCGCGGAGGTGGGGACCGCGAAAAAGAACAAGTCTTTTTTTCACGTGACGATGGCAGGATTCGAACCCAGACCTCCGGCGTAGTAAGCACACACACTAACCACTACGCCACGGCACCCCACAGTTAGGATTAGTTGGCTAGGTAAAGTTTTCGCGCTCTTTGGAGGGAGTATGTCATTCTCGCGTATTTGATTTCAAGGATTGGACGGTTTCTTTTTTGCACTTCACTTCTATTTACATTAGGTTGGTCTTTAAGGTTTAGCTTTCCTCCCTCCTTTAGTAGGTTTAGGAGGCACGGATTTTCATTGCTGAGCATGTGCGGTGCTACGGACAAAACCCATACTGGCCGATGAGCCTAGCCGAGCTACCGAAGCGTGGCGTCATTGTTACCACGACTACCAAGTCGGCCCTAAGGTCCCAAACCCCGTTTCGCAGCACCTAGCAAGAATCATGCCAAATATAGTAGGACTTAAACAGAAGAAGAGACTTCTGTAGTTGGCAGGCTGTGCGACGTCAACGATATTCAATGGCTTCCAAATATAGGGTGCTGCTATGAAAACGAAGTCATAGAGTCGAAAAACAGAGGCGCTCAGAACCTGTGCATTGAGAAAATGCAGCGTCTCGAACGAATAACCTCAAAAAACGCAAAGCTACGGTGCGCCGCGTGTGTGGAAGCTTAAATGCAACCAAAAGACCTCATAAAGTCACTCTACAGAACAGTCTACGACTGTTGGCAATGATAGATAGAACCATTATCCGACAATTGTAGATGGAAGCAGAGGTTGATCGCCAATATAGACCTTCAGATCAATAGCATGAATGTGGCCCTGACGCAGATGCTTGGTGGTCATGGATGTTTCAAAACTAACCGCCAGAGATTTAAGCATGAAGTCAACCTTTACACTGGGCACATAACGTTTTACTGTCCATGATATCACGAAAAGTGCAACCAGCTGGTGAAGGTTGGGTGAACTGTGTCTTACTTACTTAAAGTGGCACTATAGTCCAGGGTGGACCTGGGCCTCAGCTAACAAACCTCGCCAGCCAGCTCTGTTTCAAGCTAGCCGTCCCCAGTTTCGCATAAAGTTGGCTAAGATTCCACTTGCGTGCACCTCCTGAGGCTAGGTGCTCCTCTACTATGCCGTACCTGCGTAGTGGATTTGAAGCGGTGAACTTTCTATCATTAAACAACGAAGGCAGGAACGGCAACGAAATACAGCGCAGGTTCCGGCAGTGCCGTGAGGATCACGGATTGGACAGCAGTTGAATTAAGCGGGTGGCAATCTCACACTATTACTGAGCACGGGCCCAGTTTCGTCTTGAAAGATCCCACTGACCTACGCAAAAAACAAACACCCAATGAACCTAATCTAAGTGTGTCGATTTTCATATACGACTGCCATAACCTTAGTTAAACCAGGTCATTCTGACTCCAATCCTCCAATTCCAATTTGTTAAGAAATTAATTCCTGAAAGCTCTTCTTTTGCAAGATCTGCAAGGAAAGCAATTAAGCACTCATCACATCATCAATCACCATTCACTTTACCTGACTGTGTTTTCCAATGCATACAAACTTAAAATTTTTAAAAACTCAGCAGACCAATATCTTCTACCATCTCGGCGCGCTGTGTCTTCCAGAAAAAAGTAAATACAAAAAAAAACCAACATCCAAAGGCGGGCGTGGAAGGTTTCCCTGGATGCCAATTTGAAATTAAAGGTATATTGCCGTCAACGAAAGAGTCTAACTGAACCTTTGAATATCAGAAAAGCGTTGGAAATCACTGAATTCTGCAGGACACCAGCTTTTATACGGTGATGAATCCTAGTAACTATCAGTGGTTCAAGCGGGCTCCTATAGAGTGAGAAAAACATATTTTTTGCAAGGCATCTGTATTATATTTAAAACGGCAACCAAGACAAGGAATGAGCAAAACATTTTCTATGTCACTACACTATAAGTGTCTTATCAGAACACGTCAACGTTGCTCAGAACCCTT
The DNA here is from genome assembly GCA_947623515.1 of Neoascia interrupta. Lineage (NCBI taxonomy): Eukaryota > Metazoa > Arthropoda > Insecta > Diptera > Syrphidae > Neoascia > Neoascia interrupta. Next base: position 32,792,328 of record OX392462.1, on the reverse strand, counting down.
AAGGACTTCGTTGATCTCATTGCGAACTCGGGCTTTCCAAGTGATCTAAACAAGTTGCCGATCACATTCAATCTAGAATTTTCAATCTACGCGGTGAACATAAAAATTTAAAGCTGTCCATGACGACTCATGCCGTGGGGGTTCAAAAAGGAGTCTTGTAGTCTAAAGTCTAAGGCATACTTTCCGACAAAACAGCCTTATGAATGACTGAGTCTCTCAAAATTTTTTCCACAATAACGTAACAAGCTTTAAAGTCTTGTTTTGACAGAAGATGAAAGGAGTTTCTCACTAAGCAGTCAATTTACCGATAGGTCTTATACGTCTTATACTGCAAACATAAGAACCTTGTAAATAATGTCAGCTTTAACGTCGCACTGGATGCTGTTTAGCTTAACAGCATTTATTGCAGGTTTGTCCTTGTTAACCCATTAAGGTTTAATTAAGGAACAGAGTCTTAAAAAATATTCACAATTTTTTGTTAAATTGCAGTACCCCCTTTTTACTATTCCAACCGAAATAACCATTTTCGGTTGAAAAGTTTAAAACGACGTTAAAAAAAAAGCTAGCCTCGTCTCAGATTTTCCTCCCTTGCCTTAGTTAACCTGTAAGCTGGGATCTCTAATCATAATCTAAAATTAAGACATCATCTTAGAAGTTATAATGGAATCTTTTTAGAAACTTGACAGATAACGTTTTAGCAAGAACCTTTAGAACTCCTCATAAACACCATATTTCCTGATATGAGAACACTAGAATAGAGTCTTGTTTTTTTGCAAAATCTCATGAGGGAGTTTATTTTTTCGTGCCAGAGGACATTGTCACCAATAATCCTAACCAGAAAACTCCTAAAAATGAACTGACAAATACCATATCTTGCTGTAGTGACTCTGAAAAGACTCATCAAAATCTCATCAAAATACAACTTCTCTCGTTTAATCGCAACCTTCTTAAAACATCCCTACGAAACTTTTCAATAATTTAGTTCGGGTGAAAAACAAAACCCTAAAATTCTCGCTAAATCTATGTGTTTGGTCCTTAAAGACTTTTACATTCGATCAATATGCCTATTGGTATTCATAAGACAAAATCCGGTTACATTTACATAAACATATTTAAATTCAGCACTTTTTGAAAAGAGTACGTACGCCATGTTGTACTGGTCGAATACCATCTCATCTTGGCCGTTGAATTCCCCAAAAACTATGGGACGAAGAAGAAAGCGAAAAAAAAATATCCAAATCAAATTACACACCTGCATTAAGAGCTACAAGGGTGGTAGGTACACCTTCTTACTTAACTCCGTAAATCTCGAGTACTTTCAGATGCCAGTCCCTCGGTCTCAATAATGAACATAATTCACCGTGTCCCCAGGGATGGTATTAGTGAATTACGAGACAGTGGACGTACAGAAGCCGCTATAATTGCATTTTGGCAACGTGTTGGGGCGATAAAATGTACTTGCCCCAACGAAATGCTTTGGATTTTCTTTTCCAAGTCCCATATACTTTGTCTGATGTTAAAGGACGAGAAATACCAGCCAGGCGAAAGAGCGCCCATTTTGATCCCTAAGCCAGGTAATTCTATGCAAATGATACGGTTCGTTGCTCGGCTGGATGTTATCGATTGTCGGCGTTGTGTTCTTAGCCCAGCGCCACATTGAAATCATAATCAGGCTACAAACCTTGGCTTAAACAAGCTACGTGGGTGCAAATTACAGTTCAGCGCAAAGTTGGAAAGTCCCGACATTGTGCAACTGCAAAAAACGATGGGATTAGCGAAATGGGATTCGCGTTACCTTAAAGAGCATTCAGAGTAATTCAATCAGGCGGCTGATTGAAGATATTTATCATTCACCGCGATGTATTTTTATACGCGAGCCCATTATAAAGCAAGGACACGCGTAAACCGAAGTGAAAAGGAAGCTTGGCCCCAAGAGAATTTGTTTATCCGTGTAGATAATCTCAAGTAAGCTGAAACATCCTTTGAATGAGAGGATATTGTGTGACATTTGAATGAGGTGAAGTCAACCGGAAATCGTCTTACCTCAGGATTATGGTATTCTCGAAGGGAATGCATGTAAGTGTACACACATGTAATATGTGTGGGATGAGCAAATATTTAATTTGCACTTGAAAGGTTTAATTTGCACTCGAATGAATACAATAGCTGGGGTGTATGATTGTAATGGACAAGTATTATATCAGTATTAAATGTCAAGGATGTACAGACATTATAATCCCTTGACTAATTGCTGTGATTTGTAAACACAAATCATTGTTTTAATAGATACCGTCATTATGATGCAAGCACAATCCTTGCTGGGCAAATTGCCACATTCGTAACAAACTACCAAATGTTGTCGTCTGGAACACTGATTGCAGTCATCAAACCAAATCAAGGAAAATTATCCATCATGTCACAATAAATGGCCAAAACTGCTTGTGGCACATCCTTCATCATCGAGCCCCGTTTAAAACATAATTTGGGGCACAACCCAAAGATGGATATCTTTTTTACTATCCAATTCGTAATTTTATCCATTAGCTATAATACCTCAACGCAAAAGGATGCCTTTTCACCAGAACATTTGTCAACCCGCTGGCATATTACTTAACCATTACCGCCATCATCATTACCGTCCTTCAGAGTGGCGAAAAATGTAGGTATGAATGTGTATATAAATACAGGCAAATAGTTTTACAATGGCCACGTGCTTTGATAGCGTGCCCCAAAGAGTGCGGTCGTTTTCCTTTGCTCACAACTGGTCCTAATGACGATTTAAAAGATCCTTAAACCAGCCTTTGTCACCGCTCACACTATACCCCCAGTTCTTATACTAAACTAACCGGTGGCACAAAAAAGGAAAGCCCTTTTCTTCGCTCTCGATGTATGATGTATTTTCATGCCTTGGGTCCTTAGAGAAAATCAAATTAACACCACGTGTGTTTACTTAAAGAAGTGATAGCAACACCATACCCGCCCAAGGAACACCAGCATCAGGAGGATATCAGCCGACAATAAATGATATACTCATACTCGTATACGTATCGAAAAGGATATCCCGTTCGCTGCTCCTTCACTTTTATCACTGATAGTCGATAGGATGGTCCCCACACTTTAGGATCCTCCTTCGTATACCCCAGAAGCGGGAGCTCACAAAAAGTGCCCATGCCGCCCATTAAATCACACCCTAGCGGCATTTCAGGAACTAGAATACCGGGACCATTTATCTTCGCCGAAAATAACAAATAGACAAACAAGAGAGCAGTGGCTGTGGGTTCTTGTTCTTCCCAGGCGCGCAAGCAAGGAGAGGGGTTTCTTTTGGTGTGTGTGTGCTTCCTCCTAGAGCTATACGATTTATTACAACAAAGGGGCGCAGAGGCAATCTGAGATGCAGGAAGAAGAGATATGACGAAACATTAGAGAAAAGGGTACAGTGGTCGGCAAAAGGACGAACAATATAAAGTTAAAATATGTTTTTAGTTTTTTTTAACTGCTATTAAATAAAGTTGGGGTGCCGTGGCGTAGTGGTTAGTGTGTGTGCTTTCTACGCCGAAGGTCTCGGCTCGAATCCTGCCATCGTCACCTGAAAAAATAGACTTGTTCTTTTTCGTAGTCCCCACCTCAGCGAAGGTCTGACAAGCCCTCCGAGAGTATCATTTGTCTTGAAAAACTTCTAAAAGTGCCGTTCGGATTCGGCAAAAAATTGTAGGTCCCCTTGTATGTAAAGAAATTAACACAAACAGCTCACATTGTTGAGAAGTTGGTACTAGTTCACCACGAGCTCTTGCGCCACTCTATTTATTTATATATTAAATATTCACTTCGAACTTCAAACAGTTCGAAGTGAACTACGGCCAATTTCTCAACCATGTGTGTTGTGTATGTGTTGTATTTTTCACACACAAGGGGAACTTAAGATTTTTCCTTTATCAAAACGGCGCTTTGAAAAGTTTTTTAAGAGAAAAGTTATACTCTCGGAGCGTTTTTCTGACTTCCGCGGAAGTGGAGACCTTACAAAAGAACGAGTCCTTTTTTCATAGGTAGCTTCGAGCCCATGTATACTTTAATACTTTGAGGATAATTTTAGCCATTGGATGTTGAAAAAATTTTTATCTCCATATCACATCTCCCTCCTAGTTTAGTTCTTCCCGAACAAGCACATCAACATTGCTTGCGTTGTAACAATGTATACCATCCACATGGACAACTTTAATCTTCTCTCTTGGTCCTCGTTGTATTCGGAAGACGACATCATTAGTGCGCGTCCCAGTCCTTTTGCAGTTTGGGGTTTTTCGCTTTCTACGATGGGGATTTAAGAACCAAATGAGATCGACTACGTTAATTTTCGGTACCGTTGCTCTCGCATCACGTATTTGTCCATGCGATCACTCGCAATTTTTATTTTGTTGGTCCTCTGGTTATGTTGTTGATCCTTTCTCTTAGATCCACCACTTAAAGTTCTATTCATATGTTTGGTCTTCAATGGGAAATCGAAAATTAATCCCACTGAAAAGTCTCGCATTTCGTCCAAAGAAAACCTCAGATAGAGTACAACCCAAGATATACAGGGTGTTGTCCGTGTCTTCTGTGGAACGATTGATGTACTTACCTCCTCAAATATGTATTTTCGACTCGGAGTGTAATTCCAAAGACATGCCGAACCTGCACACCTAGTGGTCCACTATCTAGTCAGGACGGTCTTAGCTGGTTCTTGACAGATTCTGCAAAAGGGTCTAGGGTCAAATTATGCACCCACGTTGTACTGGTGCATTCTAAAGCTTGTTTTGACCTGAGTTCCTTGCTAACAGCGTACGTGGTACACTTTCGACACCAGCTTTCGACGTCGTTTCTTGCACTTAGCCACCGATAAAAGCGTATTCTTACCTTTTCCACGGGTCTTGTTGATTCCCAACTGCCCACCCAGATACTCCATCGTGCATTTCCAGCAGGATCTTTTGCCCTTTCGACCGTGGAACACCAAGCCGCATCTTCCACCCGGTATTTCCCACTTTCTCAACAGAATACCATCTTTCTCATGGAAAGAGTCCCAGTGCGCCCAATAGAACTTTAAGGAAGAACTTCTGTCAAAAATCTCCATTGCATTCGGCTTTTTATAGATTCCTTGCATGATAGGATTAGTTCAGTGTTCCTACTCCCGCCCTCTGCAAGTTAAGCTCTTATTCTCTGGAAGGAAATACCTTTGTCCTTCTACTCTTTTTACAGGCAATGTTCGCAAACAGATTGACTTCAGGTAGGAAAGCGTATGCATATGTTTGTAAAGGGTTTTTCAATAGGAACGCTACAAAAGTAGAGCGACAGGGACAGCAAACGACGCCATATTTTTCTTGCGGGTTTTTGACATTTCTCTTCAGTAAGGTTTGCCATTTCATGATGGAAATCTTTCCGTGGCTCATACGAGACAAAAACGTCTGGTCGAAATTATAAAAATTTCCTCCCGAAATTCGGAGTCAGTGGCCTCAACGTACAAAATAGTGTCGAGAATATTGCTGCCGCTGATGCTTCAGTTCAAATGATGCAGAAAGATGATTTAATGCAGAAAGCCCAAATGTGTCTCTCACACGTCATTCTCAAGCGTTGGGCACCTTTGTGACGTCGTTGTGGCAAATTTCGCGTAAAGATTTTGGCCTACATCTTTACAAAACTAAATTGACGCAAGAACTGAAGCCGCTTGACCACCAGAAGCGTCGTTTGTTCGTGAATTGGGCTGAGCAACAACTTGATTCGGATTTTCATCGAAAAATCATCTTCAGCGTTGAGGCTCATTTCTGGCTGAATAGCTTCGTCAATAAAGAAATATGCGGTATTGGTCAGGCAGTAATACGTACTCCATAAGTCATCATTGCATCCCGGCGAAATAACGGTTTGTGCTTGTTTGTGCCGGTTTGTGTTTTATGGGCAGGCGGCGTCATTGGGCCGTACTTCTTCCGTGATGATCAGGACCGGCACGTTACTGTGAATGGGGATCGCTACCGTTCAATGACAACCGAATTTTTTGGCCCCAATTGGATGATATGCACTTGGAGGAAATGTGGTTCCGAAAGAACGGCGACACAAGCCACACAGCGAATGCCACAATCAATTTATTGGAAACCAAGTTTGGAGATCGTGTTATCTCACGAAATGGTCGCTTGGCCGCCTCGGTCGTGCGATTTGACGCTGTTAGACTATTTCCTGTGAGGCTACGTCAAGTCTATGGTCTATGCCGACAAGCCAGCGATGATTGTGAACTTCGTACGAGTATCGAACGTGAAATTGCAGCACTATCGGCCGATTTATGCTTGAAAACCGTCGAAAATTGGAATCAGCGTCTGGACTTCTGCAAGAGTGTCCGTGGTGGCCATGCAAAAAAAAAAATCGAGTTCCATACATAATGGCATCATACGTACTTTTACAGGAATAAAGAATTTCATTGATATCCAAAACTGTTTTTGTTTTATTTAAAAAAAACTTTTGTAGCGCTCTTATTGAAAAACCCTTTACAGTGTCTTCTCATCTGTCATTAAGCCATAAAGCCATTAATAGCTTTCCATCCGCAATGGCCTTAGGGAACTCATCGGTAGCCAACTCCCAATTGTTCATCGCGGCAGCTTTAAATTACCTTTTATAAATCGCCTATGACGTTTGACCCTCAAAGCCAGGAAGCTGCATTTCTTTTGGTCGTGACATGATCGAGCTTTTTAGCCAGTACTATTACTCGACCTTTTCCATTTGTGATTCTTCTTTAACGAATTTCGCTTGGAACCTTTGCTCTATTGTCTAAATTTTATCTTTAACAACTGAGTAAGTGCAAGAGTTTGTCTGTGACAAACTGCTATATATCCGACCCTATATACCATGTAACACCAAATCTTCAAGTTTCTTGGCCCGAATTCATATATTATTTGTATAGGTCACGCCCCCAAAAGTGTCCATGGACTTAAAATTAACATCAATTAATTGTAATTTCGTTAGAATCATGAGAAAATACGTTAAAAGCGAAAATTATTTCACAAAAAAAAAACAGTTTTTTCTCAAAAACGCCCCTTAAAAGTGGGCGGAGCTCAAAACTTTGTACGGAGAAAACCTAGAAAATAGTAGTATCTTTAATATTTGTCACATTTTTTTTTCGATCTGGAGTAAACTTTCCGAGAAATTGGGTTTTTAAAGATCTAGCATGTTAAAAATGGGCATGGTCGATATTGTGCGCAGTCCAATTTTCGCCTTGTTAAAGGTCTTAGGTCAACATTATTCAGTACAAAAACTTAAGTTCCTGTGTCTTGTCTAACTTGACCAAAAGTCATTTTGAAAAAAAATGTGAAAGGAAGGTTGTCTCGTATTGAAGCCAGCAGTGGGCGTGGCCGTTGACGGATTGAGCCAATTTTCACACTTTGTCTGTGCAACAAAAGCACCAAGACGTGTACTAAATTTCAGCTCTCTAGCTTGATTTTGAAGACCTAAGACCTTCACACATACGGACGGACGGACGGGCATGGCTAAATCGATTCACATATCGGTCTTGATCATACCTCTAAAAGGTCTTAAGAGTCTACGGTGATTATTTCACTGTTACAAACTATACATTAAAATTAATATACCCTCAGTTGGGCATAAAAACGAACTTTGGGCCTCAAAGTTTCGTCTCGAGATCAACGAGCAGACTTTTGAGCTACTTCTCTACTCTGGAGAATTTTCTTGTCCTCCAAACACATTTTTTTGTTCATCAAACTAGCTTTTGTAAACGTTTTTCTCATCTTTCTGGCCGGTTTCCAGCTTCTCGAATTTTACGTAAAGATTCTCGAAGTTCTCCAAAAGCACCTACTGGGAGCACCTACTGTGCTCTCTTGCACTGGTTCCAAACTAGCAAACAACATTGTTTTGGGGTTGCCACCTTCCTCGGTAAGGGCATCCTGGAGTTGGAGCAATAATTCCCTTTTGAGCCGAAGTCTGGAGGTTTCTTTTACCCAATTCTATTTTGAACTCAGCTGTTTTGAATTGTTCAATTTTATGACTCATTTTCAACTGCCCAAAAGCAATTTGCACAACACAATCAATTAAAGAATAAATAAAAATGTTTTGAAAAATTTTATAATTTTAACTTTGTAGCAAGCAGTTTATCTATAAAATTCCACAATTAAATCTCACCTCAATCACCGACACTCTTTAAGCTGTTTAAAATGTTTAAAATATCTCTGGAAAACTCCACGGTGTCAAGCACCGACGCTATTTTTTGACACACAATAACTGTGGAAAATTCCAATTCAAAAAACTATTTGATACACTTACACCGTTCCCAAAAATACTACTGTAGAATTTACCCGCACAATTATGAGTTTTAACCCTCTTCTGACACTAATGCAATGTTTTTGGGGATCGTCGAATAAAACTTAATTTCAACTTTTACAATTCAAAGGTACAAATACAACTGTACTGCCGAGCATGTCATCTGTGATTTATACAAATTCACGACACTCTAGAAATTTCCTGTTTCGCAATTTTCCTCTGAAATTTTTCTACTCGAACAATGGAGGCGAAATTTTGTTACTTGAATGTCAGACTGAAATGACAGTAAGGTGTGTTCGTTTAGTGAATCGAGAGGGTGTCTTTGTTAAGTGAATCGAAGGGTGAATTCAGCGACTGTCTTTTCACGTCTTGCCGTGAGAAGCCAAAAATAAGAATAATGGGGGAAGGGCATACGCATTCTTTTGCCTTCTCTATATTTCACTCTTAACCCCTATCTGCAAACAATCGCCAAAAGTGAAAAAAGTAATCACAGACATTTTTTGGGCGATTGGGAATTAATCGTCATGTCATCTTGTAGTACACACGACTGTTAAATTTGTTAGAAATGTTTGGACTTCTCGAATTTATTTCTTAGGTATTGACTCGAACTTCTCCTCACTACTGTACAGTACACTGCTCATCCATATGTGCAAGTTTATTCGGCTACGCAATAGATTTTCAGGATATTTTCAACAAGCAATTTTCGATGTTACTCCTTCAGAAACAACCTACCGAATCCAACAGTCAGATATACGCAGTAGCAGCATTATACACTACCCAGCCACAGTGGTATATTACCGTTTTATTATAATGTGGTGCTCCGGAAAGTTACCCTTCTTGCACACCTCCGGCTAAGGGCTTTGGAACAATAAAAAAAAAACCCAGTTCTTGAAGGTTCTTGTGGTTGGCAGCCTCTATATGGCAGTACCTTCATTATTTGCCTTCCTTTTTTTACGTTACTTCCTATATTCGTTCTCCTGTAACCACCTAGATCGTTAGTTTACAGGATATGACAATTGCTTAAGGATATAAGAATCGGAAGGACTCGTGAGTGCCTTTGTGTGTGGATTTTCAGATTATACCCAGTAAAGTCATTGAATTTGGTGGCATAATGTAATTGAAATGTTAGTGATTGCACGGATACATGTACGACCATCAAGTGGAGACCGCACACGAATGGAAAGCATCTACCTCAATCTTCCTTGTGTGTCAGTTTGCGAGATTGTCAGGATTCTATACTGGCGCATCGTTTACTTTATGCAAATGGCTCGCATATGCTTCATGCTGGTTCTTTGGTAGGGAAGTGAACTTTTACTCCGTTCCTGATGGAAATTACTGTGTGAGAGCGGATATAAATTATTTTATCTTTTGTTGAATAATTTAGTATCACCTGCGGTTTATAGTAGTATCAGCGCGAATAAGCTGCGCATCTCGCACGTTTGATGCGGTTTCGTGTCTATAAATCAGAAAAGTTTGACTTCTCTCAACAGAACCGTAGTAATGGCTTCACATTTGGTACAACAAATTCTCAAGAAATAACGTATAAATGTTGTTTTTATCACTGTGCTGCTATAATGTGGTGTTCATATCCTTTATTATTTAAATTGAGTAGTAATGTTGTTTTGAAAGGGCATAAAGTTACTTTATTTCGCTGTTCTTTCTCGAATGTGTGGCACCATAAAGCTTAGTCCTACTTGGTTTGTGCATATTTCGTTTTATTGCAGATTATTTAGTTTCAGACCTTACACTGGGTACATTACGAGCTGACAGTGACAGAGTTCTTTGGAGATACAATTTTTGATACGTAATCAAAATTAATGTCTATACAGGCGGTATTTTCTATGTCTAACATCGATGCCATGTTACAAAGTATTACTTAACCATGTCACAAAACTCGGCATGGTAATGCCATGTATTTATCCTTTAAACATGGTGGCTTATAAATTTTCAGCAGTTTTACTAGAATGAAACCCTCGTTTAATGACACATGAATGGCTGTAAAGACAGTCGACGCCTGGCACAAATTCGTTTTCTTACTCTGAAAAAAACCAAAGTAATTGCCCCAGCACAGATCGATCCCTGAACCTTTATACAAGAACTCCACATTATTTTTATCCTGATTAACAGCCCATATAAACATAATGTGAAAGTTTTAGTATATGCCAACCTCCAATCAAGCGTCAAACAATAATAATCAATCAGGTAACTCATATTTTTTTTATAGCAACTCAATTTTCCATAAATGGTTAGTCATCACAACTCCACTAAAGTGGTTTTATTTTGTGTAGGTATCATAGCTTGAGTAGTGCGAAACAATATATTCCACATACGCCACCGAACATACTGGTTTTGGTTTACCACACACATGTGTAGCACACATCCTTTTTTGTTCAGGTGCATAACTGCCATTATTTATATTACCTTGGATGAGTGCCAAAGCCAAATGAACTGTGTGCACAATATAGGCTTACACACTATTGTAAAAAAAAAAAATAAAATATGTAAAACAAATAAAACCATTGCCCTGCATAAACCGAATTAATTCAGTTCATCAATAAAAAATTTAATTATAGTTGGATTTTTTTTTTAGTTAAACTTTTTGAACTTTATCCTTAGCCCAATGAATATTAAGTATTGTTTGTTCTTATTTTACATGTATTTGCTTATTAGGGTAATGCGATAAAAAACGGAATTAATTTTAAACAGCAGCAATCGTGTTTAGGTTCGTTAATTTGTTTTCGTGCTAAAAATCATTAGAAAAATCTAATTTGAATATCAATACTTATTTCAGATCATTAAACAAAATTAAAAATAAATAAGCAAAAAAATAATAAGCTTAGCTAAGGATAACGATTAGAGGTTATAGTTTCCAAATAAGCTTCCCATTTGTCCAAAGCATTGCGCTGTTAAGACAGTTTTTCACAATCAGTACCGAAAAAACGGGTACCTCCTTTCTTAAACCTCCTCTCCTTGCTTAAACCTCATCAAAAATCAAATTAACCACCCTATGATAACTGGAATCACTGGCGAAGCATATGAAAAATTTACGGACCTACTTACGAGTCCCTGCCTACCGAGACTTTATTTGTTTGTCAGAGGCATGCCTACAATAGTGTCCAAATGTTCATGTCAACAATATGTCCGAATTTTCGAAGCTTTGATCGAGTATGGATAATATCCGGGTGGACCAAAGCCAGCAACAAACGAAAAATTCAGGAGCGTCTGTTCTGGTCGGCGTCTGTTATCCAGGTTCCTCGCGTGCGTTCCTCCAAAAATGTGCGTTAAAACTAATGGGTGACATAAAGATTGCGGAGTCCTTTGACTCCTTGGAATACCGTCGTAATGTTTCTTGTCTTTCATTGCTTTATGGCTACTTCTTTAAAGAGTGCTCCAGTGAAATAGCCAGCTGCATTCCACCCCTGAAAAAATTCAGCTGCAATTCCCGCGCAAAAAGGAGTGCTCATCAATATACCACTGAGTCTTATTTCGGACGAACCGCGTAATATTGGAGTTCTTTCTTTAGCAGAACGTCACGGATGTGTATCAGACTTCCTCAAGTGGTTTTTCCCCGACACTATAGTCCTCAGTTGTTTAAAACTAAAGAGTAAAAGTACCTCTTTTGTCTCTCTTCTAATCCCTTCCGTTCGAGTTATGTTAACTCATTATAAAGGTAGTCATAAACCCTTTAACGGGAGCAAATTATAAAAAAAAGGTTATGTTCGGTCTAACCTTAAAGATCTTCTCCAACGCGCAAATAAAATCAACCACAACTGGATGTTTGCCTGATGTTCTTACTGAATACTCTACTTGTTTTATCACTGCTTTTCTCCGTAAAGGCATAACACTTGCGGGCGTAACCTTTGGTCTTTCTGTGCATGGTTTCCAACAGCATTTGGTTCAAAGTGCCCACAAAATTTGTGATAACGATCATCTTTCCGCTGAACTTGTCCTAGTCAACGACGTACTTAAAGGAAACGGCTAAACGAAAAGGCAAAGAATATGGAACCCAGATTTGCCAAGAGAAGGGGACGAAAGCAATATAGACAAGAAAGCTTTCTTACCATACGCCAAAGGTGTTTCAGACCGAGTAGGAAAAGCACTCAAGAAATATGGGATAAAATCCATATTTCTACCACCAAAAAAGGTGAGAAGTTACCTAACGCAATCGAAAGATTACTTTCCTCTTCAAATGCCGGGCGTTTATGCAGTTCCCTGCAGCTGTGGATCGTCTTTTGTAGGGCAAACCAGAAGAAGTATTGCAACCCGTTTAAAAGAACACATCAGTAAGGTGACTAAAAAATAACGGGAAAAGTCGGCAATATGCGAGCTTATCTTGGATAATCCAGATGAACACCACTGGATCCATTTTGATCAAGCCAAGATCTAAGCTCGGAAAACGCATTACATCCCTCGATTGGTCCGCGAAGCGATTGAAATAAAACGCCGCGAAAACTTCAATCGTGATGATAGTTTTCAACTTTCGCGTACATGGGACCCTGTGATTATCATCAAACGTCCACTCTAAATCGTCTTAGTAGTACAGTAGTTCAGTTTGCTCTCAACCACCTTCATCCCAACTACAACAACAAGATGAGTCAGAACCGTCTACGCACCGCTACAATCTACGCAGCCGATCTCAGCGATAACACTTTCATAGCAGTTTCCCGGTGACCACGCTCAATGCAACTTGAGCGAAACGTTCGGGGTGAGTCTAGTAATACACTCATTAAAAATAATTATTCACGCGGTTAATCCGAAAAGTTTCTTGTCATGTCAATTAACAACCACGAAAGCCTTAAAACTGGGGTTCATACACTCTAGATGACTCAGCCATTACAACCGTTGTACTCTGACTCTTCTTCTAAATAAGCCAGACATCGCAGCATTTGGTGTTGCCTAACAATTCGGTTTTATACCATATTTCCACCGGGCATTAAACCGCAATTAGTAAAAATCTTTATTATATCACCGACAAATCATCACGCGTTTTAAATCCTCGGTAGATCATTAAAAAAAATATCCTCATTAATCTCATTCACCCTTTGCACAAACCTATTTTATGCCACTTTTAACCGTTTTCAAACACATTTATAACTGTTTTGGACTTGAAGAAAGAAACGGAAACTGTCCCTGTATGACAGATCTGTCACAAATAGATTTTTCATTGGGATTTTTACACCGGAAATATTTTTTCGCGCCTGGGAAATGACATCGTTACTCTCTTTTAGCCAAAATGACAGGAAAAGTGTCCAGTGCTAGCCACTTCCTGATTTGTTTTTGAATCGTCTCCCGCTAACACCCTTTTATTGCAAATGGAGACATAGAATTATACTTTCTCCTTCACTCTTCGTTTATGCAGATGGAACCAAAAAGCACTCGAAGGATTTTCCAAAGCCTCTTCAGTCGTATTTAACAAAGTCAATGCTTCAGCACAGTTAAAAAAGGACTAGGATGTTGAGGACCTTAAAAATTATAGGTCGCAAGACGAGACGGAATCTAAGCGAATATAACCCAAACATCTCCAACGTCGTCGGCGGAGCTTTCGCAGCCTCTCATCGAGCGAGCATGGGTAACAGAACATTTCGCCGAGGAGTCGAAAAAAATGGACGATGGTCAAGCTTCTAAAAACAGCAAATTTTCCCGAATGTGAAAACTTAAGAGACATCTGGATTGGATTACACTTTAGTTGCTCGAGATAGAGCTTTGCTAGGAACTTTTTAGCCCTTGATGGCGGAATAGTCTTGATTTTTCCCTTAGTTGCCCTTATTGACTGCTGAACCCATATCATCATATCGATGGCACCGTCTTAAAACTCACAAAAGCTTCACTGCTAACAGCACGCAGTGTTTTTTCGATTAATTCAAGATCGTCTGCATAAGTGCGTCAATGGACGGACTTTTGAAAGATCATGCCTTCATTGTTTGGGGCTGGAGTTGTGCACAATTCTATTAAGTAGAATGTTAAAGAAATCGGCGGAAGTCGCATGCGTCACCTTGTCCTATTCAAATTTTGACATCAAGGTGCAACGCCATCAGAGCGAGACTATTACCGACCTTTATGAAACAGGGTGAGCTTTCCATCGTAATCCTGCACAAACGGATTAGTAAAACAAGGAAAAGGATGCCAAAACTGGTTTTTGTAGATGCGCTTATTCCATATGAGTAAATACAGGCTTCAGACCAAAACATTGCCAACGACTTTGTTAAGTTCGTTGAGTCATCTTCATTTGTCCATGACTGAAATTGAGCAGCTGCACTTAATATTTATTTTAATTTTTCAATCGTCCAACGTCCGCTTTAAATTAATTTATAACGACCCCTTTCCGTCGCCAACAATCCCGGCAGTATTACTAACTAAATATTCTATACCTCTGATGTGCAATACTCCAGAGTACCTGAAGATAGAATGGGTACCTTCTTGAAGGTACAACCGTACAAGAAGTACATGCTTATCGAAAGCGCTGATTTAACTCATGAGTCATTTCATTTAACTATAACAACCCAATTAAAATTTCTTATTTCTTATTTAAAAAATTCCTATTTAAATAGGTACTTCAAGACGACCTGAAAAAAATGCCCAACTACTAAGGGTGTTTATTACAGCCCTAACTTGCTTAACGAAACTGAATTTAAATTGGGAAAAAGAAAAGCAATTTTTCTTTCGAAAAGATTTACATTCTATTTTCACATCTAACCTTTCCCTCAATTAGTCTTCATTCTTCTATTACGTTGTGAGCATACCCAACACTGCATCAAAGAAAAGCAGTAGTAAACTTTTTTGGGATTTTAATCCTTAAAATGCGTATCTTGCAGCTTTTAATTGGTAATTTTCCATCATCTTATCATTTCCAGTAGAGAGGATACAAATAGCCACTGTTTTGTTGTTTATAACCGAAAGGACCCAATTAAATCATCCGCAACCCACCTGTACAATTAATGTCTTCAATTTGCGACGCAAAAAAAGGGGAAAGCATCTCTGCAGCAAAATACGCGCGAAAAAGTCTAAATAAAAATGCTAAATTAGCATAATTTAAAAAACGAAGCGCGTCCGGCTACCATCCTTTCGCCTTTGTTTCACTTGGCTTTTTTTCGTTTTGTTGGTTGATAAGAAAGGAAAAAATCACACCCAGGATATGTACGTTAGTCATTTTCAAAAAAAAAAAACCTTTTTTCCATTTTATCCTTTGGTACGTCCAGGAAAAGAATTAAATTAAAGAAACGCTACTAAATCAATTTAATTTTCTTTAAACAAGGTGGAGGGTGTTGTTATATCCCTTGTCCATCACTTTTTGATGAGACAATTTCCCCTGAAAAAGGACACGAAAAGGCTATTTGTGACTGCGTATGTATAGTGAAAAAACACGAAAGGTGTGATTGCTGGGTGGATTTCATTTAGCAGGTAAATTTTATGTAACCACTTTATAGTATCCGAACTGCGACAAAGTAAAATTAGCCACTAGTTGTAGCAGAACTTTACGGATGTGGTAAGGCTCATAAACTGTCCAGAAGAGAGCAGCACCATTACCTCCTTCCCTCTGCGTTGTGGTAGGGCAATTTTTTGCTTGTGTCAGGCACCGGATACGGCATTCGCGGTCTTAAGGTTAGACTGGCTTAAGATTAGACTGTAAGCCTAGAAGCTTTTTTCTGTCACTTTCACTGACAATAATGACAATCACTAACAATAATGCCCAATTTGTTTGGTCATCCAGAAACGTTCTGGAGCATTCTGGACTCTCCTGAATTGGCACCCGTTCCACAGTATACCTTTTCAAAAAAAATTTGCTTCTCGCCGTGAATCCAGAAGCTTACAAACTATCGTAGAGCAAAGAGCAAATATGTCAAGTTGGAGAAATGTCATCTGTACTTTATAGCATAAATATAGTTCGTTTCACAAATGCGTCGCCAGATAAACTTAAAAATCAAGAAGAACGTGTTAGACTGTTAAGGCTATGTCACAAAGCTGCGTGTTAGATTGCACTGTCCCGTTACTTTTCCGTTGCTTTTCAACCGCGTTGAAAATATACCATTCGAAAAATGATTAAAAACCATGCAAAATGCCAACAAATCAACAAAAACACAAACTACAGCGAAAGCTAACAATTCCAGGTTCACAGAAATGTCAAAACGCACGCAAAAATTCGTAGTGCTGAATTTGTTTTGCGTTCTCAAAACTTTCTTACGTAAAAAACGTAACGACGGATGGTCGAAGCAACGTTGTGGTAGCTCCCATTGAATTTAATTTGTTTGGTTTTAAGTTGTCAAATCAACGTTGGCGTTGTGACATAGCCCTTAGGCTGTAATCGCGAATCAGGGCGTTATTGGTTTATCTCCCGGATTGACAACCGAAAAGGCCGTAAAAAGCACGTAATGCCGACCTGTCAAAATAAGACAAATGCATGTATTTTTGACAGATAAAAATGCCAGCTACGAAATTCAATGTGAACGAGCGTTTGAACAAAATACTGCAATTTTCGTGTAAGGCCATGGCTAAAAGCTTCTCGAGAAAAAATTATATTTACTTGACATTCCAGTGAAAATGCCTGGCAAAATAAAATACCAAATATTGATAAATTTGGTGTTAAGTTTCAAGACAAAAAATACTGTGATTTTGCACGAAATTTTAGATGCGGGGCAAAAATTATGATCACAATACCTCATCAAAGGCCTCAGTTTTCCCACACATTTTTGTAAATTTTCTCTTTTCGAAAGCCCTGTTTTTTAATATATAGTTTTCGTTTAAAATCACTGTGAAAGTCACGAGTATCAAATTGCCTTGAGAATTTAAAATTAAATTTGCAAAAGTTATCACTTTTGCCTCAACTTTGGATGTAAATATCTGCAAAACCATGTGTCCCATCTGAAATCATTTTGTAATTTTGAGGTTAGCGTAAGGTTCCCGGAAAGTTCTCCACCTTCTATGGATCTTTTAAAGCAACATAAAAAGTAAAGTATGGGCTAAGATATGACAATAACTGATGAACAAAAGAAAAACGGCAACAAATTCTAGCCGGCATTTAGAAAGCGTCAATGGGTTAACGAGGTTTCAAAAACGTTTTGCCCAAAACTCGGTTTTTTAATCGGTGCGAACAGCATATAAAGGAAAATAAAAAAATAGGAAGGGTAAAGAGGATTATCAAGGCTACGCAAGAACAGTTTATTCGCTTACCAGCTTAAACTTTATGGCCCATGCTACTGACTGACGAAACGTGCAACGCAGGAGCATTCGCAGCGTTGCCCTGCTTGTCTCGATTTTTTGCCAAAGTATAATCTGCATGCAGCCTAATCTAGGGCGACCAGAGTTTCCTAACCAAACCGTACTCACACCACTTACAAAGATTAAGCTTTGAGCCCGAAAAACAATTGCTCTTGTCTCCTTTATAATAAAAAACTCCCAATTTAATCAAAATCTACTTATTTCCCTTATACAGGTAAAATTCAGAATCTGAATTTCCACAAAATCTAACGCATTAAACTATTACGAATCATCAAAACATCAAACTAACTACCTACTTCTTAACTACTCAGCACAAATGCTGAATCAATTGCAGATTTCAGTACAAATTTGGCGGCTGGTTTGATTATAGTGCAATTCTGAATAACCGTTTCAAAAATGGCGATATTTTATTGTTTTGTGTCATTCGTTACCAGATGAAGACTCAAAGCATGCAATAAAATGAAATATAGAGGCCGAGGTAGAAAACGCAACCTAAACAGTATTTTAAATAACCAGTCAGTTGAATAGGAGTGTATTACGTCCGTTAATCCTGGTAGCAAACAAAAATTTCGTATCGCAAGGCTATTTGTGCTCCATCTGTGATTCAATAAATTGTATACACTACAATTTGTTTGGCTTAAAGACGAACTAGAGGTGGTTTCACCGCCATCTTAATCTGAAATAATGTACTTTAGGTAGATGACAGCTGTTTTGCTGTCATATCGCTGTCATTTCGACCTACATGTGTGCAAGCGAGGAAATTGCACGGTGTTTTAGTTTTTGTTTTTCAATTTCTACTAGTTAAACTTGATAAAATCAATTGGTTAAATTAGCAAATATGTCGCTAATTTTACGAACAACAAGATCTCCCCTTATTATTGCAGTACGATGAAACACATAAAACAAATTCCCCATTTTTCTTTCAACAAAATGTTTTTCTCCAGCAAAGATTCTTCTGCTCCAAGAAGGGTATCCCGAAAAATCTCCTGGAGGACAATCACACAGGAAGCCTTCAACCCGAAAATGGTGTTATTTTCGACAAGAAACCTTTCAAAATCGCACTTGAAAAGGGTAAGCCTTTTATGGTACATACTTAGTGAAATCATAATTTCTCTGGCAACTACTTGCTCCGACTATGCTGTTTACATAATCCAATTCCCTGTGTTTGTTCCAGATAAGGTATACAGCTGGTGCTTGTGTGGGAAATCAAAAAACCAGCCGCTCTGCGATGGAACGCACAAGAATGTTCATTTGAAAATTAAGCTCAGGTAAGATTGAGAAACGAATTAATTCTCAAGTGAATTATGGGGATGATCTTATTTTTCGTCTAGGCCGATTCGCTTTAAGGTGGAGGAGACTGGAGATTACTGGCTCTGCAATTGCAAACAGACGAAGCATAGACCCTTCTGCGATGGAACTCACAAGCAACCACATATTCAGTCTGCTGTCAAATAGATTTTTTTTTAAATCTGCTAATAATTAATGGAATATTAAAAATAAAGTTTTTTTTTTTTAAATTAACCTTAATTTTGTTTTGGTTTTATGTTTCCAGGGAGAGCCAAAGTTCATATTTCTAGGATTGAGCATTACGTATAATTCCTATGTAGCTAAGGTCTTAAAAAACGACTGGCCAGCGTGTGACTTTGTAGAGAAGCACACCAAAACTCATGGTAATTGAGAATTGCGATGTAAAGCTATTATGCCGCCAAATTAGCCGTTTTTTTTTTCAAAAGCTGAAAACGATGTGTGTCTGTGTCTGGCCTCGTTTTTCACCTAAAATTAGAGACACAGGAAAAATGGCAGTGAAAGTGGCTAAAAGAAAGGCGTAAAATTCAGCAGATGAAATGACAGTGTGTGAAGTGGATAAGACACCTAACTGTCATTCCAAACAACTGACATTCGAATTTCGATATCAAATTTTCTTCTCCAAAGCAAAAGTAATAGTGTAAAAATGCCGATGGAAAATTAATGAAAAACTGAAAATTAATGAAAACTAATGAGAAATTTCTAGAACCGTGGTATATAAGTAGATATACACGGATGACAGGCTCGCACGACACAGTTGTACTTGAATGTTAAATTAAATTAAAATAGAGAGTTAAAGTAAAAAGCGAGTGAATTGAAATTTTTTCACCGTTTTATTTAAAAAGTGAAATTAGGTTTGATTTAAACGAACCGCAGGCAAAATCATTACAATAGTAGCATAAGCGTTACGAAAAGGAAAATACTAGTCCGCTTTGATCGATATACAAATGTTATACTTGCTTATACAACTCTTAGGGCGGTATTCACGAAGCAATCTAGAACCACGAACTTCGTAAGTGTAAGCACGGACGGTTTTTAACCGTGTAGTTTCACTTCACATACATAGCCTAGAAATTGATTCGTAGAATATATTTTTTTTATGTATTGTGTTACGCAAATATGTAGGTTAATATATCTTTTTTATTGGAGCTGGTGCCTGAGGACGAAGGACTGCTGGATGTAGTATAGAGCGTTCATTATTTTTACCCTTAATCTGGTTCATACATCATACGTCTTATTACTCTGATACCGTGCCCGATTTCAGGACTTCGTGACCCTTTTCTCGATTGAATTTGAGAAAAAAAAAGTCTTGAGCGCCGTAATGTGCCTACTGCGATCTGTATTGATAATAATGATAATCGAGATGTGCAACAGTCTGAAAAATAACAGATATAGTCAAAAGTCATATTGTCTATACGACATTAATTACTGGGCACCACGAAGATGTTAACTTATTCATTTTAAAACTAAATTAGGACAATGAAAGCAGTCCAAAATAGACTGTTTATGTTGTTTTAACATTTGACCACAAAATTAAAGTTCGAAAAAGATTTCGAAACCTGTTTTTTCAGATATTCGAAAGTATCCCATCATTTCTCTTTGATCCGTCGATGTAGAAGTGGATCGGTTTATATTCCAGAGGAGCACGATCATCCCAAGAGGGCCTAGGGGGCATGGTCGTCTGGAAGTTCTTCTCAAACTGCAGCTGAGGTATGGTGAAGTCTTTGTTTCTAGAATGGATCCTGAATGCGTTCAGAATAGAACGCATTGAATTGCTTTGAGGCGAGTAAACGTGATTGCTAGAGTCAATCGTGATTGATTCGATCCTTTAGACCCGTTGCTCTAAAAGTATTGGTGATTGCAATCCCGGTTCGGCAAACCTATCGTTCCTACTATCAATCCCCCGCGTGGCAGGCGCCTTGTCGAGTGCGTCATCTTCTATGACGCCGGTGTGGGGGCTTTAGTTGCGGATTTTCAGCCGGCGTGGGTCGGCTGAGGAGCGACGAACTAAGTCCTGCCAAACCTGACTCCACTGGTGGTGTGAGCATATTGCAAACCTTGCCGAAGGATGCAAGGCTGGGGGTTTAACCAGCCTCTAACGAGCTCTCTCAGGTGCCTAGGCGAAGACCTGCAGATAAACCATAGCCTTACCCCGGTATGGCGGCTCTGCCGGGGTGGACCACCCTTTCCGGCCATTCTCGTGAGACCAAAATAGCCGAACTAATTAAAACAAATAAGGATGAGGGGGAGGGCACGCTATGTGCCAAAAACACGGACGACACCATACCGGTGGTTCCGTACGATCCAAACGTGGTACTATCAGCCTGTTTGGTCGAAACTGAGGATATCTCAATGGAAAGGGAGGAAGAGCTACTCGCTGAACACTCCGATGATTCCGAAGAGAAATCCGGCCAAAAAAAGGAGACCAAGCGCGGGAGCAAGTCTAGAAGGACTACTCCCGGCCTGGAGAGAAAGAGGCGGTTTAAGAAGGCCAAGCATATTTATGGCATCTTAACAGCTAAAGAAAAATCTTCCCTCACTCAGAAGGAACTATCTTCCCTTGAGTGGGCCCGGGAGACCATAGCTAACGACGTTGCCACGAGGCCTACGCCTAAGGCAGCTCGTTCAGCTAAAGGAACGGGTGGTAAATCGGGAAAATCTGGAAGGCCGAAGGACGATGCCGCTACTAGGACATCCCTTGGAACCAACAGAAAGCCTGTTACCGGAAGAGGAACTGCAACCCAAGGACCCAGTGACAAACCGGGCCCAAGCGGGTTGCAGAAAGGCAGTGCCGGGGGGCATAGAAGAGAAGCGTTCGCCTCGAAGAGAACACGATCTTCTGAGGACACTTCAAAGACGTCGAAGAAGGCGAAATGGGGCGCCACCACAGTGGGAAGTCCCAGCAAGCCAAGTACGAGCCGGGCGGGCCAGTATAGCGAGGAATCCACTACAGCTTGCTGTAGTAGACTCCAAGAAACCAAGCGGGCAGTACAGTGTGTGGCAGGAAGATTGAGCAAGCCCTCGGGGCAGCTATCATCAGCCACATTCTGAAAAACACGGGTACTAGTGCCCCGACCTACGGCAGAATGAAATGGTCCAAAGGCATTACGTACATCGACTGCAAGGACCAAGCTTCAAATGACTTTGCCAAGACAGTAGTGGAAGGACTACAGCTTTGGGATGGTGCGGAACTTATAGCCGTTCCAATAGACCAGGTTCCAAACAGGGCAAAGGGTAGGCTAACTATTCCGGAGATGGGAATAGTTAAAGATGATATTATCCGCGTGCTGCAAGCACAAAACCCCCAGATTCCGATGCAGGATTGGGAAATTATAAGCGAGGAAGAGCCGAGGTTGCCTTCGGCGACCTGCCCGGGAACCTAAAGGCGGAAAAACAGCTTCTGTTGTCCTTTGCAGCTAGCGAGATAACCCTCAAGCTGATTAAGCGGACTGCAGAAGCAACGAAGGCGACGGACACTGCGATGGAGGTGGAGAACAATGATGAAGGTGATCCAAATAAACCTCCATCACAGTAGGGTTGCCACAGCCAACCTGAGGCTGTTCCTCGAGAGGGAACAGCTGGACCTAGCCCTAATCCAAGAACCCTGGATTGACAAAAAGAACAGGGTTTTAGGATTAGGGTCGAAAAATTTCTCACTTTATAATGTAAAAAATAAAGGTAAGGCGAGAACCTGTATTGTAGCAAATAAGAACGTTCATGTATTAATGTTATCTCATTTCTGCACAGGTGACCTAACGGTGGTGGAGGTTAGATGGACGGACGAGAACTACACGGTAGCGTCGGTCTACATGCCATTTGACGACGGTACCTCGGTCCCCCCGGAATCTCTGAAGACGCTAGTGACAGCGTCCGAACAAGGTAAGAAGAACTTAGTCTTAAGCTGTGATGCCAATGCCCATCATACGATCTGGGGAAGCTCAGACATTAACGCCAGAGGCGAGGTTCTGTTTGATTTTGTCCTTAGCTCCAACCTTCTAGTATGTAACAGGGGAAATGATCCCACCTTCATTACAGCGAATAGGAGGGAAGTCTTGGACGTAACTTTCGTGTCTCAGAACAGCTCTGTTCAAGTAACGAACTGGAGAGTATCTAAGCAGGCATCACTATCAGATCACTGCTGGATACTCTTTGAGATACAGGTAGGCTCGCAGGCTAGGAAAGTTTTCAAAAACCCAAAAAGAGCAAACTGGGAGAACTTCAATAAAGAACTGCGGAGGACTATCTCCCCCTGCCCAGACAGAGGTCTTACTACCGCGCATGAGATCGACGATACAGTCGAATACATTACCGGGGTGATCTCCAGCTCTTTCGAAAAATCCTGCCCAAACAGCAGTACAGGAGGGAAGCAACGCCCTCCCTGGTGGAACTCCAAGATCGCGGAGCTCATCAAGAGCTCAAGATCCAGATGGAACCTTGCAAAAGAGGGGCTCATCGAATGGACGACCTATAAGGAGAGCGTTAGAATCCTGAAAAAGGAGATCAGATTCGCCAAGAGGAATTCATGAAAGAATTTCTGCGAATCAATCGAAACAACAACTGAAGCGTCCCGACTGAGAAAAGTCTTATCCAAAGCGCCCATACCGCTATCTTCACTCAGGAAGACTGAGGGCGATTGGACCTCGACACACAAAGAAACGCTGGATTAACTGGCGGAAACTCACTTCCCAGGGTGCACCGATACCTATGAGGATTACGCTACAGTAGCGCAAGGCTCTCGGAAAAAGATGAAGGAGGAAAAGATCAGGGCTATAACCGATGTAAAAAGGCTGGCCTGGGCGATCAACTCCTTCGATCCCTTTAAAGCACCAGGGATGGATAACATCCGACCAATAATGCTCCAAAAAGCAGGGGAAACTATCATTCCATGGTTGAGTAACGTCTACAAGTCCTGCCGAAAGCTGTGCTACATTCCCAAAGCTTGGAGAGAAGTCCGAGAGATATTCATCCCGAAAGCAGGGAAGGCAAACCACACTACGGCAAAGGACTATCGACCCATAAGCCTGTCCTCATTTATGCTCAAGACGTTGGAACGGCTTATTGACGTGTATGTGAGAGAGCTGATTGGTGATAACTATTTATCAAAATCACAGCATGCGTACATGAGAAGCAGATCGGTTGACACAGCACTACATAGAGTGGGTGCCTTTCTAGACATAGAGGGGCCGTTTAATAACATTGAGGCAGACGCGATATTGCGCAGCTTGAGAAACGCCCACCTAGATAGCAGTCTATGCGACTGGATCGGGCTCATGTTAAGCACACGAAAGATAAACTGCTACCTAGGCGAAGTATGCAGCAGACGAAACATCAGCAGAGGAACACCGCAGGGAGGTGTCCTATCTCCGCTTATATGGAGCCTGGTAATGGACGAATTGCTGAAAACCCTGGAGAGGGAAGGCTTCATTGTGAGCGCATACGCAGACGATGTAGCAATCCTGATCCCAGGTAAACTCCCACCAATCCTAAGTGACCGACTCAGCTACGCACTTCGCATTGTTGAAAAATGGGTTGAGGGTCGAGGACTGGGAATTAACCCCTCTAAGGCGGAAGTTGTGTTGTTTACAAGGAAAAGGGCAGTTCCATCCAGCAACCCAAGAATGGGGGGAGTGGAGTTACCGTTATACAAATCGGTAAGATACCTGGGCGTCATATTAGACTCCAAACTCAGCTGGAGGGATAATATAGAAGATCGTGTCAAGCGGGCATACGTGGCACTATACGCCTGCCGCAGAACGTTCGGAAGCATGTGGGGACTGCAACCATACATGGTACTATGGTGTATATAGTGGTTGTAAGACCCATCTTAACTTACGGTGCAGTTGTATGGTGGAAGGCTACGGAAAGAAAGTGTCATCTCTCTAGCCTCACCAAAGTTCAAAGGGCAGCCTGCATGGGTATAACAGGGTCCCTAAGGACCACACCCACCGCGGCACTGGAGGTACTACTCAACCTCACCCCCTTGGACATATACTGCAGCAGCAAGGCAGCTAAAACAGCTGTTCGCCTAAGGGAATCCGGACTGTGGTCCTCAAGATCTTATGGACACGCCTCTGTGGAAACTCAGTGGGCTGCCTCCACAAACACACCAGTCACAGATTACCTACCTATGACATTCGCCTTCAACAGGAGATTCGCTACCAGAATACCTGAAAGAGGTGAATCGGAAGATAAGACCATTACAGGAGATGACGAGATCGCCGTATATACCGACGGCTCTAAGATGGACGTCGGAACCGGTGCGGGTATTTTCTGTGAAGATTTGGGTCTAGGTAAATCTTTTCGAATTAATGACGACTGCAGCATTTTTCAGGCGGAGCTGGCAGCCATAATCGAAGCTGCCTCCGAGCTGAAGAAATACGGCCCCGCAAACAAGACCAACACCATATACTCTGATAACCAAGCGGCAATTAAAGCCTTGGAATCAGACGTGGTAAAGTCAAGGGCTGTGAAACTATGCAGGGAAATTCTGGACGAGTTATCAGTTGGCAACACTGTAACTGTGTGTTGGGTGCCAGGTCACACCGATATATCGGGAAACGAAGAAGCGGACAAGCTTGCGAGATTTGGGTCTGGAATGAATGCATCTCTAGCCCTCAAATCCATAAGAGTCCCGCTGAGTTCGATAACACGTAGGGTAGAAACTGAATCCTTGAGTAGAACCAATCTACGTTGGACAGAACTTGATACGTGCAGACACACAAGGGAGCTATGGCCAGCGGTAAGCAAAAAGAGATCACTATTTTTGATCGGACTAGCCCGCAGGAACATCCGAGTACTCACGGGAATCCTCACGGGGCACTGCGCTGTGGGTCTACACGCTGAGCGGCTAGGCATACCGCATAACGATTACTGCAGAAGCTGCAGGGACGTTGAAGAAATTGAATCTGTTCGTCACCTGCTCTGCGAATGCCCAGCCCTAAACAGCATCAGGCGTAGTATCCTCGGCAGCTACTTCTTCAACGAGCTCGAAGATCTAAATAATGTAGATCTAAAGGACCTCCTAAGATTTGTATACAAATCCGGATGGGTCCAAGAGGGCGGAACTCTGAGCTTCTAACAGCGGTCTATTTCTGTTTTCGTTCCAGGTATTAAGAAGGTTCCCAATGGACACAATGGACCCAACTGCTGGTCTAAGTGAAGCCGTGACTATTGTCAAAAGGGCATCCATCAACCTAACCTAACCTAACCTACTATCAATCCTCTTTCCCGTTCAAATGAACGAAACGAATGAAAAAGTAAAACCAATTGCTCCCACAATATTAATTCTTTTGTCTTTCAAAAGAAACGAAACAAATGAAATCGGTACGAACCAATACTTTCTCTCTCCATTATCTTTGGTTAAATGAGCGAAACGTTCTCTCATAACAACGAATACGGACGGATAGACGAAGAGCGAAGTTGTATTAAATGTAGGTAGTCGAAGTGAAGTTGTACGGAAATAAGACTTCAAAGACAAAAATAAACTGTTTTTAGTTTATCTAAGCAACGATATAATAATTCTTTATTTTTTACCATATTTTTTTATTACATGTGTATACAATAAATATTTTTCTTTTATTTCACAATATAATATTTATAAATGTTTTAATAGCGCTTTTTTTTTCTTTTGTTGTCTACGCTCGCTTGAATAAAAATCGCACCTAATACTACGTTACTTAGTTTTCTTTTTAAATGGATATTTATCAATTTGTTATTTTTGTTACATGAATGTTATTTGTTTGTATACATTATATACAAAAAAAAATTACATCTTATAGTTTTAAATAATTATGTTGCACAAATAATACCTTAGTTTTATTTTAAAATGTTTTGTATAAATTTATACTCATAAAAATATTTTTTTATATAGTTTCATATTTTGTTCGATGTTATTTATGAAAAAAAAAAACAAATATAAACAAGACTTTTAAAAACGTTTAAGAAAGAAACGGAGAAAAATTTTATTAACATTTCGTTCCTACTGCTCATTGTAATATAAAGCACTTTAATCTGGGTAACGGTAGTTTATGGTGGTGTAAGAGATACATACAAATATTTTTATGTGTATGCATTCTTATTTACCTATTCGTATTTACCTATATTTCTATACTTAAGGCAAAATGAATGAATGAACTTTACGTTGAATCCTATGACTGTTATTAAAGGAAATCTTCCAGCGCGATGCCGTTGATGAAGATGCATATTTCGGTAGACAAAAAATTATGTCGATAATGGGATAAAGAACTTATTTAATAATGTAACCTTATAAACTACATACCCAATTCACGATAACCCAAGCTCGAACATTACAAGGACTAGTGAGATAAAAAGACTTTAACTTGAACACCTGCTATAATAACTCATATCTTACCTAAAAACTTACACATTTTACATTATATTGTACTTATTATGTTTCGAACATTTCCTAAAACACGTGCTTTGTAGCCAATCGAAGTATTTAAAATTATGAAGTTGAACACTAGAGCTGTGTAATAATATCTTTAGACATTGTTAACTGAAGCAAATTTTTTAGACCTTTTTAAACGTTGGTCTTAGCTCTAACTTATACAAATACGAGCGCTCAAGCCATTATGGTAAGTGTTTTTCTAAAAAGGTATGTACAATAAGATGACTCTATGTACAAACCAGTATTTATTCTCGATATAACTCCGTCAAACAATAAAAAATCTGAAAATGATCCATTAAATACGCCCTGGTACAAAAAAAATATTAATCAAGGCAGGACTTTTTTCACAAATTGAGGAATCTCAAAATATTATCAAGGCTATATCCATTATGCAAATAAATTTATCCATGTTATATCTAGAAAAGTTAGTAAAAAAATACATATATTGTAGATTGTGAAAATCATATCAAATTCTATTTTAATTTAAATCATTCAACTAAAAACATTAATTTACAACAAACAGGATGATGGTGATTAGGTGGAATTCTACCGTGTATATAACATTGAACGATTTCTACGCAAAAATCAGTTCGATTTGGTTCCACATTCAGGACGAGTAAGAGTTAGAATACATCGATTGGTTTATGCAATTTTTTTGTTATTGTTGCTTGTTTTCTATATAAGCATTTATATCCTTAGTTAAGACTTAAACCACGTAGCTAAATATATATTTTCTCTGAAATGTAATATAAATAACCTTGATTTGTAACAGCAACATTTATAGCAATCTGTTGCATATCCCATTATATTTTAGGATCTTCTCTACAATCGAAATACTATTTTTTATAGTTGTATAACATTGACGTTTTTTCAAAGAAAATTTTCGGATTTTCTTCGAGAAAATATTCTAAAGTTGGTGGCAAAAGTGTACATTAGAGCTATTGTTAGTTTTCCTTATAAATCGCTAGATAAACACATGACCTTAATACATAACACTTCAACCGAGGCTATTTCAAACAAATCGGGACAAAGAAAAGTACAGGCTGACCTTTACTAAAGTTTACTTGTAATAACACTCAGGAAATTGAGCAACTTTGTTTTCCTACCCAAAATCACATTTTGAACCAGATATCTAAAAAACTGCTAGTTGACAACCCTCTAACGACAAATCCCAGCAGAGGTGGGGCCAAAGAAAAAAAGCCCCTATCGACATTTTTACTCAAAACGTCGTGCGTGTGTAGTTACCCCACACATTAGCCACTGCACAATGCCTTAGATTAGACTGCATGCCATTTAGTCTTATATTTGCATGCCATTTATACTGCATGCCATTTAGGCATATTTGACGTACCCAAGAAGAAAAATGGTGCAGATATTTTTCTTCTTACGTCAAATATGCCAAAATGGCATGCAGTCTAATCTAAGCTTTATATATATTTCCACCGGCCATAAAAACGCGATTAGTGGGAGACCACTTAAAAAATATCCCGAGAAGACTCCATAGGAAGAACAAATATAGGAATGATTTGCCACGAGCACTCTTTTTTCGCCTTACGTCAAATATGCCAAAATGGCATGCAGCCTAATCTAAGCTTTATATATGTTTCCACCGGCAATAAAACAGCGATTCGAGGGAGACCACTTAAAAACTCTCCCGAGAAGACTCCATAGGAAAGACAAACATAGGAATGATTTGCCACGAGCACTCTTTTTTTCGCTCGAATTTTTAACAGATCTGTCATACGTGGACAGTTTAAATTCCCTTTTTTGCGACTCGAACTGTTATAAATGTATGAGGCTTAGATTAGACTGCATGCCATTTTCGCATAATTGACGTACCTAAGAAAAAAAATGCTACAAATATTTTTCTGTTAAAGTCAAAAATATGCTAAAATAGCAGAAGTCTAATCTTAGCTTAAGAAAAGGCTAAGAAGTGGCGAAAAAGGGCTGGTAAATATAGTGATTGAGATAAACCATACGTCTCCACCGGGGACAAAACTGCAATTAGCGGGAGACGATCAAAAATAAATCGCGGGTTAGTGCTCGGTGTAGACATGGGTTTCGCATCAGCAATGAACCAGAGCAGGAGAACCCTTCAGATCTGTCGCACAGGGACAGCTTCAGTTTCCGTTTTGATTCTTAAACTATTACAAAAGTGCATAAAATAGATTTGTGAATAGGGTGAATGAGATTTATGAGACGATTTATTTTTAATCCCTTGCCGAGATGATTTAAATTTCTATGGTAAATCAAATCACCCGATTTGAACAGTAGAGGATTTTACGAATACGAATTTAGATTTTTTGCGTCAAGTTAATCTTATACCATGTTTCCACCGAGCACTAATCTGCGATTAATTTAAGTCTTATTCAAATCCTCTACTTATTACGAGATTAACCATACAAATTTAAATCCTCGCGGCAAGCTATTAAAAAAAATCCCCTCATAAATGTCGTTCACCCTTTTCAGGAACCACTTTCAACCCTTTTCGAATTGTCCACGTATGACAGATCTGTCAGAACTACGATTTCTTTCGGGATCTTTACAGCGAAAATCTTTTTTCGCTCCTGAAAAATGACATCGCCACTCTCTTTGAGAGTCAAAATGACTCATATCATTATTTGATCTTATATTTGACTTGTGGAACCACTTTGGGATTTATTTATTAATCGTCTCCCGCTAATCGTCGTATTATTGCCGGTGGAAGCATAGTATTTTCTTTGTTCGGTGGAAGCGCTTCCAGACAAGTTATAAAGTTCAGTTGTTCAGGTTTTCAGGTTTAAAATGAGATTGCCCCCAGAGGCTCAATTTTCTAAAACGATTATTCTTGAAACGAAATCATTTTCGTGCAAACGCGATTGCATAAAACGAAAACGATACTAATTTTTTTATACGGATGACATAAAATTGTTGTTTTTTGACATTCTTAATAGGTTTGAAGTTGGTTGCGCTGCAAAAAACTACGTACCTACTGTTTTTCCGGTTTCAGTTGGCAACATCTTTCTTGAATCTCAATCGTTACACATTATCGCTCTTTGTTGAGACTATCGTTTACTTGTTTCGTATTACATAATGGGCTCCAGAAATTAGTTTGTCAGTCAATTTTGATTAGGGATTGGCTACACATTAATTCGCTAAACTTGTAGGGTTAACCCCAAAAATCAAAATCTGAAGACGAGCTGCACCCAACTGATTGCTGTTTTCTACGAGAAACGACACTGCGTGTTTCTGTGAAAAATTACGTACTCATCCAGCTATTCTGGATAAAAAGTCTAACAATTGATTAATGTTTCAACATTTCCTAAAAAACACTCCCCCCTTTGTGATTCTTTAAATTGAGATTGACGATAACATTTGAAATAAACAAGACTATTAACGAGCTTACAGAATCTGACACAAAGAATAAACCAGCTGCAAATACAAAACAATTCAAACGCATTACAAGCCGAGACCAACTGAAAATTAAACTCAAAAGCAATAAAACAAAACATATAAAATAAAGAAAATGCACTTTATTCGTTTTTCCTTTTGTTTAAGCTTGTTTTCACTAAAAAAAATTAAGGTAAGAAAAGTCGTTAAGAGACCAAAAATAAAAAACCATACAATACAATTTACACACTATTCCTAGATAATAGCATTTCAATTTGATATCATATTTATGTATATAAAAATAGTTTTTCAAATAAGGACTTGATAACTTTTTTAATCTCTTTTTCTTTATTTCTAAATACCTGGGTGAATTGCTATTTCTCAACTTGACTAAATAAAAAATTGCTTTTTAAAAAAACTCTTTATAATCTTGTAAATGAAGAAAACAAACAAAAAATATAGATGTTGAAAACATTAAATATAATTAAATAAAATAAAAACTAACATATGTTTTTTTTAATTGATTAAATAATTTTGCTTGCATAATTTAATTAGAATTAGATATAAAAAATAGGTTTGTTAACGAAACAAATAGATATAAGCTCTTAATTGATTCAGTGTTTTTTTTTAGTTCTTAGGATCGTTGAATTAATTTCTTGGATTCGGTATTAAATGCAATAAAAAAAATATTTAATGAAAGTATGAGTAAAAAATTGTTTTGGATGATTGTGTGCAGGCGAGAGGAGTTTCTATATTCTTTTGTAAAACAAAGCCGACAAAATAATATGTATATAAAGATGCATATTACATATTAATATTGCATGTTTTAGCATCATAAATAAAAACTTTAAAACACTTTTACAAATTGAAAATAGGTATTGACAAAATTCAATAGTGTTTTTGTTTAACATAACAAGGAAACAAGACAAACAAAATCATTCAACAGTTTTTATTTTTTACATATACTTTATATATAGTGTGATTGTGTTTTTTTTTTAGTTGTGATGGTGGATTTGTTTTTTTTTTTTTTATTGAAAATTTACTGAGTTTTATTGCTGTACACATGTTTGACTGCTGCTACTGCTGGGGGAAAAAAGGAGCATATTTGTATGTATATTTTTTTATATAATAGTATTTTTTTTTAGATCTTTATGGATGTTCTTATAATTTTCTGATTTTTTAATTATTATTTCATTTTTGCCTTAAAACATTCCTTTCTTTTGTTCTGTCATGTTTATGTTTTTTTTTTTTCAAGTGTTTGAAATTTAAAATTTTATTTTTTAATTTTGTATTTTTAATACTCTTCATCCTCGGGTGGTATTTCATCCGGTGGAGCAAAGCCATCCTGTGAAAATACAATAAATTTTGATTTTAAAGCCATCTTTTTGTTACAAATTTTGTTAACAGAGTATTAGAGTATTAATAATTTATATTCTTAGCCCGAGTCTGCCCGGGTGTGTGAGGCATTGTATTTGATTTGTTATTTAAGTTTCGGTTGATTTAATTTGATTCCTTTCAGAGGAATGTTCTAGTTATATTGGTAATTTGTCAAGTGTGGGTTTTCCGTACGGTAATATAACAGTATGTATTAATCAAGTCAAACAGAATAAAGCTTAATATGTCTATTCCTTAAAATATGCAACTGAAGTTTGCAAAATATATAAACTAAAAAACATATAAACTAATTTCCTAACCTAATTTAATTTAAATTTATCACTTTTCACTGTAAAATAACTATTTTGTTACAAAAACAAAAACACAAACCGATTCGGTTCCCTCAAACAGTGTAGTGCGAACAGCAAACTGTATCAAACAGTTTTCTTCAGGATATCTTGAATTTTGGGTGGTTTTAATGCCCGACGTCAGTACAAGTATGCAAACAAGTTTAACTCTATTTAACCTCTTGACACGAGCGACAAAACTGTTTTGGCGGCGTATACATGTGCATTTAGCGGAGCCTTTACATGAGAAACACCCTATGTCGCTCTGATAAGTACCGAAATCTGAACTGTCGTCGACGATAGTTTTGTCGCTTGTGTCGAAAAGCCATGATTGCCTACTTAACGCCTGTACTTTATACCACTAGTCTTCTTGTTCTTACACATCAAAAGAATATATGTTTCGAACAGTGGGAAAACATTATTAATATTTTAAGAAAACAAATTAAACCTAGTTCGTGTTCTAGAAAGTCACTAGAAAAATTTTTTGTACAAACTTTTTCCAGCTAATTTCAATAAGATCCGAGAACATAACCTTGTAATGTCAAAACCTATTTGTGTGGTCATTAAATGTTGTAGTTTACAACTTACACATACCCACGGCGCGATCCAATTAAAATTATTCATATAAACTTAAAATAATTCCGTCTTCTAGTAAGCGTATATATGAAGCTCGTTTCAAGGCTTGTTTATATTTTTTGGGCTGAAAATGATTAAAATTTTGCCCACAGTAAGAACTTACAGTTCAACGAAAAATATACAGGAAGAGTTGGAATTTTTAATTTTAGTAAAAAACTGTGTAAATATCGCACTGGAGTTTAATTATTTCCCCATCAAAAAGTTAAGTCAAAGACCAAAAGAAATAAATGTTGCGAGACGCAAACGTTTGTTTTCGTGATTAAATGAAAAATAAACTCCAGGCATGCATCAATTTGTTTTTAAAAAGATAATTAAAAATAAATTGATGAAAATTCAAACTTTTTCGACTAACCTTTCGACCCAAAATTTGTTTTCTCCATATAAGGGCATAAATAAAAATGCAGTAGTCTTAAATTAAATTTAGTGTTTAATTAAAATTAAAACGTGAATATTCAAATAAAAAAAAAACAAAATGCAAAAATCAAACATTTAGTTGCGGTTGAGTGGTACATATTTATTCGGGCGCCACTGTTCGGATGAACCTGGGCCAAGTTGTGTAGATATTCGCTTGCTCTTAATACATCTTTTTTTCTAGATCGACATCAGATCAAAATCAGATTGAACAGTCTCAGTGGCTTCTCCCCCGTTCTATGAAAAAAAAAGTGCGAGAAATTTGAACTACTTTTAGATGGGCACTACAACGTTGAGTATTTGATTTTGGGGCAGAATAAATTTATTTTTTATTTAAGTCAGAAAAGTTTATGGAAAAAACAAAAAAAGAAATTCTTTTGTAGAGTTGGAGAAAAAAATCGAAGAGTTCTGTCGAAATAAACATTGAAAAGAGAAGAAAACAAATTTGGCCGAGAGGCATGCTTATGAAAAAATGTTTTAATTAAAGTGAGTGTATTGCATTTTTGATGTGGTTAAATAAGTTTTATTTAAAAAATAGTTTAAATTTTGCGCCCATAATATGATCAATACAATTTTGACTGATAATTATCCCTTGGTTAAGTAGCTTTTGTGCCCCTATATTAACTTCTTTAATATGCATACGTTTTTCATAAAACTCAGGTTCAAATGCCACGCTTAATAAAAAAAAATTAAAACTTAACTATCTACTAAACTCGAAAGATAAATCAGAAGTGTAATGCAAACGCAAAGTATCACATCCGAGTTGTACGACTTGTGAAAAAATCTCTAAAGTTTACTGTTCGTCTGCAAATAGGCTAGAATACAATTGCTATTTTGCTGGTGTTGCGGTGAGAAAATTGACTTTTCTATTACCTTGCTTATCCGATAAAATAAATGGATTTGTATTGTAACCGTTTTGATTCACATCGATTTCAATGTCATGTTTATGCGGAAAATAATCAAGTGATTTGAAATATACCGGTTTAAAGTCAGTCATTAAATTCAAACCAACTCAACCCTTTATGCGCATTCTAGAGTCGGTTTGAATTTTATAAAACCGATTTGAAAACAGGTTTTGGGAAAAGCGATTCGAACATTTGAATCGGTTTGGATAACCGTATATGCTATCAGTTTTCGTGAATACGATATCTTTCAAAGCGATTTAACGCGTCGGATAAACGGGGTATATATTACTATCACAGTGGTTTCACACGGGCTTTGGAATCCTATCCAGCAGGTACAGGTGCTTCAATTACAGAAGGCAGCATTAAACTTTAGTCTGTTCATATATTCTTGTTATACAATGCTCTTTGCCATGTAACATTTGAAAATAGCTCATCAGAAGTCGGCAAGGAGATGTAGTTTCATATGCATTCTTTAATCTCTTATGATCAAAGGCTAACACGGTAGGCAATACTTTCAACAGATCCCAGCAAATACTGGCGTACTGGCGGACTATGTCCACATTATCGCCCGCTCGAACCGTGCTGCCATATATGCTTTTGCGACGATTAAAGAACAGGCAAGATTAGTCAGTCTTAGAGTTAACAAGGATACGATTAAGTACGTTGTCGAACCGTGCTGCCATATATGCTTTTGCGACGATTAAAGAACAGGCAAGATTGGTCAGTGAACTGTACGGGCTGTACAGCGATACCGACCTAGCCAAAAGAGTCAAAACACAACTTCTACGATGCTGGGTCATCTAGAGCGGATGGACACCAACGCCCCGGCCCGGAAAATCTTCGAATCCACACCGCAGGGACAGCGCGGTAGAGGAGCACCGAGACTCAGGTGGCGCACGCAAGTGGAAGGGGACCTCAGCCAACTTCGCGTGCGAAACTGGAGACGGCTAGCTAGAGACAGAGCTGGTTGGCGAAGCTTGTTGGCTGAGGCCCAGGTCCACCCCGGTGGACAGCGCCACCTTAAGTAAGTAAGATTGGTCAGTCTTAAGAGTTATCAGTAAACAAAAAAAAAACATTCGTCTTCCGCTTGGTACAAAACTTCACTAGCAGCAACTTCGATGCAGTTAAGGAGTTCACCTTGGATTAAACATCAAACTTTAGTGGAGGTGGAGATTTGTCGGAGAATAACCCTAGAAAACAGTTGCTTTTGTGCAGTTTGATAAAACAAATCGGTTCAAAACTCCTCTCACGACAGACTAAGTGTAGCCTCTTCGAAGGCCCAACGAAAGATTATGCTCAACTCTTTAGAGAAAAAAAATCAACGAATTTATGGTCATGTTGTGTGAGGAGAACGAATGGAGGAGAAGATAAAACCGAGAAATCAAAGCTCTTAATTTAAGCAGGAGTGAGAAAGTGAAACAAATGTGAAAAACGCATGTTTCTGTCACCGCAGATTGGATTGGATTGGGTAATACCATGCAAAACTCTTCTTTAAATCTATATTTGAGGGAACATTTTCTAAGTTTTGAATTTAAGTGAGAAAGCATAGGCTTCAATTTAAATAAAAAATCTTCCCATAAGCTCTGAATTGACAAATTTTGTTTCAAAGAATATAGAAATTTTAAACCAGTGCTTTTTTAATGGCAGCACAAAATTAAAATGAAAGTATTCACATGGAGGATTCGACGCAATCGCTAACTCTGTAACAGCACCAAGAAGCCGTTAATCCAGCTCAAAATCCCATGATCCCTGTGTTAATATTATTTGATCGTTTGCTCATAAGTTGTCACACGTGTTATTTAAAGCAGTGGGGAAAAACTCCAAAACATGATTTGTGTAATGGAGTTTGTATTGTGCTCAACAACCGAGTCCGCAAATTGACACATTACGTGTGTTCAAAATGCGTAGCTCTATTAAGTTAACTTAAATCATGATTGCAGTATAAATTTGTTAAAGACAAACTTTGTGTGAAATCAGAATTCTTGCATCCTTGTTTGTGCTTTAAGTTACAGGACTGGTGCTTAACTAAACATATAAACGTACATACACTAACATCGCCTTCTGGATGACCTCATAGTCGGTACATAACGGCCGACCAATTTACGAAACTTCAAATAAATAGTAGGTTTATAAAAAAAAAACATTATAGTATAGAGAATACAAATATTACGGACAACACATTTCATTCATTTTCGTGTGCGCACTAATTACTAAATGGAAGTTTCTTACTCGCTACTACATTGTGTATACACGAACATTTATTACTTGTCAAAGCACATGATTCAGAATGAAATGAATGCAATTATTTACAGAAAACTACCAATAAATATTTACAAACACTTATTTATATATTTACCTCTGTTGCATATAAAATATCAAGGATTTTTTGAACTAACGGATGTGGCTCTCCTTCATCGGCATCCTGACATCTAAAAAAAATATGACACGCAAGTTTTTAAATTTGGAATTGACTTCTTCAATTGCATAAACTTACAAAATTTCTATGTCTCTCAGTTTGCTAAAGTAGAAGTCTCGTTCTTTTTCCAGTCCTTCGAGATTTAGTCTCATATCCATTATCTGTAATTAAGCATATAATTTAAATCAAAATGGGCTGATTCGAAGTTATCAATTTAGTTTACCTGGCTTGACAGCTCTTCAATTTGCTGACTAGAGACCTGACTGACAGGTTCGGCGGCCTTCTTAACAGCACCACCAATATTTGATGCCTGCGACGTTCTAGCGCTGACTGGTGCCACAGCACGTGGTGGCACTTTTGAGACTATTCATTAAACGATCGTTACATTAGTAATTGTTTTAAAATGAAGAAGCCATGTATGCAGTTAGTAAAAAATTTCACACAAGTTTTTATATACATTGGCATTGTTCTTCCGTTTTCTTTTAACGACGTCAAGCACGGTTTTTGTATTTTAAAAAAAAATCATAAAATAAAATTGAAGGAAAAGCATTTTACAGAGTTTTTATAAGCAAGTGCAGAACGTATTAAAAGTGCAAAGAAAAAACTGCTAAAAATGTTGGTTATGTGACAATAAGAAGAATTATTATGATTATGTATTTAAGAAACAAAAGTTTTTAAAACTTTTAGAAAACGCTTAAGGTTTATGGATTGCTCCAAACATCAAAGTTGTGTTTTTAATAATTTTTTAAGGTAAATAATAGCTCGCACCGCAAGTTGAAAATCTAAGACATCATAATCAAATGGTGTGAGTTTTTTGTGTTAAATTTTTAGATCGTTAACGGGAATAAATAACTCTAAAAGTGTTAATCGCGAAAATTTCGCCCGAATCGTCAACTATTGCTACAGACTTTTAGTTAAAAGATACAAATTATTTAAATGTTGCGAATTCATTAACAACAGGCGTGTCTAACGACTTCACTAAAAAAACATTCACATAGATTTTAAATAGTTTCGAAATACACTGTCACATTCCTAGAGTCATAAATCGAATTAAACCCTTAAATAAAAGAACGCGTGAGCCGATTGCCATATATAATTTGCAAATCTAACAACGCTTTGCTTCATAATAATATAAGCTGTAAAACTAAGCGTGCAAATGATTGAACACAATAAAACAATAAACAAACAAAAAGTGTAGGTAACCAAACAAAACAATAAATGGCAATGATTTAAAAGAAAAAAAAAGCAAACATACTCGGCCGTGTAGCAGCAGGTCGACTACTTCCCAATGACGATGTTGAAACTGGTTTCCTAAACGAGGGAGCCGCATTTGAACCAGCCCCTGGTAACGTTTTCGCTCCGGCTCCTGAGCCAAAGCCCATCGGAGCACCATCTCTTGCAGCATGAGCATCATAATCTCGCCCGTCGTAATTGGCATCGAAGAATTTCTTAAACCATTGCAGGAATTCAAAATTATCTTGGAAACGGCCTTTAATCAATTTATCAATGGGTATGATCTAAAAAAAGTTTTAATAGAGATTCGAAAGAAAAATATAACATGTCCACAAGTGAATAAGATGTGATTTAAAATAAAACTGAAATAATTGATGGCAGGGCTTACTAACGGGAATCTAAAGTGTTCTTCGTTTAACTTTCGAAACAGCTCACAAAAATCATTCTAGGACCTGTTGTGAGATGTGTCAAATTTAAACAGAGCACTTAAAATACCTGTCGGTAAGGCCTAACCTAAACAAGAAAACAAAATTTTATAAAAATAACAGGAAAAACAATTAAATGAATGAAGTTTCTTGTTTTTAAAAGAGAGAATGATGTTTTTGACGGAAAAAATAAAAACGAATTTTTGCTGGTCTTACAGTTCTGCTGAAGTCTCTTTCGTAGAAAATAAAGTCTCAAACACTACAATTATTAATAAATAATTGAATATGTTTGGACTAGCAGCTTCCTTTTATTTTTATAAGCTACGTTTTTATAGCTTTAAGACTGTGCGTATAAGTAGTGCTTTTGCTTTTTTCCTTATTATGGTGTAAGCTGCATAATCATTTCAGCCAAAAAAATTATAATAATTTTTTATAATTATAATATGTGCTTAAAAGCATCTACAACTTTTATTCAATCTGATTTTGATTCAACATAAGCTGGTGTCAGGCGAATATGTAGTGATTTTTTTTTAGCAAAACAAAGCATTGCCTCGTTTCATACTGTATTCTTTAAATTTTCGTTAATACAATTTTGCTACTGTTTTCCCCGATTTTCCCTTACAAATATGTATATTTCTCAATTATTTCTGATCAATGAAAAAAATCAAAATATTAAATGCTATACGAAAAAATTGCACACTCTCAAACACAAAATGTCTCAGCAAAACCCTTCTGTCAAAGACCATTGTGAATTCGGTTGCAGTAAAAAATATTCTGACTACATGAAGGCGCAGACATACAATGAAGACACAGGCAGCATGGTAAAGAACGGTTCTGTAAAAGAATCCTCCAACCATGGAATGTATTTCTTGAAGTCATATATTAAAAATTCGATTAGATTTGTTTCAATTCAAAGACTTCAATAATGACTTGTACTTAGAAAAAATAAATCAGCATTCAGTTTGAAGTTATGATTGAAGTATAGCAATCAAAGTGTTGAAGTAGCAATCAAAGTGTTCAGCAATCAAAGTGTTGAAGTAAAAGGAAGATCTTTTTTGAAATCAGACTTTAAGTGACTTCAAAGAAAAATTAATTTATTCAATGCCTTCAGACCTAAAAATTGATTTGTTTGAATTCAATGAGTTCAATAAAGACTTTAACTTAAAAAATAAATCAGGATTTAATTTGAAGTTATAATGAGCAACTAATATGTTTGAGGCAATTTTTGAATCTATGGTTTGTCACCGATTTTTTAGTTGCTCGTTGTTAGAAATTACTTTTTTAGCGCAGGCAGCTCAAAGTTTGAAACGGCGTTGTCACAAGCAATTTCAAACAGAATCTCATAGATTGGCAACTGAAACTTAAATTCCCTGAATGCTTTTTGCGTTCCTTATGTATGAAATTCGGTTTTTGGTTCTGTTTCTTTTCCTTATGGCAACGCGTACTAAGTGCCGATGTGAAACTCTATGAGTTCTTCTAAGTTGCCGACATATTAGAGAGCAAAGAGTAAAATATTATATCTATATTTGTATGTAGGTATCTTTAGAGAACTTGAAAATTTGCCCATGTGAGCGCTGCTTTCTTCGATCGTGAGTTAACTATTGATGCTTCAGAAAATTGCTTGTGTTCGATTAGCCCAAGTACTTCAAAAAGTAAG
Source organism: Neoascia interrupta (assembly GCA_947623515.1). Classification (NCBI taxonomy): domain Eukaryota; kingdom Metazoa; phylum Arthropoda; class Insecta; order Diptera; family Syrphidae; genus Neoascia; species Neoascia interrupta. The sequence continues at coordinate 32,752,347 of OX392462.1, read as the reverse complement.
TATTTCAAAAGTAAATTTCAAAGTTTTTTGGCCTGAATTATATTGTATGCCACGTATTTGTGATCAAAAAAGGGCGTGTGTAAAAATTAAAATCTTGTTTAAATTTCGTTAGAATCAAAAGAAAATGCGTTGAGAGCGAAAATTAATGTTTTTAATTTAAGGTTGTCTGACATTCAAATTAATTGTGCGTTTGGCTGCAGGTGGATTTTAAAAACTTCCGTACTCTGTCTGCTCAAAAGAAGAACCAAGCTGCACTTAAATTTTCAGTGTTTATTTAACTGAATTACAAACATGCATTAAAATTGATGCCCTGCGTAGGGTATAAAAATTAACAGAGAGCTGTAGCCGTCAAAGTAGAAAAGTTAAAGCTGTAGTCATCCTGTTAGAGCTATAGATGGTCCATGGTTTTGTTTGGATAGGGACCATAGCTCAAGAGATGGAAGGAGTACTTTGCAAGGGTTTTGAGCCTAACTTCGTATTCTGGTGCACAAGGAGTTATACAATGCTAATCATTATGCTAATCATTATCAGTAATATTCTTAACATCGTTGTCGACTCGAAAAACAGATATCCGTCGACGTATGTTTACTGACTCAAAAAAAAAGAATCCTTACGACATATCCAAAAACGTAAGAAGTCGCAGTTGGACTGAAAATTCATTCCGAGATGGAAGAAATGCTTCCCTTTCGGTTTCATTTTGGGGATTCTTTGTCAAAAACATTGGTTAAATGGGGTAAATTGTACATTATGCATGGAAAGATCATGAATACAGGTGGGGAATAGGTCACATAAATAGATGTGCAATAATTCTGAATCGAAAAATGTTTTAGAGGGACGCGACGCCAGAGATCCTGTGAAACGATGATGACTTACTTGCTACAATAAAGTTCTTTAGGGTAACTTTATGGGGTCTTTCAATATTCCAATTATATTCCAATGAAACCGATTATTTATTCCGTAATTCAAACCAAACTTAGTTCAGACGTTCACACATTCAGCATCCGTGATTTCTCAGTCATGTCAGCGTAAGGATGAACTGGAGTTGTTGGTTCGACCGTATTTTTTTTTTTTTAAATTAATCAATTCAAAAAATAGATTCAGTAAGCCCAACTCTTTGATTTTTAAGCTCTCGAATACTTTTAGCTGCGAAGGCTGCTTTTAAGGTATTTTTTTTATTGAAGATCTTGAAAAATGTGTGGTTGGATCAAGATTAATTTTGTTATTTTTAAGCGTAGCTTTCAAAAGAATCTGAGCATACTTAAGGTTTCTCAGAGAATCGTCAAAAAATAAGGCAGCAAAGTTTAAATGTTTTCCACAATAACAAAGTTTTTATACCGACTTAGACAAATATTGCAAGTCAAATACACATGGCAAAAGAGACTAAAAAAAATATCATTAAAGCTTTTACGTCTTTTTAAAACCAGACCAGAACTTGCTTCCGTTATAACAAATCAACCGAGACATTTCAACACTATTATAGTGATAAAAGTAATACAAGTTTTGTAATATAACGCGTGAAGCTACTCAAGCGGACAATTACCTATTTATTGGGACAAAGCACTTAAAAAATAGATCATTTGAATTGCACAATATTGGCACTCTTTGAGAACAATAAGTGTGGATTTTTTCCGAGTGATAATTAAGACCTATTGCTGTTTTTGTAACCAAAAATAGCGCCAATAAACATCCAGTAAGCGGGTATCCCGCTTTTTAATTAAAATTGTTATTTATGCCTCTTTGTATTATTCAATACGACTTTACGTAATGAAGCTTGCTTGCCCTAGAAAGTAGTTACATATCATCCCTATTTAGGTGGATTAATGATTCAAGGGTATCGTAGCAGTCGTTTTTCGCTACGATTAGTTTATTTCAGGGTCATAAATGCGTTTTTTTTTTTTGCTAAAGCTACACCAAATCCAAATAAAAGTAAACTATCGAAAAGTATGAGTATTTGTATATGTACATACAGTACCACCGATTAGTAAGGCTTTAAATAACTTTCCACCGAGGGCATTAGTTCCTCTCTACCGTGTGTAAGTACTTAACAAAAATATGTGCATCATGAAGCAAGGACTGAGAGTGAGGTAATAAACGATAAATAAATCGCAAAACTCATGACTTTCAAACCACTACTCGGCGTTCAAAAACTTTTCCAATTACTTAAACCTCGAATAATTGAATCAAGTTGGATCAGCCCGCCCAATGCCAGTTTGAAAGTCATGCAAACTACGTCCACGCACACAAGTTGTTTTGTGATTGATAAAAAAAATCGTGCTTCACGCTAGGATTTTTCCGAAAAACCGACAGCAGAACAATGTGTCTATCGGCCCACGCGACAACACAGTCCAATGTTATACAATCGCTTTTGCACACAACTAACTGGTTGAATGTCCTGTCCTTGGTGTTGATCTGCTTGGCTGTTGTATCTGACGTTTTTCAATTGTATCGCTACTACCGCATATGCCTCCACCGATGCTGGCACCACAGCCTGAAGTACCTTGACCTAATTTGATACCACCTCTCGCTATCAACGGCTCATACTCGCGCCCATCGTAGTTGGCGTCGAAGAACTTTTTAAACCATTGCAGAAACTCAAAATTGTCCTGAAATCGTCCTTTGATTAACTTGTCGACCGGTATTATCTATTACAGTCGCGGATGGAGCATTAAGAAAAGGAGAGAACACAGTATTGAAAAGTGCATTGATAAGTGTTTTGTTTTCAAACAACTTTGTACAGACTCTCTTTTAAAATTAAAATTTACATTGTATAGGAACAGGGGGATAGTGTGGCGTGTTTACTTTATTGTTTTCACTTACTTTGTCGACGTTCATTTTTTTAAATGATGCTTGCAGAATTTTGAAATTTTGAATATACTCGTGTTCGAGGTTTGTACGAAACTTGACGCGTTTCATAGGAACCGACCCAGGAAACAACATATCCATAAATTGGCAATACGCGGCCCCTGAAACAATAAAATTAAAAACAAATTTAACCACGAATCTCAATAGAACATCTCTCATTGCTTACCTGTACAGAGCTCTTCGATTTTCGAGAACTGTGCTTGCAGACAATCATTAACCCACGATAACATGTCGTGTCGGGACAAATTATCCGTCGTTACATTTGTTGAATATACATTCACCGCCATCGTTGATCTGTGAATGATAGAAAGAAATATTTTTTAAATTATTACAAATTGAATCGATCTGTGGCGACACTAAAAATCAATGACGGACGTGTTGTGTGGCGAATTTGACTTTAAGGAGTGTTTTCGGGTGAAAAAATGTCGTCTTTCGAGTTCATGCTCGAGTGAATATCCGTTTCTCTTTCTGGGTACATGTACGGATATGAGAGGTCGTTGCTCACTTGGTACGCTATAATTAGGTTTACTGTTATTAGACGATTTTTTTGTTTCCTTTTTTTTCTTGAAGGGGTGGTTTGAGTAATTGTTATATAATTGAGGCTCAATGAACAAAAGACAGGGGTCAAACGAGGAAGTTGTTATTTTTTACATAAGCATTTGAAGCAGTGCTGTGCGAGTTAGAATACCAATAATGACTAGACTTTGAGTTTGAGTTTTTTTTTATATTTTTTATTAAAAGTTGTTGACTTCATGCTTAACAGGAAGTATTGCTTTAACTTACATACATGTTTTTTTTTTCAACAAACAGCCCATAACCGTTTTTGGTTTAAATTTATTTTCAAAAACAAGAAGTTAAGTGCTGTACATAACGCTTCTTTGATGGATCTTTTAACCCAGCCAACAGGAAATCGGGTACCATCCGAAACCTAGATCATGTTCAAAGTTTAATGTCATAAACGGAACTCTAAAAAAAAGACTTCTCTAACAAACGCACTCTATTTTTCGCATTTTCCTGTAAAAGAGTCATTGGGTGCGTTTCTTTATTCGTTTCAACTATTCTGTCCGAAATATCTGCGGTTTTTTATTTATTCGGGATATTCCGATCATTCCGTTTTACGTTTCTTTATTCGTTCAGAATATTCGAAATGCATTCTTTCTTTCCATACTACCTCTCGAGGTAGTACGAATTAGGACGATTCCAACTTCGTATACCACATTTTTCATTCCTTTTACGGAATGAATAGAGAAACGCACCGATTAACTCAAGAAGCGTCAAAAAGGCGAGTTTTTCTGAGTGGCGCAGAATTAACTGCTTCAGATTCTACAAACTCTCGGTTTATTTAACCGGTTGACTTAAATTTATCGAACACCTTGCGAATAGTTCTCTGGTAGAACGATTTTAGGACGTTCTCTAAGGGCAATCTGCAAATTAACATTTAACAAAAAATAGTAAAAGGATCACTGAATTTCATTTTTTTTTTTCTTGCTTCTTCCGGAATAAGTAATGTGAACTGCTGATAGAAGAAAAAAACGACATAATATTTCTTGTTTCTAACTTCAGACGTTTGAGAATGAACAGTAAAAACTTAATATTTTTAAGTGTTTCAAACTTCGGTGTGCGCGGAGACTCTGGCGCTGGCTGTGACTCAATTTCATTTCCCATTGATTACTCTACTCTTGCATAGGAACAAGATAAGATATGGTTACATGAATAAAGCTTCTGGCCCAATAAATCTGTTGCATCCTTCATGTCGGAGTACACAATTGACAGCTCAGTGAAATGTACATGTTCTTATGGGAAGCAACGTATGCCATACACTTTTTGCTTTCCATACGAACGATGTGTATTGAACTGAGAGTTGTCAGTTGTGTTTTCAATGAGTTGTATCAGAAGAACACCACCGTAAGAAAACGGTATGTAATAACTCGACTACGCATGAAATACAAACATTGAATTAGAATGCTCCTCAATCCTCTGTGTAAAAAAAACAACACATGATGAACTAAATTCGTTTGTACTTTTGTGACTTAAAGATTTTTATTGAAATTAAAAAAAATTAAATCTCTCGAAAAACTCAAAGCAGAAATCTAGCCAAAAAGAGATAAGAATAAGCCTTTAAATCGAAGCTAGTCGCTCTTTTTAACCAAGCTTTAAAAGTGATTATTATTTTTTCTCTGGGGCCCTACCAAACATGAGTTTCAAATTTCAGAATGTTTGTAGAAAGTACAAGGTTTTCATACCCCGAAAAGTAGTTCTACCCACTTTCACAAACACGCTCACTTGATTTTATCACTTCTTTAGCACATGACACTGCACTTAGAGTGTGCCAAACACGGGTAGAAAAAAAAACTTCTTCGTTTTTAATGTTCTTTCTTTGGAACGAAGCGAATTGCCGCTTGGGAGTCACTATACATCCACTTTTGTGGGAAAGCATCCAGTCCAGTGTTCAAGTAATTAAAACCTAAACAGAGACACAATTAGCACCCTGAAGACGACATAATGACCTTCGCCAGGTACGGTTGCAAAAGACAACGCAGAGTAGCTGAGCCGATTCGTTCTTTTCTCTCCTACTCCGCGTTTCATAGCTTCACTATTTTATTGTAAAAGCGCGTCTTGTTGTCTTTTCATTTTTCTGGGTGTGTTAAGAATTTTGTAATTCTCTAGTCTTTACGCCCAATTTAACATGAACAAATACAGATAAGGTCAACAAAATAATTGCCAAAAAAGCCAATTGAGACGAAATTTCAAGGTAGAGCCATATGCGTGTCGTATTTCATTATTATTGGCAGTGAAGATGCATATAAAAATTTAAATCAAAACAAGTCGTTAATATGGACTAATTCGTAATCGTCAAGAGAGAATGATTTTATCATGTATTGAAGAAAGAAACAAAACTTCTACTGTATCTGTCAAACTTAATTATAATTTGTAAACGCATGATTGACAAGAAGACGGATAGTGTTGGCGTTGAGTTATTTTATGCGGAATAGTGGTAGCACGTACTTTGGAAATTGGGTCTATTAAAGTTTCGTAACTTGAAGAGAATACTAAGCACATCAGCTTCTTCCATTTAAATTATGTAATCGACTTAATTTTATAAAAAGGCAGATGGACCAAATGGGGCATGGAGTAGCTTAGGCATGTGAGCGATTTGATTGGACGATAATCACTTTTTCGCGGGAGCTATAGTTAGTCGAAGTTATTTTAGGAAAATTATTATCATTTGTTTAAATAAAACTTATTATTACTTACAGATTAACTATTGTAAGTAATTATTATTATTGTTAACTATTGTATTTGTATTGTTATTATTAACTACAATGAGACTTTTCTGAATTTTTGAGCGCATGTAGCAAAGGTTTTTGCCTAAGTTTAATTCGAAGACGAAGTTGAAGTTGAACAATAGATTTGATCACGCTGTGAACGCTTCAAAAATTTTATATTCCTTAATCGTTTGGCTCTACACTACATAACACTCTCCAATAGACACACGTGTTACAAAACTAAGCGCCTATTCGAACAAGAAAAAGAAGCTTCGATTCTGTATAAGCTGCATGGTCGATAAAAAAGGAAACCATTTATTACGCGACTTATTAACCCTTTAGAATATCCAAACAGAAAGAATTTACAAAAACCGAATACCCCATATTAAAAAGTGACAAAACATCCAACAATTTAGAAGAATTATCCTAAATTCGTTGTACGATGACAGGAGCCTCGCAATGATTCTATGCACACGCCTAAATCCTTGCTGAATCTGGTTACACCGTTAACCTTAAATAACCTAGGGCAATAAACTGATGATTTTTCTTTTAACTAGAGGCAGCCTTTTACGCTGAAAACTTTCTCTCAATTCATGAATTGCTAATACAAATAAAAGAGAGTACAGGAACAGATTTTTCTATCCGATAAAAGAAAAACGTACCAGGCGCAATTTACTCGTCATCTGAATACGTATTTACCTACCCAGCCAGCATACGATTTAAAACAATGGAGCAGATTAGTCAGTACAACAGACAACATGTGTAACCTAGTTCTACGCTTGCGAGTTCGAGAACCTCCATGAACTGTGATATCATATTCCAGCTCACAATAAGCTTGCATGCCATTTCTGACATTAAGTCTCCGATCAAATTGCCAAAATCACTTGCAAATATGCCGCCTAATGAAACACAAACCCCGTGCCATGAATAGCGCAAAAACCTTTCAAACAAATAGAAACGCAATCCAGTGGAACAAGTTTGCACTTACAGTTAGGAATAGGCAAATTTTTCTCTTCTTTCGGCTTGTTGTGTTCACCATGGTGATCAGCGGTGTAGCCATCTCCATCGCAATCACGTTGCGGTATCGGATGGTGGTGCTGCCGACTGGTGACATGCAAACCACAAATAGGCCACCTACAAGAGTGTGTTAAGAAAAACACATTTTATGGCTCTTGCAACTGGCGGGCGGCTAGCAACACGCAATCATTGCTGAAGTGTGTTTGACCTCTTGGCTGGTGCCATGACAAGCAATCCAAAAATAAGTGAATCACATTTATTGAACATCTCGCTGGAACTCCATTCACCTTGTACACGACACGACGACAACGTCAAGATGAGAAAATGAAGAAATTTAAACAGGAAAAAAAAATAGTGTAGGTACCTATTTCGAAGCATAGAAAAACTTGTTAGCCCACCACATTTCGATTGGAAACACTAGTGGGTACACACAACACAGGGCCCACAAAACGGAAGCACTGTGAAGAAGGCGAACAGGCAGATTAGTGTTCTCTCGCCCATCCCATTGATAAAACGATGAGTGTGCAGTATCTAGAGCTAGACCATATACAATGACGTACAAATACAATGCATATACTACAATACTCATTGCAATGTCAAAGCACCCTCTTTAGGCAGCGGTTAGTTTTTGAGGGGGAACAACAATTCAAGCGAAGTGCACTATGCACACAGTCAGTGCAGTGCAATATTTTTAAAGAAGAAACATTGTACGTACATTCTTTGAGCAAGAGTTGCCAGAATCAAAATATAAGCGGGCGCATGAGGCAACTGAAAATTAATGATTGCTTAATGAAATGCGGCCTTAACACGAGGATTATTTTTCGGTAATCTTTTGCCCTAATTTTTTGATGCGAAGTTTTCAATGAAACGAACTATACTGGGCTAGAATTGAGTGATTGCCAATTATTCGTAAATGTGTAACAAATGAGTTAGTTCTAGAGTTAATTTTGTCTAGGTATTAAGATTAACCCGAATTAAGTGGGTTAATCACAGATCGTAACTGTCGGAAAAGCTCAATTTTTGAGCCAACATAATAATAAACCCCGAAACGGGGACGACCGCGCTCAGAAAAACTTGCTTGAAGTGTGCGGTTTTTCTCGATGCAGCCGATCCAATGGCTTGCGAATTACAGTAAAAAAGAGAGAACGAGTTTCCAAATGAACAAACGCTGCTCAACCAGTAGTTTGTGGGCAAATGTTACATTCCTGAAAACGTAATCTCATCCTATCACGCATTGTAAATTGCTTATGTTATTGTTGTTTTTTGACGATTTGGAGTTATTGCAAACGCTTATAAGAATATAAGAATACGATCAAAAATGTTTACGAAAGTGAGTCCTTAGAATTTTTTTTTAAGGGCCCTAGTCTGACCACCCCCTGATGCAAACTATCAATATTATCATCGATATTTCGATGATTTCGCCCCCTTCGGGTAGGGGTTAGAATATACCCGAGGTAAGGCATGCCTGTCGTAAGAGGCGACTAAAATCCACCCTCCGTATGCCGAGCGCGTAGCGCATACAAACCATGCAATGGACAAAACGAACGGAAGTAATACCCCAGGTGGTAATCCAGCATCACTGGCAAATCCACCCTCTTCGGAGGTAGGCTCTACGGATTCTGGGGAGAGCCATTTATTGCTTTCAAATCCCTTTATGAAGAAACCAAGGGTACCTCGATCACCACCACCTAGATCGATCATCTCCGGGAAAGGAAGTCCGCCGGTTAATCGGGACTCAGCGAAAACTAAATGCTTTGAAGCGGAAAACAACGAACTCCGCGCTAAGCTTAAAGATATGGAACGTCTCTACCATGAGCTCAAAAATGAAGTAGATTCGTTACGAAAAGAAAACGAGGCTCTTAGGAATCCCCGTGATACTACAAAACGTGAGGACACGCCGAAGCGTCAAAGCGAATACGTGACAGACGAAGAAGAGCTTGCACGTGAAACTAATCCGGCTCTCAAGAAAAGATCTACCAAAAAACGAAAAATTGGGTCTTCGCCAGTAGTTGAGGCCGTATATAAACACGACGAAACACCAACCGTGTCAAAAAAAGCGACAGCGAAAATTGAAGAAAAAATTCGCCGACCGCCTGCAATAAATGTCGTTGGGGTCGCAGACTACGGAAAGCTGCGAAATATCTTAAAAAATACTCTGGGGACAAAGTATAATTTAATTTCTCTTCGAAATAATGTATGGAAAATCAATGTCGATGACTCTGAAGCCTATCGCGCACTTTCGCAAAAATTAAATACCGAGAATGTACAATGGTATACTTACGAAAACAAATTCGAGAAGCCGCTTCGGGTTTTCGCTAGGGGACTTCACCCAACCTGCACGAAGGAAGAAATTGTTGAAGATGTTCAAGCCCAAGGCTTTAAAATTCTTGATGCCGTGAACATACTTAAGAAAGAAAAACAACGTACGGAAGGAGAAAAAGACACCGTGGTCAAGCGCGGTCTTCCTATTTTCATGCTGACGTTCGATAGGATTGAAAACATAAACGAAATATATAAAATAAAAACAATCCTAAATATCAGGGTAAAAATTGAGCCCAAGCGAAAGGGCAATAGACTAGTACCTCAATGTAAGCGATGCCAAGGCTTCCGACATACTCAAGCGTACTGCCAAAAAGAACCGCGATGTGTCAAATGCGCCGGTGGACATCTTTCAAAAGATTGCAACGTAAGCAGTCAGGCCCCAGCGACTTGCGCAAATTGTAATGGAAGTCACCCGGCGAGCTATCGAGGTTGCGAAATCGCAATAGAGCTACAAAAACGTCACGAAACTGTTAAGCAACATATTGTAGATAGGGCCACAACCCCAAAACGTTCTAGAGCTGACAAGCCGAAAACTCCCAAATCGGTCAGAAATACGAGATTGACGAGGAAAAATATACAAACTCCGCAAGAAAACGTCGCCGGTCCAAGTACAAAGGGAAAATCATCACTCATCGGCCCAAGATCGTACGCTGAAGTCGCGTCACACAAAAGCAAACCTCCAGAACCTACCACAACAGATTCGGTATCTCAAATATTATTTATGATATTGGAAAAGCTTGAGCAACAAACTAAAGTTAATCAAGTAATATTTGACAAACTGAGCGAGCTAGAGTTTAAACCTCGCAAAACCAATAACAAATCATGAATATGAAGCTCATTAACATACTTACATGGAATGCAAATGGTCTTTTAAAGAAAATCGACGAACTAGAAGTATTTCTACGGGAAAAAAATATTGACCTATGCCTGATTTCGGAAACACACTTTAAGAAGGGATCCGGACCCAAAATTAGAGGTTACATCGACTACCACGCGCATCATCCATCAGAAAATTCGAGAGGCGGATCCTCTCTCTACATCAAAGACTGCATTAAGCATTACAAAAACGAAGAAATTGAGCTTGACTCTATGCAAATAACTTCAGTATCGGTAAAAATAGGTCACCTAGATTATAATATTGCCTCGAGTTATTTTCCTCCACAGTATAGGCTAGCGGACGACGATCTTACTCCCCTCTTTGACTTACTTGGGTCGAATTTTATCATCGGCGGGGACTTTAATGCGAAAAACACCTTTTGGGGATCACGGTGCAATTCAACAAGAGGTAGAGTACTCTTCAAAGCTAGCATGAAACGTGGCGTGGTTTTCCTTTCGACGGGAAAGCCAACGTATTGGCCAACCGACAGAAACAAAGTACCTGACCTTGTCGACTTCTTTATCGCAAAAGGGGTGCCCCGCCACTTCACAAATGTAGAAGAAGGGTATGATCTCTGTTCGGATCACTCGGCAGTCGTTTTGAAAATCGGCGGAAGTCTAGCAAAAAATGAGAGAGCGCCTAGGCTAACGAATAACAACACCGACTGGGATGGCTTTAGGAAATACTGTAAAGAAAATGTATCTCTACATGTACCACTTACAACCCCTTTAGAAATAGAAGACGAAGTGGATAAACTCGTTAGAACTATCCAAGACGCTGCTTGGAACAATACTTCGTTCCGGAAGACTGAAGTAAGGAAAAGCGGATCAATTTACCCGCGCGAAATTGAAGAGCTCATACGCGAAAAGAGAAAGGCTCGAAAGAGGTGGCATTTGTCTCGAGCTCCTCCTGATAAAACCATTCTGAATGGGCTATCTAACAAATTAAAGCACTTACTTCAAGATTTTAAAAGTCGCGAGACTACCAACTACCTTGAAAACTTGACTGCCGATAGAGGGTCAAACTATTCACTTTGGAAAGCCGTGAAGTCCATTAAAAAGCCCATAGTACACTCGGCGCCAATAAGAAAAGATAACGGTGAATGGGTAAAAGGCGACAAAGAGAAAGCAGATGTATTTGCAGAACATCTAGAAGAAACATTCAAACCGTTTGACGGGGAGCCGTTGGTTGACGATCTGTATCGCAATGCGGAATTAGACAATTATCGAATGAAAACCGTGACACTGTCTGAACTTCGTCAAACAATCCGAAATTTGAAGAATAACAAAGCTCCAGGCTATGACCTAATTACTGGGGAAATTTTGAAGCAGCTACCGAAAAGAGCGTTAGTCAAGCTTCTCTACATCATAAACGCATCAATGAGAATTTCATACGTTCCACGGCAATGGAAAATCGCAGAGGTAATAATGGTTCCGAAACCAGGGAAATGCCCGAACGACAAAAAATCATATAGACCGATTTCGCTTCTGCCGATTATATCTAAAGTCTTCGAGAAACTTGTGCTCAAACGACTGCAACCAATAATTGAAGAAAGACGATTGATTCCGGATCACCAATTCGGCTTTAGGGTCAAACATTCAACACTTGACCAGGTCTATCGAATAACTAATGAAATTGAGAAAGCCTTAGAAGCGAAAATGATATGTTCTACCGCTTTTCTTGACGTATCCCAAGCCTTTGATAAAGTTTGGCACGAAGGCCTAAAATATAAGCTACGGAAAGTTTTGCCGGAAAAAATGTATGAACTCTTAGTGTCTTATCTTAACAACAGACTATTTCGAGTGAGATACGGGAGCGAATACTCAGAATTCAAAGAAATACAAGCCGGCGTTCCACAAGGTAGCGTCCTCGGTCCAACACTGTTTTTACTTTTTACAAGAGATGTACCTCAAGTAGAGACAACGACTATAGCCACGTTCGCTGACGACACGGCTATCCTCGCTACGGATAAGACAGTCGAACTATCAACGGGAAAACTCCAACGCGCTTTGAATAAAATATGCGAATGGACAAAGGCCTGGCGAATCCTCCTAAATGAGACAAAATCAACGCATGTAAATTTTACTTACAAGAGGGTAATCAACTTACCTCTATTTATAAACTCGGTACAAATTCCGTACGCAAACGAGGCGAAATATTTAGGCATGACCCTAGACGCAAAACTTAAGTGGAAGCCACACGTTAAAAAGAAACGCGATGAACTTGAAATCAAGCTACGAGAACTGAATTGGCTTATCGGACGTTATTCGAAACTAAGCGTATATAACAAACTGCTATTGTATAAGCAAGTGCTAAAACCATCTTGGACGTACGGTATACAACTTTGGGGTTGTACCAAACCAAGCAACATATCTATTTTAGAAACTTTTCAGAATAAGACACTAAGAGCAATCGTAAATGCTCCATGGTATATAAGAAATAGCGATTTACATCGAGATCTAGGCATCGCAACCGTGACCGACGAAGTAAGAAACTTTGCTCGCAAACTTCACACTCGCCTTCACGGCCATTGCAACCACGAAATAATCCGAACTCTGGATCAGACAAATCTTGCACGCCGACTACAACGAACAAGGCCGTTGGATCTAGCGTCGTAAGAGGAAACCGCACATAATGACGGTATTGCAGGTGCTTTCGTTGGAAGGTAGCCTGCCAAACGCGATTACTATACAGAAGCATGAACTACTTGTTAAGGAAACTTAGTCGTAGTCTTACAAAGATTGGGAGGTTTTTTAGTGAGTAAGAATCTCACACTACTATGAGCACGCGCGCTCGATTCTCATAGTGCCTATGAAGGTTTTTACCTACCCACGGAAAAAAAAAAAAAAAAAAAAAAAAAAAAAAAAAAAAAAAAAAAAAAAAAAAAAAAAAATCGATATTTCGAATTCAGCTTAAATTGCACGTATAAATGTAGTTTTTTGGTTCAAATTAATTTTTCCTGTAATTTTGACCCCCAAAAAGTGGGCGTGGCCAAAAACGTTTTCAAAGCTTTGAAATCTAGATTAGAGTGTCGTTTACATTGTGCTAATTTTAATTTTTTTATTTATTTATGCCAAATTCAAGGTTTTTCTTCAATTCTGTCTTAAATGTGGGCGTGGCCCAAAACTTTGTGCAAATAAAATGTAGAACTCTGTGTTTTCTTCATAATATATTAAGTAAATTTTTCACGATTTAGAACAAAAAAGTAGAATAAAACGGATTAAAATTTAAAATTGTCTTTTTAAGTGGCCCCACGCCCACTAGGGAAGGTTCTTTTTCTTTCCTTCTTTTTTCTTTTTTTCTGTTACTTTTTTTGTTTACATATTTACAATTAAATTTCAGCCTTTTACGACGTCTTACAGTATTGAAAGCACGGAGATAGTTGCACTTTAACGCCGATTGTGAGCGTGTCTGTGGGCGGATTGAGTTCTTGGGTGTCTACCATTATTATTTAACACTACTACAAACTATGTGACAAATTTAATATACTCCTATGGGATGGGGTATAAAAGGTTAAGATTTCCAAACTACACAAGCGAGCGCGTTTGGATAGCACTTTGTAGCTTCTTATCTCTTGGTTTTTTCTTAGGCGCAGTGTTGTAAGAAAAAATGATCCATATTTTTGTGTTTTGTAATTAAGGAATTTCAACTTAAAATAAGCAAACGAAAAAAAAAGATTTACTTGTTGTATGCTTTCATTTTTGATATTTCTGACGGAAATCCTGGGGAGTAAAGCTAAAACGCCTGGCCGTCAGGTCCTCTGAACATCAACCTGTAAACGTGAGTTTTTTGAACATCTGCCAATCTGTTGCAGACTGCACGCACACCAGATCAACAGCAACATCAACCGTTTTGTGCATCCCTTTACACAACGCAGCAAACACAGTTGAGTTCATGACATTGAATAAAGAGACAAGGAAGTGGTGTTTTGGGGAAAAAGTGAAGCATCAGTTTTAGTTGTGTGGGTGCGGACTACTTATGTGTTTATACGTTGCTGGGAGCTGGCTCTACTTTTGTTTAACATTTCTGACTTAAGGTGACATTTGTACCCCGATTCGTGATACATTCGATACATTCACTCACAAGTCGATACCCGATATCAGGCGACTAATGTCAAAATAAATGCTTCACTCACACACACGCACTGTAACCGTAGAACCACAGTGATGTAGCTGTGGCGGTAGTAGTAGCGGTAGTAAGAGCTGTCAAAAGTTAAAACACATGTATTCAGTGTATTGCGCACACAATATGTGTCTGTGGCGGTTGCGCGTAGCTGTGGCGGTAGTAAGAGTTGGCCAACTTTTAACTTTCGTAGCGCTACACAGTTGACAGCCCTACACGGTGGACAGTTCAATACAAGTTAAGTAAACAACGGAGGAAAAGGACGTTGAAAAGTTTATTGAGATGGTTAAATCTAAAGAAATTTTATGGAATTTATGTCATCCGTTGTACAAAAATATTAAATCTAGTTCAAATTAACTCAGAGTATCGGCCATTGTTTATAAACGAGGTTTTTGTTCGACATAGCCGCGCAATGTCGAATCAATTTTTTTCCGTACTACGCCACTTGGCTCCGCGGTTGTACTACGTACTACTGCTACATACCACCGTTTTGGGCATTGTGGTCCCATGGTAAATGTGGAAAAGAGCTTTTCCTTGTCTCTTTATTCAGTGGTTGATGATACCCAGCTGTCAATAAAAGTTTTGTTTGATTCGTTTCGTTAGAAACAAACAGAACACGTAAAATATAGTCTTTCTCCAAAATGTCACTTTGCGTCAATTGGTACAAAAATAAACTTGCCCGTCTCTTTCGCACACAGGACTCCCCCTTGCAACCATTGCATTGTTTTTATATCCCACGAATTTTACCAAAGGCTTGAACGACAGTTACAGGCGAGATGGTTACGCGATAGACTATATTCTGTACGGTTTGATTTAAGAATTCATGCGTTGAAGAGATTTATTTTGCAATTAATTTTTAGTCTCTTCGCAGAGATTAAAGATCCTATGGGAAATCTCTCGATTTAGAAAGAATTTAATTTAGATTTGTCTTAATCGCGGTTTAGTGTCCGGTGGAAACACCCGACACTATTAATCAACCGACACTAATTAAAAATTTAATTTAAATACCAAATTTATTAAGTTTTTCTGGTATTTGATAAATTATTTAAAAAAAATTTTGATGTACACATTTTGGTAGTTTAATCAAAATCAAGATATGTATAACAGATTCTGCTAAGATTTTACGATCTACTCCAGATTTAGCATATGTTATTTTTTCCCTTTATTTTGCCAACAATAATATGATTTTACTTCAAAAGTGACAGTTTTAATTAATGTCCCTCTAAGAAAATGTAGTTTCTTTTTATCACACTCAAAGAAATAATACAACCACGAATATCGTACATCTACGCACCAATTTTTACCTAGAATCTAATTTTCAGTTGTTTTGCATTTTTAAGCGTTCTATGAGAATACAGTTTGAATTGTGGGGTTTTGCGATTTTCAATAAAACACTAGAGTGCACCAGAATTGAAACTGTTCGTTATGTGAGTGGCATTACAATTTGCGCATACTGTTGAGAAATATTATTCATGCACTGTGTTTATTTCTTAATAACACACTTTGTTATTATATGTTTTTAATAATCACTGTATCATAGTGATTTCTATTTTATGAAATATTATTTCAATAAATTCATTCCGTTTTTGTTCCTTCGAGAAGTAACTTTTATTTCCAACTAAGCTTTGTACCAAAAATATTCGCTCTGCTCAACACATACTTAAAAGAGTTACCTAAGACATTGGGAACCAAATTGACGTCACGTGGAATGGAGATTTCATTTCTGATTTATTTTAGTAGCCCGCGCTAAGAGGAGTATTTCCTTTGTTTGCTTAAATCTTGACCCGGTCGGAGTCACCCTAATCGCCTTTTCGGTTGGCAATGCAAATTGGGTTTGCAATCGAACGGGCAAAAGCGTTTCCTTTGACTTTGAAAGGCGAGTGGAACGCTCGATTCTTTGGACAGACTTCCTAGACAAGTCATGCTAGCCGAGATGCGAGCGGGTCGCCCCCATGGTAGGCCAAGAAACAGGTGGTGGGATCAGGTAAAGAATGGCGGAGGATCGAGAACGATGGAAAGACCATTTAGCCACCCTCGATCCGCGACCCTTGTAGACAATAAGCGGTCTATTATAAAGTGATGATTATGATGAGTCAATAAAAATTAACAAATACAACATCGAGAAACAAATACCCAATTTAGTTTTGACAGGCCGATAGGTATCAGCTGTGTTTTTAAGTTGTTGAAAAGGTTTGTTTGTTTATGAAATCATAATCATTGCAAGAAAAACTCATAAAAAACTACAAAACAATTAAGATTACATTAGTTTATTAAAAAGCTAACCGAATGTATCGTTGCTTATACAAAATTAAATTTTATATTGAAAAAGGAAAAGTTACAACAATTTACAATTCTACAAACATTATAATAATGGCAAGTCCTGTGATCATTTCAAACGCTGTCAGACGAACATCATCAGGAATCTTTAAATTATAATGAAGCTGACATTATTGTGACAACTCTTCCTACGGTTTCCCATAAGAGAACAAGTATTTGATAACCCATTTAACCAGGCCGAATGTATCACTATTCACATTAAATCAGACTTTCGTTCTGTACCGATCTGGTTCCAAGTTCTAGGCTTTTCATAGTATTGATATTAAACTTAAAGCAGTCTTGAAACTGTCCGATTTGAAGTTGTGAAGGTAAACATGTTTTTCCACGAACTTCACACTGTATCGCTAAATGGCGAATATTTTTCAACCAAACTGCAATTTACTTTTGCCTCCTTGTCACCCTGTCTCCACTTCTATAAATGACAATATGACTCATGTGGAAAAGAGATTTCTTATCAAATTCACAAACATTGCAGATTGCAGTGCGTAATGTTCCGAGAATCTGCTCAAAGGACCGAGATAAAATTTTCACAGCAACCAACACCTGGCAACACTTTGACGGCCAACCAAACAATATCGTAGGCATGCACATACATGTATTTCCACAACATGACCCTATCAGAATCCAGTTTTATCTAAAATTCATTCACTTGACAGAGGATTTCTATTTAAGGTAACCCGATGACGCAACCATCTCTCCACAAACCGTACCACACACATTTGTATTCACCTGCCGGTGTTTCAACAAATACCGAAAAAATTATTGGAATTCCAAGAGAATAGGATGCGCCGCGAAAGTGCTAAGGAAATTAACCATAAGGCAGCCGTCAGCACCCTGCACATCACGCTCGGAAGACCTCGACAAAACAAACTGTAATCACATCTCCAACTCCCAGCTTGGATATTGGAGTAGGCAGAGGTGGTACTGTTTGGGTATTTTCCACCGTTGGGCTTGGGATCCCTATTTTTGGGTGCCTCCTATCGGCTGAGCAGCACGCGAATATCTATGTACATACGAAAAAAAGAACCATTGCCATAGGGCACGACATAATACCGTGTACCGACCGACGACGACGACAAAGACGGAGGACATGTTTTCACACAAAAAAAAAAACTCCACAGGATGTTTTCTATTGCACTCACCCAAAGTTCAATCGCTTTTTTTTCAAGTTTCTAAATGCAAATTAAAACTTATTTCCGAATAGTTGAAGAAATAAGTAGAATTCTTTCACTTTTCCTTCTGGTTTTTATTCCTTATTTCGAATGCCCGATTCGGAAAACCGCACACACACAGAAATGAAACAGATAAAACTGGCGAACGAACGAAAAACTAGAGGCAAAAAAAACAGCCCAGGCCGACGTGTGTGACTCAAAAACGGTTCAACGAATGCGATGACTGTCGGTGAGGGCTATTCCACGCATACAAACGCGTCCAAGAGCGATGCCAATGTAAGAAGGATACAGCACCACACCCGGATTAAACACTGGTTGTACTGCTCAATTCGGTTGTACAGGATAAAAATGGCCGTATGGGAAGATGTGTATTGGAATTTCAATTGGAAAATTCTTAAAAAGTACTTTATTCACTGTGTTTTGATTACTCACATTGTTTACACTGCTTTATCAAGATCCAAATAACAAGTGGGAGAACAAAGTAAGTGTCGCACTGTAGTTATTCTCGGTATTACTGATTTCTTTGCTGGCTGCCGCACAGAGATGACGATTCAAAGCAAATAACGTTTTTTCGACTGGCCTGCTTTGCTTGGATGAATTTATTTCGAGATGAATGTGTGAGTAGAGTGCTTGTTTTGTATTATTTTTCGTTCAAAACACGAAAGAATGAGATGACAGTTGTCAACGCCAAGTTTGAGCCGGCTGGGAGGTGTTTGGAGAAGCATTATTGCTTCTACTTGATGGAAGATGTCGCTGTGTGCTTGCAGCATTAAGTCTGGTGTATACATTATACAAATTGCATGTTTAACCAGACCTTTAATTCGGTTGTCTTACCATGGAAAAACACATTTTTATAACAGTATTGACAAATGGAAAAGTAAAATTGTGACGGTAGAGAAATATGTATAAACCTGAAACAATGTCAAAACTGAAAATTTGTGCGTGTTTTCCGTTTTCCCGTCCTAGTTTTATTGGTTAGGTTTCAGTTATTGGTTAGGAAAAGAAGTTCGAGTTATTCTCAAATGTCATTTTTCACAGCAACGCGCCAATCAACTGGCATTCCACTTAGAAAAAACATTCAAAGAAGTTCATACTGTTCTCCAGAGAATACTCAAGATTAACCCCAGATCTTAGTTCACTGAAAAACTCATTTCTGGGATTAATCTCAGTTTAACTCGGAAAGTCGGTTGATCTCGCACTAAAAAACTGGCCCTTTGTTGACGGAGTTAACTCTGCACTGAAAAACTGCTCGTTGAGTTAACTCCAGATTCGTTTTGTTACGGGACTAATAGATCTTGGTTTAAGCTGAGCTTAACTCAGCACTGAAAAACCGGCCCTTAAAGTCCCGCGATTTAGCATACGAATTGAAATCCCCTCGGCAAGCGACTAAAAATGAATCCTCTCATAAATCCTGTTCATCATATTCACAAACCTTTTTTATGCACCCGTGTATCAGTTTGAGAATCAAAACCGAAACTGAAGCTGTCCCTGTACGACAGAACTGTCACAAATACGTTTTCTGTAAATTTTTTTTCGGCTCCTCCTTCTACACAAATTCACTTAAAAAATTTCAAACTGGAAAACAATGTAGACATTTAAAAACGATTTACTTTCCGTTTTAAATGTCTCACTGAAGAAAATGCACACATGGAAAATGATCGGAAATTAAATTACTGCCAATTATTTTTCATGGGGATTGCCATTTTCATTTACATTACTTTAAGCAACGAGTGTGTAGACGCAGTTTAAAGACAGCATTATAGTACATTCGCAATGGCTTTAAACAAAAATTACCATAACAGCATGCCATCTTGACAGTATTGGGACAAAGCAAGAAAATGCTTCAAAAGCCGGCAAATGCATATCGCAGTTTCACTCGCCAATTGACGTCTCGTACGTCAGGTAATTTTGGACTATATGCCACTCTAGTTGGGATTTTTGTGCCAAGGATGAAAAAATGCTTTAAGGCATTCATAGTCAATACTCTCAAGCAACTTTCAGAGTCTGCTATCTGGCTATTTATAAAAAATTGGAACAATTTTCCGAAGCATCCGTTTTGGTGATTTCCCGTTAGTACTATTCCACTAAAGGGAGGCTTCGATATCGAAATTCTAACTCGAATGCCAGTTTGCTGCTGGGTTTGTGTCAATGATGCCTGCCGATGGAGTTAGAAGAAGAAGCGACAGATGAAGAAAGACAGTTCTCCCTCTTGTAACAATTCTCGTATGACGCGTTTGAGTAATGATCCAATCCATTGGCAGAATAGATTGTTCTGTCTCTCGTAAATAAATGCCCAGTTTCACAATGCGAGTTTGAATTCCGTTTAACAGCATTCGAAGTTCGAACTGACGTTTCGAATTTAAAGCCTAAAATTTCCAATTAAATTTGCCAACAATGTCACTTTTGTTCAACTTTGAATTAAAATATCTGCGAAACAAAATGACCGATCTGAAATCTAGTTGCAGCTTTAATTAAAGTCAGCATAGAATTTTTGATAGTTTCCTTGCTCTCAAGCTTTGAATAGACTGCATGCCATTTTGGCGTATTTGACGTAAGAAGACAATTGCACCATTTTTCTTCTTAAGCCGCGTAATCACAAGGAACAGAAACAGGAACAGAAACAGAATTTTATACATTAGCAACGCAAAAAGCATTTAGCGAATTTAGGTTTCAGTTGCTAATGTATGAGATTCTGTTTCTGTTCCTGTTTTACGTTGCTTGTGACAACGCGGCCTTAGGTACGTCAAATATGCCAAAATGGCATGCAGTCTAATCTGATACCATGTCTCCACCGGGCACTAAATCCTTTACAAATCACGCGATATATCATACAATTTAAAACCCTCTCGGCAAGCGGATAAAAGTATATAAATCCGCTCGTAAATCCCGTTCACCCTATTCACAAACCTTTTTTCTGCGACAGACGGAGATATTTGATTTTTTTTTTTGTTTTAATCATACGGTCGTGGGGTTGTGTTACGACTTCTTAGGCTCTTGAAGTCTATAAAATTTGTTGTTAGTAATTTAGTTTTAAGCTTTTATGTATTTTTAGTGGCATTAAGCCGAATGTAACTGCTACAGAGCTCCATGAGCGAGAGCCATTTAATCTTTAACTTACCGTAATGCCATGTTGACAAGTTATAATTAACTGATATTGCAGGGCATACGTTACAGCCGCTACTTAAACACCTATTATTAGTTATATAACAATTGTTAAGTTTTCTTAAAGTCTCAATAAAATAAAAATGATGAAAAAAATGATGTGTTACGACTAATGTTAACCTTAAATTTGCGAGATCTTCAACAAAGAAAGAGATAATGTATAATTGCAAAAGTATATTTTTTACTCGTCAAAAATATTTAGAAAAAATATATAATACAATCCAACAATGTACCTTACAGCTAATAAATGCAACAGTTAACTTTTTTCTTAACAATATTTATAAATGCAACAGTTTCCCCGTACGAATGTCCTTGTTTTCATAGTAAAATCGATTCCATTTCCATTCAGCCTTACATTCGGAAAACACCGAACTTAGTATCGTTGTTGGCGTTTCTCAATGTTGACACTAAACTTAGGCCCAACACCTTTCTGGTGTCGGCAGGGTCAATGATGCCATCGTCCCATAACCTAGCCGTACTGTAGTACGGTGAGCCCTCCTCGTCGAATCGCTGTTGGATGGGCGCTTTCAGCTTATTGCACTCTTCCTCGGTAAACTCCTTTCCGTCACGTTTCCTCTGGTCGGCAGTGATTTGCGCAAGGACGTTCGCCGCCTGTGCGCCACCCATAACGGAAATTTTTGAGTTTGGCCACATGTAAAGAAAACGCGGTGAATACGCTCGGCCGCACATTCCTTGAACATTAAACTCATGAGTAATGTTATTGAGAAAACTATTTGACTTTGCTTACCATAGTTTCCAGCACCATAGGAGCCACCGATGATAACAGTGAACTTGGGAACATTGGCACAAGCAACAGCAGTGACCATTTTAGCGCCATTCTTTGCGATGCCATTAGCCTCAGCATCCCGACCCACCATGAATCCTGTGATATTCTGCAGAAAGACTAGGGGAATCTTTCTCTGAGCACAAAGCTGAATGAAATGAGCTCCCTTTAAGGCGCTCTCTGAGAATAGTACTCCATTGTTGCCCACAATGCCCACTGTATGACCATACAACTTGGCAAAGCCGCACACCAATGTCTCGCCGTACATTTTCTTGAACTCAGTAAACCGACTACCATCGACTATTCTCGCAATTACTTCGCGAACATCAAAGCTCTTGGTAAGATTAGGCCCCACAATGCCGTAGATCTCTCGCGGGTCATACTTTGGTGCCTCATAGCTCGCCACTAGTTGTTCGGATGTAGTTGTATCCAGCAGAGCCACGGCACGTTCACTGTACGCGTTAGTGGCGGGTAGATTGAAGTTTTTCACAATCTGTCGAGCTAGGTAGAGAGCATGTTCGTCATCTACAGCATAGTGGTCAGTCACACCCGACGTCTTGCAGTGCAAGTCGGCGCCGCCTAGATCCTCGGCTGAAACTTCTTCACCAGTAGCTGCTTTAACGAGAGGTGGGCCAGCCAAAAAGATGGTTCCTTGATTTCTTACAATAACGCTCTCGTCAGCCATAGCCGGAACGTACGCTCCACCAGCTGTACAACTGCCCATGACCACTGCAACTTGTGGAATGCCCAAGGCTGACATGTTTGCTTGATTGTAGAAAATCCTACCAAAGTGCAACTTGTCTGGAAACACCTCAGCTTGGCGTGGCAAATTGGCACCACCTGAGTCGACCAAGTAAATGCAGGGCAAGCGATTCTCTTGGGCTATCTCTTGTGCGCGGAGGTGCTTCTTCACAGTGATGGGGTAGTATGTACCACCCTTTACCGTGGCATCATTCGCCACTATGACACACTCCGTTCTAAAAAAAAAAGAAAGTTAAAGGACAGTCTTTAAACATTCAACAGCAGACGCACCCATAAACTCGTCCGATTCCGGTGACTATTCCACCTGAGTTCACTAGCTCCTTGCCGTACAACTCATGTCCAGCTAAGGCACTAAGTTCCAGAAAGGCTGAACCAGGATCAACTAGTCTGTTTATGCGCTCGCGTGCCAACAATTTTCCACGAGATGTATGCCTTTCGATAGCCTGAGGACCACCACCGCTTAGAACTTGAGAGGTGAGGAGTTTTAGATCACCGACAAGCTTTTTCATTTCCGATTCATTTTGCTGTAAAAATTAATTAAGTATTTTCGGTGAGCATGGTCCAATCAGACAAATTTACTTGGAACTCGGCAGATTCTTTTTCCACAAATGTTGGAATAACATCGGCTTCGCTGATGTGAAGTAGCCGAGCTGAGGTGCGCACAATTTGGCCGCTAATTGCTGATCTAAACGCAGTGGATAGTCTAAGCATTGTTTTGCTAATAAAATTAATATTAATTAAAAAAATAAACGAACAAAGGTAACAAAACAGCGAAGGAAAAATCTTAAATCGGAAATGTGCGAAATCGCCACACGGCTGCTGAGCGACAGGTGGATTGTCAAATTACATCACAACAAACAGCTGATTCGAATAAAAAAAATCGAAATTGCTAGAGATCCGTCTGTTTCGGATTTTTTAGGAAGGTTTTCTTTGGAATGAGAAGTTGTCGCTATTAAACTTAAAAATAAATTAAGATGGACAACTTTTAAAATAGAATTCAGTAATGGATTTTGTAGAAAAAAAAAAAACCTATGTCGACCAGAAAATCACTCAATTTAAGAAAGATGGTCCTCAATTTTCTTAACGCTGGTTCTGGTTAACCGAGTAATTTCCGTCACGGTACCCACCATCATGTTTGAAGAAGGCCAGGGCCACAAATTACAGAATAACTAGATATTCAACTTGCGTCCCTCTTACCCTCCAACACCCATTTATTTACGTTTTTTATAAAGCCTTTAAAGCTTTTATAAAGCTTTAAATTTCCGTGTCGGTGAATACGTGTAAGAAGATACAACAACAATTTACCTAAGCGATCAGCTGATGTAAAAGCTCCAAAACGAAATTGCATGGAAATGACGATTTCATGAATTTACTCACATTTGTAAACAAATGTCAGAGCATGGGTAAATTCATCAATTTCAGCAATCAATTTGTGGGCAAAGCTTTTACATATCCGAAGTTGAATATCTAGTTTTTCAGTAATTTATGGCCAGGGCCCAGCAAATCCTGAAGGCTCAAAACAAACAAATTCACCACGTCCTAGAAATTTCCCATTTTGTAATCTTCCATTGGTATTTCTCCACTGAATTAAAAATGGAGAGGAAATTTGCGATATTCTAATGTCAGTTGACTAAAATGGCAAAAAATGTTGGGTCCCCAGCAAATACAGCATTCCTATCCGATTCCATTCCTTTTTTTGCAAGTTTGAAAATAATTTTGAGATTGTGTCTATACCGGCATTTTGCGCGAATTTCAGAAAGAGTGTTAGTATCCGCTGGTCGCAAAAGAGTTTCGTTTTCGAAAGAAGTGGTGCATTGCAGGAAGGTCCTTGGCGTGGAAAAATTCACTTATGGTGTTTTTATTGCCCTGTGTAACATTATTTTAACAAAATAATATGCGCTTAATCTAGTGGAAGTAAGAACACAATGATTCTTTTCTTTAAAAGCAAACGCGCTTTATCAACGCAATTGATCAAGCATAAAGCAGATTTTGATGAAAGAACCGGTTAAAAAAAGTTTAAAAATGTATATATAAAACAAAAAACAAATTGAAGTTGTTTTAAATGTTTAATTTTGCTAAACAAATGTGCTTTTTTAATTTTTGCGTAGCTGGGTCAAGGAAAAGAATGGAAGACCCGACGCACAAAAGGAACGAAAAAGCCGCGAATTCAGTAAGTCAGTATTGGGCACTCAAAACGCACCAACAGATCGTGGCACTCATGCACTCAAATCTTAAAAGAAAGAGAAAACCGCGCGGTGCAGCGGTATATATGCTTCTAACGCCAGTCCAGCCTTATCCATCTGAAAATGTCTACAATTCTGGCGCGCCCGACGAATTAAGCCGCGTTGTCACAAGCAACGTAAAACAGGAACAGAAACAGAATCCCATACATTAGCAACTGAAACCTAAATTTGCTGAATGCTTTTTGCGTTGCTGATGTATGAAATTCCGTTTCTGTTCCTATTCCTTGTGACACCGCGTCTTTAGTCCTGAAATGGTCCCTCTTAACGTGATTAATTTTTTCAGGGGTGTGTTTGTTTAATAAATCAAGCGGGTCGGTGTGTTCGTTGAGTGAATCGATGAGTGAATTCAGCATGTCTTTTCACGTCTTGTCGCCATATCACGATAAAATTACTTCTCTGCAGTCGAATAATGTACAGTTTGGTCTCATTTCCGAAAAACTTGTCAAACAAATATTCTGAAATGCATATTATAAACGTTTTTTTGTCTAGTTTTGGAAGGAATAGTGTGCAGTGGGCCAGGTTTCAACCATGAAAAACCCTATGATGCAAAGATTTATGAAAGTGTTGGCAAATGTAGACGGTATTGTTTAATAATAAAAGTTTAACTAAGGTTTTGCGTACACTCGCATAACCTACATCAAAAATATGAGCTTTCCCATATATTTTTATGAATTTTCTTAACTACTTTTTTGTAGTTTTTGTTCAAAACAAATATGAACGTCAAAAGTATCACGTTGTCGTTGAGAAATATAAATCAAAACTGCTAAGAATGTAACTTTTGCCTCAACTTTGGATACAAATATCTACCAAACCGAAGGCTCCACTTAAAAACTGCTTGCTAAGGTCAAGGTACAATTTCTGATATATTTCCTTCCTTCAAGGATCTTCAAAATTCTTTTTATTGGCTTCAATTATGACATTTGATGAAGTAATGACAAACAAAAACAAAACTTAGTTACCCTTTCAGAAGTGAAAATTTCTAAACAACTTTGTGTAATTTTTTTTCTAAAAACCCAGTTTGTGACTCAATGTGAATAGCGTATAACGATAACAGAAAATTTAAAGAAATATATGAGAAAACTCATTTCTGTTGGGTTATGGGCATTATCTATGCAGAGAGATCATGTAGGCTAGCAAGGGCTGCATTTCCGTCCGCTAACATTTCAAAACTCATTTCTAATAAGCTATTTACACTGAATCATAAACTATTTTTTTAGCAAAAAGATTAGAGAAAATCGTTTCTCAAGGCAATGTGACATTCGTGACGGTCATAGCGGCTATGTTGTAGTAATGTCAAACAAAAACAAAACTCTAGTTCCCGTTCAGAAGTACGAATGGCTGAACGACTTTGTGAAAACTTTTTGCCCAAAATCCAGTTTGTGACTCAATGTGAATAGCGTATAACGAAAACAGAAAATTTAAATAAATATATGAGAAAACTCATGTCTAATCTAAGCTATTTAAAAATCATAAACTATTTTTTTTAGCAAAAAGATTAGACAAAGTCGTTTCTCAATTATTTATTGCGGCTACCAAAAAACCAGGGGCTACGAATAAAAAAAATTATGAGTTATATAAGTATAATTTGTATGAATCTGTGTAAATCTTATAAGGAATTTACTTACATTTGTAATACTTTGGATAAATTTACTTTTTTATTGGATTGAGCCCAAAGATATTATATGAGGGAGTGGTAGGCTGAATACCTACTTATTCAAATATGAACAAAAAAAATTAAGTCAGTTTACCCAAGGCCTAACAAAAATTTTCTATCGTTTTGTCTCTTTCACCAGCAAGAGCACTGAATCTTGTTCGAAATTCTGTTCTTTTTGACAGTTGTGTTCGAATGATTTTTTCACCTCCGTCTGGTCTGCCATCGTTTTTTCCTGAAAACGCATCGAAACGAGTCGCAAAGTTTTATTCCATATTTTTAAATATTCCCAAGTAAAATAAAAACTATCTGAAAAATGTTGGGACGTGCAAGCTTATTGGCCCGTAACGTTGTGAAATCCAATGTCCGATTCCACTCCCACGGTGGTATCCCCGGTGAGGTAAGTGCGAATAAAACCTCGTGATTACATAATAATAAAATATTTTTTTTTTCATTTTTGGTATAATCCACAGAACCTGCCCTTCGACATCTCTAACAGATACAAGCTTACAGCTATGTTCATTGTTTTCATCGGATCCGGATTGGGAGCTCCATTCTTGGTTGTGAGACATCAACTCCTCAAGAAGTAAAAAGGTTAGTAGCCATTCCTTTGTTATGGTTTTTTTTTTCGAAATTTTTACCTTGGTATGTTCTTGAGGGGGCTAATTGGTCTTACGAAAAAGATAAGGGATAACATAATATGGCAAAGTTACTTTAATCTCTGTTCCTTTAGCCAAATGCTAGAGAGCACAAGCTGATTTTCCACAGTTCTTCTAACCTAATTTAACTATTGTAAATGAATCTGAAAGCAGGCGAAAAATTTGAGCTGGTTACATAGTAAATAGAAAAAATATACATTTCACTCACAGTAAACCTATACAGCCAACAATCATCAAGGGCCTACCTTATAAGATCTTTAATAAAAATTCGAAAGAAAATTAAGAAAACAATCACAATCTGGTTGGTTAATGTGATTTACTCACAACTCTAAAGAGCTTATCGAATATGTAGCGAACAACTCTTAATCTAAATAAGCCTGACAGACTCAAAATTGACACTTGAATTTGACACCGAAAAGATGTCACAAAGTCGAGACTTCATTTTTGAGTTCACTTTAACACCGCGTGCTTTGAGCGATGTATAAAGCCGCGTTGTCACATGCAACGTAAAACAGGAACAGAAACGGAATCTCATACATTAGCAACTGAAACCTAAATTATTGTATAAAGTTCTGTTTCTGTTCCTGTTCCTTGTGACAAGGCGGCTTAAGCCGAGGAATAAAAATTTTAAATTTGTTTCGACCAGAACTTTCACTTACGAGTCGGTAACCATCAACCACTAAAAGGAAATTGCGCCTGAGAAACTGCTAATTGATAAGCCATGGCGGTTGCGGCGACGAAACGCATTTTCAATTGTTCTACACAAATATTTTTTCTAGAGTTGAGGCCAATAACCGATAAAAAAAATCAAAAAATAAAGCCGAACAACTTTACAAATATGTTTTGAACTGTTTAAAGTCAAAACAGCTGTCGAGGTTTTTCACTTTCATTGTTAGTTAACAAACCACTTTTATAGACCACGTTGACGCTGACGCGCTCATTGTGAAACAATTAAAAAGACAAATTTCTTTGGCTTCTCAGAGAATTCAGTGTGAATTCCAGAGCTAGCTTGAATTCTATGCCCATAGTAATATGTATAAGATGAGTGGGCATTCCGAGCAAAGCTCGCAGCGCAGTGAAGATGAGTAAGTGAATTTCAGTAATCCTAAAACTGAGAGTACTGAAATAATAATAAAAAGAAATCTCGAAGCGTTTCCACCGGACATAAGATCAACTTAACCCAGGTACAAACTTGCCTTCATTTTGTCTCTCAAAAGAGAGCGACAATCTCATTATTCAGAAACAAAAACTTTTTAGTTTTTAAAATCCCAACAGAACCCATATTTATGACAGATCTGTCGTACCTACGCAACGCTATTTGTTTTCATATTTTTCCGAGCAAATTGTGATTCATAGAATGATATTTAGGATTGGGTTTGTTTTTAACGACTTGCCGAGGAGTAAGAGTAATTTTGCAGAGTTTGTAGTAATCGCAGATCTGCGTCCGGTGGAAACATAGTACATGTATTAGCAATAGAAATGGCAACGGGGCTTTTGTTTTCTAGCGCAGCAAATCTGTAGCTTAATTAATCAATTGGCACGATAAATTATTATTTGCAACATTTTCGTCTGTTAAGTGTTTTAACTAAGGTCAAATTACCACATTGTGTTTCGAGCGGATAAGTGCCACTAGCAAAGCAGCCTCAATTGGGACTCTTGGGAGATTAGTGACCCAGTTAAGGCAACAAGTTTAAATTCAGTCAAATCAATTTCCCCATTGAAACGGGAAAAACTAAAAAAAACAACATTTGTACCCCCAACTTTTGGAAAATTAAGCCCGTTTACAATTCAACTAACAAAAGATTCGGTTGTTTGATTTTAAACTTTTTTACACGCAAAAAACCTGCTTTTTCTTTAAAAAAATATAAATGCTAAGCAAAAAAAAAATACTTAAATTGAAATCCTTTCTGTTTTTATTTTTGCAGTCTCCTTGGATTCTGTGTTTACAAACTGATGGATTCCCTCTTCGTTATTCACCAGTCTGTGGAATAAATGTAAAAACCAAACTTAAATAAAATTAAATTACACAAAAAATTTACAAAAAAAACGTGTTTGATTTATTCATTGGACCTGTTTGTTCTACGGTGGATTGTTCTACATCCTCTCACTCGGCTAGCGACTAGGAACGGATTACTCTCTTCTTCGTACATATTAAAGTAAGTACACAAAATATAACGTTAACATTTGTTTACAACTATCTAAGCACAATCGGTTTCCATCATAGTTCATCTTTGAACTCGTCATCTTCCAGCTGGTAGTCCTCTTGGATTGGTGCATCCTTGCAATAGTTGGTCATCTGTGAGCAGATCCGTATATCCAAGTCATTTTCCAGCGTTTCACTTTGGAAGGCTTTTAGGAACTCTTCATCGTGCTCACCAAGAATCTCAAGACACTATTGTAATAAAGTAAATATTGAAAGCATGTTTGCGGGTGGTGTTTAAAAATCGAAACTCACGTAATGTGGCAAGCTCTTGTTCAAATCTCCATCCTGAATGAAATCCACCTCTGACATCATTGTTGCCAGTTTGCCATCGTTCATGCTTAGCAGATCGAGTTTGCCGGTCCTTTTCCTCGTCACCTTGACATAGTTGTCCATTTTATCGCAGACATTCTCCATCAGTTCGGTCAGGTACATCTCCGATTTACTGTATTTCGCTGTTTTGCTAATAGTGTTGCCACCAGCATCAAGACGGAATCCGCTAACATCGACGATTTTATGTGGATCCACTTTGGAGACTGCATCTTCCATTTCTTGGACGGTAGCTTTACACACTGAAATCAAGGGAATCATCAATTAAAACCAAAACGAAAATAATAACAATGGGCTCACCAAGGCATTTGACCTCTTGAGGATCAATTTTTGTCGATGTCACCAGTGCAATTGATGCAGTAACGACGAGTAAAATGATAAGCTTCGGCATGACCATTTGAAAAGACGACGACGGGGCAGTGAAGAAGAGAGTTAGATGATTACGCTTAATTTATCAATTTTGTGGCTAGTCGCACCGTCTGGAAGACTTGATCTCAATCGAGCATGTGAGTCCGCAAAGAATTTAAACCCTAATTTTTAAGGTTTTCAAGATTATCTTTACAACTACACGATTTTAAAGGTTCGTTCCACCGATCCACGTATCTATATTTTATTGGCCGCAGGAACAACAACATTTTTGACATTTCACCTAGTTCGGTGAAAAACTTCAGAAGAGCAACAGTGTCAATGGGTTTCCACTCCAAAGTACGTTGATGGTGTGTTTCTGTTACCAGGTGTGGTGGGCTTATTTTTAAAATAACTTACTTACTTACTTAAGGTGGCGCTACAGTCCGGGGTGGACCTGGGCCTCAGCCAACAAGCTTCGCCAGCCAGCTCTGTTCCTAGCTAGCCGTCTCCAGTTTCGCACGCGAAGTTGGCTGAGGTCCCCTTCCACTTGCGTGCGCCACCTGAGTCTCGGTGCTCCTCTACCGCGTCGTCCCTGCGGTGTGGATTCGAAGATTTTCCGGGCCGGGGCGTTGGTGTCCATCCGCTCTAGATGACCCAGCCATCGTAGACGTTGTGTTTTGACTCTTTTGGCTAGGTCGGTATCGCTGTACAGCCCGTACAGTTCGATGTTATATCTTCTCCTCCACTCTCCGTCTATGCATGTATTTTAAAATAACATTTTACCAAAATATCTCTGTCTCTTTCCATTTCCATACTGAACTAAAAGCACATGCTCTTGCTCTATAAAGTCGAACTTGCCAACCATCAACACCAACTTCACCATTCTATTTAGACACAGAAATCCGAAATTATGTCAGCAAACTAAAGGCTATGCCACAAAGCTGCGTTGCGCCAACGTTAATTTGACAACTTAAAATATCCGACGTTTATTAAAGTGATTCGATGCGGCATGAAGAAATCCTAGGAAAATATACCCCGTTTGTCCGACACCTTAAATCGCTTTGACTATATCGAATTCACGAAAACCGATAGCATATACACTTTTTGAAACATATACAAGTATTCGAACCGCTTTACACAAAACCTGTTTTCAAATCGGTATTATCAAATTCAAACCGACTCCGAAATACGCATAGACGGTTGAATCGGTTTGAATCGATTGACTTTTGAATTTTTGTCACAAATTTTTCGAGTTTGAGAACTAGTTTTCAAACCGGTTAATTTGAAACCACTTGATTAGTTTGCGCATAAACATGAAAGTGGAATCGATGTGAGTCAAAGCGGTTACAATTAAATTTGATTCATTTTGTCGGATAAACAAGGTAATAGATAGGTTTGAATTCCACTGGATTCAGATTGAATGTTTTTAGTCCCTTCAAAATCTAAATTCTGTTCAAAATACAAATGTCTTGATTTTACAATCTAAATGAGATGAAAATAATTGAGATTTTTTTAACGTTCCTTTATCCACGAATCCAAACAAACTTGATAGAGTATTGAAAATTATCGACTTGTCAAAGTGGTAAAAAGCAGCAATGCTGTTATTACATTTCGTGCGTTCATGTTGGCATTCTTACTTTTGAAATGTAGATCCTCCTTGAAATGTAGATATCTTCAAAGCATGGAAATCGATTGGGTTTTGTTTCGCTATCTACCTAAAGTGGGTAACAGATGAACATTCAAAGACACTACAACGTCAAGTCATATAAAGATGCCAAATTTGTCATCCGGTTCCATTATTCTTATCAACTGACAGGAACTTTGCTTATTTTGCTTATTTTTGCACCTAACTAGGTGCAAAAATAAGCAAAAGTTCAACAATGAAACAAAAGCGGAGTAAAAAACGTAATTTTTACTGAAGTTTTCCGATGTTGTATCGTGTGA
The DNA here is from genome assembly GCA_947623515.1 of Neoascia interrupta. NCBI lineage: Eukaryota > Metazoa > Arthropoda > Insecta > Diptera > Syrphidae > Neoascia > Neoascia interrupta. The sequence goes on along the minus strand of OX392462.1, from coordinate 32,720,289 downwards.
ACGAAAGAAACAACCGCTTGACAAGCGTGCTCAATGGTTTTCGAAAATTTTTGATTTTTCTGCTAGCTTGTGAAGCCATACAACCCGTGTGAACAGATGTTGGTCAACCTTCTTTGTACTTGCCATTCGGAAAAAATTTTCGAGTGGTGAATGTCAAATAAAGCGTTTAGGGGGGAATTTTTTGAAGGAAAAAAGATTAAGAAAACACTAAAGTTGTACAACATGCTGGATGAATGTGAACGCAAGGTTCCTTTAAAGGACTGAACATTTGTAACCAAATAACTTTTGCATAGTTGCCCTCACACAGTTTGTGGAAAATTGACAGTTGTTGCAAAATGTAAAAAAACTTTGACAGTTCGCAGCCGGCTGACACTTGGATAAAAAAAGATCAATTTTCTGATGTTAGTTCTCTAAAATTGGTTTGTTCACAATTTCTCAATTCGCTCGTTCGCAATGTTAATATGTTAAAACCGATAAAGCATTTTAGGCCGAAGTATTTGTCCTTCAACAAAAAATTATGTTAATTGTTGGAGGAAAAATGTGTTCCTTAATTTTATTTTCACCACAGCCGAGACGCCAATCACGTTTTTGAATCATCGGCCCATCTAGAAGCGAATAAAAGAAACATTTCTGAAACGGGACACAAAACGGCACCGCAAAAGTTTGGAATAGAAACAGAAACTGAAGCCACAAGAGGAAATAGAAAAATATCTCCATTCTGCGACACGGTCACGCAGGTTGTGAATAAAAGATTTGCAAAAAAAGTTTCCAATTGACTTGAAAGTAAATAAAAGAAATTAAATTGACTAATTTTGTAGCAAAGCTAAATGTTTGAAAGATTGTATAAAAATCTTATTTAATTTGACGCGCCCATTATTGTTTATACTCAAAAATCGACGTGAGAAACTGTACGTAATCCTTCATCAACTCAACAATTTGTGAAACTTATTTTGCTTACAAAAAAAAAGTAGGTATCCCTCTTGCAGTACTTTCCCGACCCCGTATATTGACCTAAGCGTACAGTCATAATCTAGAAGCAGATATAAAAATACACACTAGGAGAAACATTAGGTGAATATTATCCTGTGTTCGTGGTACACCGCAATTTATCGTGAAGTTCTGTTGGAAATTGCATAAAACCTGAAGTTTAATTGTTAATAAACGCCAATGTGACAGATTAAGAACCGTAGCAGAATTAAAAAGGAAAACAGCTGAAATTGGTATTTTCGAGGTGTGCAATTAGAAAGAAAAGAACGCACGGTATTGCATCGTTTACCAAACCCACAGGTGAGTGCAAACATCTTGAATCTTTAAAGAAAAATTTAAAAATATTTTAATACATAAAAATCGTGAAAACAATTTTTGGGGATCTCTGCGCTTCATACCAAAATATATACGTTTTTTTTTTTCTTGACATATACGTATGTAAATTCCTATGTGTGAAATCGTGCACGTATATTTTGTTCAACGTTGGTGTTGTTTCGTGGGTGTTGCCGGTGGCAGTTTTGTTGATAGTAGTAAAAAGTAGCAAAGCTCCCATAAGAAAAGTAAATGCCTGTCATCTTTATCCGTTCATTTAATGTCCTTTATTTTTTTTTTTAATTGATTAGCGACACTTGACTGTTATAATATTTACTAAAGAAAACTAAATAAAAGATAAATATAACGACCAAATAGAAAATTACTTCCTAATTAGCAGTTTATGTAAAGACAGCGACTATATTGTAAATAAGGCTTGATATTTAATTATTTTTGTAATATTTAAAAAAAAACTAACTGGCGAAAGAACCAAAACAACTAAGTGAAACAAATTTATTTCAATTTACGTCAGTTTTTCAGAACATCCTGCAATTTCTGTAGAATTCTCTGATCAATATTTTTTTGTTTAATTTGTTAAGATCTTATTCCTCTGACCTACACAACTGACAACTAAGTTATATACACACGTTCTTTAGGAAAGCGACGTACGTCAAACACTTCTTCTATGGGCCTTTTTCCATAAGAACGTATGTATTTAACTTTGTTGTCAGTTGCAACGGATTTATTGGGGCATACGTTTTAGTCTCTTGAATCCAAATTTTCATTACAACAATTCAAAAATCTCAGATTTATTGAGTATTTTATTTGCAGCATTCGTCAGCTCCATTTTTAGGCTGGCTTCCAAGTTATGAAATGAATAGAAATGTTCCAAATTAAAGGAAAAGCATAGTTATTTATCGCAGCCTTATTAATATTTAAGGACGAAAGGGTTTCCGACTCAATGTTACATTTGCAAACATAAATAGATAAGAACTAGGCATTATTAGCTAAGCAATTTTTTAGAGCCTTTTAGGATGTCTACAGCATAAGCTCAAGATTTGAAGTCTTTAAGAAATTCATGAACTTTCCACAGCACTGAGATTTCACGAACTTTCTGTGATAGACCAGACTACATAGAAACCATCGCGCCACATCAAATTACCACACCCAGGTTAACCAATGTGCACCGTTTTTAGAAAACATTTTTCAACTTAAGCAGAATAATCATACTTTTTAAGTACCAATTGGATTTAAACTTTCCACAGCTATTTAAAGCAATACTAAACGTTTGGAGTGACGTTTACTTAAGAGCTCTCTGTCTGAGAACATTTTCGGTTCCTGACATTGTTTTTATTGCAGCAACATAAACTTTAAAAAGAAAGAAAATCGACTTTGTAATAGCGCCGTTTTCAGTTCAGCTTTTGTTTCTTGCGACACACGGTCAATAATTGCTCACGTATAGATGGTTCTCACTCCTGCTCAAATCGAACGTCATAATCGGCTGGTAAATGGCTAGAGCTTTTAAAGTCGATCCTGGCAAAAGTTTGCATTCCCTCGAACAATGGTTATGTTACATGGTCGTAGTTATTAAGGTAGCGAGTTCTATAAAATCCAGAAGCCTACAAATATAATAGTTTTCCCGTACTAGGTAGGTTATTATGTTCGTTGTCATTAAGATCCTCATGGCGGAGGATCGAGACGACTGTTTTTAAGGATAAGCGGCATTCGAAAATGATGATGATGTTGATGTCATTAAGGTAGCGAACTCTTTAAAGTCAAAAACTTACAATTATGTGTGACCTGTTTTTCCATACTAGGTCACATCGGTTTCGTAGATGAAATGAGGATAGTCACATTAGTTTTCAAGTTAAGCCCACAAAATTTTGAGGGATATTCCCGTAATAACACCATTTTTTTGTTTGTTTTTTAATTATAAATGGCAATTGTTTTTCAGGTTACTGTCTAAAATGACATTTGAACACAGCTTGGGAAAAATCTGACTTCTTTTCTATTTTTGTGCGAAAATTCCAAATCATTAACCATGGAGGTAATCTCCATGGCTTTTTTGAAGCTGAACTACTTTTCGAGTACACTCACAAAATGGGAAACAAAAACCCATAAAATGCAAATCGTGCATTTCTGTCGTTGAAAGAAATTTCTCAGTTTTTACATTCGGGGAAAAATAAAAAATATTTTAACGCACTATCTACTCCTTCCGTATCATATTTACTCCTACTTATTGACCACAAGCTAATAAGGCGTCGATGGCAACTCTGCTTTTCTTAGTTGTGTCTGTATAAGAAAACGACGACGACATTCGTCGCGTAGTTGTGTGCCGTCGTTAATCGTCGATTTGGTAAATACTTGGTCGAAACCATTTTTTCGCCCTCTCACCGAGTGCCCTGTGTTTTGTTCGTGTTCTACTGTGCACGACACGCAGTGTCTGCCTAGAATATGTGAAGTTTGCTAGAAATCGTATTGCCTGTCGCAAAATTGCCCGCAAATCATAATTAATTCTTCATGAAATCCAAATATCGAATTTAAATCATTTTGACTGCACTAAAATAATACAAAAAAATATTTTTCCACAATTATGGGTTCAACCATTTTGCTACCCAGATGGCAGACACCAAATATTCCACCGCCCTCAGTTGAAAAACTCACCTCAAAATGGTTTCGACCAAACAACCGCGCCATATTGCAAAGGTTGGCCAGTCTTAATCCGGTCAGCTGCGAAGAAGGACGTGCTTTTGTATTTGTGGGAGTAGAAAATTTTTTAATCAAATTGCAAAAATTCCCTAAAATTAAATTTTCCGAAATCATTCAATCAAATTCAAAGAAAAAAAGTGAAGATGCAAAAAAACTAAAAAAGTAAATGAAGGACGAGAAATCAATTTTCCAAGGGTCAGTTTACTGCCACAACACCGTACTAACTGGCCAAGGCACAGGTAACCTCGCGATTTTCAATTATTCAAGAAAATTTTTAACACTTGTCAAATCTATAATAGTGGAAAAAGTTGCTTAAATTCATGTGTCAAAAAGAACAATCCGAACCATCAGCAGCACAGCAGTTTTAAACTATTCACGTAGACGATACAATAAAAGAAACTCATCCAAGCTTTGAATTTGATTTAATTGTGCTGCTTCAAAGGTATGTGATTTATATAATTATTAGTGAAAAACTAAGTTTAATCAAAGGAAAAATCGTTGGGTTTGCTGAAAAAAAATTCATTCGTTTGATACCTCACATAACCTCAGTTTTCAGTTGAAATATGTTTTTGTAATTTTTTTTTTTACTTGTTCCTGACGTACGTTTGTATATATTATATACATACGCATATGTAGCAAGTGATGTGTGTTTGATTCCATATAATTTTTTTTTCGTTAAACGGGGCCACGCATTTTAGGAACAAAAATTTCACTAAACTCAGCTGTTAGTGACACACTAGAGATTTTGACTAAAAAATAAAAGCCGTTTTGTTGATTAGTTGACCGATTTGACGGTTTTATGTAATTTTTGCTTATTTGTCAAACGAAAAGTTGGGTTAGAATACACTGTGATTTGAGAGCACACACTGTCAAAAATGTCGTAGAAAGCGACAATTTCAGCGCTGTTGGTTAATATTTTTCAGTTGCAACAAAATGCGTGATATGTTTATAATATTTAACTGTACAAAGGACAAGTAATAGGGCAACGATTTTCTTAAACTTTTCTTTGGATTCGGATGGCTCCTTCAAAATATGTGGCAGAGTCACCCAGTGTGTGTATATTTTAACGATAGCGAAAAAGAGTGAGGGAGAGATGTATATTTGGTGTATGTAAAATAATTCGCGCGCACACACTGGCTTTGCTTTAGTCTATCACAAGACACAACGCGTGAACACATTCATATCGCTTTCCATCAATTCACCACAATGTGTATATGTCAGGGGGGTGGGGTGGCTATGGGGAGCCGAGCAAGTTTCGTTTCTTGTACAATATGCGAATGGGAGATGTACGTTTTCGAACGTATCCATCGCCGACGATTTCTGTTTTCTCCTAGCATCTCTGTCGCCGCAAAGCGAAAACAAGTTGAATAGGAAATGCTGCATCTCATTCCCTTCCGTTATTGCCCTCTGCTGTGCTTTCATTCTAGCGCATAGAATAGGTAGCTATCAGCAGCAGAACCACAAGGCCCTCGGCGAAAGAGACGGGTAGATGAAAAAAACTCGTCCCGTCCGTGCCACAACTCACTCACCAGTCAAGTCACCATACCACCACGATTGTATGGTGGCTCCATTTCTTGACTGAAGGTGTGTGTGTGTGTAAACTTTTGTTTCAACAATTTTGGGCTCCACCACTGCGCGCTCCCCGGTTCGTGGTTCGTTGTTGTTGCTTTGTTTCTGGTTTTCGGTGTTTTCCTATCTGCTGTCAGTACACTACACAGGGATTTTCACTGTTGCTTGTTTGCAGAATTTCTGCGTCAAAGGATGAAATAAAACAAAAAGAAATCCAACTTAGGATTTTTATTATTTATTATTTTTTTTTTATGTTTGTTCAGATGTGGTTACCTATACCTAAGTTACAAGCAGTAAGGGGTGTCGGGTAAAAGTTGTGATAGTTTCCAGACAGATAATGCAGTTAGTTCTAATTCTGGTGAACCTTTAATTAAATTAGTGTAGGTACCTATAACTTATTTCGTTGTTCATATAACCTGCTTACTACCTTTATGAAAATGATAAATTGACTCGACAAACTTGTTTGAATTTGTTCTGCAAAATCCTTAATGCTTTTTCGTTTACATCGGTTTATTTGTTTTTGGATACAAATCGCGCTCTTTCTTTTGACTGGACTGTTTCCTTACGCATGTAGGTAATTTTTATACCCATCCCATAGGATAGGAGGCATAGACAAATTATCACTGTAGCACCCCAAGACCCTAAGGGCATATGATCGAGACCGAATAGAAAGTCGAATAAGACATGTCCATCCGTCCATTTGTCACCAGTGTTGGTAGTTTTTAGGCCTTAAATCCAACGACCCGCCAAGGGGATTGTAGCCCACACTTAACTGTTTGCTGCAGAAATGTAGTTTAAATTTGTCCTAGGACGATACAAGTTCGTATCAGAGGATTGTAAAGCAGGTTTAGCAAGTATGTTTGTAACATTTCAAGCATCATCATAACACCCATCGAACTTAAAAATATGGCAACCCAAACGAAACACAACTTTTCATTAATTTGAAGCAGTGGAACCACCAGCTACAAGATCTAAATTGATATGAGCATGAAGCGCATTATGTTATGGTTTTGATTTTCTGGTTGATCAGGTCGTTTTAAGGATACCACAAATTGTAAAAAATTACACAATAAAAGGTTACCAATTCTTGTTCTTGCCTTCAGCCAAGCACTTACACCTGCACTAGTTGAAAAGCCTGTGCAATTAAAAATTTATGCATTGAGTGCGTATAAACTTGATATATAAAATAAGACCTTAGGTAGCTACCGAAAAACAGAGGCAGGACACTTGTCCCACCCAGTTGGGAACATTGACAGAGTTTGTCAGGAGACTGGTACGGCATCAAGCATTGTTGTTAAAAAAGAGTAAAAAGATTGGAAGATTTCTTTTTTGTTTTAACAATTTTTAAAACGCTGGAACACGTTTTACAAAATGACGAATCTTAAAAATATAGCCAGTAAAACGGAGCTTTTACGGCATTGTAAAGTAGCGTTCAAGAGGCATTTTACGATAAACAGAAAGTAGTTACCTGTTCTTACTTATGTGATTTCGCAACGAAACACAGAAAGAATCCCTTGTAATTATAGTTTTAAAAAGAATAGCTTCAAAATTCTCTACATCAGTTGAAAATCACATGACACATGTCCTGTCCAATCCAGACGGAAATATATGTATGTATTTGTTACACCAAGAGTCCACAAAAACAGGGGCCACAACGAGACCATTATGTTCTTCGTTTGGATTCGTTTGAATTTTAAAAAAAGTTTTTAGAAGTCTTGCAAAGAGAATTCTTAAATGGCTCATGCGTCTGGTAACGATAGAAAATGTCAGAATTATTAACAGACAAAAATGTCCCTTTTAACATAATTATTACTTTGCAACGAATTTTGTTTACAAGGCAACATAAAGAGACATTTTCGTACCAATTGGTTTTTTGTGAAACATTTCGGTTTATAATTTCCAAAATTTTACCATTTGCGTAAACAATGCTAGTAAATGCGCATGGGTGGTTATTAGGGTTTATTGATATTAAATCGAAAAAAGATGTGATGAGTATCAGCCAAGATAGTCTGTTTCGATCGACAATCTTGGCTGATACTCATCAGTGGGAAACACCAAGTTTGCCTTCCCATACTGACGCTTTTTAGTGACGCTTTTAGACGCTTAAAAGTTTACATGACACTTTTAGTCACGTGAGTCACATGGGCATGCAATGCGCGCACATGCACAACTGACACAAAGCCAGCTTGAGGCAACCACAGATTTTTAGTTGCTTGTTGTCATCAATGACTTCTTTAGCACAAGCAGATCCATATTTGATCGCCGCCATGAAATTCTTTGACTTATTTTATATTTTAGAAAGCAAAAGGTGAAATATTTCATCGGAGTTTGTTTAGGTACCTTCCAGAATTAGAAAAGTTGCTCATATGAGCGCTGCTTTTGTAGATCGTGAGTAAACTATTGATACTAAAAAAAATTATTAGTTTTAGAATCGGGGTTTGGGGTCTTTATCGACAAGTGACAGAACAGTCGTCGTTGACAGTTGAAATCGAAAAAAATGGGTAGTATGGGAGCGGCAGACCACGACAAACGTCTGATAAATCTCAAAACTGTACTACTGTAAAAAAAAAAAACTGTTCCGCCCCTTGTAGAAGACTATGCTAAAGATTTTTCCTAACCAACAAACCTAAACGAACTTAATCGTAACTTTTCAGAATTAAACAAAATTTAACTTTTGCAAATCGATCGACTTTGCTGTGTAGTAAGCAAACAACGATGTATTTTTATATATAAATCTAAGATGATACGTACTTGATATTCGTCAAAAAGATCAACCACATTGAGTTTAGTTAATGGCAGTAATTGACAGCTAACATTCACACCAACTGTTGGCTCACATACCTCTAGCTGTGGCTGAGTATTTTTGGCGTCGCCGCGCCCGTTCGTCCGTTGAGAAAATTGTTGAGCTAAAACAACAATTCTCAAAAAGTTTTTTTTTAAAACTCCCAAATAAACGCAGCTTCAAAAAAGCAAAGTGGGCAACTACCTCAATTTTCTTTATTAGGTATGAGTTTCTGTACAACTCTATTTTCTTAAGGAAGCCTCCCGAGAGTACTCAATCCGCTGTACGCAATTGGCAAAAATTAGTATGTCCTCTTCTTGTGTAAAAATACCTATAACGCACACACCATGTAGGTACGTTTGTTATAGCAAGTGTTTCCAAACCTTTATTGTGCTAAGCCCCACCAACAACCTTGCAAATCCCCATGTCCCCTTAACTTAAAAGATAAATATGTAGGTGTCTAAAAAAAGAATATAAAAGATTGAAATGCTCAATAAATTTATTGGCCGATATTAGGAAGCAACCCACAAAGAACATATTAACATGTTTTCTTATACTGTGTTCATGTGAATTAAGTTTTTTAATCAATGTTTACACCTTACTTTTCGTAGTTTCGTTTTGGACTTCTTCCGAAGTTCAATGCATTTATTTGCGATGTATTTGCAGTTGTTCTGCTGACTTTGATTGAATATCTTTTTGGGACAAATATTAATATTGGCACGTTTGTCGGATTTTTGGGTAGGTGAGATCGTAAAAAAGAACATTTTTTTTTTTAACCGAGGTGGGAATCGAACCCAGACCTCCCGCATAGCAAGCACACGCATTACCAACTAAAACTCAGCCCCCATTACCGCTTGTATTTGATGCCTCCTGCAAATATAATTAACTTTAAACTTTAGAAAGCCTCAATTTCATTATTCGAACATTCTTTGGCGAACCGATATTAGGTTTTTTTTTTTTTTTAGAAATATCAGCATCTTTTCGCATAGCTTAAACGATTTTCCTCTCCATTCATTCTTTTCGCAAACAGGAACATAAAAATTGAGCGTAAGATTTTTTCCTCGAAAGAAACTAGGTAAATTTATTCTTCTCATTTATTTTCCATAAAGCAAAACTGATCCGAATAAGGGTTTTGTAGAGCTAGAGGTTTTGTTTTTGTGACAAGGAGTTTTGAACCCATTTGACTTGCTAAACTTAAGTAGCAACGGTCTCGAAGCTACTGCTGCCAAGACTAACGTTTTATAGATATCTTGTACTTATTAATAGTCTGGTCCCCGTTTACATTAAGAGTAACCAACTTCGTGTGTTCTTCTATGAAAGTAAAAACCTCAATTTTCCACGTACCCCAGTATTTTCTGGAATCTGCTAAGATAGTACCTTAAAAAAAAAAAAAACACCTGCCCAGCCCAGCTTACAACCATCTACAGAACTAGATTAAAGAATGTACATTGCATCTTATTGCCGAAACTCGGTCCATGTTTAAACAGTTCCGACGACTGGATAGCACGTTGTGTCCCGTATTTTTTCATGTAACACGACACAGTTTGATCAGTTTTGCGGGGATACGGAATTCAGCCACCGGCAAGTAAAGCCAATTGCCGGTATTTGTATTCGGGTATTTGATTTCGGTTTCCTATTTCTGGCAATAGAATAAAATTTAATTGACTCGTCATTTATCATTTTTGCGAGTTCTTGAAAATAACACTAACCCCAGTGGGGGGGGGGGTTGTGTCTTGTAAATACTGACCCCCCCCCCACCTCCACGCCATGTGTAGCGTGGGCCAAATACTTTCTTTTGATATTATTTTATAAAAATTATTTTCTTAAAAAATCTGCTAAAAATGTCACCTGGTACGTCTTTTTGATTCTTATAGATGTCTTGACCAGTTGCAACATTAGGACCTTATTCCTTCGTCTGTTAGGGTACGCGCTTTTCCCTGGTTTCCCTAAATTTTTAAATAAAATATGCAATCAAAGACAGCAAAAAAGAAATTAAATGCAGTCCACAGGGTTTACCAACCACCCTCGACCTTTAACCTTCTAGTTCTTGACTCATTAAACAATTCCCTAAATGTCAATAGTCAAGCAGCCCATAAAGCACTCGGTAAAGTGCCACCAAAGCACAGCCATACAAATTTGTAATTTCAAAAATCCCATATGTCAGATGTCATCCAATTTGTGTTTTGACAAGCATTGTGACATTTGCTGCCGCCTACAATTCCGTCAGCTGACACCTATCTACAACCTTCGAAAGCGTTTCATTCTAAATTAAACATATGTTTGGACAACGTAATTGGCTAGAAAAACCTCTATATTCAAAGTGACAGTGACACTAGCAACGACTTTGACGACACGTTATCACAAGCTCTTCGTATAGACGTCAATTAATAAGTTTTTAGCACTCCGCTTGCCTTATCATCTCACTTTAAAGATCAATCAACTGTAGAAATCATGAGGAATGAGTAAAACAATTTAAACTTTCGCTTGAAAATATCTTCTTTAAAAGGATTTATTGAGCTTAAATGATTTTTTTCTTCTTCATCTTTTGTTACATTTTGTTTGTCTAGTTTTTCTAATTTTAAAACGGTTTTTATCGAATAGAAAAAATAAGTATTTTATTTTTGTGTGTATAAATACCAATGCACATCTCTTTATCTATGTATTTCTAATGGATTCTTTTTTTCACCACCGCCGCCTGCTTTTCGAAGTCCTTCTTGTCAGTAGAATCGCACGATGTCACCGCATGAGGAATGGTATTATAAATAGACGGAAAGTTTATTTTCGATGATTCATAAACTCGTGTGGCCTCCCCCGATATACAAAATGATTGCGCAAATATCACACCGCACCAGCAAACCGGCAATTTTTAGCAAACATTTTTCTTGTTCCTACAGTTTTGGTCGTGAATGACTTTCGAAATGCTTCGCGATGACGATTGTTTAGATACCGTTGTCAACTGGGTGATTTTTGACGTATGCTACGTGCCTTATGAATTTGGGTACCTTTCTAACGGAAGAAAATTGGTATTTTAGTACACACTGAAACCGACACACACCCGCTGTATCAAATTAACAACTCTGAGATTGAGATCGTTTGTGCGGGAAATCTGTTTAAATGCGCTTAATCGAGAGGCAGCGTTCAGCCATTTGAAAAAACCATAAAAAAAACTTCAGCCACGAAGATCCAAATACCGAAATTGTTTTTCCTTTTCTTCATTGGTTGCATACCTACTCCACCAAATCGATAAGTGATGATCCGATTCAGTAATTTTTTTTGTGTTGTGAAGAGGCTCGCGCGATATATAAAAACCTGAAAAACTCGTTGAACAAACGAATGTGTGCACTGTATAGGTACGTCCTCATTCATGTCAGATAGAAATGAAATACTTTTGGCTTCAGCCATGCATGAAAAAATCTGCTAGCAGCTTGTTGGCACCCAAAGGCGTACCATAGTATTTCTTTATATAACCTGCATTTCTAATTCAATATCGAAACGTAATTGTCTTCTGTCAATTTGGGGGCGGAGGGAGAGAAAATGTCTTCGACATTGAAACACCCCCGAAAGAGGCGCCGAGAGAAAAATTCATTCGGTCACGTCGTCGCAACGTCATTATAAGCCCACAACAATACGCATCAATTCAACCGTCAACAATTATAATACTCTTGACGTAGTTTCCGTTTTCTTCTACCAGAGTCAAAGTGATTTTAAAATCAAGTTACGAGCGCGAGTACAAATTCCTGCTTTCAGGCGCGAACTCTTTTCCAAAAACGATAGGAAAAAGGAAGGCAGCACGGTTTTGTACACTAAACGGCATCATCGCCAAAGATACACCACCATAGCAACACCGCACACCATCATCACCAGCGAGAGCACCACTTTATTTCGGACGCGCGCGTTTCATCATAATATAGGTACAAGTCGAGCGAGCGAGAATCGTTCGTCGTATGTTTTGTTGTTGTTTTAGTTTCATTATTCAACCTCCACGAAGCGTTTCAACTTTTCGACATTAAAATCTCGCACCCACTGTTGTGAACCTTGTGGCGTATAATCTACTCTCGTCGTCGTTGTCTCGTATACAGGTTCCTCGAATTCCACCGACCGATCGACCGCCCGCCCGCCCGCCGGAACGCGCTCGTCCGACAATAACATTTCCAAAATATTTCAATACCTCTCTCATTCTAATGTGCTGAGTTGCTCAGTCTTTCTTACACGAAAAGAGCCATTATATGACAGAAATTATTTCATGTATTTCGTTATATAAAATTGGATTTTTTTTTTCGTTTTTATTTGATGCACACACGGGTTTGTCGTTCGGCTATTTATCGGAGGAGAGCTGTGAGTTCGAATGCTCGTTGTCGACTGAATTCACAAAAGCACTCAAAATGCTGAGGAAAAATTTTTTTGCACTACGGTACACTGTGTTGGGATTATTGGGAGTGTTGGCGCTATGCTCTTCTATTTGTATGGTGCGATTGTGCCTGCAAGGTTTCGGGAACGGGTCGGGGTTGTTGGTCAGCTTATAATATTGAGGTTTCTTTTACTCTCGTTTGTTTTAAATGGTCTGCCACAATGCTGGCGCTGACGCTGAGTATATGCATGACTAGAAACTAATCGCACAAGCAGAAAGTAGTGTCTCCCACTCGATTATAAACCAGTCGGCCAGCAAAATGGTTATGTTGTGTGAAACTGTTGTTGGCCAACAGTGGTGGCGATAACTTTTCGGACGTAAGAGTTTGTTTTAAACCGATGTGCCAGTTATGAAGGGTGGAAATTGAGATGGAATTGAGGGTGGAACAAAATCAACATCAATCACTAAAATAACGAACCCTTACTCGTTGCCATACCGTAGATCTATTCGCCGAGACTTAAAAAATGTTGACAATCTTTCTCACTTATACCATGTCTCCACCGAACACTAATCCGCGATTAATGTAAATCTTTAACTTATCTCCTTAGTAATCGCGGGATTTAGCATGAAAATTTAAATCCTCTCGGCAAGTAATTAAAAAAAAAAAAAAAAATTACAAAATGACAGAGAAAGAATGCTCGTGTCAAATTGATCCTATATTTGTCCGGTGGAAACGCTTTGCGATTTATTTTTACACAAAAAAAAAACAAATGCCTAACGGGTTGAGTCGTCTGTAACATTACTGGTTTGAGGATGCAGATCATATCTGGATCGGTAATTTATGATGATGTCTTGAGATAAAACTCAGTGTGTTATAGTTTTGTCACACCTGATCATAACCTAAGTTTTTGCGCAAACTCGTAACCTTATGTTTTCGTAACCCCTGGTTTTTTGCAATTTTTGTTTTCAAGGTTTTTGCGTAAACTCGAAACCTTACTGTTTTCGTAAAGTGGTTTTTGTTTAAAACCACTATGGCCGTCACAAGTATCTTTGAGTAACAAAAATAAAAAGGGGTAGCAAATAATGTCACTTTTGGTCTAACTTTGCATGCTGCTTGAAGCGTTTTTGAAAATAAATACGGGCTTAAATTATGACAATCAATGCTCTACTGTCTACTGTAATGATAAACAAATTCAAAACCTACTCTCCGTTCAGAAGAGTGCATGGATAACCGATTTTTGTTGTTGTTTTCAATGTGAATATTCCAACATTTCAAGCGTAAAGTTGTTATTTTCGCTTGAAATGTTGCCAGAGATGAAACCACATCAATTGTTTTACAAGGGCCAAGACCATAAATTTATCTTCTTGGATAATCAGATTTAGATGAAATCTTCTTTTAACTATGGATAGGACTATTTTGAGACAAATACTTCCTTAATGGCCATTTAATACTTTTATAAAGCTAAAACTGTTGAAAAAGGAATATTTGTCCCGTGTGTCCGTAAACAAGCGCCAAGACAAATTTATGTCATTTTTTAGTGTAACAAAGGCGTGTGGAGTAAGCCGGTCTTCGGTGAGATGTAAAAAGAGTAAAAAGGAACTCCTCCCTCATTAAGCAAATTGCTTTATATCGAGAAGTTGACTTAAATTTTATTTATTATTTTTTATTATTTTATTTATTATTTTTCCAAGTACCAAATTTAGAACCGTTTCTTAGTAGTTTAAAGTCCGAGATTATGGCGTCTCACATTAAGCTAGACAGGTTTTAAAGATTCTAGAATCAAACGCTGACTAAAGTTTCGTGTAAAATTATTATACAAATTTCCAAATAAGGTGGGAAAAGAAAAAAAAAAAAAAAAAATGAACACAATACTTTCCATCACTACTGTCAACGAATGATACCACATTTCCGAAAGTATATTCTCATGTCACTCGTCTTTTTAATTTCTATTTAAAATGGAAAAGGTTGGTTATGGTATATATGGGTCCCTACCCTAATACCAAATTACACAAAACTTGGTAAACTGCTGAGCTCTGGTTTAGCTGCCCCTTTCATATTTTCACCGGTTATCACGTTTCACTTCATATTTCTTAGCTGCAAGTTACAATTTAAAGACCAGGTACCAACAACCCCAGTGTCGCGTTGTCTACTTTCGTGGCACATTGAAATTCAACGAGATACTGAAACTGAATACGTAATAGTATTCCAACCCTGTACAAAAGAGAAAAAAAAAGAAGTTACATTTCGGTTGGTTTAATGTGTAGGCGTAAACATGCATACCAACGCTGCAAATGCACCACCACTAGTATCGTACTGATATGCAACAAACAACAACAACGAAGTGATTGTTTTTGTTCTTTTTGATTGGTGATTTTATCAATCAAATGATATTTACCTTCCCAATCAAGGTTGTAGCTACTTTATATCCGATTGTGCTACAACAATATTATGTTGGTCACATCTGCATATTTGTGTATCTTTTTCCGTTGTTTGTTGTAGTTTGATCCCACAACAACCCCGGGAGCACACCACCACCCCCCTTAAGAGTCACCGGTTTTAATTAATTTTACGGTGATTTCAATTTGCTGCGTGTTGCTGCTTTGCCGTGCCAGACATGGCACGGTGCACGGTATTGCTGTGCTGGCTCTGTTGTGTGAAACTTACTCGAGGCGAGGGTTATATAACAATTGATTAAAATGCTAAATAAAAATATTTTGCCGTTTTAAAAATAGAAAAAAGCTTTGACGTTGTGTGTTGTGTACCTGCGCTGCAATTAGACTAAACGTGAAGGGTGGGGGCGCGCACGGGCGTCTGATGATGAATTTCCTGCTAGTTTTACACTGCTGCGGTTGCTGACTCCTAGGCTAGGTCATGATTTGTTGCTGCCACCAGAGAGCAACGAGAAAGGTTAAACATGTAAACGGTACGGAGTGTAAACTTTTAACGGGTACAGTCGTATTATTCAAAGATAGTCGGTCGGCTTTGGCAGTGAGCTTCTTTGTTTGAAAACCTGGGCTTCTGGCTGGTGGGGATGGGTGTGGGTAGCCGTGTAGTGTGTGTAGAGGTTGCACCATTATTTTCGGTATTTTTTCACAACTTCTGGAAGGGTTTTATCGATTTTACAAACCCTGAAGCAAACGAGGGAAGCGCTTGCAATAATTTCGGTCTTGCGTAGTAGATCGCGTGCAAAATACGACCGGAACAAGGCTGGCAGTGTCTCACAAGGGAGCATGGGATGTAGAGTAGAGGAGTACCTGCAGCATATGTGCAGAATTCTTTTTTCGATGGTTTCACTAGTGTAATTAGATATCTACACTAGTGTTTTTACCCTTACGCACATTATTGTATCGAAGGGTGGCCCTGTTGGTGTTGCTATGAATATTTGGCAATAGACTTTGTTTGCAACTAGAGATATATATTTGAATTTGTTTTGGCGATTCAGTTTTGTGGACACGAACATGCGCAATCACAGGAAGCTGATGTAAACTTCTAAACGAGTATGGCTTCTGCACTTCCCTAACATCCCATCAAGGCCCTTGGTGTAGAAGCACGAGACGATAAGAGTTCCTATCGTATCTAGGCACCAGCATTACTTTCAGGTAAATAGTAGCTTCCCTCATGACAGAAAGGTTACTTGCGATATCAACGACATTTACATTTGCTATCTGTTTGCCTCCCCTGCTGCTTGTTCTGTTACTACGACGACAATGGTGGGATGTGGTGTACAAACTGGTGTTGTAGTACTCTGTAAGGTATGTTTCCTTTGGTCTTTGTTGAACGAATGCTGGTTTTGCACTTGCGCAAACTTTCTGCCTTCACCTTTTCCATATCTAATCCTCACCCGGTTTGGTTTTCGTTGTACATACATTGCCTATATAGGTTGTGCTCTTGCGATCGAGTACGTTTTTCGAGTGGTAGATTTGTGCAGACCATCTCTTTCGTGGTGTTGCAGCAGAAAAGAAAAATAACAAGGTACGAAATCCGAAAAAGTCGTTGTTTCCTTGCCGACCCGCAAAATTGTTTGCGTGTATGAAAAAAACATGTTTTTTCGTTTGTTGATCATGGTCAATGGTACTCAGAGGCGGATTGAGAGTACACTATTATGCTTGATGTAGCTGGTGGTTAGGTTTGAGTGAAGTATCTACACATGTTGTACTGAGAGTAGTTTATATTTTTAAGGAGTTTAATTGGAGTTCCTTTTGATTTATTTCTAATGATAACATAAATTTGATGTGTACGAAAGTACTATTGAAAAAATTAGGGTGTAGTTTATGCCCCTTTTCTACTTTCCAACTTCACCAAGTTCAGTGTTGATAGAAACTCTAGAAATCTCTGCTTTAGGTGTCGAATTTTGACTTTTTTTTAATAATGACGGAATACGGTTGCTACATATTAAAATGACGATGAAATCAACTTATTGACATAAGTTCGCCATAGTCAGATTGGTTGTCCCTTATGCGGGGTACCCCAACAAAAATTCAGAATAAAGTGCAAATCATCATCATTCGCACCACTCGCAGTCGTAAAAGTCAAACATTGCTACCACATTGAATTGGATTAACCGACACATCTAGGTCAAGAGCATTAGCTTCCAAAACCTCAACGCTTATGACTGCCAAAAGCAAGCGGATTCGTAATAAGTAGTGAAAACTGTGATGACGGACAGTTTGGGATATTATTTTATTTAATAAAGTCAAACTAATGCAAGCGAAAAAAAAATCAATTTCAAGGAACACTTATATATAAAACTATCTACATACCTTTTTCAAAAACATTCTTTTAAGAGAACTTAATGAATGTGGAATAGACTTCAAAGTCACTGTGCATAATCACTCACTGTGCATAAGCAAATCTTCTTTTTTTCTCAGTGGAAACACTTTGAAATTCACTTTTAATCTTCCTACGTTAATCTCTGTTTCATGTGCGGCGGAAACAACCGAAATATTAGGAGACTGCTGGGATTAATTTTTTTGTAAGTTTAATCTTTTGAGGATCACCACTTGTAGCTATGTATCACTTTTTTAAAGTGTATGTACAACTAACTTCAACTTCTGAGTGCTACATCCTTACTTTGTTAGGCGATACTCTATATTTGTATAGTAGTACAGTAGCTACCTCTCCTGATTAGTGCTACAAGTTTTTCAAGCGCTACATTTTTTCTCGCAGCTGTTTAGTTGTTTGTATGTAAAAGAAATCAACACACCAGCATAGATTGTTGAGAAGTTGGCCCTGGTTCACCTCGAGCTGTTGCGCCACTCTATTTATTTATTTATTTATGTTTAGCTGTCAGACGTACTAGAACCTTTGAACTAGAGTGAACTTGAGTCACGATTGCCAAACGACACGTTAAAGCCGAAGCTACATTGTGTTAGGAGACATCGAAATCGTAGGACTGAACTCGTAAATATCAAGCCAAAGCTTCTTTGTGAATCCTACAATTCAAAGAATCCTACTATTCTTTGTGAAGCTACAAGTTTTTCAAGCGCTACATTTTTTCTCGCAGCTGTTTAGCTGTTTGTATGTAAAAGAAATCAACACACCAGCATAGATTGTTGAGAAGTTGGCCCTGGTTCACCTCGAGCTGTTGCGCCACTCTATTTATTTATTTATTTATGTTTAGCTGTCAGACGTACTAGAACCTTTGAACTAGAGTGAACTTGAGTCACGATTGCCAAACGACACGTTAAAGCCGAAGCTACATTGTGTTAGGAGACATCGAAATCGTAGGACTGAACTCGTAAATATCCAGCCAAAGCTTCTTTGTGAATCCTGCTTAATTTAACAAGTCAAATTTCGGACCTTATGAAGTTTCAAGCCAACATTTGGTCGAAACATACATTTTCAAGGGAAATATGTATATAGAAAAAAATAATTAGAAATAATTATTAAATAAAAATAATAAATAAATAACGAATAAATATATAAATAAAAATAATAAATAACAAATAAATAAATAGAAATAATAGTAAATAAACGTGTAAGTAATGAATAACAATTACTTCAATGGCAACACAGCACCTTACTTAAGTGTACTATTTTCAACTTGCCTCTGCCTAAATATCTCAAAGATACTCTTTTTTCCACTCAACACTCACACCGCTTCAATATTTCACCATGTTGTACATGTGTGCTTCATATTATACAACACAATGTAATCAATTGTGAAAATACCTTTGCCAGAGCAGAGAGCTTGCCCAAACACTGTGAAACGTGAACGAACGAGAAAACATACAATGCCAAACTACCACCGCTCCGTGGTAAAAGTGTAGATACGTATTTTCAGTGCATATTTTCCTCGCCGCCGATACTTGTTCGTTCTCCGCGGCCTTAGAAGTACGGTGTGTTGCACATATACAGACAGTCAATCCCCCTATCAATACATCTCTGTGTGGGAAACAAAAACGACGACGACGAATGAACGTATGTAAAAATGTATCTATTATCTATCTGGAAGAATTATATGGAATATTACCGATTGAAATGTCGAGGGCCGAGGAACTACTACCGCATCACAATCGAAAACACCAGCGCTACAATGCACGGTTATTAACAATCCGCAGTAGTAGTAGACGGAACGCTTACGTTAGTTGTTTCAACAAAGTATATTTTACTTATTTTCCCTCAAACGTAAATTTACCAAAAAAAAAATAATGGGAAAAGTGGTATAAAACTTGTTCAAGTGTAACCTTCTCCCTTAAAAAACGCGTCCTTTGTTCAAAGTGAAATAATAACAGCTAAATAATAGTACAAGTGATAAAAAAGTAATATTTATTGTATCTCTAGTGAGTGGAAAGAAATCTTTCTCTAAATTTGCCAACGTTGTGGTTTTTTTTTCTGCAACGAGGGCACCGATCATCTGTGTACATTCGTATCTAGTGAAATATAAAAATTAGTACAGCAAAAATACTTTACTAAAAAGGTGAATAATTTAAAATTCATTTAATCTTTTATGTGCTGGTTGTGCTAAAAAACACATTTTCACATTCGCCACCGATTCAAACGTATTTAGGCAAAAAGTCTGCCTCTTTTCGCCTGATTTTTCTAGGTTAGGTCACTCTATTTGTAATTGTGGTTATATTTTTTTTTCTTTTCGTCTGAATTAGTTTTGCTCGCGGTATTTATTAATAGATTCTTTTTATTTCTTCTTTGACAAAATGGTTGACAAATTATTCGGAAAATTAAAGAAGAATTTCTGTTGGTTCGGCATTGTTTTTTTTTTGTATTAATAAGAGATACATTCCAATTATGTGTATCCAATTCCCCAATGAAAGCTGAAAAAAAAACGTATCGTATACAAAAATTAGTGAAAAACAAAAAAAAAAAATCGAAAAAGAATCTTATCATCATCATTTCACGAAGGTGGAATGGGCACTCGGTTGCGGTGTGTGTATTTGCTATATTGCTATCCCCCCGCCTGACGTCGTGTTCCCTTTCTCTTTGGGTAGCGTTGTTGTATCCACATCCGTGAATAGAATATATATTTTTTTCTTTTTCATTCGAATTTATTATCTAAAGTACACACAACACTGCGTATACAGGAAAGGTGTGAATTTAGAACAAATTTTCTAAACATATGTGTACTTTGGCGCGAGGCAATTAGAGAAGACACTCAATACCTCAATAGTACTCTCCTCTCCACTCTGCAAAAAAAAAGTTGTATCATTCTGTGATGTTAATGCGCAATTAGACAGAATTAAAAAAATCATCCATTTTTATACTCGTATTATCAAGTATTTTGACATTTCGGACAAGTTCCATCGTGCTCCACATACATATATGTATATAATTTTTGTTGTTGTTGTTGTGTTGTGAAAACCTACCTATAAAAGAAATGTGTAATTATATTAAAATACTTAGTGGAACATTGCTAAAATGCTCTATCTATATGATTTCACATCTCTTGGCCTGTCACAGAGATACACTCTTGTTGTATGTCTCTCTATCTAGCTCAAGATGTTTTGCTTCTGGCTTCTTCTGGCATTTGTCACCCATACAGTGGTGTAGTGCCTGCGCAGTGGAGATTTGTCGAAATGTCTCACAGGAGTTGTGTGTTTTATTATCTTCTTACCTACCGACCGCCCTCTGATGTCCACAGCGGCTCTAGCGGGCGACCCTAGATGGAAGTCTCTAATGTTTTAATGATTAATAAACATTCAAAAGAAACTGCAATAATTGTCTTTTGCTCTTGGCAAAAGCGAAGATAATTGTATTTATTGAAACCCACACAGTGTTCTCCTTTCCTACCCCCCAAATGTGATTTGACATTAAAACAAAAAGTACTGCACCGAGTTTAGATATAAAAAAAAAACAATAATTTCGAGCGTAAACACCAAAGGAAGAGAGGCAAGGCAACACATCGTGAAATTACGTCATAGGGTATGACTTTTCGATTGTTTGTTGTTTGAATTGTATAATTCAATAGAAGCGAATGGCGGCGTCAAACAGGATGAAAGTAATCTCAATATTGTGAATTGTTAAATGAAAAAGTTGAGTTTTCCTTAAGAAACGCTGTCCCGAAAATGTGTACAGACCGGTAGAAAGGTGGCAATGACCTAACGCGCACAGTGAACTAGCTGGGCAGGACAGTATTCAGAGAGGAGAAAAACTTTTCTTTTCGTCTTTATCTTTTTCGTGATATAGAACATATGAAACTGTACCTGAATCCTTCTTAAGAGTTGGAAAAATTATATGAAGATTTGAGAATCAAAAAGAAGACACATTTTCGGGGACGAACCGTGGCTTTCTTCGGAATATCGAATCAATTTATTATTATTTATATGAGATACGGAGTTTTCAAATTCAAACAACCACACACCGAATGTTGTTATTAACACTCGAACCTTTTAAACCACGGATCGAATCTTCTACTTCGAACGAAATTTTGCGTAAGATGTGAGAATCAAAAAAAAAACACAATTTCGGTTTTGCCTCTTTTTATGAGCTCTAATTCTAACACCCCGTAACAGAGTACATATTTCGTTAACACTCGCACATTTAAAACCCAGGACTGTGACTTCAACTCCTGCTGCAGTGGTATGCATCTGGTATCGAAAAATTGTCAAACCTTAAAAATAAACAAAATATAAAGTGTAGCCATTACAAAATTCACCATCTTAAATATAGGACAAGTATGGTTTAGACAGTTTAGAGCTTCGTACAAGGCTTACATTGGAGTTTGTATTTGGCAAGCCTTTTGATTCAAGGCAAACTAAAGAATAAGGATTTTTTTCTACGAGCCACAGAACAGTTGTCGTCGACAGATGAGATAAAAAAGTAGTTCTACCGGGAGCCACAAACGACGACAGCTGTCACACGTGGAAGGCTTCTGACAAGGCTCCATGTAGTCAAAAACTGTTGCGTCGCTCGTGAAGGCAAGGCTATGAATAGGGTTGGCTTTAATATAAGGTACCTTCCAAAGACAAAATATATGTCGCTGGCATTCATTTTTTTCTTTTACTTTCAGTGGCACAAAAGTTCGGGTTTAAGCTCGGTCTCAAAATGTGTATTCAGTTTTTGAAGTTCTTCCTAGATCCTAGCTCCTAGATAGAACGGTGGACTGTCGTATAGAGTGTAGGTTTTTATGAGTTCGAAAACTGGTATTGGCAGGACAGTGCATTCATATTGACGACTTATGAAAGAAGCTTTGAACTTAACTGTACATCCGAAAGAGCGCTCAAGTACGCTTTGGTAAGTGCTACGGTTCAATATCGTAGGAACTGGAATGCAATTGTCTTTTCGACGACTACCCTGAAACATCCTCCTTTTTGCTACATTCTGTCCAAGACACGGGTAATCGCTGTCTCGTTCTTCTCGTTACCGCTAAGCGCATCATGGCTGCCACTGCTGGCTACACGCAAAATCGCGCAATCATGATTAGTGACTCGGTAATCGTCGACTACAGGAACAAAATAACACTTTGTTCACTTATTAGTTTAGTCATTTTGAAACCCAGACGAAACATGTCGATATTTGGAGTTGAGACCTAAGTAATTTCTTCACATATTTATGTGTATACTCCACTAAACCAAGAGCTTTTTTAGTTGATTTCTATTATAATGGCCAAAAATTTATGCAGACACTTAATTTAATGAAAAATAGCCCAACAAGTAGCTTGGAGTTCACCCTATTAAAAGCCCCTTGTACCAACCAGGCTGCGGCCTTTTACAATTTTTTATTTATTTAAAGAGTAAAGTTCAAATACAAGCGGACGAAACATTGAAAGAAAAAACATTTTTGTTTTACCGACAGCGTACGATCCTGCTAACTTCACCTATCGTGGGTAGTGTTTGAACCAATTAATCTATTAGTGACTAGTTTATTCTCTGTCCAGATTAACTCGTCACTAATTGTTTGACCACCTCACTAGTTTTGTCTTACGTCTGCGTCCCCGTTAAGTAATGTGTGCCCCTAAGTGAATGGTTTTAGAAAAACCAAATATTGACCAAACCTTTTTCAAATTTAATTGCAATTTTCACGTACATGTTCCTGATCTAGCTAGGGAACTCCAATTATGTATAGCTTCCCAAAACATATGTAAAATCCTTTTTTAACGGAACTAATACCTACTTTATGGAACTCTTTTCTTTCTCATTTCTCTCTCTTTTCAAAACATACATGTATGTTTGCACACCTGTACGGGTTTTGAAAAATATTTAAAAAAAAAAAAACACAGTCAAACATTTTTTTTACCACAACTTTAGTTACCGAATCCAAACCATTGGTGGAGATCGTTTACACTGAACATTTTCATAAATAACCAAAACAGATTTTCGGATAAGTCTTCAAAAATCCATTAGCTATTCTTACGGAAGCTCAAGTCGCCCCATTTAATAAGTCTCACACATGTTTTTGTATATAATGATCTGTATTATGTTCATTCATTATTATCACTGCCATCACCGATGCCTGCTGTTGTTTTTTGTATACATTTTTAATCTCCCCTTCCATTACGTACAAGGAACACTTTGATTAAACCTCAATAATTGAAAAATAGCGCCCATTATTCCACAAAAAAAACGTTCAAATCTACCATTCTATTCCCATCGCAGACCGATAACACCCGTAGCCGTTGCCGCCGATAATGTGCAATGATTTAGCTTTAGCCGAATATTTTCTAACTGAAATAAACAACAATAAGATGATGGCTCGGTCGCCGTCGAAGAGTCTATATGGTTTCTATTTTTATAAGTAATGTGGTTTCTGTTAGAATTGTTTTCTCTTGCAAACAAATTTAAATTTAGCGCAACTTTGGTTGTGTGTTTTTGTGTTTTGGTGCCGTTTGACTAATCTCGAGACAGACCCATTGCTGAACGGGGCCTTCGTTAAGTCTAACCGCTTTTCATGCTTATGTCATCGGTCTATACACGACCAGCGATAATAAAAACAAAATGATTATCCGGTGAACACAACACCACGTTCAAGGTTTCCAACTCCACTTCGAAAGAACCAAGGCGCTTCCAAACCATTGTGTAGTCTAATTTTTGCTTTCCAGTCTACCACAATTCGGTCAACTAAGCTTCTCCCCTCTGTTGGTTGGTGCTACGGCCTCCGTCCGATATTGTTGTATTTGTTCAAAATTGGGTTTTGTTTATCCCCAAACTATAGCAACATGAAATTTAATTAAAAATTCCATTCCACACATATTTAAAAGAAGAAGAACAAGAATACAAAAAAAAAAAAAAAATTATAAAACTATGTGAGTGCTTGGAAGAAACTGCGCATTTATTATATTGAACGCGCGGCGCGCGAGTTCCATCTTCCATGTGGAGTGAAATCGACGAGCCAACAGTCCAGCACCAGTCCACTGCCATCTCAAAGTTTTTCAACTGAATTTTCATTTTTTATTTTTTTTTTTTAAGTTTTCTATTCGTAGATAGATTATTGAACTGAAAAAAGTGTGTGTGTATACCATGGTGGATGCAGATGCAGACCTTGTGTTCAGCTTAGCCCGATTTGACCATACTCTGACCAATCTCACCGGTGTTGCAGTAGCAGCAGCTGAGTGTCTGAGTGTGGAGTGGTGTATGCAACAAATGTGAGAAAAAATTCTGACTGCTCTATACACAGCTGAAAGTGCATCTGCATTCCTATATTCTCCCGCTTTAAGGCGAATAGTTTTTCTCAATTCTCCTGACTTCCCTGATATTCCCCCACTTCGGCCCGTTGCCGCCCATATTCAAACAAAGGATGGAAAAAAAAGGACGACTTTTTTATGTTTACCCGCCCGATGCATTTTGCAAAAGGAACATGCGCATCTCCGAATTACATAACTAGTGTTGTAGAGTGGGTGGGGTAAATGCAGAATTGTACCTACGTTAATATTGCAAAGTTTTCCTTGACAATATTTCAGTTATGTGCGGTTTATCTTCGGTATACGTTGGGTGGAAACTTGAAAGTTTTCTTTGTTTAGGAAAAATATACTTGACGGAGCGCCCTTCGCCCGCCAAACTTGGCTCTGCTTTTTAGATTTTAAATTACCTATGCACGAAGGAAGCATATTTCCACTGGCTTCAGTTTCAAAGTTGTCCTTTGTGATTAAAGTCGATTAAAAAAAAAGCCTTGCAAAAAGTGGTAGCGCAGTTTTAGCAAATATTTGCAAAAAGTCTACAAGTACTTTTACTCATAAATAAATTGAAGCAAATAAAAGTAGGTATACAAAGGATATTTTTATTATTGGTATAATAACAATTGTAACGGTTTAAACAGAACGTTTAAGCCTAATTTGATAAATTTTAAACCAAACAATTTTCTTCTGGAATTGTTGCAATTACATTAAGTATTGGAAAACTGTTTTTCACATGAAAAAATGTCGTCCTATGTGTACAAACAATTCCAATGCACTTTTAATCTTTATCGCCCCTGGTAATCAGTTTGTAGCATTTGATTGCCTCGCAGTCTGCTGCGATAATTCCATGAGTTTTCATCATAATGTTGAAAGGTTTATTAGTCATTTACGTTTGTATTCCATTTTCCAACAATTAGGAAACAAACTTTTATCGTGCATTTTATTTCTTATTTGTGAATGTTAATAACTTACAAAGATCACACAATAGATAGTGGACGGTCACATTGGCGTAGGTTGATTCTGTGTGAACCGCCAGGTGGAAGTTACGGATTTAGGGTATATTTCTACGAGTGACAGAACTGTCGCCGTCGACAGTGCTGAAACATTGGGTCTTAGGAAGCGACTATGTCTCCACCGGCCATAAAACTCCGATTAGCGGGAGATGATTAAAAATAAATGCCGAAATGGCTCCACCGGACAAACTTATTACTTCGATTAATTTGACACCAGCACTCGTTTTCTGTCATTTTGGCTCTCAAAAGAGAATGACGGTGGCATTTCCCATGAGCAAAAAAATAATTTCGTAGTAAAAATCCTATTAAAAAACGCATTTATGACAGATCTGTCATACGTGGACAGTTTTAGTTTCCTTTTGCGATTCTCAAACTGTTACAAAGGTATGCAAAAAGGGGTGAAAAACTGATATTTATGAAGGGATTTATTCGATGTGAAAAGGGAGATCAGTTGAGGGTTTATATTAATCGCAGATTAAAGTTTGGTTGCGATATAATGGCTCAATGTACCCAAAAACTGTTCCGTCTTTGGTCGAAGCGACTTTTGAACTCTATTTTCTTTTTTTACGTACTATAGAAATTTTTAATTGTCATTGTCCACTCATAGCGCAGTGGCAAGTATGTGTGACCCACTCTTTTCAAAACTGGCGGGAATTCTAAAGAATATGTGGAGAGTGTTTCTTAACCTAATTCTTCGGTATCGAAGTCAAAAATTTGTCAACTTTTATGTACACATTTTAGACCCAAAGTCAATCTTGAGCTTTAAACAGTGTCTTATTTATTACTGCACGTAAAGCTTAATCGACACCTTTCCAACATCATCATTTTTTACTTAGAACATTCTTATAAAATTCGCCAAACTGCTACACCGAGCCGTAGAATTAAACTTGGTGTACACGGCCGTTATAGAGTGGTCTGCACCCAATTCCATTGTGTAAAGAACTACAAATACTGCACCAGATGTAGGCGTTACGCAATGGTGCTTTGTTTACTTTTTCTTATTCTACATTTAAGAATGTTAAGGCAACGAATTTCGTTATGTCAAAATGACACTTCCATGTACACAATAGATCTACACTTAGCCACCATCGTGAAATAAGTCGATGCAGCAAATTCGAGTTCGGTTTCACCGAATGAGTTAGTTTTCAAAAGAACGTTTATAATGCATGATTGTGCGTTCAAGTGCATCAGAAAAGAACAACTTTTAGCGCCATTCTATACTTGTGTCACTATTTGGTGTTTTAAAGAACACACCTATAAGAGTTTGGTCACACATAGCCTTTTTTAAAAGTCTCCGCAATACAGAAGGATCGCATTAAGTTACACACGTGCGTCACAGCGGAATGCTTTTGGTCGCATACTTTACTTTAATCCTTATAATCGGAGTTGAATAATCAACAAAAGATACTGGCTGCGCGCGAATAAGATGTCAGTGACAAGTTGTTTTGTTCTCTCTCTTTAGACCAAAACTAAACCAATAAGCACATGGCCATACATGAGCCAGCCCATTGTTTTTTTCCAATACGTAAATAATCTGAAGGATAGTGAAACAATCAAGACAAAGACTGACCCACTGCCGATTCAGATATTAAATTTTTATAAACATTGCATCAAGCTCGTCTTGTAAACTGATCTCAAATTAAACATTGTCAAGCTTTATTCTATTCTTCCCACGACCTTCAGATTTCTGTTTATTCTCAGCTGACAAAAAAAAAAATACACTTAAAACAGAAGTCGCGGACGACTGTTAAAAGCCATATGGTCAGCACATGTTTTCTAAATGCCTAAGTTGCGTTATACTTTTAATTCAAAAACCCCATACATTTTACTCTATCTATTCCGTATTTTATCTAAACCCTTACATTGTTTCTTTATTCTTTTTAGATTTCTCGATGTTATCTCTGATGGTTCATCACAAAATTGATTATAATAAAAAACATTTTCGCCGGAAAATACATATTAAACAATCACTCATGTGATGTTTCAGGGCAGCATGTCAACATTTTCTTGCACAAAAGCATTAAGATACAAATAAAATCTTAAAAAAAGAAAGTAAACATCCTTTGAAAGGATAACATCTCATCAGCAATATATTTATAAAAAAATAAAGTTTTTGATCTCAAAAACCCTAAAAAAAAATTACAAAAAATTCTTCAAAAAAAGGGAGAGTAAAATACAAAAAAAAAACACTGCACTCCCGCCGTAAACTCATCTAAATTTAACAAAAACATTTTATGGGAATGATGAAACGAACTCGTGTCGAAGAAGTTCAATACGGCCAGAGGCCAAGCGCCGGCGGAGGAGGTGGAGGACCCGGTGGAGGAGTTGGCAACGCCGGGAGTGGCAATACGAATGCTGGTCATCATCGTATTTTAACACAACACGGCAGTGGTCAGACCATACAATATCTTCCGGCAGCAACACCAGCTGGTGTACTAAAAACGGCAAATGTGCCTGAAAATGGACCAAATGTGGTTCCCGGTGCTGGTGGCGGGGTACAATCACAAACTGTGCAGTATTCAACCTGTAAGCAATACCTAAAAAAATCTCTTAATGCAAGCCACTAATTTATTGTTATTCTCATTTTTTTTAGCTTATAATGTTGCTCCAATACCTGGTGGTCTGAAAACCCAATCGCTTGGTCCCGATGTAGTGGCATCGGTAGCTGCTCATGTGTCGAGTGCCAACATGAATGCTGCTTCGAATTCGATTCGTCAACGTAGTGGTACCGGCGGTTCTACCGGTGGCGGAGCTGCTGCAGCCGGTGCAATGGTTGGCAATGTTCAAGCTCAAATGGTAGCCGTGGCCGATAGCACGGGAGGTAATGCGGTTCCCCAACCGGGTCCTGGAGCACCGGCGCGTCTTAAAGTCGAAGATGCCCTAAGCTACCTTGATCAGGTGAAATTTCAATATGCTGATCAGCCACAAATCTACAACAACTTCCTTGACATTATGAAGGAGTTCAAGTCGCATTGCATTGATACACCTGGCGTCATTCAGCGTGTATCGAATCTCTTCAAAGGGCACACCGAGCTGATATACGGCTTCAATATGTTCCTACCGCCAGGTTATAAAATTGAAATACGTTCCGATGATCAGGGAATTTCGGTGCCATTTGTATCGATGCCTTCGACACCGGGCAATGCAGCAGCTGTCGGAGGAGTACCGGGCCAATCGATTCAGTGTTTAGCTCCGATAACAAGTCCGGCCCATAAGCCGAGTAATATGCAAGGTGCAGCTACAGTTCATAAGATTCAAACAATCGGTGCAGTGAACTTGATTACCCATCCATCTGCAGCGAATGCTGGAACGGGAGGAATTCCACCAACAATCCATGCACTGCCGCCACCACAACAATCACCAGCTTCAGTTGCTGTGGTTGCACCAAGTGGCGGCGGTCCACCACCACCATCGTCGGTGGGATTGCCGCAGAATTACTCCAGAGATCGAGAACGAACGTTGTCGCAGTCGAGCAATAGCATAATGCCAGGACCGCCGACACCGAACTCTTTGAGTGAACTCAGCCCGCAGGGGCACAATTTGCATCATATCTCGCAGGCACATCAGCAGATTTTAATGGGCGAGACCAGCGGCCAGCAGAATCAGCCGGTGGAATTTAATCATGCCATAACATATGTCAATAAAATTAAGGTGAGTGTTTGTTTTTAAGTTTTATTTACATAATAATGATTGTAGGTGTGTTAAATGTTTTTCCCTGATGTTGTAGATCTGGGTTGTTTAGCATAAATGTTTTTATTTTTGCTCTGTTCTAATTTAGTTCATGTTTAGGCTGTCGTTCTGTTTGATGCATTCAAAATTTGACCTTTTGTAATGTCCCATTTCCTACTTCAGATCTTCAATTATTTCGAAATTTCAATTTTCTTCATAGATTAGTTTCGGTATCTTTACTGCGCGAAGCGTTGTTCCAGAGACGGTTTTTTATTTTAGTTTTTAGATTCATACAATTTCATAGATTTACCTGCTACAACGAACGTGCCTGTGTTATTTCACAATACCAATAAGATTACGCAATGAGAACTTCAAAAATTGACAAATTACGCGGCTGTAGTGGCTGTTGTTCATAGCTTTTATTTTCCCATTGCCTCTAGCTCACCTTCTTCTCTTGTATTTTGACACATTCTGTCTTATTTTTGCTTATCTGATAAACTGGTACTAAATTCTCTGGACACTCTCTTACTTCCTTAACTAGAGTCAAAGTGAGAGTTAACGATGACAGCTTATATGCTGCTTTCCGTCAGAATCCATGCACAAAAAAATAGGCTCAAAGCTTTAGATACAATCGGAAAGTCCTGGCATGAACACCAGTTCTGCATTTATTTTTTGCCAAGATGTCTTGTTGTCCTCTATTCTGAAGCTGCGTGTCCGTTTGTGGAGTCAAACTACTGCGAGTTGCTCTTAGGCCAATCTCGAAAGTACAATGAGGCTTTTAAAGAGTCTGAAATTCTGAGTCAGAGAGATTCTGAGTACAGTGTTGGATAATCAGCACTGTAATCGCAGAGAGCTTATTTGCTTCTCAGACTCGACCGCTTGATACACTAAGCAGTTTCAGATGGAAAACTTTGGCTGAAATTTATTTGTTTTGTCAAAAAAAACGTTAATTTTTGAATAGTTGACTGCTCGGTCATCGTTCGTAGACTTTGTGCATTGTAGCAAGGGCTGTGTGGCACGAAGCGCCATCCTGTTTAAACTACATGTCATCAAAGAAGAGTGGCTTTCATTGACCGATAGCGCTCGTCGTGTACGGTAGCGGCCTGACTAACATCGTTCTCAAGGAAAAATTGAGCGATTGAATATAAAAAACCAAGAAAATATGGCCACCAAAAGGAGAAATAGAAATTAACGTCTACAAGTACCAAAACTGTTCCAACTAGCTTCAATTAAATTTAAAGGGCCGAAAAAAACATACGACTTGTTTATTTGTGCACACATCCTAAATTATTCAAGTTCAGCCTTTCTAGTCATTCTGTATTTGACGCATAGTTATTGATTTTTTCCCACTGACATTTCCAAAAGGCGCCAGGATTAAATCGTAGGCGGCTATTCTGTATACAATAAAACTTTTTTATTCTTAGCGTTGTTTTTAATTATTTTCCAACAGTTTGAATAAAATCAATAATTTTCTAAAATTTATTTCATTTCTCTTCTTATAGAATCGCTTCCAAAATCAACCCGAAAAGTACAAGCGTTTCCTTGAAATTCTTCACACATATCAGAAGGAACAAAAGGTCCAAAAGGAGGGCAACGTACAGCAACAGGGTAAGACCCTCACCGAAGCCGAAGTCTATACACAAGTAGCGATGCTCTTTGATCAGAATGAGGATTTACTTCGTGAATTTGGGCAATTTCTGCCAGACGCTACAAGTCACCAGACAGCACAATACATGAACAAGGCGCACAATGACCACAAGAAGGTGATGTCGGCCGCAATCGGTGGTACTGGCGCAACAGCAGTATCTGGCTTGGGTGGCAACCTAACAGGTATGCCCCTATCAGGGGTTGGTAGCGGCCCCAACAGCATTCCCGCCAATCTAAAAAGCTACAATAACTCGCAAAACAATAATCTCTCACGGTTCGATCGTGATCTAGCCTACGATAAGGACTATCACCACCATCACCCGCCACCGCGAAACGACAAGGATCGCAATCACCATCATGTTAATCAAAAATTCGGTCATAATTCGTCGGCCACAAAGAAATCGCCCAGCTATAGTGCCATACCGGCGGGCGGTGGTCATATCGCATCGCGTCGAACTGCTGGCTCTGTTGCGGGTGTTGATGAAACCGGTGCGCCGCCAGCGAAACGCCATAAACCCATCTCCCGTGATATCACATACGCCGAGGCGCTGCGCTATGGCGCATTAGAGGATGGTGCTTTCTTTGATAAGGTTCGCAAGGCACTCCGCAGCCCAGAGGTGTATGAGAATTTCTTGCGCTGCTTGACGCTCTTCAACCAAGAGATTGTCTCGAAGACTGAACTGTTGAATTTGGTGTCACCATTTCTGAGTAAATTCCCCGAACTGCACCGATGGTTCCAAGACTTCCTGGGCCCTCCCACTATCCCCGAGGGTATCCCAATTCAGGCGGCAATACGACAAGATCGCAACCAAGGCGGAGAGCTGGCGCAGGAAATCGATTTGACCTCCTGCAAGAGATTGGGGGCAAGCTATTGTGCCGTGCCGAGTTTACCGAAAAAGTGCTCGGGACGAACACCATTATGCAAAGAGGTACTCAACGACACCTGGGTCTCATTTCCCACCTGGGCGAGTGAAGACTCGACGTTTGTCACATCGCGAAAAACACAGTTTGAGGAGATTATTTATAGGTGGGTTTTTTATTTACATTTTTATTTCTGCTTGTTTTGTTTTATGCCCTCATCCTGTCATTTTGCTTATTATGAAAAGAAGAAGAAGAAAAAAAAAAACACGTCATGTCCACACCATACACAAACAAAAATACACTTTTCTTTCTTTCTTTGCTAATATTAATTTTCCACCTCCCCCGAAAAATATTCTAAACCAAAAGAAATATCCACAGAACTGAGGATGAACGTTTCGAATTGGACGTGGTAATCGAGACGAACAGCGCGACAATACGTGTCCTTGAAGGTGTCCAAAAGAAACTCTCACGAATGTCACAGGAGGATGTACAGCGTTATCACCTTGACGACTATTTGGGCGGAAGCTCGCAAACAATTCATCAGCGAGCAATCCACAGGATATACGGTGACAAGGCAGGAGAGATAATCCAGGGGCTGAAAAAGAATCCCGGCGTTGCAGTCCCAATTGTGCTCAAACGTCTTAAGGTCAAAGAAGAGGAATGGCGTGAGGCGCAAAAGGTATGTATTTAAAGTCTTCTTCTCAGACATGAGTCTTCATTATTTTTTTCATCTCTTAGAACTTCAACAAGCAATGGCGTGAACAGAATGAGAAATTCTACTTAAAATCGCTAGACCATCAGGCAATCAACTTCAAGCCTAACGACACCAAGGCTTTGCGATCGAAGAGTCTATTCAATGAAATTGAAACTCTGTATGATGAGGTAAATTTCAACCTATAGATTGAGGTCGCCTGGAAAATGCTGACAAAATCTTTTGCCTTATTTTAGCGCCACGATCAGGACGAAGAGTCATCGGAACCAATATCGGGACCGCATTTAATTTTGCCATATAAAGATAAGACGATACTGGATGATGCAGCGAACTTGCTGATACATCATGTTAAACGACAGACTGGAATACAGAAGCAAGAAAAAGCTAAGATTAAGCATATTCTAAGACAATTTGTGCCTGACTTGTTCTTTTCGACGCGTCAACCGCTCAGTGATGATGAACGCGATGATGGTAAGTGTTCGAAGGTTTTTACCTTTTATTTTTATTTTTGGAATGACTAGCATAACCTTGGCTTTATTTGATTTCGTAGTATCAAGTGCTATGGCTATGTGTGAGACATATGACATTTTTTTTGTTTGATTAATGAATCGACTCAATTGCAAAGGTTTTTATTGTGCCAGCATGGGGGTAATTCTTTCTGAGTTAAATTTTATGTTTAATGTTTGTCGAAACCAGAACCAAGGGTGGAGGAGTTACTTTCTGTAAGAAAGAAGTGATAATATGGCACAGAAATCATATAAGGGGCAAAATCAATATACCAAGAATTCATTCTTTTGTCTAAGGTTATTAAGTCATCGAAAAGCTTATTCTGTCTAATTTATTTTCTACAATTTAATATTTGTCTAACAGTTGAGTTTAGATTCGAATTTGTTAGCCTAGCCAAGGGCATTTTTTGTTTAAGGGTGGAGGAGTTACTTTATGTATGAATGAAGAAATGCTTTAAGTACAGACGTTCCTTAAGTGCGTTAATTCAAAACTGTCGGATATTCGTTTAATTTAATAGTTTCGTCGGTTTGAGTTAAATTTTAAGTTAAATGGTTGAAAATAACCCTCTTAAACTGGCCATGTGCATTTTAGGGGTGGAGGAGTTACTTTCTGTAAGAATGAGGTGACGGTTTTAACATAATTCAACATACTCGTGACTGTATCGCATACAGAAGCCAATAGTTTCCCTAATCAGAAAGAATGAAAAAAAAATACGCAGATTAGGTTAGGCGTAAACCACTGAGATGGTCGCATTGGGGCAGAAAACAAGTCCGTCACTATTAGAATTCGTGAATTCGGTTTCAATGAGTGTTTTAGGATCTCAAACGAACCATTTTTATGCCTCTTTACTTGAAAGTATAAGTTCCTCTTAAGAAAAACAAACTTCTGCATTCCTTAAGGCTAGTCTTACTTATGTCAAAAGCCACAGCACTTGATGATTGTAAGTGATTAGGTTAAAATGTTTCAACTTATTTTCTTACTAAACAATTCCAAATAAAAGTTAACAACAAATTAAAACATTTAAATTTGCTTGACTAGAACTAACTTAGAAATATATTTTTTGTTTGTTTTTTTTTCTCCCTCATGTTTCATTGTATCTTGTTACTCTTATTCTGTTTATATTTCTCACCGCTTGCATATATATCAAATTGCACTCGAAAAAAAACAACAATCCATACTTACTGTGCATACAACTTGCTTTCTATCTCTTTGTTCTCCATCTTATCTGTAAAGTGTTCCCATTTTTAATAGATGACAATGACAAAATGGACGTGGATCCAGCCGATAATAATCAATCGGACTGCCTGAAAGGCGTAAAGAGTACAACCACTTCGGGTGGAATCAATATTAATTCCACCAACAGCCAAACATCAACAGTACAATCAATTAAGAACGAAGACTCCAAAGATATCCTTGGAAACCATGCAGCCTCTTCGATATCGTCGTCTTCGTCTTCGCCACATTCGTCGTCAATGGCGGTAGCTACACCTTTTACAACAGGTACAACAACAATTCCAACAATAACATCGTCCTCGATGGGGGGAGGAGGAGCGACTGGTGGTCAAGCCGCAGCGACGTCATCTCCCAATTCCTCGTCACTATCATCACCGTCTTCAACAACATCGTTGGCGGCCGCCATACTTGGCGGCTCTAGTGCGGGTGGTGTTGATAAAAGTGATACAAGTGACTGCAATAGAACTACAACGCAATCACAGTGTAAAAATAGCAATAGTAGTAGTATTAATAACAATAAGATTTTGTTGAACTCGTCGTCGACAACAGCAGCAACAACAGCAGCAACCACTATATCGACAATGGCGTGTGGTAGTGGTGCTGGTGGTGCTGCACAGCAGCTACAAAATTCTTCTAGTGCTAACATTTGTAATAGTGGTAGTAGTAGTGATAACAAAGTTGTGATATGTGGTGTGACCACAGTGAGTGGCGGCACGACAATAACAACCTCATTGATGACAACGAATAGTGGCGGTACCAAGCTGGCCGACAATAGCAATATTAATAATAATGGCAACAATACATGTGATACTGCTAGTAGTGCAGCGCTCGGTTCCGGTGCTGATGGCATCAAAGTCGAGGTAAAGGAGGAGACCGATTCCGATATAAAACTGCCGCCACATGCAATAAGTAAACATGCGGTAAGTGACTCTTTCATATGTGTATCCAATTTTGTGTATATACTTTTTTTTGTCTGTCAAGTCTCTTTGCAATCGGTCAAAAAGGGGGGAAGGCGAGTGTATGAGAGAGATTTAAGTTTGTGTGAGGGAGTAGCGTCAACGTGTCACGATTGGGATTTGATTGCTTAGTGACGTAGGTTATGTTTATGTTAAGTTTAATTTGCTTTAACGGTTATAAATTAAAGATTCTGCGTCATCATGCTTAGCGAACCTTTTACAATCAATCCCAGACAATTTGAAAATGTTATGCTTTGCACGACATTAGTTTTCGGGTTTATATCGTCTGCGATCGTTTTAGATTAGGAGGAAGAGTTGTTCTTTATGTGCTTGGCAATCGTTGTAGGGAACTTTTTATATCATATTGATTTTTAGTCGGTCATGCGTTTTCCTTCTTTTGTCGAAGCGTACTTTAAAGTCAATAGTATGCATTCCCCAGCTATGTCCACCAAAACCTTGACGATTCTTAACTTACTCTGTAGGAAATTGCCATTAGAGCGATTTAGTCTTTGAATTGGCGTTAAATACTCTGGCTCAATTGTAAGAACGGAAACTTAATGTTAAAAATTGTTTCGACAAAAACAGTATTGTACTTATGGTATTCAAAATCTTCACTGTTAGTAGCTAACTTAGAAAAGGGAACAGAAATATATTTATAAGATCATTTGATTATTCTTTTGAGTACATCAAAAAACTTTTACTTTTGGCTGAAACTGGCAAAAATTCGCGTCATGACAGCGGTTTTCTAGTCACTTAGGCGCTGAACACGCTTTCAAAAAATATTACAATTCGGTCCTGTTTTGCTTCTATAAACTTCTATAATCTTATTCAGCGATTTCCATGTCCAAATTTCCACGCCACATAGACAATTTTAAATTTTTATGATTCAGTTATCTCATGAACCAAAGCAACAGGATTAGAAAAAGACGATTTTCAAAAGAAGCGAGGCATGATGTACAGTTCTTCACTACCATAAAACCAAGATGTTGGTTATGAGTGTTTTCTTTATAGTTGTCTTAAAAATTGTTTCAACCGGAGTTTCATAAATTTTTTAAAAACTTTAGTCACTTTTAATACCTTCACGTTGCTACAGTTGGAGTTAATGTGTAAATGTCGATCTGATAGAATTCTTGTCTCCAGTTATCCCGATCCATAGTTAACTGTAGCGCACTTTAAACTGATGGTAGGGTGTGCACGGACTTAGATAAGCTCGTCATCTGCCTTGTTGTTTCCCCGGGTTAGAATCAAAGGCAAACTTCTGGCCCTGTAGACTTTTACCACAGGGAAATAAGGATTTTTAGGTTAAGATTTAGCACAAAATGCAAATAACAAAGTTCTGTTAAAAGTACAAACTTTGTTTTTACTAAGTACATTAAAGTTACAGCGCTTTGAACTTAACCTACTTCTCTGTATGCCAAATGTTGCAAAGGAGTATTAACTCTGTTAATTATACCATTACTTTTCTATGTAAGGCATACCACTTGCGTGGTGATTCAATCAAGGATTTCACGCATCCTTATCACAGCCTGCATGTCTTATTGATTTGGATGTGATCATAACCTTCTAAAATATTAGAAAATGTGGTTGCAATACCAACGTTTTTTTATGGTCCAAAGAAAAAAACTTTGGTATGGTTGTTTCCATACGAGCTGTTAGGTCTGTGATTGTAAGAAGTGAGTGTAGAAAACTCTGAACGTGTCATGGATCATAGTTTGGTGTTTCGTCTATAGCCTATTTAGAAGTGTTGTCAAATTTCCAATAATCCTAAATATTGCAAGCGTATTAAATTTAAAGTCTTTTGACTGAGTAAAGTCTGCCAGAATTTAATCATCAGTCCCAGTAAAATCCTAACAACAAACTTGCTTTGATTCTTTACTAAATTTACTGCATTTCTTAAATTAGGAGGAAGCCTACGCCTTGTTCTTTGCCAACAACAACTGGTATCTATTTCTACGATTACACGCAATCCTTTGCGAACGTCTGCGAACAATGTACGAACGTTCACAAATACTTGCCGCCGAAGAGGAGAAATACCGCACGAGTCGTCGTGAAAGCACAGCGACAGCCCTTAGACTGAAACCCAAGAGTGAAGTTCAAGTCGAAGATTATTATCCAACTTTTCTGGATATGTTAAAGAACGTCTTGGACGGCAACATGGAAGCGACCAACTTTGAAGATTCTATGCGTGAGATGTTTGGTATTCACGCGTATATTTCCTTCACTTTGGATAGGGTAAGAAAGATTAAAGTTATTACCGCCCAGTGATTTATAGTTTTTATAATTCTTAGGTGGTCTCAAATGCTGTGCGTCAACTGCAAAACTGTGTTACAGAACGTGCTGCTCTGCAATGCGTCGAGCTTTACCATAATTTCCAACGAGTCGGAGGTGCTGGTGGCTCATGTCGTAATGCTAACAAAAATCTTGTCCATGAGATGGCCTACCAACGAGAAGCCGAATCGAGCTTACACGACGAGAACTGCTTCAAAGTGTACATTGTGAGTTGTGCAACAACTTCAAATAAGATTTGTATAAAAGTTTTTATTTTAACGTTATTAATTTTCTTTTGCAGTATAAAATTGATTGTCGTGTCACAATTGAACTACTCGATACAGAGTCCGATGACATTGAGAAGCCAGTCAACAAGGCCAAGTCATGGGATAAGTTTATCAACCGTATGGCAAATCCAGCGAGTAATAATGCTAATGACATGATCGAAATCAAAGCAGAGCGATCGGACGACGAGATGGTAAGTCAATTGATTCAGTTATTTGTGCTTGAGAAAAAGTGAGACGATTACCACATAGACAATGTATTTGAGCACTTTATTTTTGTTAGATGTACCCAAAACCTTGTTATTGTTTTTTATTTTTTACTTTCTTTATTTGTTTGATTTGATTTGGATTTGTAAATTTATGCGTTTATGTCCCTTCCTAAGTAACTAAAAGTGATCTCTGTTTATTTCTTGTTTATGTTTTTTAAGTTTTCATTTGAATTGTGTTAATGCGCCCTTAACCATCCCCTACTTAAGTGCATACTTTCGAGGTTGTGTTTCAATTTGTATTCAGCTTCGCGATAGATGTTTTTGTTAAGCTTTTAATTGACTTGTTCGATTGAAACTGCTGACGTCTGGTTAAAATACACGGCATGGATCAGGCCCAGAATTATATTCCTAAACCTTGGTTTGCGCTACAGTAGTTTGTCCGTTGTGCGGCAAATTTTGATTTCCTTCATATAGTACCAGCGCAGTATATCTAGTATATAATCCAATATGTATGACTGTCTAATCTCTTGTTCAAGAGTACATACATCTCACCATGAATACAGATCTTTTATACTGAGTTTCGGATTGTGCATACATATTAACATTGTCACAATGCTACAGTGAAACAAATCTGGTTGAGCTTGCTTCTGAAATCCCATCAAGTAAAGACGGAAAGGTCCTTTAGGTGCACCTCCCCAGTCATGAGAGTAAGACTGGGGATAAACCCTTTGTAAAATGTTAGTGATCCAAAACCTTTTCCATCACTCTTCGCGATATTAAATACATTTGTGGTCAATTCAACTAAGGTTGCGATCTTATTTCTCCGAATTAGAAAGATTCTCGAATCCAGCTATATAACGGAGGCTATATGTTTCTATTTTGCTTGTATAAAGTAAAAATGACCGTAAATTCCACTCTATTAAAGAAACTCCTTGATGGGTTGACCTATGCATCTCTAAACACTTGCCGAATCACTACAGTGTATTTCAAGCAGAAATCACAGCTGCTCGGGAAGCCGCGGCGTGGCTTTCAATCAACTCAATAGACTGCAGCGCTTTTATTTTTATATAGACAACCACGCTGCAAAAAAGCCTTGGAATCGCCAACGATACGGTTCAAGTTGGCCTTGAATCTCACATATCCATAGCTTAAGAAGGTGCTGATGGTAATAGAGAGAAGATCTAAACTATCTATTTCCGCCCTTGCACCGGGTTCATACAGCTTGCACCGGGTTCATCCATACCTCTCCCGAGGTCACTCAGTTTACACTCAAAATAGTTACGCTGCATCAGGCTCTCCTCTAAGAATTCTCCTCCGGCAAAGGTTCCGAAGGTGTAGATACCGAAATTATCTCTGCACTCTCCCTTCCTTGGGGCCATTTCCTACTTGAGGGGCAATACGGACGGACCCGAATCGGTTGCCCTTGCCTCGACCTCCCATTTCCTTGTTGGATCGGGTTCATACCGGAAGCGGTTATCGCCGACCTCAAGTTATTCCCTCCTATTCATAGCAACCCTCTTATCCTCAAGATAAATTGCTACCTTGGATTCGAAAGTCACGAGACCCTATTTTTCACGAAATTCCCTCACTGGCCCCACAATTAAGCTGACAATAGTGGTTCACACACCGTTCATTAACCTTCTCGGGTGAGATCGTTGATTGGTGACCTTCGTAACAGGCTTATGTTACTGTTTGCCTTGACTTTTTTTTAACCAAATTAGAGGTAAGATCGTCAGGCTGGTAACTCCGGTATTACGAAAAGTGGTTTCACAATAGACCTCTTATGAGAGGGGAAAGCCACCTAACCTAAGAAACCACCCTTAAATAATGTTAATATAGGAATTTAAGGAAAGATTTTTTATTTTTATTTTTCTTAAGAAATGTCATCTTTTGTGGGATCAAAAATAGTATTTAAAAACTCTGAGGCACACCAGCATTATCACTATGGATATCAGGATTAAAAGCGTCTATTAACGCGTTTGACTGTTTGAAATTGTTCGCTTCTTTCAGGCTTTAAATGCCCCTCATCATTTTTTGTTGCCGCTTA
Organism: Neoascia interrupta; assembly: GCA_947623515.1. Taxonomy (NCBI): domain Eukaryota; kingdom Metazoa; phylum Arthropoda; class Insecta; order Diptera; family Syrphidae; genus Neoascia; species Neoascia interrupta. Next base: position 32,680,111 of record OX392462.1, on the reverse strand, counting down.
TGCTGATATGACAGCTGATTTTTTTCACTCATTAAAATGGTAAAATGTCATAATGGTTGGCAAAGAAGATGTTGAGTGGTAAGAACAACTACCTACAAATGACGTGTGAACAAATATATATTAAACATCGCTTGGAAATGTACCTTGATACATGTGCAAAAATTTAAAAAAAAAAGCAAACAGGAACTGTCAAAGAAAATGAGAACTCGCACTCATATTCTCTTCATTTTTTATTACGTTACGCGAAGTTTTTCTTACGTATACTGTTCTTACGTGACTGTTGCGTAAGCACACACTACCGTTGGAAATTTGTGGTGCTCCTTTAAATTAATTGAGAATGAGAAGAAAATGAAGAAAAAATGTATTGTCATGCTACCATCAATTATCTTTAGAAGGGTCACGGAGCGAGGGTGGCTAAATGGTACTTCCATGGTTCTCGATCCTCCGCCACCAACTCAAGAGACAGGCGCAATCCCCAGGCGGGTCACGGAGATGTTTGCTGGATCGTACTACCTGCTTCTACGTGCTCGCATCTCGGCAAGCATGGTCTAGGAAGTCCGTCGGGGGACATGTGAATAACGTGTCCAAACCATGGAAAAATGGATCATTCCACTCGGAGAAGTAACTGCTCAACCACAAGATTCCTGCGAATACTGACTCAACCTCTCTCCAAGAGTAACACCAGTAAAGCATCTCAAAAATCTCATTTCGGCAGCGTGTACCCGCGATATAATTTTTTTGGTCATTAGTCAAATTTCAGGACCAAATATAAGGGTTGGAACGAACTCAGCATTTCCGTTGATTTTGACGGTTGATATTTAAAGGCCTTCGGAAAAATGACAATCACTCTGCATGATGCCTATTGCTTCATGCAAAAAAGCCTTTCGGCAGCATTATCCAGCTAACTTACCTCATAATCTTAAATAAGCCTCCTTTCAACAAGCCGTTTAATATGTTAATTTAAGGATACTACGTCTAATTTCCGGTAAAAAAAAAACTTAAAAATATGCCATTTGATAAATATAAATTGACAACTAAAATCTTGGCAGCTGTTTTTGGCTCGCTGTGTCTTCTTCCTTATGTGATGGTAGGGAAATTGGTGGTATCGAAAAGCTTCTACGACGCACTGGCGTGCATTCCGAAAATATTTCTCTTAAAGCAATATTATATAATATTTTTTTCTAAATCATAAAAAAGTACCCTAATAAGTCGTGGGGTGCCGTGGCGTAGGGGTTAGTGTGTGTGCTTATCGTCACCTGAAAAAAAGACTCGTTCTTTTTCACGGTCCCCACCTCCGCGAGCGTCTGAAAAGCCCTCCGAGGGTATCATTTGTCTTGAAAAAACTTCTCAAAATGCCGTTTGGATTCGGCAAAAAATTGTAGGCCCCTTGTATCTATGTGACGATATTAACACACACAGCCTACATTGTTAAGAAGTTGGCCCTGTTGCGCCACTCTATTACCTTAATAAGTCAAAACCTTATAAATTTTTACCTCGACCCGAAGAAATTTTTTGCGCGTTTTAAAAATAAACCAGTACAGTTTTTAATTTTAAATTTTTTTCCTAGAATTTCAATCAAACACTTCTGTACATATTGAAGTCCACTTCCGTACATGTAGTTTTCTACGATTTGTAAACATTTTTCATTCAACTTGAAATGCATCTGCCAGAAGTATGCTCTTTACTCAATATTTTCCGTTAAAATTTGTTTAATTTTTTGTTGGTGTTAATTAATCCCTGTACCTCTTTGTCTATTTTCCTATTTCACTTCACGGCACCTGTGTTTTGTTTACTTTCATGTTTTTTTTTTTAGTAATCTTGCAATTTGAAAAAAAAATCAAATTCATTCAAAACCACTAACGTACGCTTTTTTATTGCATTTTTTCTCATTTAATCTGTACCAGGTCAAACCAAAGGCATTAATTCACAAATAAATGTAAAAAACCAAAACATTACAAAAAAAAATCCGCGCAAGTTTTTTTGTGTACAAACAAGATTCTATTTACCACCACAGATTATTTTATTCTCTGTATTTTCACAATTTCTTTTTCTCATTTTGCTCGAGCAATTAGAAGCAGAGTTGATAGTAAATTTTGTAAAAAAAAATAATATTGCAATAGTTTTTTGCCCATAGGCTTTGTTATTCATTTTAACAATTTTAACTGTGACAAAAAAATCAAATCTAAAAAAAATCTACTTAAACAGCGGGTAGTTGTATTTAAAACAAAATTTACCACATAACCGTGTGTATCTGTACAGATTTTTAACATTTTGATTTTTTATGTTCACTCGTCGTTCATTTCATTTGTTCTTGAAAATATTTTCTTTTATGTTAATGACTTTACGTTTCAATTTTAATTTTTCTTAAATCAATTTAAAATCATGCAAATATTATGGTTCTTTATAAAATCACGAAAAAGAGTATACATAAACAGTATATTGAAAGTATTTTTTAGAAAATAACAAAACATTATATGTATATGAGATTTCCATTTGTACATAAAATTAAAACGTTTTTAAAGTTCTAGGATTAAAAAATCGTCTCTTCCTTAACTTGTACACATAGTAGTTTTTCGAAAACAAAAGTCGAAATCGTCCTAACTTCTTCTTTCATACTTGTCTAAAACTCATTAACTGTGTCCATCAGCTAACGAACAAGTTATATTTGTGCATCCTAAATATAAAGAAAAAAAAATAATAATTTTAGAAATAAATGTTAAGAAGAGAACAAAAAAATCTGTAGATACATTATATTATTGCGTACGTACACACTTACAAATGGAAACAATTTTATTTTATTGACAAAAAGATTATTATATTGAATAAAAAGAGAATTGAACATTTTACGAGTATTTTTTTAATGCTGAAAGGAAACTCTCGAGGTAGGATTTTGATTTCGAAGCGCTTCTATGTCGAATTGGACGTTTTTCTAAAGATTTTTCAAAAACTCTGGCAAACTCAGTTTCCTATGATAAAACGCGACCTTAGTTGGCGAATTAGTTTTATACGAAAAAAGAGATTTTTCCAAGTTTTCCACTCTACGTTTCGACGTTTATTTTGGGGTAAAAAGATTTGTGACTCTGGTTTCAATTTATGTTTTAAGCATCAAACTACTGTTATGCTGTTTATCAGCTAAGATCTAGGCCTCTAGGAAACGCCAGTTGTGATAAAACCACTAACCCGTGGTAGGGGATAACAGTAAATAAAGAGAAACGCGTTTGAGAAGAGTATATTTCTGGTTCATGGTAGCTAAAAAAGCTTTTTGGCTGACTCTTAATAGTAGATTATGTGATTTCTATAGGGGTGTTATCGTTATTTAAATAATTTCGGCTGGTATATTTGATGAAAGAAAAATACACAAATTAAATTTTGCATTTAAAAAGTTAGTATTAGACGAAAGAAATATGAGAACCTTAAAATAATCGCTAAAAACTAATAATGTGTTAGCTGCATTACCGTAGAAGCTTTTAACAGAATCATTAATATTTTGCAGAGAATCAGTATAATGATAATATGGAAAAAAGAATTAGGGAAGGGATAAACGCTACCATCAACAAAACTCGTTACAAATCTAGATCGCTTTTTGAGTTTACTACCATCGGAAACCCCTTATTTGCACGATTTTCGGCAGAAAATCTTTTCTGCAAAGCGTAGAAAACAAATACTATGAACTGCTTTTTAACCTACATAAGCTGATTAAACCTACATTAAAAAAAATATATCAAGAGAAAATTATTTTAAGTTTCAAAGACGCAGGTTACCAATAAATAGTCTAACTTTTATAGGTTTTTTTTTTACCTAAACTGATCTTGGTGGTTAGGTTCTTTTCCTATTTCATTCAATCAATAAAAGAAATGCAGAGAAAAAAATACATTTTAAAATTAACTTCCCTCGCTCATACATAGTAAATAACACGCGTGCTTGTTCTTATTTACCCGAAAGGTAAGTTTCATTTTTGATTAAATCAACTGAATTATTAAAAAAAATAATACAGTAGTCGAAATTTGTATAACAGTTTCAGTTAAAACAAAAACAAAAAAATCAAATTCCTGTTTTTCGCATCTTAATGTACAATAGTTTTGCTGTTTTATGGTTTTTCATATTTTTCATTTGTTTGTGTGGCTTGTTTTATTGTTTCGTTTCGAGTTGACATATTTTACGTTTGTCTTTGTCTATATTTTTTTGCCGCTGTATTAATGTATTGCTTACTCTGCCTTAAAAAAAATCTGTATATTGTTTTTCAATAAATATTATACGCATAATGTTGTTATAAACAAAATTCGCTATCTCTCAACTTCGAGTCATACATTTCTTGCTATACAAATTTGTGTAAACTCTACGCTTAGCTCTAAAAAAATTTTGTAAAGACAATTTTTTATCAAAGGACATTATGAAGGATTTACAATTTTTGTTTCATTAATTTCTGTTTGACCTGGTACCGATGGTAGTTTTTTATCTGTAAAGAAAATAAAATAAAATTTTAGTATTTTTTTTTCTATTGTCAGTTTTTTTTTAATTTGTTCTTCTCGGTATTTTTTACCCCCAAGTTTTTATTGATGTCTTCTTCGTTTGCATGTTCTTTCTACTTTTATATGATTTTTGTTTAAAGACATTTTCATTTGAAAACATAAAAACTAACGCAATTATTTTCATTCAATTTTTAAGGATTCACGAAGACTGGATCGAAACAAAACACCGGTCTATTTGGAACGCAACAAACGTGTTGCCAACAAAAAAGACCCAGCGCAGAAGTCTCTACAGAATTTGGCAGCATCGGCTGATATTGCGCGAAGACTGTCGACGAATAGCCAAGGAGCAACTAATGTTGGCAACAGCAATAACACAAGTGATAAAACTCATTCTTCCAATTCGGCGACCAGCAACGATAGTGGCATCGTTAGTTCGGTTGTTTGTAATAGTGGTATTGAGGATCCGTTTTGGGGCAAACGTCCACCGGAGCGCGTTGGCGAAGTTCCTTCAAATGATAAGTACGTGATCAATGATCGAGAGGAAATTATCAGGGATCCATCGGGTAGATTGGTTTTCCTTACGAACAAGAATCTCGTGATATTGAAATTGGATTCCGTCCGACAAGCGAAAAAGGTGAGTAAATTGTTTGAACCGTTTAATGTTAACTATTAAATTAGTTCCTTTAAACCCCTTTAATAAAAAAATCTCTAATAGTCTGTCTGCATAGCTATAACCACGGCTCGCATTGCCTCGATAATCTATAATCATCATATCTATACATCATCTATACATCATATAAATAAAATTGGACAAGGCCTGTTCGACAAAAGTAGCAAAAATCTCCTTGGCTTCATACTCAAAATCTTAGAAAGTTATGATCGAATTTTCTTGATTTTGCATTCATTTATGAGGGACATTAAGCCCTAAAATCTGCAACTTAATTAATTATGATGTGTTTTAAAATTTCGGGCAAAATAGTGAAAGAGTAACTAGATTTTTTGTTCTTTTTCGTGCTCTTTGTCCGGAATAGGCTTGGGAAATACTATTGATGCAAAAAAGAAAATTACACTAACTCAAGAAAGACATGAACGGCTCCCGAATAGGCTACTTTTTTCTCTCTTACTTAAGCTGCTATAAAATAAATAGCCAAAACTTAATATTTTCAAGTGTTACAAAGAAGAGTCACAACATGTTCACTGGAATGTTTCCACCAATGTTCTTTGTAAATTCATACTTCTTTCCGCTTACGATAAAACCAAAGTGTTTGTTTTAATCCAAAAAATATTTTAAATGTAGTAGAAAAATATTCCCAGAAACACAACATTAATTTTTTTTCAAACTCAACGCGGATGAAGTCGTGGGTAACAGCCAGTCCTTTCTAAAATCTTGAAAAAAGCTCTAATTTTGGAGAATGAAGCTTCAGACATGGACAAATGTTGGTAGTGAAACAAAATTGGTGCTTAAAAAACAGCTTGTTTGAAAAAGAAGCAGACAGTCCACCCATACAAATAATTGCACTCTGTTGTTTTGTAAAAGTGGCAATGAATTTCGTAAAGCAGAATTTTGACCCCAAGCCGGGTAATGTTTCGTTGACGGCTTTGCAGCACTTTAGTTTGCTAAAAACAATCATCGCTTATGGGGCAAAACTTTCAGCCGAATGACCACCCTTGTCACACAGTTTTGCACGCGAAGTTGGTCTCCTTCCACTTTGAATCACTTTTGCACCCACTTTAATTGGTATGTTATCCCTAGAGCAGATGCTCTCTTGCTAGGGCCGATTTGTCATGGAAACTACGTGTATCGGGACTGAGAGGCAAACGGATACCCCCTTACTTTGGCCTACCGACAAATATTGGGGAATGGCCTCTAAATATCTAAAATAAAAGCTCTTCAAATGTCTTCAATCAAAAAGCAATGTTTAATATTATCAAACGTTAATAAACGTAATTTCTTTTTTTTTTATAGACTCATGCCCTGCTAACACAACGCAAACAAAAACGCTTCCAACTCTTCACCAACAAGTGGCTCGATCAACATGTTAGCGAAAATCAACGGCAAATGTGCACCGATTGGCTGTTGGGAAAAGACGCTGAAACCGAACCAAACGTTACAACAATTATTCAAGAGAACGACCTAAAAAAGACTCCCTACAGGCATTTCAATCGGTATAAAGTTCGCATGACGGACAGTTGAGACTGCTAGAAAAGTGGTCAAAAGTGATTTCTTCCTCGAATCACTGCTTGTAGTACACTCCTTCTGCCACAAAGTATTAAACCCGAACAGTGGGGGTGTCCCAAATGATCTCAGGTCACACAAATGCACTTTCCAGCCTCTTATACTGTACATACCGTGCCCACTCTCAAAAAATAATTAAAAAAAAAAACCACTGAGAGCGGACTATCACTTGGTAAAAAAAACGTAAATTAACTTATTGCTATTTTTTTTCTTCTAAAAGAAATAAGTTTTTAAAAATAATGATTCAAACAAACAATTTTTTTTAATACAAAACATTGTCCGTATTAATTAAACCAACTAATTTTAAAGTTTATGATTTGTAAAGAAAATATACATATATGTATTTCGCATTTTTCTCCTCCATCTTGTTTTTTTTTTAAGTTTATTTAGTTAAGAAACACACAAAACCATCATGTATCATACATACTATAAAAAATGTATGAAGAACCAAGTTAATGTTTGTAAATATGAAGATAAAAAAAAAATAAAATTAATCATGTGTACGTAAAAGAATAATACTGTATTTTTGTTATTCATAAATTTTTTTACGAAAATTAATAGATGTTAAACATGGGAAAAATCAACTCCAAGACCAGCACCTTCTCCAAGCACTTTAAAATATTTTTTTTCTCTTTTCTAGAGGTGTATACACAATTAAGTAGGATTACTTTTTTTTTAATTTTAAGAAATAATTTTTACTCTTTATGTGTATTGTATGAAAAATAACTATAATTTAAGTCGTATTGTATAGTATTTTTAAGTTTTTTTAATAACAACGTTAAAGAAATTTTTAAATTAAAATTAAAACTCAGTAATTGCTATATAACTTGTACATAGAAGGGCGATTAAATAATAATGACATAAGGAGAAATTACAAATCAGAGTTTAAATGGAATATTTTTTTTTAATTGCTATATTTTAAATTTATATAATTTATGATTAGTATTCTAAATATTTTTTTTACTATTTAAGACGGAAAACTTTTAAGCAGCGAGCGTTAAGATGTATTTTTATGTTTCTTTGTGAAATGAAGGAAAATATAATGAAATAATTTAAAAGAAAAAGAAACTTTGTTTTAATTTTGATGTTGGGAAATGTAACTGGATTTTGACTTTAATTTCGGAGACTGACTTAAAATTTACATTTTTACACGATTTGACTCGTGTTATGTACCAGGATATAAGCGTCCAAAACCACTATTGTTTTCACGTTTGTATAAAAAGTGACACTAAAGTAGCTGCCAACTGAAATTCATCAAAAGAAAGTTGCGTTCACTGCTATCACTTTTTATATTAGAGGATTCCATCCCAGATCGAGTGAGTAACTTCCTTTAACTTTCATGTTCGTTCGATCGTTCGCATCGTTGATGTCTCTCGATCGAACGAACATCTCGATCCCAGGGGACCGTTTACGATATGCGAAGCGCATTGCACCCAATCCGCCTTTTCATGTAGGATCCGCTTCGAATTGGGTTATGCAATACGATGAGAATCGCATCTCGTTGCCTTCCAGTTTCCAGTTGTCAAAGTGAACGAGCCTTCCAAGTAAAAACAAAAATCAGACATCGATTTGTTGAAATCTTTTAACTTAATTTGATCTACTTTATTGCAAAGAACTAGTTTTATTTAATTATAACTTGTTATGAAATGTGAGAACGAATGTGCAAATATTGAAAAAAGAAAATTTTACTCCAGGCCACTCAGTCCTTCCGTTCAGTTTCTTTTTCCAATCTAACAAAACATTAAATCTTTGCGCACTTGCACTTTTTTTTTTGATTTCTTAAGAAAAAAATGTTTTTATTTACAAAAATACCTATCGCAATTGACTTGCGTCGTGATACTTAAAATTCGCCTTCGCATTGCAGAGTAGCTCTTTTTCAGATATACAGTGTGTGTGAGTGAAGCATTTATTTTGACATTAGTCGCCCGATGTCGGGTATCGACTTGTAAGTGAATGTATCGAATGTATCACGAATCGGGGTACAAATGTCACCTTAACTCAGGAATGAACCTCGAGCCGTGTCTCATGACATGCCTGGTTCAACACATAAGTAGTCCGCACTCACACCACTAAAACTGATGCTTCACTTTTCCCCAAAAACACCACTTATTTGTCTCTTTATTCAATGATTCGCGCATCATAATACCAAAAGCTAGATGCGATGACGTTCGCGATTCGCCTCGCACATCCATAAATTACTGAATAACTAGATATTCAACTTGCGTCCCTCTTACCCTCCAACACCCATTTGTTTACGTTTTTTATAAAGCCTTTAAAGCTTTTATAAAGCTTTAAATTTCCGTGTAGGTGAATACGTGTAAGCAGATACAACAACAATTTACCTATGCGATCAGCTGATGTAAAAGCTCAAAAACGAAATTGCATGGAAATGACGAATTCATGAATTTACTCACATTTGTAAACAAATGTCAGAGCATTAGTAAATTCATCAATTTCAGCTTGTGGGCAAAGCTTTTACATGTCCGAAGTTGAATATCTAGTTATTTAGTAATTTATGGCACATCGTATTCGGCCCCCAGATACCATGTTCAGATTTTCAATAGCTCAAAACTCAATTTCAAATATCCAAGCTCAATGGACTTATGAATCATGGGGTGACATTCTATTTGGCGAAAGCGTAAAAATGTTTTCGTTTGTGCGAATAATTAGCTTCATGTAACCTTAAAAAACCAAAGATTTTGATCGTGCGTACGAAAAAAGATAAAAGACAGCATATTGTTTTACGTTTCTCTTCGCGCGTTGTTGTAATTGCTATAAAATGGTGAGTTAGGCTTATCGCTCACTAGCAATTTTTTAAAGCATCAATACTTACAATCCACGAAAGCGGCGCTCACATGAGCAACTTCTTCAATTCGCCATGGTACCTACACACAAATCCTGATAAGGTATTTAACTGTTTGCTCTTTTAAATGTCGCCCCGAAATGAAAGAAATTAAATATTTTCACAGCAGCATCGAATGCAACAAAGCTGCCAGTGTTAAAAAAGTCATTTATCACAACAAGCAACTAAAAAATCTGTGGCAAAACTCCTCAGATTTAAAACTTGCGGCAAACTGGTTTCGTCTCGGTTGCGCACGTGTGCGCATTCCCACACAAGCTCATAGGACACAAAAAGGCAATCAAATCGATACGTGACTTAAAGTGTCATGTGTGCGATTAGCCTTAAGTGCAATTCCACAAATAATTTAATTAGTTTGCGGGAGTTTTTATCGTTTCTTCGTATAGATAGTTAAAATAATAATTTTCTAGATGGAATCTCAGAGACTATTCTGAGACCACTTAGGGCCAGTTTTTCAGTGCGAGATCATCTGAGTTTCCGAGTTACACTAAGATTAACCCTAAAAATGTGTTTTTCAGTGAACTTAGATCTGGGCCTAATCTCGGCTTAACTCGCCAAATTGTGTGAGTTAATCTCGGATCAAATCTGGAGAACAGTATGAACTTCTTTGAATGGTTTTTCTGTGTTGAATGGCAGTGTTTCTGTGAAAAATGACATCTACGAACAACTCGAACTTATTTTCCTGTATTGGTATTGATCTTTTTTTTATGTTATATCTTAAAAGCCCAATAACCACACCATGCGCATAAGCTAGCAATAGTTAATATGCATGGCCAATTTGGGAAATTAAACATTTTCCTGTGTTTTTCTATGTGAAGTGAGAGTTAATAATTTCAAGAGCCGAAGTTTTTTACTACTTGGTTGACGGAGTTAACTCTGCACTGAAAAACTGCTCGCTGGGCTAACTCCAGATTCGTTTTGTTACGGTATTAACAGTGGGCCGATTACGATGTGCGAGGCGAATCGCAATTGTCGGGTGTTAACTCCATGTCGTTGCTATTTTCATGTTCTATTTTCTGTTCGTTCTTTGAAGATATTTTATTTTTTTAAACTCTCTAGAACCTTTAGGCTACAAGCAATCAAAGCACATGTTTTGTTTTGTAAAAACCTACTTTATTAAAAATACTTTCAACATTTTACACGTGCATGAAACAAACATCATCTGTTGTAAAAAAACACAATATATGTTTTTTTAATATGAAAACCGTTATTTTAAGAAGTCTTTTCGTGTGATGATACCAACAACACGGTTTTCCTTATCAATCACAATTATGTGCCTCAGTCCGAGTGCACGGAACTTATTGAATATTTTTGGTACCGTGTCATTCTAGAAATTAAGAGAAAAAAAAACCATCATAAGGTTACATAGAAGTCGAATTTAGAAGCTCAATTTACCTCTGACGCCCTGACAGGCGAGGGATTCATGAAGATATCCAAGTTTACGGTGTAGTCCACTTTATCCCTATGCATTCGAACACACTGAAATTGAAGTAAGTTTTTTAAGCTGCGGAATGAAAACTATTTGACTCACATCGACGGAAGGATATCGAGGGTACACATCACGGAATGTCTGTATACTCGTTTCCTTTTCCCAGAAACGCTTCTTCTCCTCGTACAGACTCTTCAGCAGGATGACAATCAGTTGTGAGCGCAAGATAATGCCACATACTCGACCATGGGACCGATCGTCCTGTATGATACATCAATGAAATTTGGCAAGTGAATTGATGACAATATCTTACCCCTTCAACATCCTCGACAACGGGGAATCCATTGTGGTTACATTTTTTCAAAACATCGTAAATGAAGTGTGCCTTGTCCCGCAGTTTAATGCAAGTGACCGGCGAGCTCATAATGTTCGACGCCGTTAAACCTTGGTGCGAAGGCGGCGATTCCCAAGGAAGCATTGGGACGTGGTTTACACGTATTTGTATATCGTAAATGCCCTCGTTGAAGTAATCGCCGACCCATTTGGCGCTTATGAGCGTGATGATCAGTGGAAAGAAAAAGGAGGTATTCACGCCGGTTGTTTCGATGAGTATTACACTCAGACTTATTGTCATCCGCAGAACTCCACCCATATGAGCGGCAGCTCCAATCAGCGCATACTTTCCTGGATTAAGGAACTCCTGTAAACAATTAAGTTAAGTCTTGGCCGTGGAATATGGTTACTTAAGATGGTTACCGCTCCAGGAAAGGCATAAAACAATACCATCGACACCAATCGACCCCAGGCAGCTCCAACCAGGACAGTGGGAATGAATATCCCAAGCGACACATTCAAGCCAAATGTTAAACAGGACAACACGTAGTACGTAAAGGTGAACAGTGCAAGGGTGAGAATTTTGTGTGAACCTAAGAGGCGGAGAAGCTAATCATAGAATGGATAGTATGACGAAATCGTTATCTTACCTGGTGGATCATGGAATATTGACTTGACACTGGCCTCCGGTGTTTGGAACCACAGTGACGCGACCGCATTGTATTCATTATCCTCGCAGTATAACTGAAAAGAAGGATATCAGCACACGATTCAGTTTCGTAATAGAACCTCAAACCTGTATGGGATAATCAGTCGGATCGTTCCCCAGTGGCCGACAGTCATTTATGAAATAAACCATTAAACATGCCACAGTTACACCAATGACCGCCACCATCATGGCCTCCATAACTTTGCCCCAATTCTGGCGGATGCATCGCTTGCGGAAGCGATTGATCGCCGTGTTCAGGGAATTCCACATAGCACCCAAAATGCCCCCAGTTACTCCCATCAGCACGAAGATCGGCAATTCAAAGTACTCAAAACTAACATCCGCCTCGAACTTGCCCAAATTAAAGAGACCCGTGAAGGTGAAGTCCTTCAGGCCGTGATATGCCGACAGAACAATATTCAAGGTGAACGAACTGATGACAGACGCCACCAGAGTACGCCAAATGAGGTTCTGATTCCAAAAGCTGGCCGCTTCCTCCAGCGAGAAGAGCATTCCTCCAATGGGGGCACCAAAAGCAGCTGATACACCTGCGGCAGCGCCTCCTAGAACAAAGTCACGTTTCTCGTGATCATCGCGGAATCCTTTGAACACCTTGAAATCTTTCACGAAAGTTGTACTCTTGCCCTGCGAAATTCCCGCGGCGACTACAGCTCCAGCATGAATCATTGGACCTTCTTTGCCACCGGTCAAGCCACCTACGACCGAGGTTACAACACCAAGTGCCTTGATAGTCATGGTTTTGATGCGGACCACTCGCGGAACTTTCACCCCGTTCAGGTAGCACTTAACTTGAGGAATGCCACTGCCAGCGGTGATCGGTTCTATATAAGTTACAAGGGCAGCCCCAACGCCTACTGGCACAACACTCAAGAGAATCCAATAGAGATACGGAATCACCATGTCGCCTTCGATGGTGTGCAAAGAGCCGCCTTGCACATTCGTGTCAATCACTGGATGTAAGGACAATATTCATAGGAGGACTTTGAGCCATGCATTTTATTGTGCTTACCGCGTTTCAGAAACTTGTATTTGACCATAGAGAGCTCCTCAATGACCACATCGATGCCGCACGCAATCAATGCAGTGACCACTCCGATTTGAATGAAAATCATCCACCGAACGATGTCCTTGCGTAGCGTGAAACGCGTTGTGGTTTTTTTGTCTTCATCCTTGTGCAGTACATTCTCACAGACTTCGTAGTCCAAACTCTATTCCAGGCGCCAGGATAAGAGGATTTGAGTTAGTCTACTGTTAGATAAGGGATTTGTCAAAAGCCTTACCTCGTAGATATCGTCGCTTTGTTCAACTCTCTGGGATGTGATAAACGTTGGATCCTCAGCATCTGGTGGATGCGGGTTGTTCGGTGGCCGTACATCTACAGGTGCAGCGGGTCGCAGTTTTTCCTTCTAAAAGTAAACATGAAGACATGATGTTTTCTAGTTTGGAGTCGCATTGAAGCACTACCTTGAGAGATGAATCTGAATCCGAAGAGATTACTGATTCATCGCGAGCCTTTGTGATAAGGCTTTCTTCATCACTGCTACTGTCATTTGGGATTAGTTTTACAAGCGTTTTCTTTTTCGTTTTCATTGTGTTGTCCGGTGTAATTAGGCCTCAGTGGAACATTCAATATTTCTTTACTTGTTCGGGCGTTTTGCTTAAAAGCTTTACAGTTATTTTATTAAATAAAAACACTTTTAACAGAGAAGCACAGGTGCGGGGAATTACAAAATAAAGTTCAGGAATGCATTTGCAAATGTCAAAATTACAGCAAGCAAAGTACCAAATTGCACACAGTTTGGGGTGTATGCACAGTAGAGAAGTGAGGCCAAGTCACGCTTCTTATGTCGTTTTCTATAGATTTTTTAGATAGAGTGTTTGTTTCATTTATTTATTATAAGGTTATATACAAATTACATTCGTTTTAGCTTAGAATGTGTCTTAATAATATCTCGAAAAACGTTAAATATCCAAAAAAAGTTTGAAGTGTTTAAATTGTGATTTAAATTTACACAGCTTAGATAGTAGACAAAATAGTGGAGGATGGTTTCATTTATTTTGATGCCAGATGTCCTTCAGTGCCAGATTAAAAACGGAAGAAAATCGTAAAAGTTTTGAAACTCCATGATTTCTACATTGTTTCCGGTTTGAAATTTATGTCTTTTATTTGTGTAGAAGACGTTGGAAATCCAAAAAATATATTTAGACTGTAAATGTCATTTTAATACTCATTACTGCGTAGATTTCCGGCGATATGATTGCTCATAAAATGGAAATCATTCATTGATAGCAATTTGCAAATCAATATTGCAAGGGTTCTTTAAGTTTTTAGGCGACGTAATCATTTCATGGCGAAAACTAGCGAGTCCAAAATTCATGTAACGTTGAAGATGTTGTTTTCCAATAATTGCCATAGACCGAAACTAATCTACCTATAAAGTTCTTCTTTATTAATCTTATATTTGATTTCAGTACAACGCCAAGGTAAACGTAGTATATACCTTTTTGATTGCATTCATAAAACATTTGTGAACAGCTATTTGCAACACTTTTCTTATCTTCACACTCTTAATCTTTCCTAGAAATGTCTACACAGCAAAGAAGCAAACATCAGCACGGTTCAATTATTTAATATAACATTTTAAACGACTTTTGTTTTAAACAAATTTATAATATTCTCATAATTTAATTCACCAAAAATATTTTTGTTTTATAATAAAAAAAAAACTTAAAGTAAAATTCATTTTCAGAAAAAAAAACAAATATTCGTTAGCCAAATTCAACCGACCAGCAGTGATAAAAAATAAAAGTTTGAAGCAACCCTTAAGAATGGTAATGAAATCCAGGATTCAGGTACTTAAACTTTGCCAAATCCAGGAATATACGATTCGTTTCGATTTGGTTTCTTGTCCTCATCTCATGTTGAATATCCTTCAATGAACTTTCGACCCTTTGTAAGACTTGCTCCCATCTAACGTTTGACACTTGAAGACTAAGTACTAGACGCAGGAATGCTATAGTTTAGAAATTTTTATGTGAAGTTTAAATTTAATTTAACTTACAGTTGGTGTCGCTTCGTCTTGACGTAGTAGACAAGTCTATGGCTTGATCGTTGAACGATGTACCAGGTACTTCCTCCTTGACTGTTGGCAGAAATATGGGTGCCGGAGCGGGACGTATTCCCATCGTGGAATTGGCATCACAATGCACCGCTGTGGTAATAATTATATTTGGTTCCGTTTCATTGACAATTGGTGATTGCGATTGCGACTGGGCTTGGTTTAACTATTTTTAAATTAAGATTTTTGTGAAAAGCTTGACTTTAGTTATACCATGCACCTACACTTAATGGAAGCTCAGAACTCTCCGGATGACTGTAGTCAATTGGGTGGGCAACACTTGCAAGTGGCACTTGTTTAGGATCCTGATAAAGAAAGATATTAAAAAAAAGAACTCAAAAACTTAAGGCCTAACTATAATAGACTTAAGTGGGATTAATATAATATTGAAATACAACGAAATCCCACTCAAGTTCTGTCAAAAGATTGTAGTGCCCATAATAGACTTAAACGCTTTTCACACTGAATCAAAAACTGAGTTTTGGGCAAAAAGTTTTCGATAACTCGTTTAGCCATTCACACTTCCTAAACGTCGACTAAAATTTGTTTTCGTTTTTCATTTATTTATCAGTTGTCAAATTTTAGCCCATATTTAATTTTAAACGTGCTTTAAAAGATCCATAAAAGATGGAAACATATCAAGAATTTTACGCTGACCTCAACACTACAAGCTGATTTCAGACAGGACATTCGGTTTCGGAGATATTAGCATCCAAAGTTGGGACAAAAGTGACATTCTTTGCAAATTTAATTTAAATTTCTCAAGGCAATTTGATATTCGTGACTTTCAATGTGATTTTGAACGAAAACTACTAAAAAACTGGGGTTTCGAAAATAGAAAATTTACAAAAATGTATGGGAAAACTCATGTTTTTGAAGAAGTTCGCGTGTTTTCACGAAAACACAGTTTTGAGTTCGGTGTGTAGAAAGCATTAAGCAAAAGATTTGAAAATTATGAGATTTCACTGAGATCGTCTCGAGTATCACGTTATGCCTTGATAATTTCAAATCAAATTTGAAAATTATGTCACTTTTTCTTCAACTTTGGAAGTTTATATTTTCGAAAACGATCGTCCTATCTTAAACGTGTTTAATCTTTTAAAGTCAGCGTGCAATTCTTGATGTATTTCCTTCCTTCACGGATCTTTTGAAGTACGTTTAAAAATAAATATGGGCTTAAATATGACAATAAATGAACTAATGAAAAGCAAAAACAAAACTTTAAACCAACACAAGTTAACGAAAACATTACAAAATCAAGCAAAAGGCTTTTATAGTCATGGCATGCGAATCGCGTGCAATGGGACATTTTGGAAAGCCGACTTAAGCCTATTATGGTTGGGCCTTTTGTTTCTTCACAACATAAAACTTTTTTCCCCATCCCCAGTATTTCGAGACTACTTTTGCCCGCTTTCGTCAAGTTTGATTAGCTTTTGTTGACATAAGGAAGTTTAAATCCATCGAGAGCTGCGCGGAAATTTGACAGCTGACGAGAAAGACAGGTAAATGCAATTCTCACACGATTACCGAATCGTTTACTTAAGATTATTTTGGACATCACAAGCGTTTGGCAAAACTTGAGTGCGGTTTTCGATGTATGTACATATGTATTTTGATTTAATGTTAATCCCTTAAGTCTATATTGTTTGGTCTTTATAGGTTAAGCATTAATAGGTTTGCGTCGAGAAGAGAAGTTTGAGTAGGACCTAGTTGAGTATACGTTTTTTTTCGAATCTAATAGCTATTTGTTGTTAGGTTAGGTTTAATTTTGGTTAGGTTAGGATCAACCAAATGGAAACAGGCACATTGTGTATTAATAAACGAATTTTCTAGTCTCGCGTTAATGCTGCCGCTCTGGTTTGACGCTGACGCGTTTGCTGTAAAGCAGCCATCAGCTTGTGGGCAAGGCTTTTACATGGCTAAAGTTGAATATCTAGTTATTCATTTAATTTTTGGCAGAAGCAAAACGCAGAGAGTAGAGGAACCGTCAACTTTTTTCTGCTGGGTACTTTTACCTATTTTTTCAGTACATTTTAAATAAATTCTGAGAAGTGACAGCTCAATTTGATTTGATCGCTTGAGATACATATCAAGCGATTAAGTAAAACAATCTAAAGCATGCTATATATCGCAAGCTAAATATTTATATCTGCTATATTGGTTGCCACAAGCGATGGACGAAGCATCGTTTACAGCATAAATTACTGAATAACTAGATATTCAACTTCGGACATGTAAAAGCTTTGCCCACAAGCTGAAATTGATGAATTTACCCATTCTCCGACATTTGTTTACAAATGTGAGTAAATTCATGAATTCGTCATTTCCATGCAGTTTTGTTTTGCAGCTTTTACATCAGCTGATCGCGTAAGGTAAATTGTTGTTGTATCTTCTTACACGTATTCACCGACACAGAAATTTAAAGGCTTTATAAAAAACGTAAACAAATGGGTGTTGGAGGGTAAGAGGGACGCAAGTTGAATATCTAGTTATTCAGTAATTTTTTAGTTTATTTTAGTATTTTTTCTAGTTTTTCAGTAATTATCTATCGCGCGCCTGTGGAGACACTAAATTGTGACCTTTAACACTTCCAACGGCACATGTTTTCCATTATTCAATTCTCAAAAACTTTTCAATTTCTTTCAACTTTTGAAATTAAATTTTTAAATAAAAATGGAGCAAACTTAAGTACTGTTTAGTGTTTAATTTTTCTACTTTTTAGTTAAAAAAGTATCAAGATAGGTATAGTTTCAAAAACATTTCGATTGTTTTGTTTTTGATACTTCCTATCTTAAAATCCTCTTCCTATCTTAATTCATATAAGATTTTTATGTCTTGAATTTTTTTAACAAAAAAATTTAAATGGTAGATAATAAAACCGATATGTGTAGGTATAAATAGGTAGCTATTATAGCAAAAAAAAACTACCTAAATTCCTAGATACCTACGAAAAGAACTATTGTCCTTGTAGGTAGGATTGATGCATTTTAATTTCTTTTAGGTACCTACGCACTTTGTAAAAAAGTAGGGTAGGTGCCTACCTACCTGTCCAATTTTCTATATAACCTTCCTAACTTTGTTTTAATTTTAAAGATTAAAACACAAAAAAAGACAAGGTAGGTAGGCACACCCAACGGCACCATTTGGTTTCCATCGAAGCCATAACCAATACTTATGCCCATAGATGCAATATCACTTCACACACTTATATACATACATACACACCTAAATGCACTTGTAAAATGTTGACACAAAAAAAAAAACTTTACACACTCACCATCATAACATCTCCACTAGATCCCGAGAATTCTTTCTTAATTCGCCCGCGCATCGCAAGCTTTTTCTCCTTCATCAATCGCTCGCGCCTTAGCAACAATGATCCCACTTTCATCTCATGTAATTTACCCAAAAGCTCTGGGTGCCTTCTCTGGAAAAGCATTCGGGATAGATTTTATGTTTGAGATACTTTCCAGAATTCAGCCTGAGGATTTAACACCGAAAAGGAAAAAACTCACCTTGATGTGCATGTGGAAATTCCCGGTAGAGCGAACGCTGCCCCGGTAAACCCGATCCGTAGGGCAACTGCAGCATCTCACCGTGACGTTCTCGCCTTCCTGCGTTAGAATTTCATAGAGCTCACCGTTCAAAATATAAGGAATGCTTATATCTTTGCACTTAATTTTCAAAACTGACGTTGATGGTTCCATTAAAATCTATTTAACTGCACAGATCACTGTTTGGAAAAGGGTTTTCGAAAAAATGTGTCTATTCAAGGGATATCTACCGGGTACTGATTTACAATAGCCGATTTAGGATTAAGACTGCCGAAGAAAATCTGCACTTTGCTCGCTGGTTTACAGTTTCCGCTGGATATGAAGCACACTCTTGTGCAACCACAGAAGCCCACCGTAGGATAGAACGCGTGAACAGACAACAGCGAATTCGTTTGAAAATTGTCCGGTGAAATGAGCAACTGTTTATCTCTTTCCGATTCACTTGTTTCAAAGCGGGAGTGGATTGTGGGTTTTTTTTTTATTAGTTGCATGTGTCTCCCACTCTGCGGGCTCTCGTAAAGATATGCGGACGCTCAGCTGGTTTTCATAAAAATCGGGGGAAAAAAGTTCAAGGTTTTTCGTTCGCAGCAATAAGAACGTCCAGGCAGTACCGTTATTCCTTTCTTGAATTGCTTATCAACAAAATGTATATGTAGATATGTACATATATCGCGCATGTATGCCATAGATACGCTGTTTATGTTGGTCATTTCGGCTGAGAACAAGGTTTAAATAGGGTATACTGGGGAAGTTTGGTCACTTCATTTTAATATCAGATGTAGGTACGTAGGTGTAGTTTCAGCTTTTGATATTCTCTCGCTAGGTCATTGTTTTAGTGCTGAAGAATTTTCTTAATCTTATGAATTCAACGACTAGGTGTATACCTAGATACTTTTTGTTTCCCGAAAGTAGGTATTGGCAATGTTTGAAACACACTACCTATAAGATGAATGAACTGGAAATGTCTGTTATTCGCTTGTTCCTATCTCAAGTTACGGACTCTAGGTTGAAATATAAAATTGCTTAATGGGTGGGTGTAGTTCCTGTATTAAAATTCTAAAACGAGATTTTTTTGTCTGAAACTCACAGTTTATGCAGCAATTTATGCACGTAAGTTTATCGTTTGACGTTTATCAGTTCGGTCAAATTTTTTCAATCCTTAACACTATGCAGGATGTAAGTAGCTTTTCTTTCATCTTTTAGTTTGGAGTTTGTTGAAGAAACGTTATGTTACGCCGCGTGTCTTAAGAGGAAAGATTCAAGACTTTTATAGGTTGTCCTTTTGAAAGTCCGTTCATTTGTAATCAGTGGCAGCGTTACCGATGGACAATTTGAAAATGTCGCCAAAAAAAGTTGCTCGAACCAAAGAATGCGTCAAACTTAAGAAACTACACTAAAGCTTAAATTTTACAGAAAACAAAAATCGTGACACGATAGGAAAAAAAATTACTTAAATTTGTAGTTTCAGACCCGCCGCTCACTTGATACTCAAAATAGGAAAAAAGAACAAAGTGTTAAATGTGAAATAAAAACTTACTTGTTGCAAAAACTTTTAATAGCGACCTTCAACTTCCACCAAATACATATTAAAATATTGAGTTGAGAATCTGACAAGACATGATCATCCCTAACATAACATTAAGTAGGCGGCTCACCTGCTTTTAGCAGAAAAAACTGAGAGTTACATTGCAGAGTTAGCTACGCCAATAAAGTTGACAAATCTCGAAAAGAAGTTCGAGTTGTTCTCAGATGTCATTTTTCATATAAACACGCAAAGCTTCTGCCATTCCACTCAGAAAAAAAATTAAAGGAAGTTCATACTGTTCTCCAAAATTGATCCTGGATCAAGTCACCAAAATTAGTGAGTTTAGGAGAGATTAACCCCAGATCTTAATTCACTAAAAAACTCCTTTCTGAAGTAAGTCTCAGTTTAACTCGAAAACTCTTATGATCTCGAACTGAAAAACCGGACCTGCGGGAAAACAGGGATTTTCCCGCCCTCCGCCCTCGAGTTTAATTTAACTAATTAAAGTTAAATTAAAATTAAAAAGGATCTGTTCTTCCAGCTAGGGGATCGTCCCGTCGGGGTTACCTGCCGACTACGCAAAGAAAACACAAGACGAATCTACTGCTGACTAGAAAATTTATTCGATTCGGATTTATATTTACTCATTTATTTCGTTTAGTGAAAATTTTTAAGCAAGAGGCAGATGCAATAACTTTTTTCCAATCTGTGGCTGTTGTATGCATAACTGATTTGAAAATTAAAAATGCATCCCAATGTTCCCCGTTTTTAAAAATAGGGTCAAAAAACCGCTTATTTCGAAATGTGGTCGCCAAGCATCCCGATAGTAGAAAAGTCGCCAATTGGCGATATATGTCGCCCATCGGTAGCCCTGATCAGTGGTATTCAACTGTCAAACTACTTGCGTTGAAAAGTCTGTCGATCTTGTCAACAACCACTGGCCAATCAGTAAAATTTCAATGCGGGGTGCGCAGAGGATGAAAAGATATTTTTTTTTCAACTAGGCGTAATGTTATGTTCTATACTTCTATTATGTTCTAATATGTTACTGTCCGTAATATCGAAAAAAAGGCCCAACCATAATAGACTTTGATGAGCTTAAGTCGGTTTTCCCAATTTTCCCATTCCACGCGATTCGTATGCCACGACCATAATAGCCTTATGCTGGGTTTCGTAAGGTTTTCGTTAACTTGTGTTGGCTTAGAGTTTAGTTTTTGCTTGTCATTAGTTCACTCATTGTCATATTTAAGCCCATATTTATTTTTAAACGTGCTTCAAAAAGTCCGTGCAAGAAGGGAATATACCAAGAATTGTACGCTGACCTCAAAAGTTTAAATGTATTTTATATTTGACAATCGGTTTCGGAAATATTAACACCAAAAGTTGAAGAAAAAATGACGCAATTTTCAAATTTGATTTTAAATTTTCAAGGCAATGTGATACTTGAGACGTTCACAGTAAAATCTCATAAGATTTTCAAACCGTTTGCTTAAGGCTATTATGGGCAACACAATCTTTTGGCAGAACTTGAGTGGGATTATCGTTGTATTTCGACATAAGATTAATCCTGCTCAAGTCTATTATGTTTGGGCCTTAAGATCTATTCAGTCGAAAAAATACGATGTCTCCACCTGTAATAAACCTCCAACTAATCTATAAATCGTGAAATTAACCATGCTCAATGTAAACCCTCGCGGCAAGTAATTAAAAGTAAATCTACTCGTAAATCTTATTTACAATATTCACAAACCCCTTTTATGCCACTATTAACCTTTTTCACAGTTTGAGACTAAAAAAGGTCCACGTAGGTATTACAGATCCGCTTATATAATTGTTTTCTTGCTCTTGGGAAATGGCATTATAAATCTCTTTTGGGAGCCAAAATGAGAAAAAAAAAAAAATACTTGCGTCAAACTAATCTTATGTTTGTCCGGTGGAGGCACTTTGGGATTTAATTTTAATCGTCTCTAAATAATCATTGTTTTATAGCCGAAGGAGAAATAGTATTATAAAAAATTAAAACAGTAATGCTTGAAATCGAATTCTTAGTTTTTGGTCGAAATAATTTCCCATTCATTTATTTATGTTGGCAATCACATTCATATAAAATATGATATATTATATTATCATTATAATTATTCATTATTCATCAATATTATTATCTAAAAAAAAGAGCTTTGCGCAAATTTTACTAGGGGCAGCTTTCAATTGCCGGTATGAGCGTAAATGACAGCTTACGTTGGAATTCTCACAATAATGTCATGTTTCATATCATCAAGAATACCTATTTTCAAAGAAACATTTTGCATCAAGGTACAGATTTAGCTAACATCAAACACACCACAGCTAATAGCCTTTTAACACCAGGCCATAATCAAGATTCTGAGAATTTAGATTTAAAAAAAAGGGATGAGGCTTTTTTAATCTAAAAAAAAAGATGTGAAAGGATTTTATAACTTTTCCGTTGGGTGCGAAAAATAAAAAAACCTGACCAATAAAAGACAGTCCTTCTTAATTATAGTTTCTGACAGTTTGGACCATTTTTGAACGATTGACAAGCTGCCAATATTTTAAGTTTTGACACCAGGTAACGAATTTTAAATTTTTCAGTTCCCAAATAGGCGATTGAAAGTTAACTCCTGCTGGCAAAATTTAGAATAGATGTAGAGACCTGCATTAGCGTCAGATTTTTTTAGAAGCATAAAGTTGTTAACATTTTGAATGGAAAAGAAAAACTGGAAGTCTCCTCCTATTAGAGCTTTTCGCCAAAATGTCACTTGGTATGAAAACAAACTTTCTTATCTCGTTCGTGCACAGGCCTACCCTTTGCAACCATTGCATTGTTTTCATTTTTCATACATACCAAGTGGACGGATTTCGCCAAAAATTAGAACGAGAGGTGCGAGCGAGATAGTAACGCAAAAAACTCTGTTTTTTGTTTTCTGTTTTGTTGTATATAGTTGTTGTTACTCGAGTGATGCAGCAATGCAAGAGTCCAGATCAAAAATTCGTTGAAATGCTAGTTGCGATCTTGGATTCATCAATTTATTACAAAGCGTTTAAGTCTACCTTTTGTCGAGTTTTCAATTCGAATCCAGCATATTCGAAATAATGTGGAACTCCAAACTTTAACTTTAGATTTTAAACTTATATTTAAATAAATTAACAGTTGCTTATATATAATAAAGTCTCTTAACAAAAACAAGCATTTTAAAGTTGTCTTCACACTTTAGTCATCTTAAACTTCAGAGGTCCTTCGGGTGCATACATGAAAGTCACAGCATATTGCAATGGTTCGTGCTTAAATTCCAATTTGTAGTTTCTCAGAAGCTATCAAAAATATATGTCATGTATAAGTTCAACATCAGGGCTTACAAGACTTTGTACCTTTGCTAGCAAAATTTGCATTTCCAAGTCCGCAAATCTCCGTCCCAAGCACATTCGAGCTCCATAGCCATATGGAAGCGAAGCAAAAGGATGGAGTCTACCCTCGATTCCACCTTGATTCGCTTTCAACCATCGCTCTGGTTGGAAGGATCCAGCATTTGTAACATATTCTTCCATGTTTCCCGTGACGATTGTTGGAAAGACAGCTTGGACCTTGAAGGCATTAGATATTTTGATAAAATGAGATCTTTTAATGCTAAATTTGAGTGGTCATATTGGTCAAACTTACTCCTTTTGGAATTTGGTAGCCACAAATCACAGTGTCTTCTTGCAGCGTCCTTCCATTACCGATAACCGTACTATAAACCCGAAAGACTTCCTTGATAAAAGCTTTGAGGTAGTGCATTTGATCCAGGAGCTGTATTGTCAATGGTGTGTCAGGTGTTAGTAATACTCTTCGTAGTTCTTCACGAACTTTTTCTTGCTCCACTGGACGGGTGGCTAATTGGTATAACATTGAACAGACTGCCATGGATATCTATGAAAAGAAAAGTTTTTTAAATTTGAAGCTTAGATTGTTGGGTTAAGATTATTTACAGTATCTATTCCGACGAGAATAAGATCCAAGGCCATAATTGTGGCAATTTTTTCGTCTTTTTCGGCAAGGATCACTTTCTCCAGCAGTGATGGTTCACCAGTTTTAGTGTATCCTTCTGATTTCAACCGATCTGTTGCACTTTTTATGTATTTCATACAAACTCTGCGAAAAGAAGTTTGCGACTAAAAAAACATTACAACCCGCCAAAATAGGACTTACTCAACGAAAAAGTTCATATTTTTAACGTATCGCGTCCATAACGGTGTAGGGAAATATCTCCAATAAGGGGCTTTCAATTCCAGTGTGGCCACATTTCTTAGAGCATATTTGGCTGCGTTGATAATTTGTTGAGGTTCTGAGTCATCGGAGAGGTTTGGTTCTAGGCATCCCAATCGAGCGTCCAGAGCTACACGTCCAATACCTGCTATTGGAAATTTTTTTAGTTAACCATTTTTAAGAAGACCTTTTGTTGCACTGACACTCTAAAGACCATTTATGAATTTCATTATCAAAATCGTCTGGCAGTTCGGAGTTTTCATCCAGTAATGTCTCGCAGCGAACTAAGAAATCATTAGTGACCTCTTCCAAGGGACCCAGATAACGACGGACTGTGGAAAGCTGTAAGACTGGCTTTTGAACTCTTGACCTAAATTGCCGCCAGGGTTCTCCATGTCTAAAGGAAGATAATCGTTAAGATAAAGCGAAAAAAACAAACTTTATTAGAACTTACACTCCAACCACACCCCCGAGATCTCCAAAGAAATCCTTGCGGACTACACTTTTGTACTTAACCAGGCTGGGCATTGAGGGTCGGAATGGTGTGGGGCCTTCATTTCTGTAGCACTAGAATGACAGAAAAAAGAGCATTTTAAAGTGTTAACTTTCAAAAAGCCTGTGAATATTGAATGATAAACTGTCGCAAATTGCTTTAGTATAAGGTATTTTTGAACTAAGGTTTTTTAATTTAGTCTTCTCTTCTTAAGACAGCCTCCCTAAAAACAGTAAGAGTGGATAAGTTTTTTTTCCGAGCGACGAAGGGTTTCGTAAACCTTGGCTGCCACTTGAAGTCACACAAACTGTGTTGTAACAAATATTTGACCAAACAGATTTTGCATATAATTTGGTTATAAAGCGGTAAAACGTCTGGTCGGCAGCAAAAAAAATCGTTCACAAAATGCGGCTGCAATGTTTTATTACTCTGCGGCACGCACTAATCCGTGACTCTTATAGCGCAATAAAACTTTGCACGTTTTAGAAATCTCTTGAGCCAACTCTGATTCATTATTTTTCGAATGTGATTAGCATTCCGAATTGAAGTTCATGTGGACTTATCCAAAAATTTGGTCATCGATTACCTACTTACAATGTCGGGTGTGTGCTTGAAATTTATAATTAACTACTTTGAATCGACGTCCAAAAGACGTCTTCAAATTTGTTTGCCTGAGTTTGTGCTTAATAATATTTCTTTCTTAAAAAATTGAGCGTTTTCTCAGCATAGCTTTGCAATCAAGAGCTTAACAAGTCGAAGGCCATAAGAAGCCACCAGGACAGGATTATGAATTTAGTTTCAAAATAAGCCGAAAAGATAATTAAATAGCCTTATTCTTGTGTAGATGTCAATTTGCGCTCTAAGAGCAATGCTTTAAGCATCCATTCTAGCAATATATCGCGTAATGCTAAGTTTTTGGCGCGTGGCCAATGTCTACGCCGTTTTTGAGTATCACTGTGTTAAAAAATTGATGCAAAACAAACAAAGTTTCTTTTATTTTTGGCTAACTGTCAAATAGCCAATTTAGCCGGAAATAAAACAAAGGCTCCATGTCAAATAGCCAATTTTACTATCGTTGCTCGTAAGATCACATTTACGAGCTGTTGCGCCTTTTTTTTTTTATATAATTCTTCCGCGTTCAAGGGGTAATGGCTACCCTTATACTGAGTTAATATAACGCGAATGGAAATGATCAGATGAAAAAGAAGAGAGGAACTGATGCACTTTGGTTTTGAACTGTTGTGGACTGTAGTGACGAGGAAAAACCTCCTGCGGAAGCCTGTTCCACACCCGTGTTGTTCGGCTAAAAAAAGAACTCCAATACAACGCGGTTCGTCCGAAATTGGGCTCAAGGGTGTACTGATGAGCATTCCTTCTTGCGCGAGTATTGCAGTTGAATTCTTTAAGGGGTGGAATGCAACTGGCTATTTCACTGGAGCACTTTTTATGGAAGAAACGATTAAACAATGTAAGACAAGAGACGTTGCGACGATGTTGCAAGGAGTCGATTGACGCAATGTTTGAGTCACCTATCAATTTCAATGCTCTTTTTTGTATCCTATCGAGTAGGTGTAAATTTTTCTTAGAAGCTCCTGCCCAGACATGAGAATTATACTCCAGTTTTGGTCGTATGAACGATTTATAGATGACAGAAGGTGTAAAGTATTTCTTGCATCGACTGAGGAATCCTAAACATTTTTCTGCGTTCTTGGCGACGTCGGCTATGTGGTCATTCCATTGACAACTTATGTCATTAACACACATATCGAGGATGGAAAGCTTTTCGATTTCGGTGATGCAAGTGCCGTTCATGGATAACGACTGAAGACTTCTATTCAGCTTGGATGACAGTAAATAGCATTGCGTTTTGGATGCATTAAATTCCACTCTATTTAAAAGCCCCATGTTGATATGCTGTTTGAGTCGGAATTTAATGACTTCAACATACTTAACCGGTCCCTTTCGAAGTCCGAAGGACTGAGGCGTTTGCAAGAAAACGTATATGAAAAACTAAGATTACTGTCATCAGCAAAGGAATCAATTGGATTAGATGTGGCAGACAAGAGATCATTTATAAAGATTAAAAAGAGTGTTGGAGATAAAACTGAGCCCTGGGGAACACCAGCATTAATATGATGGACAACAGACTTGAAACCGTCCAAAATCACTTGGATTGATCGGTTCAAAAGGAAATTTCTAATCCAATGAATAAAAGACACATCGATTCCAAATCCACGCATTTTCGACAAGAGAGCCTGGTGCCAGACTCTGTCAAATTCTTTAGAACTGTCGAGCGCAACAACCTTGCTTTCACCATGAAGGTGCAAGAAGCGATTTATTTTACTATATAAGGAAAGGCAAATAAAAGTACAAAAAAGGGAGTTGGAGACATATCCAGAGGGGCGTCTAAGCCTACACCGAATTCGTTCTGTCAAACAAAATTGACCGTGCCTTTGTCTTGTATCCTGCCATCGTCACCTGAAAAAAAAGACGGAGCTTGTCAAACCCCCACCTCCGCGGGGGTTTGACAAGCCCTCCGAGAGTATCAATTGTCTTGAAAAACTTCTCAAAAGTGCCGTTCGGACTCGGCAAAAAATTGTAGGTCCCCTTGTATGTGAAGAAACCAACACACACAGCATACATTGTTGAGAAGTTGGCCCTGGTTCGCCTCGAGCTGTTGCGCCACTCTATTTATTTATTATTTTATTACACAGGGCAGTGCAATGTAGCTTCTGGCAGGTTGGCCATAGATAAGATAAGGGATTAAGGTAACCCATCAAGTCGTATACTAGGTACCATAAGCTTGGTTTCCTTACTTTCTGCTCCGTTTTGCAAGATTTTATTTAAAGAAGGGATCTCTTAGGGAAAGGAAAAACTCTCCAAAAGGAACTTTTTGTGCACCAAGAACTGCTTACGTTTTGAATGTTAAAGCCTAATGTTGGGAAAATTAAAGTGACAAAACTTGATGCAAAAAGTCAGTACTGAAAATAGTTGCGATTTTGTCTGCAGTAAAATATTCACTGTCTTTAGGTGAAGAACATCCTTAATATTGGAAACATCATATAAAAAGGCGCCAGTTTATAAAAACAGCGAAATTGGTTCAAAAGTGTGAATTCCATAACAGTAAATCCGTCCGAATCCGAGGCTTGTTTCTGCTTCGTAACTGGTGTTTCTTTACGTGGCCAGGATGTCACCCCGACGGCACGACCCCCAACCTGACGGACCAGATCCTTTGTTTAGCTCTAAGGACGGAGAGCCGGATAGCCCGCCCCTTATAGGCCTGAGCTCCGAATATGTCGAAGTATATAAGGTGTTCACTAAGTAGTTCGGCCTGACTGGAACTGTAGACGCCACCGTTTATTCTGGGGAATTCCTCCGCTGCCGTCCGGATGCAAGGAGAATTGCCTTCAAGGAGAATTGCCTGCTATCCCCAACAACAATCCAAAGGGGTTGGAACCCTTAATACTAGGCACCGAGTAGAAGTTGATAGACAGAGGTTGGTTCAGAAAACCTGTAGATGCTTGTATCCTCTTGAGTGCACATGTCTATCCTTTGACCATGAATTCCATAAGTCGCTATTGCGGCTATAGTCAACACCTAAATGTCAGTTGCTGCTCTCCAACTCAATTGTCAGCTGTCACCGCCATGTCATAATTCTAAATTTCGTAGGGTGGGGAAATTTCAAGCCCTCATATTTCTTTTCTCTCCAAGCAAGCCCTCATATTTGTTTTCTCTCCTGTACACAAAAACCGATTACAGGAATAGGAGTTGGCTTTTTTTGCAAATATAAAAATGTCCTTACGGCCACAAAATGTCTAAACCATTTGTTGTCGTAAAAGAATCATCAATTTGGGGGATTTGACATTTCATTAAGCGCGGTTTAACCTTACCTTGAGATTTGGGCGGTATGTCGTCTTTTTGGGAATCATGACAATTTTAAATTTGGGAGTTATGGTTTTGGGCCATAATACGAAAATAATAAGGCTCATCGCTGGTCCAAGTGGACTTTGTAGGATTTCTTAAAAATCGTCGGTCCCGATTAGTTTCGAAGCTATAGACAAAACAAGTTAAAAAAGAGTGCAACTTTGACATGCCAGTTCTTGGCCAAAGGCGCCTATCAGACAACTATAGCACGTACTCTTAGCTTAGCGACGAAGTGGCGAGCGACTAAGACCTGCGAAAAATAGTGTTTAAATCCTTGAAACCCGTGGAGCCATAAATTAATTTGGACTATATTTTTTTGGAGAGAAAGTTAGTTCATTTACAATTGCATATTCTTAGGCGAAAATCTAAAGGGTTAAATGAGGCATTTTGTATGAAAAATTGAAATTTTGATAAACTATAACTTTCAAACTAATTTTTTTTTTTTTTTTGAATACTAGGATGGACGGAGGCTAAGACTCCAAAATCTTTCAAAGACACCAATACGCCCTCTATAGCAGGTACATAATACCGAAGTAGCCGATATTGGTTATGCCCGATTTCCACGTGCTAAAAAACCACCCATTTATGAGAGACACTATGAAACTGCCAGAACACACTTCATAGTAGTAAATTTTCGCTCTCTCATAATACTTCTTGACTACAACTAAGTTAACTTAACAAGTAGTTTACGCTTCCATAGTGTTGATCGCATTGGATAGGTTGCTTTCCAGTGAATGCACCTACTAAGCCGTTCATTCATGCGTCTTCACCCTACGTCGCTAGATCGAAGGGTCTTGTTCTTTGTAGTCGTCGCTCGTTGTTAGCATCGTTAAGAGTCTCGTTTAGAGTACGGATCATTTCATTGTTGCAATGAACATAAAGGCGAGCATTTAGCTTTCGAGCTAAGTTTGTTACTTCTTCGCCCACGGTAGCTATTCCTAAATCTCTGTGAATATCGCTATTCCTAATATACCATGGAGCATTTACAATTGCTCTTAGTGTCTTGTTTTGGAAAGTCTGCAACATGGACATGCTGCTCGGCTTGGTACAACCCCAAAGTTGTCTAGGACGGCTTTAACACCTGCCTGTACAAGAGCAGTTTGTTATATAATGCTTAATTTCGAAAATCTTCCGATAAGCCAATACATTTCCCTGAGCCTAATCTCGAGCTCGTCACGCTTCTTCTTTACGTGTGGTTTCCACCTTAGTTTAGCGTCCAGTGTCATCCCTAGATACTTCGCTTCATTTGAATAAGGTATTTGTGCAGATCTTATGAACAGAGGTAAATTGTTAACCCTTCTGTAAGTGAAATTCACATGCGTGGACTTGTTCTCGTTAAGAGCGATTCGCCAAGTCTTCGTCCAGACACAAATTCTGTCCAATGCTCGTTGGAGGTTTCTCGTTGATGACTCGACTGATTCACCTGTTGCGAGGATGGCCGTATCGTCCGCAAACGTGGCCACGACTGTCTCGTCGTCTAGAGGTATGTCTCTTGTGTAGAGCAGGAACAAGGTCGGACCGAGGACGCTTCCCTGGGGAACGCCAGCCCGAATTTGCTTGAAACTCGAGTATTCACTACTACACCTAACACGAAAGAGTCTGCTCTCAAGATAATTTTTCAATATTTTAAACATGTGGGGTGCCGTGGCGTAGTGGTTAGTGTGTGTGCTTACTACGCCGGAGGCCTGGGTTCGAATCCTGCCATCGTCACCTAAAAAAAAAAGACTTGTTCTTTTTCACGGTCCCCACCTCCGCGAGGGTCTGACAAGCCCTCCGAGAGTATCATTTGTCTTGAAAAACTTCTCAAAGTTCCGTTCGGATTCGACAAAAAATTGTAGGTCCCTTTATATGTAAAAGAAATTAACACACCAGCATACATTGTTGAGAAGTTGGCCCTGGTTCACCTCGAGTTGTTGCGCCACTCTATTTTTTTTTTTATTTTAAACATGTCTTCCGGCAAGTTTTGCCGTAGCTTATATTTCAAGCCTTCGTGCCATACCTTGTCGAAGGCTTGCGATACGTCGAGGAAAGCACTTGAACATATTTTTTTCCCTTCTAAGGCTTTTTCAATTTCATGCGTTATTCTGTAGACTTGATCTATTGTGGAATGGTTAGGTCTGAAACCGAATTGATGATCCGGGATCAAGCGTCTTTCTGCAATTATTGGTAGTAATCGCTTCAGCAGAAGTTTCTCGAATACTTTCGATATTATCGGCAGAAGCGATATGGGCCTATAAGATTTTTTATCATTTGCGCATTTCCCCGGTTTTGGAACCATAATGACTTCAGCAACTTTCCATTGTCTTGGAACGTATAGAAGTCTAAGAGAAGCGTTTATCATATAAAGAAGCTTGACTAATGCCTTTTTTGGTAGCTCTTTCAATATTTCGCCAGTGATCAGGTCGTAACCCGGGGCCTTATTATTTTTAAGTTTGCTAATTGTCTGTCGGAGTTCAACAAAGATCTTAATATCTAAGGATCTCTTCATAAGCAATATTGGTGACATATATATTTATATGTATCAAGTCAAACTGGAAAGTTACTTCTGTAGACATAGCTTACTGTTGTTTGTTTATCTTATATGCGAGTACAAGCCGAACCGCAATGTAGCGATAAGTAAATTAGAAGGCAAATAAAGACTCATACCGGGAATCAAAGCTTCTCGTTAATTTATCCTAGCCAACAAAACCTTACCTACTTGACATGAGTAAGCAAGTTTACACATGAGTGTGACTTTTCACTTTTACAAAGTCAGTAACGTACATTACCCAAAATTAAAGACCTTGAAATTGCCAAGACGTGTGCAAAGGAAAACCTTGAAAAAACATGTCTGTCCTTGGCCCCTTAAATTTCACATATTTCGACAGGATGAATACATATCTAGTTGTAGCTTCAAACGTGACATCTTACACAAACTTCACTTGATAAAAGAATTAAATGAAATACGTACATTGATTAACCTTGAAGTATTCGCGGATTACCGATGATTACAAGACAAAATGTGTTTAGCTCATCTTCAGGGGCACACAATGAGTCTGACTAGGTAAACATTGGAACAAGCCCATGTTTTAGCACTTGTGTAGCCATTTAGCATTAGCACAACCTTGCAAAACGATAATTGCATTAATAAACGAAATAAATGAAACTATTGCGAAATAAAATAGTTTTCTTCATTGTGATAGATCGAATATATGTGCAGCTTCATTTCCTATATACCAACGAATACATTATGTATTTCAATCACTTGCAGTCCATAAATAAAATCATTAAAACATACCAGACATCCGTGCAACCTCAGCGCATCGAACGTGGTTTGCATTTGAATGTAGGAATTTTATATAAGAAAAATATAACCGCTTAAATTAACAGAGTTAATTTGTAATAGCTTCTGGAATTTTGATTCCTATCCAAATTTGTACCTGAGCCATCATGGATGAAATATGCATTTAATTCAGATACGATTGCGTTCTAACGGGTGCATATTATAACAATTAAAATTTTATGTGTCTTCTCCATCAGACATTGTAATGAAATGCCGTTTTTATTCAGTTGGAGAACCAATACTATAGGAAAACATTTCAAAAGGCTTATCATTGGTTTGGTATTTAACTTTAACACCGAGTTATCAATAGTTATGGTGGAAGTCTGCCAAAGATGGCTTTAAATGTCACCAGTTGTGTCATTTGCCGTATGTTATCCCAGCAGCTTAAGAAACTTATTTTATTCATGTCACGCATGAAAAACATTCAAAACAATTAATTTTTAAATCCTTTTATAATTTTTGCTTTGTTGACGTTAAATAGCAAACAACAAGCCAAATTAAAACGAGATGGAAAAACAATGATTATTTTTCATTTAATTTTCGGCACAAAGGTACTCAATATAATCCGTATTGATAACCCTGGGTAGATGAATTTAATTTGATTGAGTTGAAGTGTTATGACAATCTTTTGTGTTAGATTTCATGGTAAAATATAATGTCCTGGCAAAAAAGAGTGCAGACAAGCCAGAAATTTTTTTTAGTAAACTATGCCTAATGGCGCCCCTAAAAATTCAATTTTTAGCAGTCAGTCCAAAAATGTAAAAAAGACCTCTTATAGTATCAGTCAGTATACTAGACGGGCGGGCAGTCTGTCAAAAAATCGTTGTAACTCCTAAGCAGTTAGTCGTAAAAAGACTAAATTTGGTGTGCACTGAAACTGTGTAAATCGAAAGAAACCGCATGCTAGGATTTTTTTTTTCTGTAGCCCAATAACGATGGAATTAAAGTCTCAAATTTCACGTGAAAAAATGTTGAAATGTTTTTTGCCAAATTTTTTTTTTAGTTTCTAAGTTTCTATTATCTTGATAAGTAACGAGGTATGTTGGTAACGACAACCTTGTTCAAAAGTGGTGTATGTCTAAGGTGTATGTCTAAGTCTGATTTGAAAAATTTCGAAACTGTCGTTTTCAACCTTTAGAACCAAGAAATGTCACTTTTGCCTCAACTGATACAAATACGAAACCGAAAGCTCCATCTAAAAACTGCTTCCATTTTTAGGGTCAAGGTAGAATTCCTAATCTGTTCCCTTATTTCTTTCAAGGATCTTGAAAAGCCCCTTTGAAAATAAATAGGTATGTGCTTAAACTAATACGCCTAAAGTCAAACAATAACAAAACCGTGTAAGATGAATGGCTAAACGATAACTCAGAAGTAGCCATTCACTAAACGATTTTGTGTAAACTTTTTGCCAAGAGCCCAGTTTATGATTCAATGTGAATAGCGTATTAAGCCTTACCGTAGGACCACAATGTCCGTAGCGGTAGTATGTAGCAGTAGTACGCAGTACAGCCGCGGAGCCATGTGGCGTAGTACGGAAAAAAATTGAACACAATGGTGAAGCGCGGCTATGTCGGACAAAAAGCCTCGTTAATAAACAATGGCCGAGACTCTGAGTTAAGTTAAGTTAGGATTACATATTTTTGTACACCGGATGACACAAATTCCATAATATTTCTTGGATTTCATTAGATTTGACCATCTCAATAAACTTTTCGACGTCCATTGTTTACTTTGCTTGTATCGAACTGTCAACCGTGTAGCGCTGTCAACCGTGAAGCGACAAAAAAGTTGGCCAACTCTTACTACCGCCACAGCTACGCGCTACCGCCAAAGACACACATTGTGTGCGCATGCGCAATACACTGCACACATGTGTTTTAACTTTTGACAGCTCTTACTACTGCTACTACTACCGCTACAGCTACATCACTGTGGTTCTACGGTTATGTACTCTTCACACTGAATCAAAAATTGAGTTTTCATTCGTTTTTCATTTGTTCATCAGTTGTCATATCTAAGACCATATTTGTTTTTAAAGGTGCTTTAAAAGATCCATAAAGGGAAGGCACATATTGAAGTAAAAATTGTCGTTATTACTTGCTTATTTTTTGTTTCAAAATACTTCCCAGAGCATAAATAAGAGAATCGAAAGTTTGAGAGGTTTGTTCAATTCGACAAACTTCTAAATGCCCAGGCGAGATTAAAAAAAAGACCGGGGGGTTTCGAAAACAGAAAATTTAAAAAAAAGTTGGGAACTCATGTTCTTTATGACGGATTTGCGTATTTTCGCGAAAACACAGTTTTCGGTTTGGTGTGTAGAGGACATTAAAAACTTCTGGACTTTGACTAATAAACGTCAACGCATTTTCAAAAACAATACTTTTTAACGCTTTTAGTATTTTATCGGTAGTTATCGGCCTAGTTTAATATAAGTTAAGGTATAAAGCATTTACAAAGCAAGCCAAGCGCATTAGAAATGCTTGAAAATGACGATTTCGACCTAAGTTTTTCTTAGCCGATTTCAAAAAGGAAAAATGAACATAAATTTTTTTTTATCGTTTTCCCGAAAATTTGTTCTCGGAGAACTGAAAAACAGCGAATATTTGTTGCAAACAGTTGAAACATTAGAAAAAAAAGTCTAAGGCTAGTGACACACGGCGACAAAAAAGCGCGCGACAAAAAACAGCGCGATTTTCTGTAGCAAGCATACTCAACACACGAATACTAATTTTCCGTGCGGCTCCTGTCAGTTTTGGTGAAAATTTAATTTTCATAGTTGAAAATAAAAGAGTTTGAAAGCTTTTTATGGTACCAGGCGGAGTTACCAGCCCGAGGACCTAAATGACAACTACACATTTGGGTGGGAGTAGGCAACCTGTACCGAAGGTAACCAATCGATTATTGATTGGTTGAGAACTTACCCAAAGGTAATGAGGGCTGGGTGGTAACCGTAACGGTGTAAACCACTGTCAGCAGGATTGAGGGGGTCCATTGAGATACTTCCTGAAGAGAGGGTGGTCTCGTAACTGCTGAAATCCAGATGGGAATTTGCCTTGAGGATGGTAGGGGCGAACTCGATGCGGTAATTGAGGAATGGTTTCCATGTTAGAAAAGCCCAGCAGGGGCAACCGATTTCGATATAAGTCCGAGCCAACTGCTTCTCTGCTAGGAATTATCCTCGACGATGGGAGGGTGCAGAGGTAACCGAATTCGGTGTGGGGGGGGGGATACTAGCGCAAGAAGCTGGTGTAGGGTAACAGTCTTCGGTATAAACCCGTATCACAGGCGACTCCGGTTGGAAATGGGGTGGGGAAGGGGACGTGGAACAGGAAAGTAAGGGTAACCGAAACAGTATGAACCCTTACCAGTGGGAATTATGTGCCGATGATCCCGAGGGGGTGGAGGGGTGGGGGCAATCGAAGCAGTATAAGCCCACATCGGTCCAGCCCTGTAAGGGAACACCCGAGGATGAAGTGGGGAGGGTAAAGATGGGAAGAATGGCATGAAAATTACTGTAGGAATACTACTAATTACGTTACCGGGTGGTATGAGGGACAATTAAGGTATGTCTCCCCTTTATGTCGAGTCTCACTAGATCTTTAGATCTTCTGTTTTTTATTGCCCTTTAAGTAAGAATTGGCCTCAAGGATTGGAGAGTGCAGGTGGGGTAACCGATTGCGGTAAAACCGTTGCCGGAGTAGTATTCTTCGTTAAGATGCTGATGAAGGGTAACCGTATCGGTGTAAACCCGTACCTTAGAAATTACCGGTGGGGGAGGGGGTGCGGGATAGGAGAGGTAGGAGTAACCCAAGCGGTATGAACCCGTACCAGGGGGAGAATAAGTAGGTGTTTCCAGTAGAGCGCGGAGAGGTAAAGGCAACCGAAACGGTATGAGCCCTTACCAGGACGGTCCTGTTGGGAGGACTTGAAGAGGGGGGGGGGGGGGTGATGGGGAATGTTTGGCGCGAGTGTTAGTCGCGCGAATGTTAGTCGCGCGTTTTTCTGTCGCCGTGTGCCTCTGGCCTAATAGCATTTAAAGCATAAAATGTAAATTGTCGTTTTGACATTAAAAAACAAACATTAAAAAAAGTCTAATGGCATTTAAAGCAAAAAACCTTAAATTGTCGTTTTATGGTTCTGAAATTTAGAAAAAATTAAAATTTTTAAAAAGAAGAATGCACCCGCTCTTAATTTCAAACAGTTACTGTCATGATTTTGAAATAAATAACGGGCACTATCAATCTTTTTAATCTTTAAGAAAATCTATAGAGAGTTTAAAATAGTAAATAGTTTTAGAGAACAGCTTGAAAACACTTTTTTGCCAGAGTGGAACGATATAGTAAACGAATGTAGTAAAATTACTCTTACTTCTAGGTAAATAAATACTTATAACAGTTTTTATATGAAAAAAAAAAATCTAAAAGAAAAAAGCTGGAGAAACAGTTTTTTGACATCCTGTATTTTGAAAAAACTTAAACTTTAGAGTAACGAAACTTCTAGGCAGAACAGAATGTGTAGCTGCAGCTCTGTTATTGTCTTATAGTTCCGCCTATGGGAACACGCTCAATACACATATAGCAACACGGTGTGTATCTCGCTGTGTCTATGAGTGAGTGCAACTGTATTTAAAATATCCGTTCTTGTTCTTCATCTTTTGAATAATAAGTCGTCACCCTCTTACCTTTTCAATCTCGTCCACATCGTATACAAACAGTAAATCTGGCCGTCCAATCAGCCCACTAAGACGTACTATACGTCCGTAATCCTCGTGTAAACTGGATGAAATCTTTGCAACATCTGAAATGGTGTACTGTCCAATTATAGGCATCATTCTAAAAGTATATATTAAAATAAAATTAATGAATAAGTACAGGGTTTATTTTTTAAATACAAATAAATAAATTCATAAAGTAGCGAATTAAGAAGTAAACTACAGATCTAGAAAATTAGGAAGATGTATGAAAAAAAAACTTTAAATGTTAAGGCTAACTCATATAACTAGAAAAATTACTCCTTAAGGAAGGAATAATGGAATAATCCGTAAGGAATAATGCTTAATGGACCCTTTAGCTCAAAATTTAAAGCCTAAAATTTTAAAACATACGGACGGATGGACAAGGCTTATTGAACTCAGAATTCGGCACAGATTTAAATCGTATGATCTTCAGGTTAAAACGTCCGTGCAACAGCTCCTTGAAAAAAGCTTACAGATACATTTCGCATAAAACAAGCCTTATGGCCTTTTCGGTTGGTCGTCCGGGAGCGCCCGGGAGACTTCTGGACTCTCCTGAAACTGTTTTCTTGGACTCGTTTGACAGTTCCTCTTCTGGATAGAAGAGAAATTTGCTTCTGTTTTTGAATCCAGAATCAAAACCAGAAGCACGCACACAATCATACATATGTCAATGTCAAGTTGGATAAATGTCATTTGTCCCCTGTAGAATAGCCTTTGCTTCACAAATACACCGCTAGACAAACTTCAAAATCAAGAAATCGCGTTTTGCTGTTCGGACAGAAGCCCCAATCCGGGAGAAGAACGCCCTGATCCGGGATCGCCAACCAAATGTTGGCTTGGATAATGACACCTCGATTGTTGGCATGGGCAACTGATTGCGCGTAAAGGTAAACGTTCCAGTAACACAGAATATTTGATGTTATCGAACACTCATGCTAATTGATTTAGACTTTCGTTTTCAATGAACATGCATTTGGCATCTAGCATCTAATTGATTTGGCTCTGGGTATTCCCAAGTGTGTCAAATGTTTTGCTTTTTCGATGCTATTTCCAGAATAGTGTTTGAGCCTCATGAGTCGAGTTTTGTTATTATATTATGTAAAACAGGTAATTTTTGCGACCTTGAGCGGTCTTACAATTTGCTTGTTACGAGCCACATGATTTTTTTCAAACAAGTGGAAAAAAGTTTGTCACTCTATGGCATCCGAACTGGTATTTACTTTAATAAGGTGTTTAACACTTTAATGAAATGGGGTAAAAAATCCTATCTGCAGTCTCATTCGATAAATGATGCAGGTGCTGAGGGACTGTCGTGTTTAACAAGCTTTTTTTTATCAATTTCGAATTACTAGATGTTACCTTTAAATTTAGTTTTTTTTTATGAACTACCGTAGTTGAAATTAAGTTCTCTTAATGATATTTAACCTTCTTCAAACATTCTGCTTCTACATATTCTAAGCCACTTTATATTGGATCGTATAAGGAACTATACAATGACTGTATACCACCCGCCTGATAAAAATTTTATAGTCATTTGTGGTTCAAAATCTAGGCTTGAGCTATCTCAAAACAGTTAAGTTTTCATTTTTGCCCTTTTTTGTAAGTGTATTATAGTGCTCTTTGCTGTCCGTTATTTTTTTATGCTTATGCATTGGCACATCATCCAAAGCGCAGTCCTAAACCAAGTTAGGAAATTCGTTAAAATGTGTCAAAAAAGCTATAAATTTGTTTTATGAGGGTGTGAATGGCATAAATCTCCTTAAAAACTTACAAGATTACTTTGATTTTAAATCAAAAGATTACTCACACAACCATAATCCGCATACCTTTGGGCTGTTTTTTGGGATGGGAACAGTTATAAAAAAAATATATACACGCAATGGTCACGTACGATGGAAGTCACAGAAATAAAAGTCAAATTATTATACTTTCACCTTCATTCTTGCGTGAGTGACTTGTTTATGGTCTGCCAGAGTTTGTTTGTCTATTTTTTCCTTCTTTGCCATTTTTGAAGCTAATTGATAATTAAAAACTACTTTCCTACTTTTTTTCTAGGAGAACAAGGAAATGAAAGAGTTGAGACACTTGCACAGGAAGAGAAATGACATAGTTTTAAATATTTCTTATTATACTTAATTACACTTTATTCGCTTATAAATGTGTAGATTGGGTAAATAGGTTTTAAATCATATTTAACAAACGTGCCGCAACTTTGTTGAATGTTTCTAACTTAGTTTTGACACTACCACAATTAATATGTGCACTGGAGCTTTGATGGCAGGAAATAGCGGGTTTCATAGACAGTAACGAAAACGTGCGACAATGCAGCGTGCTATCTATAAATTAAGTTGCAGGTTATTTCCTTTTTTTGTGTAGCAGTGATTAAACTATAAGGAAATGGAATGTGTTTGTTCCTGCGCAATCAAAATGTTTTGGAATAGTGTTTTGACCGGTTCAGAAGTGTTAAACTTTCGGCAAATCTATTTTTAGGGCATATTTCACAAATATTAAGAGGAAAATTCACCGTAGTCCAAAAATACTTTTGATGCCAATTCTTATATTATCGACATTTTTTTGTTTCTCTGTCCCTATAGTATAGATAGAGTAGAGTATACTGCTGAATGGATCCTTTGAGACTTCGTCATATTTTCACCCTGTAACTTTGACGTCTTTTTCGGCTTATGGCAGGTAAAGCACATCATTTCAAGCGGATTTTCTTTTCACAATGAAAAATAAAAAAAAGAAACAGGCTCAATGACTGGATACTCAATAGATCCAGTATTCTCTAAAGAACTAAAAACACGTGGGGTTCACGGAGCAAAAATTTTTAAGTACTGTGGCTGTACTCATATGTGCACAACGAATTCCTTTGCCTGCTGTAGATCTGTCTTAAATGGCTTGGATTTTTAGTGGCCTTAATCCAGTTATCGTACAAAAAACAAAGCCCAATTTTGTTTTAAAGAAATTATCTAGCCGCTGTCTACAATTTGGTCAGGTCCCCAAAGAATGAGGGAGTTATGAGTAATCTGAATTTCAAAAAAGAGTTAAATCAAGCCACACAACAACTGCCAAAGTCTTAAGGCCCATCAGCCTATCGGTATTTATACTAAAAACTCTTGAAAAGCTAAAAGAATATGCACATTTTGCAGTCGAATTGACTCTTAGTTGATATTCAGGCAGCCCAATATGCCTTTGATATTGATATTGAACAGCCCATCATGCCCACTAGTAAAGGTAAGGACGTTGA
Organism: Neoascia interrupta; assembly: GCA_947623515.1. Classification (NCBI taxonomy): domain Eukaryota; kingdom Metazoa; phylum Arthropoda; class Insecta; order Diptera; family Syrphidae; genus Neoascia; species Neoascia interrupta. The sequence continues at coordinate 32,639,874 of OX392462.1, read as the reverse complement.
AATTGAAACATCACAAAGTAATCAGTGTGATTGAAAAGTCACTTCAAGGCAAGCAATTTCCCCTTGTTGCCTTTCTTTACATTGAAGGAGTTTTTACCAATGTCAAGACCTGAATAGCTAAACCGAAACTTAGAAAATCTTAACGTTGACCAAGTTTTATTAAATCCTTTTGTAAATCTGCTTAGCAAAAGAGTGATCAATGCATATATTGGCGCCAGCGTTGAAAAGGTGACTGCCGCGAGAAGTACCCCACAAGAAGAAGTCATCTCACCACTCCTTAGACATATAAGAGATACATAAGTGGTGGCTTATGGCGACAACGTTGTTTTAATTGTCAAGGGGAACTTCCCACTAACTATCAGTGAACTATTACAGAAAGCTCTAGCGACACCTAATTCATGGGCAAAGCAATGCGGTTCGGGTATCAACCCACTCAACACCGTCCTTGTGCTGTTCAGAGACAAAAAAATCATACCGCCATTCACTTTACCGGCGATTGAGGTAATTTCTCTTTAACTCTGCGATATCAAATCTTTAAATTCAACGTTGAGGAAAGCCTCAATCACATTATTTGCTTGCAGTCGCCTCATCGGCGAAAATTGGTAGCCTAGACCCAAAATAATTCTTTGGGTGTGTACCTACTGCAATTGTCGCCTATGCCTACTAACGTATTTGCGTTTAGTCTGATGGCAAGTACTAACCTACCTCATCTGCAATGAAAACAACACCTATCTCAGGGCTAGAGGTGATTCTCAATCTGCTACCCATCAACATTTATCTGCGTTTTGAGTCTCAGTCAGTCACCTGGATGGATTCCAATCTCATTTGGACATGCGCATATTCTATGCAGCTTTCTAGGAATAGACACCTCCTCCGACTAACTCATGCCTTATCTTCACTTCGAAAAACGTCTTTCAATTGCATGTCCCCTAGCAGGGATGAGTGCGAATCAACTCATCCCTGCGAACTTGTTAAGTGTTATCGCATAAAGAGCTTAAGCTTAAGCTTAACTCACAGCACAAGGTAATATCATGTTTCCACAGTGCACTAATCTGCGATTAATACAAATCTTCATTAAATCGTCTACAAATTATGCGATTAACCAAACAAATTTAAATCCTCTCGGCAGGCGATTATAAGTGAATCCACTCATTTTAATCTCATTCAACCTTTTCACAAACCTCTTTCAACCCTATTCAAACACCTTTTTAATAGTTTGAGAATCGAAAAAGGACACTGAAACTGTTCACGTATGTCAGAATTACAATTTCAATTGGGATGCCTACAACGGAAATTCTTTTTCACTCCTAGACAATGGCATCGCCACTCTCTTTTGAGAGCCAAATGACCGAAAAAAATTGCTAATGAAATCACTTCAGGATTTATTATTAATCGTATTTTGCCGGTGAAAACACAGCATAAAGCCACGTAATCACAAGGAACAGAAACAGGAAAGAAACCCAATTTCATACATTAGCAACGCAAAAAGCATTCAGGGACATTAGGTTTCAGTTGCTAATGTATGAGACTCTGTTTCTGTTCCTGTTTTACGTTGCTTGTGACAACGCGACTCTATAGTCACTTCATAATTCACAACTCCAGTGGGTGCTATTTAACGCACACAATGGGTCAAAATATAAACGCAACTGTTTAAAGCCAGAACCTACAAACCTAACTAAAATCTGTTCTTAGATGCAATGTTTCCACCAGTCATTAGATAGAGATAAGCGATGTAGGTCAACGATAAATCATGATTGCGAAGTTATCTCACCAGTCAAAAATTGATTTAAATTATTTTGACGCAAGCACTCTCGTGTTATCAGAATGACACAGGAGCGAAAAAATATCACCTTTAAAAATCCCAAAAGAACACAAACTTATGTGTTACACGTCAATACGTCATACACAAACTGTTTATTTTCCTTTGACTTTTTAAAGTATGAAAAAAGTGTGTTCACTCAAGAGTAGGTTCTCTTCCTAATGGGGAAGGGTACGTTTGATTCAAAGATCATATGTAAACTTAGATTGATGGCGGGATTTTGCTTTAAATTCTTGCTTTATACGCACAATATCGAAATTTAAGGGTTATTTATTAAAGTCTTATTATTTTATACCCGACCGAGGGTATATTAATTTTAATGCATAGTTTGTAACACAGTGAAATAATCACCGTATACCCCTAAAACCGTTAAGGGATATGATCGAGACCGACAGGTAAGTGGATTAAGCCATGTCCGTCCGTCCGTCCGTCCGTCCGTCCGTCCATCCGTCTGTCCGTATGTATGCAGTTTTGAGGTCTTTAAAATTGAGCTAGTAAATTGAAACTTGCAACGTTGCTTAGTTCTCATTTTGTACAGACAAAATACGAAAATTGAGAAAATCCGCCTACAGCCACGCCCAAAATTGGCTTGAATGTCAGACAACCTCAAATTTACATTTTATTTCAAAATGCCTTTTTGTCAAGATAGACAAAATATATGAACTCGAATTTTAGTGGAGAGCAATATCGACCAGAAGCCTTTAATAAGACAAAAATTGGACCGCCCACTCTTTTGACCATGCTCAATTTTAACATCTGAAAACCTGATTTCTCGGTAAATTCATTCTAAATTGACAAAAAAATTGTATGACAATTATTAAAGATATTACCATTTGCTAAGTTTGTTGCATACAAAGCATTGAGCTCCGCCCACTTTAAGGGGGCGTTTTTGGGAAAAACCTTTTTTGAAGTATTAATATTCGCTTTTAACGTCTTTTCTCGTGATTCCAACGAAATTAGAGTTAATTGATTTTAATTTTCAGCCTACGCCTTTTTTTAGGGGCGTGGCCAATACAAATAATTGACATTCAGTATATGAAACAGCCCAAAAAATTTTAAATTTGGGTTAATGGATAAAGAGGGTTGGGTATTTAGAAGTTCGTTACAGACGAACTCTCGAACTTACTTACTTGTTAAGTTTTGCTCTCAGTTTTAATCTCCCAAAGCGGTTAGCGTCCTGAAATTAGCATCCAACATTATTTCTGTCAAATTAAAACAGACACTTTTTTACACTTAAGTCCAAATAAACAAAAGTATCGAAGCACCTTCCTGTTAGAGAAGAAACTAGCTTACATACATGTTCAACTTTGTGTGAACAAAGTGCAGAAGTTTACAAAGCACAAACAAAAATATCATGCTTCATCAAATTCAACCAAACAGATTTCTGGTTAATCTCAAAGTCAAATAGGCTTCAAGTTAAAAATCAAATAACATTTTTATTGAACTTGTCGTACACACCTGGGTTATGTAAAATTTACAAGTGTTTCACTTTTAAGTTTCACATTGCCTACTTCCATTGTTCCATAACAACTCAATACTTGTCTCGCTTAAAGATCATTGCAGAAAACCAGTCTTAAGTCATGACCCCAACCTTAGCCCAACTTCATGTCACTCAAAAAAGAGTTTCAAAACTTTTTCCACGGAATGTGAAAATGTCTGGCAGCTTTGAATGATTTACATGAAAGGAGGAAGACCGAAGTAGAAAATAAAAGAAAACAATTACCTATTACAACCAATTTAGTTGTTCTCGCACGCAAGACTAACGTTAACCCAGTTTCCCACGTCAAAAGCAACAAATCAAAAAAACATAAACTTTGTTGCGTTCAGGCGTTCAACTTTCTTTGAAAAAAAGAAGACGGGTCGGCTTTGTCTTAATCTCAATTACAGGCGTGAAGCCGAGTGAATGAATTAAATCTGTTTTTGTTTTCATCGCATTCATTCACTTTTTTCTTTGGTTGTTGTCTCATCACAACATAAACAATCAGATACATTTTTGTGTCTCACAAATTTCTTTGCTGTTGGCCGCCCAGAGTGTAGCGCCACTGCCGCAAACCGTAATCAAATAAAGGTGAAACGGCAATTTTATTTGATTAAAGTGTCCGCAGTGATACTGATAGAGCTATAATATGAATGACGGGTCAATTTCAGGCATTACATTATTCAAGGTACTTAGCCATACTCCAGACCTGGGGGAATTAATTATGCGTGTCTTATATCCATGATGTATCATGGAGGAAAAATTTGGTGAATAATAAAACAAACAATATGACGGCTTTCTATAACAGTTTGCTTCGTTACATAAAAAATTATGGTTTAACAATGATTAATCGATCCGAGGGCAATTTTAAGCATTGGTCGGAGGGCACCTTTAGTATTAATAAATTTTTTTTATTGTTCATCGTAAGTGGCTTAGATGAGTTCAGATTCACATCGGAGGCCTAAGAAAAGACTGCAACAAGCATTGTGTAAGAGGTAATGAGCTCGTCCGTCTTCAAAGTCGTTCTACCTGTCTTTCTATATGGTTATGGCAACACTAATTCAATAGATACATAAGAGCTGTGGTGGGGAAGATTATGATTTATGGTCATATGGAACAAAAGAACGATTTCAAAGATTCTGGTCTTGATAGAGGGCAGCCTTTCTGAAAAGACTGCCATAGGGTTGAAGGTTTGACATTGGCACCTTGAATGATGTTGAGATAGTGCTTTTTATTGAATTCAACGAACTAGAAGCCAATTTCAAGTTATCTGGAAGTAATTTATGATTTCTTACAAAACAATCTACCGACAATCCCAAACCACTTGAACCAAAGCTCAATTTTTCATAATTATTTTAACCCTGAACTCTGTCTCGATTTCAATTTCCGTGTGGGATTAATTAATCAAAGCCCACAGTCGCAGTATCATCCTCTTCTGCAGTCAATGACAAGGTCCAAGGTCATTATCTCCTAAAGACCAAACCATAGCCATGATACCTCTCAACATGTTAACAGCTTTGTCAACATGAGGCTGCACAACAAAAAGGTTTAAACACATCGTAGTGGTTAGATGAAAAAAAGGCACACAAAGACGCATTATAGGAAGCTCGATGGGCCGCGCTTCAATAACAATTAACACAATTTAAGTTTTCAAGGTCATTGCGTACGATGATGGTGATGATTATGATGATGGCGCACAATTCAGGTGTATTTTTCCGCACAAGTGTAAGTAGATACTTTGCGGCAAATAATTGTACCTACCTGCGGGCGAAAAGTGAGCGAGGTTAGTTTACCCATTTTTTCTTTGTGGAATTGTGGCATTTTGCGGATAATTGGATTTGATAAATTGAAAAATTGAATTTGGGTGTCAAAGTTTGTTAATTGCCCACAAGTTCGCTAAATATTTCGAGACAAGTGTGAATTTGCATTGGCCAGGCGCATACAAAGATCACGTGAAACCGTTCAATGCCGGACCGTTGGGAAAATTTTGGGCTTTGAATTTGTTTGCGTGTGAATTCTTTGACAATTGAACGCACTTTAAATGCGCACTTTGTGTACTTTCAACCTTTTGTGTGCAGAACAAATCTAAATTTTTCCTCTTACCAACAGTAAACCCGAGGGTGACCTTATAGTTCACTTTCAACATGAATTAAGCATACTCGTGTTGTCTCCTATTTATAAAGAAGTGTTAATTTCCCGCTTAAGAGCGTTTTGAGTCCTCTTTATATCCGCACCAACTGTCTGAGCATTCAGACTCGGGAAAACCGCTTTTTTCATTCGGCGCAGGGTTTTAACTTCAAGCCCTTATTGAACTTTTGCCCCATTTGGGTAGTTTATAAGTTCAGAAATAATTGTGAATTTATACCCACCCATGTAGGCCAAATGTCCACAAGATCTTTGGTCATAAATCCACAATGCTCTAAGCCTAAAGGAAATGGGCCATAAGTCCTTAATCATTTTTTTAAGGACAACTTACCTACTTTTTTCCAGTAAGTTATCTTTACCCTCGCTTCGCAACCCCTTTTAACAGCGCATCAGCTGTGGCAATTTTGCTGCATTCCTCGTGACGTTGTTAAATCCTTCGTTGTCATATTATCGAACTGCTCAAAGTTTATGGAACAAAATATCAAAGAGGCAAAAAAGAATAAGAATTTATTTTCTTCGTATAGTCTCTTTTAAAACACCATTACCTTACTGGACTGGTAGATCTACCTTCTCGCGATGCATTCTAAGGAACCCTTAATTACTTTCTGTTCGGTACATGGTAGCCCTTTATTTATTCGAAAAATTCTTCTCCGCCTTGTTGAGTATAAACTGCATCCCTCCTGCCTGTACTGTTGCACTCCGGATAGATGTAATGTTGGTGATGAGCAAATTATATGTAAGAATAAGGACAATATCAGGGTGACGATAGAACTCCCGCACCAACACCAGAGGCACAATCTTTCAATAGTACGTGCATACCCAGACTTCATTGACTTCATGAATATACTGGACGGAAGTAGGGAATATGGGCTAAGCCAATTAGTTAATAAGCCAACATTGGCGTTTTGGATAAAACATCATCATAGACCATCTATAACTTTGAGGTCAAGAGACTCTGTTTTACGAGAAAAACGCCAACTCTGCCAATTGCTGCTTTTTGGGGTCATAGAGCAGATGAACACCAATGCCCCCACCGAAAAATACCTCCGCTAAGTTTGTTTTCATGACTGGTTATGGTTTTGGGGTTTTCCTGCAAGGTTCTGGTCAAGGTTCGGGTTAGAAAGCCTTGAGGCATACCTTAGTTATGCCTGCCGCATAAGAGTCGACTAAAATACACTGGAATATGTCGTCTTCAGCATGTTATAATATAAATGATGCTATCAGGAGTATACACCCCTAATGGGACTATCTTTGGCAGTGAGGCCATAACAGATGAACCTAAAAGTTTAAACAAAACCCAGCAAAGTCTGATCTGCAGAAATTGTGAACGGATAAAGAGCGTCAAATCCCGGCCCTTTGATGAACGTGCATTTAACTTCGGCAGGACGTATGTCACGCCGCCTCTCCTAACCCAACTGCTTTTCGCAGATGATTAAGCTTCACCCAAAGAGTACTTTTCGCGAGCACTGCATGGGTTGCGGCGGTCTGTCTAAATGGAGTCCCCTACTTAAACAGGTGGGGAAGTTTTAGTATCTCGGGACCTTTATATCACAAAAGATGCGGGAGGAATGGTTCTGAGAAAGCCTGTAGGATTGGCCAAGCTAAAGCAAAAGTAAAAAAAAAACAACGCCGGAAGGTGCGCAGAAAACGATCTCAGTTTTTAATTCGTCCTAACCCACCACTATACCCTTAAAATTTGCATAATGACCGAAAGAGTTAGATCGTGGTTAAAGCTGCCAAAACGATGTCTGAGGTACGATTTTAGTGTAGTATGTAGGGATAGAGTGAAAAACGTTAGTTTACATAGCAAACTTTATGTTGAGCAGCTTCTTCTTTAATTGGAATAATCCATTCTTCGATGGTTTGGACATAGTGTTCGCATGCCCTTTGAAAGACTTTTTAGGCTGGTCATGCTGATCATCACCCCAGCCGATATGTGGTCGGGTCACCCCTGTTAGATCTAGAAACAGATGGTGGGTCAGGAAGAGAACCCCTGGAAGATCCTACTGGGAACCGCGCCTGTGGTTCTTGAGATTTTGACGGAGAATCAGAAAGGGTGGAAGGACTTTTAGCCGCTCTCACTCAGAAATCAATTTCGAGGGTAAGCGGCAAAAAAAAAAATTATGATGATACTGGTTTTAGTCGGTTCAAAAAGATCTTCCAATCAGGTACCCACTATACATGCTTCGTGCTCCCGTACTCGCCACCATGCAAAGTCGCCCATTTAGGGACAAGCAACTTCTGAAGTGCATGATATATTTTATTGATTGGTTCTTGAGCGGATGATCACTTTTGTAGATGTCACAATAGGAAAACTTTGAATTTCAGTAGGTACTATACCGCCACTCAAAAAAGCAAAACTATCTCAGACCCTTTGCAGGAAATTTGCCACCAGTCACAACAAAGAGTTCCGCCATCCTCAAAATTGCCCAAGACAATCTTAACGTCATTACTCGAAGATTTGGTCGAGAGAATCTCGTCTCTTTATGGTTTTCTTCCTGAAACGTAAAGTGTAAGACCCTTGATGTGGGTAGTTTTACATAAAATGTTTCCTTACACGTAAAAAACTGTTCATTTTCTACATTAGCCTGAGTAACGCTAAATTGTCGTCGCTTTGCACGCGTAACAGGCTTGTATATAAAGTTTCCTGTTAAGCTTTACCGAAACTGTTGCTTGTATAAAGTTCCTGTATGGCTTTATCGAGGCTGTTTCTGTTTCTGACTGCAGGCTTCCAGTTCTAAGCTTTACCGAGGCTAGTTTTTGCAAAAAGTTTCTTGTTACGCTTTACCGAAACTGTTAAAGCCTAGCAGGCTTGTATATCCTGTTTCGGCATTTTATCAGTGCAAGGCAAAAACTCATCCCCAGCATCAAAATGGTTCGCAAATTCGTCGTGGGTGGCAACTGAAAGATGAACGGTGACAAGGCCCAAGTCGCCGAAATCGCCAAGACCCAGCTGTGTACCTGGCTTACATCAGGAGCCTGCTGCCCCCAACCATTGGTGTTGTTGGACAGAACTCATTCAAAGTGGCAAAGGGTGCATTTACTGGTGAAATCGCCCCAACCATGTTGAAGGTTGTCGGCGCTGATTGGGTCATCTTGGGACACTCTGAACGTCGTCAAATCTTTGGCGAAACCAACGATCTCATTGGATAGAAGGTCACTCACGCTCTGGCCGAGGGACTTAAGGTGATTGCATGCATTGGCGAAACCCTACAGGAACGTGAATCCGGAAAGACCGAAGAAGTCGTCTTCAGGCAGATGGCAGCGCTCACCAAGTACCCCAAGGACTGGACCAACGTTGGGGTTGCCTACGAGCCAGTGTGGGCCATTGGCACTGGCAAGACTGCCACCCCAGAACAGGCATAAGCTGTTCACTAAGTCCTCCGCAAGTGGTTGGTGGACAACGTTTCTCAAGCCGTCTCCGACAGTGTACGCATTCAGTATGCTGGCTCTGTGACCGCTGCCAATGCCAAAGAACTCGGATCGCAGCGCGATATTGATGGGTTCTTGGTTGGCGGAGTCTCCCTCAAGCCTGAATTCGTTCAAATCGTCAACGCAAAACAGTAATTGTCGACCGCCTAGCCGTTAAGTCTTTCAAGTCATCATCATGCGCATAGAGTAACAGAAATTTTAAGTAAAAAAATGGAGCCGAGATTGTTCGTTGTAGAAACTAAAAAAAAAAAAATAGGGTTTTCTGTTAGGCGCTACCTAAATTGTTACTTGTGTATAAAGTTCCTGTTAGGTCTGATCGAGGCTGTAGCTTGCATTAAGGTTTACTTTCGCAACTTTACAGAAGCTGTAACTTACATAAAGTTCCTGTTAAACTTTACCAAAACTGTTGTTTGTGTAAAGCTACCAGTTGCAGGCCTTAAAAGGGCAATAACTGTATAACTTTCCCTCTTACAGGCTATTACTTATGCAAGGCTTCCTCTAAATCGTTAAACCTTTGAGGCCATTAGATTGACTCATAGAGCAGGTGGTTTCTAAGATGACGGGGTAGCAAGTTTTTCATACACAAAACTCTAATCTAAAAGAATTTGCTAACAACAACCTAGTTGTTTTTCACTGGATTCCAGTTTATAGTAGCTTTGGCGGTAACGAACCAGCAGACTCCTTTAGCTTAAGTCCGGTTCCACTACATCCCTCAGAGGGCTGGAACCTTATTAAAGAGTCGGTAAAATGCACTCAAACATTTATTTAGAGACTGATTCCAAGCGAATCCAACGAAGTCTGGCTCAATCCACGATAATTCTAGTTGAAATTCTAAATGATTCTAGGGTAGCCAACAGGGTAGGCAAAATCTGCTTCTGTTAAGAGGACTATGGTGGCAGGACCCCAGAAAGTCTCATCTTTTTCCCCACATGAAAAAGTGTGTGTTCCCCACACTAATCAAGTCTCCAAAAGCACGTTCGTCGCGAAAATCGAAAATCACCTTAAGTTTTGACGGCGTGAGTCTTCCAAAAAACGGATCTTTGATAACAAACATTACAAACTTGCTGTTATGCAAGCATTTGGGTACGCCTGCCCAAAAAGAGCCTGCGTCATTTATTTTTACTGCTTGAGTCTACCCCAATACCTATAACTATAAGATATGTAATAAAGTTGAAAAAACTTTAGAAATCAAAAATATAGTCTTCCTTATCCTTACTATGCAATTCGCTCATTTTAACCTCGCTGAATTTTTCTAAAGTAATAAATAAATTTTTATTGACAGTATCTTTCCATTTGTTAAATCCTTTAATATGAAATCGTATATTACACTTCAACCAAATTATTCTCCTTGCCGACTTAGATGAAATATACATGAACCCGCATATCTAAACCTTTTTTCTACAATGAACTTGCTTAGGACAGGCCAAAAATTAATCCATAGATATTTATGCTTTGTCGAAGCGCTGACTAATTAGACTGACTCTCAAGTCCGCCTTTGCTCAACAAAACTGGATAAACCAATCACCATAATAACCTTGATTTTACAAAATCTTATGCATCGAAAAACGCATTTTACATCACAAAAACAAATAATCAGATTTATAGGAGTATCCCCGACGACCTTGGTCCACACGATATACATTAATGCATAAGTATCTCGGATTTTAAAGCGGTAAATCTACAAATTTGCCCACGTTAAAAATGTATCGCCTATCTGTTGTGTCATCTATGCTAATCAGAGTGTTCATTGCAAAAACTAGGCAAAAATTAAACAAAATCAAATTCAAAAAACGCACACCTCTTATTTTTTGGGAATTTTTGTTTTTATAGCCATCGCACCTTTCTACATATCTGGGGACGCATACCAGTCGTAAATGTTTATGCGTTTCATTCATCCAAAGAGATTGAGTTGCATCATCGGCGGCCACTTGTAATTTATTCATGGCTGTGGCTCAAAAGTATTAAAAAAAAATCAAGGGTTTCAGAGAGGAAAAAAAATAACACTCATACGCCACCGACACCCAGACCGATTTTGGATCAAAAAAAAAAATGTAACCAACTTCCGAGTGGGAATTGGGTCAAGGAAAAGAAAACAAGTTGATCAACTTCTAGAAGTTGATGCAGATGGTTGAGGTTACAGTGCCCAGCAGCCCGATCACTTACCTCCATGTGTTGCCGAGAATCGGTATTGGTTTCGGTCCAGGTACTTCGTGGTATGGAAGTGCATTGTCCCACTCGGTGGTGCATGCAGCCTCCTCGATGGTGTTGGCAGCTGCAGATGCTGCATGCGGACACGCTGGGGTAACTGTTGACCGTTGACGTCGCGAAACAAGTGAAATTTCGCTCACAGGCGAGAGAAGGGATTTGGCTTTGCTAAATACTGGCAATGATTTCATTTTTGGTATGGTGGAACTCCTTGAAACTCAAACACAGAGAACAGCACTTTTAAATTTTCATGTAACCAAGAAAGAAAAAAACCGCGAAAAATATACAAAAAAAAAATTTAGCCCACTTTCGAATGAATAAAAGATTCACACACAAGAAGCGTTACACCACGGGACGATGTAACATACGCTGATGTTGTTGTTGCCTGAAATTCACTTTTAATTTCACTTTCTTTACCGAAATGCTAATTCAATGTCTCAATCGGACAATGACTAGCACGGCACGTCAATCGAAGTTACTAGGGGACAAAAGTATCTGTAGCTGATAGCCGTCACTATAGATAGACCGAGACTCAGGTGTGCATAACGTTCGCGTCCGCACGTTGTGATTACCGCTCTTCAACTGAATTAATTTTGAATAGGCTTGCCTGCTTTAAGCCACAAAGACCAGGTTGTGACTTTTTTTTCGTGAACAACAGAGTGAAGCCCGTGTAGGTATCTCCACTAGATCCAAGGTGAATAGTGATTCTGGTTGTGGAATTCGCTAGATATGCAAACCGGTGCCCGAAAAGATTGAGGGGATCGTTGTTCATTTCGTTTGAAGTCGATGTAGAAATGAACCCATGTTGATGTTGCATGGAAAAGAAATAAACGAAAAATGTATCTAAACATTTTGTTGCTGTGCGATGGTAATTCTAAGATTTATGGATTGTTTAGTTCGTTTAAGCCATTTCGTAATTGGCTTTTAATTTTCTTCTTTATAATTTGACCTGTGGTTTAAAGTCAAAAAATTACTTTTAATAAGAATCTGCATTGACGTTTTGAATTTTGTCAAGTAAGTACCGTCAACGAAGTAAGAATAAAAAACATAGTATCGGAGAACGTCAGCTTATTACATAAAGTGGCTGCTAAATTAAATCAGAGCTTAACCCTTTTTGCGTACTTTTTCAAGAATCCCGACAAAGTCAATATAAACGCGCAAGCTTAAGGAATGAAAAAAAAAACTCAAAGATCTGAGTCAAAACAAAAAAAGTTTAAGAAAACAAAAAATGATTGTTCTCAACGATCGCTCATCAAGTTCTCCTGCGATCCCTACACCTGAGGGCGAAATATCTATGCCGCCCTAAGGGCAAAAAGGACCCTTGGTCTTTCGTTAGAAACGATAAAATTTGTGCCTTTTTCATCTTCACTCTTCTTTGCATTTGCAATGATGTTCCGCTTTCTACACAGAGCCAGGCGCAGGTCTATTTGAATCTTAATTTGCTGGTACAGCTAGCTTTATACTCCAAGATTCTACGATGTCTCCGGCTGAATTGCAGTGCATCGAATACGCCGCCATAAGTAGGACAAAATAAATCTGACGCTTAAACAGTTAAGAGAGTACATAAAGAAATCAACATTCACAAATCCACTGGTACAGATGGAATATTCCCAATTGTTTTCAAAGAAGGTTCGTAAAGCTTTTTTATCGGTCTTAGTCGTACTTCTCAGGTTTCCTGCCGCAAAGATGGAAAGTATAGAAATGCTGATTAATTTTCATCAGATGTTCTGCAAAATGATTTTCGGCGCAAAAGGCTCTAGTGATCTGGTGGCAAATCTGACCGAAAAAGAGAACCGCTTGTTGCGTTTTCTTGCTGAGAGCAAGATTGTTGTTGCACTTGATGTTGTGAAGCCATTTGGCAGAGTTTGGCAGCTACCAAAACTGCATGCTTTTGAAATCGACGAGCCCCTAATTTAATAGATTAGTAATTCCTATCTGAAACGTTCACTTATAGTTGTTTTGGATGGGTTAAGGTCTGTAGTTTATATAAAGGGTGATTTTTTAGCTGGTTTGGTTTTGGCAACACTGGTTTTGACAGCTGACGTGTGTTTAGTACCTTGTGTCACTGTCAAACAGCTTCAGTTTGGTGTGCAATTTATCCATGGATCGTCTTACAAATGAACAACGCTTGCAAATTATTGAATTTTACTATCAAAATTCGTGCTCGGTTCGAAATGTTCATCGCGCGCTGCTTCCATTTTATGGTCGGCATTCTCGACCTTCTGAGCAGTCTATTCGGAAGATTGTGACCAAATTTCGCACCAAATTTACTTTGTTGGACATTAAACCACCAACACGTTTACGTACTGTGCGTAGTGAAGAAAATATTGCGGCCGTACCAGCTAGCGTGACAGAAGACCGCGAAATGTCGATTCGGCGCCGTTCCCAGCAGTTAGGCCTTTGTTACAGCACTACGTGGAAAATTTTGCGGAAGGATTTGGGCGTAAAGCCTTTAAAGATACAGCTGGTGCAAAAACTAAAGCCAGCCGACCTACCACAACGCCGAATTTTTGGTGAATGGGCTCTTGGAAAGCTGGCCGAGGATCCGCTTTTTTTATTGAAAAATTGTGTTCAGCGATGAGGCTCATTTTTGGTTGAATGGGTACGTAAATAAGCAAAATTGCCGCATTTGGGGTGAAGATCAGCCAGAAGCATTGCAACAGCTACCAATGAATCCCGAAAAAGCCACTGTTTGGTGCGGTTTATGGGCCGGTGGCATTATTGGGCCATATTTCTTCAAAGATGATGCGAATCGCAGCGTTACTGTCAATGGTGAACGCTACCGAGCGATGATTACAAACTTTTTTTTGCCCAAAATGGAAGTTCTTGACTTGCATGATATGTGGTTTCAACAAGACGGTGCCACATGCCACACAGCTTGCGAAACAATGGCGCAATTGCGAGGCGAGTTTGGTGAACAGTTAATTTCACGTTTCGGGCCGGTCAATTGGCCGCCTAGATCGTGCGATTTGACACCATTAGATTATTTTTTGTGGGGGTATGTCAAGGCTAATGTCTATAGGGACAAGCCCGCTTCGATTGACGCACTGGAAGCCAACATCCATGCATTCATTCGTGAGATACCGGCCGATATGTGTGAAAGAGTATGCCAAAATTGGACTCAGCGGATGGGCTACCTGAGACGCAGCTGCGGTCAACATTTGCATGAAATTATCTTTAAACATTAAATTGCAAGGTTCAAACTATCGATTCAAATAAATATTTCATTAATTTTTTCGAATTTTTTGTGTTTTTTTTTTTAAAAAAGTTCTCAACCTCTTAAAAAATCACCCGTCAGTAACGGCTAGATTCTCCAAGGCTCTGTTTTGTCTCCGAGTCTCTTACTCGTTTTCATAAGAGATTTCTTGTCTGCTACTACAAACACAATCCACTCCTTTACCGATGGCAGTTAGGTTTTCAAGTTCCGTTCGTTCTCGGTTCCATGGCCCTGTCGCCGTTCGTTGAACTGGAAAGTCGCTTATGTTTAGCTCCTTAAACCCCGAGCATCGACTTAGACTCCAGCATAGCACTATTGGGATCTCTTACCAGAGTGAAGCTTCATACTGCAGCACTCAATGCAGTCTTCTGTGATTATAACAAAGTGAAAACAACCTGCCGTTGTTTATTAACGGCTCTTGCTTCGACGAGACCGAAAGACTTTCCATCCTCAGTATTTCAATAAAAGCTAAAATTGGAAGCCCACATTTTTTTAAATTATCTTCAAGCCGCGAATTACTTAGCATTTCTTTCTAGGCTATTTGAATGCATAGGCTTTAAGCTGGAACACAAACTCTTATATCTGTATCTTCTGGACAAGATTCAAAAATGGGCGTTAAAATTAATTAGTGACAGAAAAGGCGATAGGAAAGTCAATTCACTCACTTTGACATCGATATAACCTCTGTTACTACAAATAAGCTCTAGCGAAATAGCTTGGACATTGAACTGCCGACCTTTTAAGATTGTCAACCGTAAAACTCGTGAGAGATTGAATACCCCATCAGTTCACCTTGAATCCCATTTCCGGGCGTATTGTGAAGCTTAGAGTTTTTAGAACACGTACAGCGAGAGTGTGGAATGTCCTGGCGTTACAAAAATTTAAAAGGGTGCATCCGGTACTTTTAAATTATTACCATCCTTCTAATACCCTTTCTACTTCGAAAGGTGGCATAATCATTTATTTCCCAATGTATTAAGAAAGGAGGGTGCCGTGGCGTAGTGGTTAGTGCGTGTACTAACTACGCCGGAGGTCTGTGTTCGAATCCTGCCATCGTCACCTGAAAAAAAAAGACTTGTTCTTTTTCACGGTACCCACCTCCGCGAGGGTCTGACAAGCCCTCCGAGAGTATCATTTGTCTTGAAAAACTTCTCAAAGTGCCGTTCGGATTCGGCAAAAAAATTGTAGGTCCCCTTGTATGCAAAGAAATTAACACACCAGCATACATTGTTGAGAAGTTGGCCCTGGTTCACCTCGAGCTGTTGCGCCACTCTATTTATTTATTTTATTTATTTATTTATTAAGAAAGGAGTTTTAAGAGATTCCTTCACTATGTCATTCGTCATTGCAGGACCATTAATTTTGCCTCCAGTCTAACAGAACCCGTAAAGGAACATGAGAATTATGGGCGAGAGTCAAAAGTGACGATGGCAGGATTCGAACCCAGGCTTTAATGTTTACTCTTTATGTAATTCTGCTTAGTTTGGTTCAGCTCGAGATATGAGCCTTGGCATAAATCGCTGAAGCAAAGTGCCCTTCACCAATCTTATTTCCAGGACCAGCAAATGATGAAGCCGACAGAAAAGTGTGTATTTTTTTAACAAGGAACGATCCAAAAAAACATTGTCTAATATTCTATTTATATGGCGAGCTAAAAGTAAGTCATAGAAGTTGCTGTAAAACAGTGACTTGGGTCAAAATTTCATGGTTTTATTCCCCAGCCTTACCCCTTGGATGTGACATGTAATTTGGATTCGGAGAACGGAGTAATTGGTAAAATAAGCAAATATTTTGCACGTTAGCATATCAGCAAATGTCCTTGGTCATATCTTGATTTCAGTGGTTTGTCTATGATGTTGTTTATTTAACAAAGGACGGTCCAAGAACTATCAAATATATATGCCAAAGAGAAAGGTGCTTATAGAGGTAGCTGCACGACCTGGGTCAACATGAACGTTTCATAGTTTTATTCCTCACTTACAGCCCTTTCATTTGACCCCTCATTTGCCAGGATTCATCCGGGGATATCGCTGTTTTAATGGAATATGTAAATATTTCCCCCATCAGTATACCTGCTGCTTTCTGAGCAATTCTGTTTGCCTGGTGTTTTTGCAGATTTTCAGTCGATTTCTTTGATTTTTTAATGATATCGCTGGAACAAAGATGCCTGGCCCATGTCTCAAGCTACACCACCCAGTAGGTGAAACAAAAAATAAAACATTCAAAGGTGAATAAAACACAATTCATTTAAGTATAAATAAGAATGTACATTTATTTTTAATTCAATATTTGTTTTGGTTAATTTTGTTTTCGTTTCTTCACTTTTAACTTAATGTTATTCCTTAGCAACTATACAAAAAAAAGTATGTGTGTATTCTCTTTGGGATATTCCCATTTGTCGCTTGGTCTTCCCTCCCTACTTAAACATAATCGATAATCAATATTATACGCTATTATTCATGTTTTTTTTTTCAGAGTACAATTTAATTTCTTCAACTATAATTAAAACAAAACTTTTATCGATTTTTTTATTGTTTACAATTAAATAAAATTTGTATTTATAGAAAATAGGCATTATTAATTCACTTAAGTAATTATTTATTTTTATAACTATATATTTATATAAACTGTACAAAAAATGGCTTACTTAAATACACATTTGTATAAGTTATATCTTAAAAATTTATTAAGAAGACAAAAAGTAGGAAAAAATAGATAATTAAGGAAATTGTGTTTGCTTATAAACTACATAAATATATGCATAAAAAAAAGTAAAACTTGTATTAACTTTCTACTATGCACTTTAAAAGTATATTTAATGAACATAAATGGCACAATGATCACGATGATTTTTTTTTTCTATTAGGGGTGTCTGACAGTTTTCCATGGCGAACAGTTACCATGAAATTCATTGTAATTGTACTAAAATTTAATTTGTGATATTACAAATACATTTTTCTCATCGTGATCGGGAATTGGAAAATTAAATTATTGAAGACGAAGATAGATTATGAATTGTAATTGTGTTTTCTTTTTTTATTTTGCATTTTTAACAATTAGGTGATAGATATTTTAAGTGCTTCTGCTAAGTCAGGGAGTTTAATTATTTTACACAACGCAGGCATTGTAAGGTGCCTTACTCAGGTCAAGTAATTCAATGTCAATTATTGCATTTGAAATCAGCAACTGAGGATGTTCCCATAATTAGTTTCAATAAACGAGGCGCTAAATCACATTTTTAATGCAAAGGTAACACTTAGGCCCTCTGTTATATATCAATGTCATTCGTGTTTTCCTGCAAATTATCAAGTTGACATTCAGCAGTTCAAAGCTCTCATGAAGTGTTAAATTCTAACTAACTCGAATTTGTCAAAACATAGTTTAGTTTACGTATATTTTATTTTTTTTAGAAAATATTAATGCCTTGCAATACTAAATGAGGCATATTTTCTTGTTAAGGCTAATTTCTAATTTCTTGTTAAGACTTTTTGGCCAATGGTTCTTAGAAACGAAAAAACCGTGTGGAGTTGAAGACTCATTTGCCCTCGAAAAACCTTTCAACAATATTAAAAACCTGTTAAAATATCAACAACGGCCACATTTTTAGCGAACTGGTCTAATAACTTACTCAACATTGGGTGTTTTTGATATTTAAAAAATCCCGCCTAAATTTGAAATCAACGGGTTTTGCTTTTCTTGGATTTGTTCAATTTTCTATAGTTCATTCAATACCATTTAACTTCAATGTAACAATATGTATATTGGCAGAAGGGTTCTGTTTATTTAAAGAATTAAAGAACAAACATTTTGCAGAAATAACGATCAAAATCAGGACCTACAATTATAGACTTTTACTAATATTTAACATTGAAACTGAGCACAAATATTTGCGAAACACGTCGTGGAGGTCTTAAACAGCGAACAGTTTAAAATTTTAAAAAAATAAATAGATTTTTTTTAGAAGATAAACTTAATTTTAGCAAACACTATTAAAAACTTTATATGTGCGGCAAACACATGGACTTTTTTGCTTAGTTTACTTGCGGCAAACAACCAGTTAACCAATAATTTCCCGTGTAATTCCTGCTAATTTTAATGGCAATTTTCGTCTTTATTGCTTCAAAAGTATGCATCCTTTTTTCCGTGCAACTTGAAGGAGTTATTAATATAAAATTATATAAAGTATATAAAATTATCCTGAATAAAATCGTGCGAAAAATTGTCGTTTTCACAATTGCCTGTCGTACGTTATACACACTTAGTTGGATAAGACTATACTACTAGTTGCTTGGCGTCGCTTCTTCTAGTTGGATAGGACTATACTACACGACTTGGCGTCGTTGTCTATCCCTGGCCCAAATGCAGGTCTTTCAACTGTTGCCAGAACTTAAACTAATTTTTTGTTTAAAAAATTAACAAAATTCATGTAGAAATACATTTTATTTCTTGTTTTAATAAAATGGGGGAAGAAATATACATGCAGAGCGGTTTTAATTTTATTTGCTTGTTTACCTGAGCTCGTACTCATTGTTTACGAGTCGTAAATTTGAATTTTTGTCTTGATTTGGGAGCTATAACAGGAGCCCTAATTAGAGTAAAAAGTGCTCTTTCCTTCTAAAGTTGCACTGTTCTGCTAAAGACTTTTTCTTCAGTCGTAACAGGACAAAAAAACCTGGTTTTACCAGTACCAGTAATTTTTGCAATATGGTAACAATTGCAAATGGTCAGATACGGTTCATTACTTAATTCAATTTTTTAAGGATTTATAGGAAAGTAAATAGAATAAAAAGTTGTTAAAAAACATAATATTTCAGGGCAGAATTAAAATACAATACAAGGGTTAAGACCTCTCAGTTCGGATTCTTATCAAGATTGAGTGAATAGAAGAAAAAGACATGCACTTCTATTCCACGGACTATCAAGCTTTAAGCAAGTTAAAATGAGCATGAAGGCTCCTGAAAGGATACAACTGACTCAACTGCTGGTGTAAGTGCATGACGTGCATGCCGTCACAGAGGCGTCCATCAGCTTAGTCATTAACCTAATGATGTTAAGACTGATGGATGAAAAGTGAAAAGCAGAAAGCCTAGTGTGCAAAAAGTACGAGTTTTGCAAAAAATAAAATATACAAAAATTATATTGCATCGCTTTGTACCTACTTCAAAGTTCAACATGTTGTTAAAATTGTGTTAAATAACTAAACTTGATTTAACAGAAGCACGCAAAATAAAGCAATAAGATAAGGTGTAGTGTTTTTTTTATATAGATTAGACATGCAATGTATTTTTGATATCTTAGATTAAATTGTGTTTTCATTTTTAGTTATTTTACGATTTTTTTTTAATTTATTTAAACACTAGGATGAAATGAATAAGTAAAGAATACGTACTTATCTAAATATTTACATGTATTGTTTGTGTTTTACATAATAAAAACTATAGTCGCTTAAAACTAAACCTCAAAAGTCGTAAATTATTTTGTATAATAAAATTTTCTCCACATACATCACAATAAAGAATATTCTAGTCCATCTAACTTAAACGCAATAGTTGTTTGTGTTTTTGATTTTCAGTTTTTAAATTATTATTTTTTCAATTCTTATCAAGCCGTGAATGCTTTGTAAATAGGCGTGGGCTTTATTTATGTTAAAATGAGAAGAAAAAGATTTATTAATTCGAGGCGAATCGTAGTTTTATTTTATTTTTTTTAAGACCCCAAAGTAGTCACTTCCTCATCACATTTACAAAAAGTTCCAAACCAGACACTGTGATTTTTAGGAGTTTGTAGAGATTTGGCACGGACTGCATGTAGTTTCGGACTTAGCAAACGTACTTTTTATAAAAATTGGCTAAGGTAAAAAACCCCAACTTAGGCTATAATAAATTAACGGTTTTTCATGCACGAAGCAAAAATTTATGCAGGTATACAAAGAAAACCATTGATATTTTTTTTATAAAGGACCTTATGCAGGTTACTAGTCCTGTAACGCTTTTGGCTTGATATTGATGCAGTACGTATTTTGATCTAGGTAAAGCGCCACCTCTACATAGCTTGTGACGACAACTGATTTAAAATGAAAATTAACATTCCAATAAAAAAATAAATTTTTATCCGCGCAACTAATATGTTAAGAAAATTTTTGTGTCTACTTGCTGTCTTCCTTCTTTAGAAGCAGTTCTCTGGGGTGCGTACATTCAAGTATAATTTCTTCATTAAAATCAATAAATCTGTGTGATTGGATGAAGGATGTCATGTAGTGCCAACTATTCGTCTAAGTTTACAATTATTATAAAAAAAATACCTGATTACAAAACTAGTTTTTGGAGGGGATGGCATAAGGAATTCGTTTTCTTAAAATGTAAGTCAATATTTATGTGCTTTTGTGATATTATACCGATTTGGGTTTTTTTTTTCTAATAAGGGAGCAAAGGACATGGTGTGGTGTGAGTGTGTGTTTGTGTTTAATAACGTCGATGTTAACATTCAAATTCACTGGCAGTGATTGCACTTAAATCTTTCATAAGGCCCTCTAAATTGGCCATTTCTTGGTTTAACTCTTCGGTGGAAGTACTCGGTGCAAGTCTTTGTATTTCGTCTGTCGAGTGCGCTATTGATGAACAGCCTGTAAGGCGATTTGTAGGCGTGGCGACAGAGAATGATGGCTTCTTGAACGGTGAGGCGTTTTGCGGACGTATCGTTACTGATGGTGCTAAAGGAAAATTAAAAAAATAATTGAAAAAAATTTAAGATATTGTTGAATGATGATTTTTTTTAGTTAAGTTTGTTGTTTAGCGGTTAGTTTCATGTTTTTTTTTTTTTTGTGCGGGTGAGATGATATTGATTTTGTAATTTTTAGACGATATTTATTAGCGTTTGTAGAAAAATGAAAATGACAAATGCGTTACTTTAGGAAATCTTTTTTATTTCTTTACGCTTTCAGCAATGATTTTTTTTAAGAATTATAAGTTTCATAAGCTAGCTTTAAGGATGAAACTGTGACAACTACCATTCTATCAAGCTGGTGTCACACATAATGAAGATCGTCGAACGGGAATTAAATAGTTAACTGCGAAGAATAAGAGGCTATGAGACTGTCTGAGGACCAGTAAGGGTTTGTCGCGGGCAAATACAATCCAAAGAATACGGACCATAATGGAAAAACATCGCGATGCCGTAGAGGATCTGCATTAAAGGTGCTGGTTGATTTTGGAAAGGCTTCCGATAGACTATCAAGATTTCTGAAATAGGTGGCGTTAAGAAAACGAGGAGTTCCAGAAGCCTATGTACGGATGACTATGGACATGTTTGATGGAACAAAGACAAGAGTATAATGTCCTGCCGGAGTCACTGACGAGTTCTCAATTAAATTCGGTGTACACCTAGGAATCGTACTAAGTACTTTGCATTTAATTCTCGTTCTTGATTGTCGGATTGAGGGAAACCTGACGGACCCTTAAGTACATCCGTTGTTCTTCGCTGACGATAGGGCCATCCTAAATGAAGATCATACTACCCTTTCGCGAGCACTAGGCTGGATATTTTGGAGGGGAGTGGGTATTGTATTAGCCAAAAGAAGATAGAGTATCTGTGCTGACCATTCTCTGATCTGTGCTCTGAAAATATGCTTCCCAAGTTTGAAAGTACCTGGGATCTATGATCAATAGTGAAGCAAACTGCGATGACGACTTAATAATCGCGCAAGCGTAGGGCGAATGAAGTGCCGAGAAAACTCTGCTATGATCAAATTCCGTTGTGAATATATAATTTCCCCTAAGTTAACAGGAAGGCTCTACCTACACGGTAGTTGTGCTTCCGGTGCATGGTTTATAATGTTGGAGCACAAGAAATATGAGAGCAAACTAACGGCAGCTGAGATGAAGGTGCTTCGCATGACAGCCCTAGTAATTAAGCGGGAATAAAAAGAACAAGAAGTAAGGAGATCCGAGAAAACTTCGGCGTCAAAGAGCCTTTCTTCAGAAAAATGGGACACGACCCTCTCAGTTGGTATTGCCATGTTCAAAGGAGAGATCCTATGGAAAAATGCAAAAAACCCTGTAAAAAATGCAACGTCAATCAACATGGATCGCAGAAATTGCAACAAAAACAGCATTTAGTTCAATACTGGGTTGTCTGCTGGTATATTCTGAGATCCAATAGGCGTACCCACAAGCGGACCTTTAAGAATGCAGTAGGAGTTGGAGAATAACTATCCCTGATCCCTGATTCCACAATTCAGATCATAGCCTCGCGCATAAATGAAAAGTAGAAGAAAAAGGCGGAGATAAATATTTGCTACAGTTGTGGGCAGCCAATATTAAGAATCTCCGTGGTCCTCAAAAAAACTTGCATAAACGGGGTGTCCCGAAAATCAACATCAAGTCCGGGTCATAGAGGAGGTATTACCGAATTCGAATTCGAAGAAGTAGGTTAGATTTTCAGGCGCGACAAAAGAAAGATATAAATGCACAATCTAAGAACATCCGAGTTCATTGTTGTTTGCAAACGCCAGCTTACGATTTTGAAAACTGAAGAGTGACTGAAACGTCAAACAAACCTAAGCGGTGCAGTATGAATGACTCAATGAGTTTTTGTAAACTTTTTGACGAAAGCTTAGTTTTCGATGCGGTGTGAAAAGGGTAGAAAATAATATGTTATTTAAGCAACGATTTTGAAGCAGAAATTCAAAGGCGAAGAAGGTCGCAATTTTCTGAGCGACTACAAGTTCCTATGCGCCTCGCTTTCAATATTATAATTTATAAATCGCAAGGACAGGCACTGGATGTTTGTGGCATCATATTGAATTCTTGATGCTTCCAGTATGGTCATTTGTATGTGTCGTGCTCAGGCTCACATGATCGCAAACCGCCAAAAAAAGGACAAGTAAGAATGGTGAGCTCCGACACGTCAATCAATGCGGTTTGAGTAAAATACATCGAAATTATTATTTCACCATCATCCTATCTGAGGACTAGTGGCAAGCACAAAGTGAAACCTTTTACTTGTTCAGTTGAGGGTTTAAAAAATATTCTTTAATACATAAGATCCGGAACACTGAGCTGTCACAACATAAAAATGGTAAAAAAATAATTTTAATATTTCCTATCTGGTATCCTAACTTGAGCGCTAACAGTTTTATAGGGTGTAGCATGGCAAATAAAATATATTTTTTAAGAATCTAGCACTCTACGCGAATTGCATTTAAAAGTTACTTAGAATCCTGCATCCTTTCCTAAAGATTGCAGAATAAAAAATCAATATTTGTCAAGGCAGTCCTCGTAGCACTCATATGCCGCAATCCAAGAGACTGAAACTTTATGTTTTCCAGAAAATTATTTGAGAAAGCTTTAAAATTCAACTTACTGTGTTTAGAGCATGTTGTTATAACCGGTGGTGGTATTCCTGGCTGCGGTGGACCTGGTGTACCAAAACTCTTAAGTGGATGACCACGTTTGGCACTTTCAACTGTTGATATGGCCGTTTGGTACGGTGGGTTGCTATAAATCGAAAAAAGGAAGAAAACAAAATCCATCACACACATATAAAGTAAATTTTATTTCTATACAAAAGCATCAATATACGCAAATAACACTACGACGATGTCTTTTCTACGCATCCGTGGTTGCAGCAGGACGTGGTCGTCTCTTTCTTCTACGCTTTCTGTAGGTTAATCTATCTATTGGTTTTCTTTTTGGTCGCAACCGTTTTAAACGACGTTCGTGTAGTGCCATCATCCGATAGGGTGCCTTCTCTTCGTCGGTTTTTGAGTTCCAAAGTTTGGCTCCTGTCCTCGCCAACCGGACGGAATTAAGGTTCTCACCACAATGAGCTGTGCGCAATCGAATTTCGTTTAAGAAATTGAAAAATGGGTTGACAGAGGCTTTGCCGTTCTTCAAAAGTTCACGCTGCAGTGTACTGGGACTCAGGGTGACACGATGACGCTTCTTGGTGGGAAATGAAAACGAGGCAAAGAGATTGCGAATTTTTTCAAGTAAATAATTCATTGGTCGATAGCGGCAGTAGAAACGTTTGAATTTTGAAAATATCCGAACATTTAACGATTTTTTCAACAAAAAAAAAAAACTGGAAAATTGGCAAAACGACTTTTTGAACAGAAAGTCACACAGTTTTTGATTACTAATTTAGAAAGGTTGCTCTGTGATGAAGTGTGTGATGAGGTTCTTTTTTCATCATTTTTGCTCAAGTCTCGCAAAATTGGGACACGGTTTGTAATAACAAGGATTGACGAAAATCGACTTGTGATCCTAGAAGAGTCTGCTATTTGTAGGGTTTCAAAAATGGCAGGTTTGAAACCCTACAAATAACAGAAATGGAATAAAACAAGCTTTGTTGTAGGTGTTAATAAAATATTGTTTTTTTATGCCAATTTTGCCCGGACTTCAGCGCTCATATCAAAATCACAAAATGACTTGGAAGAGCGTGATGTGAAAAAAAGAACACAAAAAGTTATTGAGCTTTCGGGTTCTTATGGCTTGTCCGAGAACTTTCTGCCCACACTCTGCCCACACCACAATATGGGAGCGGCACCGATTTAATCAAAGATAACTGATTGATTTCTCCGCTTTGCCTCCATGTTTCCAAAGAACGATTGCTGATCTTCAACTTTTTAGAGGGGCTGAGCTTCATTCTGACCACTAGGTAGGAGCAGTTTTTCAGTACGAAATCTTCTCAGTTTTGGAGTTCAACTGAGGTCAACCCGACATAAATGAGATTCTCATTTAATTTTAATCCGGATAAACGGTTTAATTCGACAAATTCGGCAAGTTAAACTCCGGATACAACTCTGGAGTCAATGAATGCACAATGTGGGAACGGCACCGAAATAATCAAAGATAAACGATTGATTTCTACGCTTTGCCTCCATGTTTCCAAAGAATGATTGCTGATCTTCAACTTTTTAGAGGGGCTGAGCTTCATTCTGACCACTACGTAGGAGCAGTTTTTCAGTACGAAATCTTCTCAGTTTTGGAGTTCAACTGAGGTCAACCCGACATAAATGAGATTCTCATTTAATTTTAATCCGGATAAAGGGTTTAATTCGACAAATTCGGCAAGTTGAACTCCGGATACAACTCTGGAGTCAATGAATAAAGAGACAAGGATTAGCTTTTTTTCACATTAGTCCTCCGAAATCGAGTATCGATATGTGAGTATATGCGTCACCAGTGGGGATCTAGTGTCACTTTAACTCAGGAATGTTAAACAAAAGTAGAGCAAGCTCCAAGAAACGTATGAACCTCGGTCCGTCTCTCTTGACATGCCTGGTCGATTTCATAGGCAGTTCCCACTCAGATGCTTCACTTTTCTCCGAAAACACCTCTTCCATGTCTCTTTACTCATTGTCTGAAGTACGAAAATCTTTGTCTGCTTCTTCTATGTAAAATCGAAGTTGCTTTGCTTGTTTCTGTGAAAAATTACATTTGAGAGCAACTCGAACTTCTTTGAGTCCTTTATTCTATGCGAAGATCTAGGTGAGAAAGTCAATAATTCCGATTGTCGAAGATTTCGGCCATTTTGAGCGGGATTCACAAAGAAAGGTTGGCTCTACCTCAACTTGACGTTTAGGAATTTATGGTAGTATGACACTACAGTTTTCTTCATTGTTAATAAATTTAAAGGAGCAACACAAATTAATAACATGACATAAGTTGCGTATTAAAAAATTAAGTCAAAATGAGTGCGAGAAATTATTTTCTTTGACAGTTCCTCATTTTTTTTTAAATTTTTCGCACATGGGTCGCACACACACATGTGGAGAAAGCACATTTCAAGACGATGTTTACAACGGCTTTTTTAATGTTTGTTTACACGTCTTTTGTAGTTGTCCTTATCACTCAATATCTTTTTGTCTTCTTTACCTACCGATGACATTTTATCATTTTTTTATCATTTTTTAATGAGTAAAAAATGAAGGGTCATATCAGTATTAGCCATACGATAACGATTTCAAGTTTCCTTATGCAATAGGTTCATTCGATGAAAGCCCTAGTGCGCCATATGATACCACAGATCGCACTTTTTTCGCAATTTTATACGCTCGATGGAGCAAAAACAACAACCCAGTATATCTGGCACTGTATTCGATGACAGCATTGCTGCGCACTATTGCTACACTAAAGTGCGCCGAGGATTTTGTCGGGCAGAAAGTTCAGTGTTGAAAATTTTTAAGTTTGAGTTTTTTTTGTCAGTTGTGCAGTGGAATTTCACAGTTTCACAACCCGGTGCGCCATTATGCGTTCGATGAGAAATTGAATTTTCAGGGTTGCACTGAATTTTTGATAATCAGTTGATCCCACAAAAAAAGCGCTAATTCAATTTTTCATCCAATGAACCTTATGTAGCTTCAGCTTAAACCTTTTGTTTGGCGTAAAGAAAAATCATTAAGAAAAAACGTAAGGTTACGTTTGCTTCGTCTGACTGTTCAACAGTTGAAACAAAAATCAAAATCATTTTTCTTAATGCATGCTTGCTGAGGATAATAATTTATACCAACATAAATTATCGTAATAATTAACATATTATTACCAACATTGGACATATAAAACCAAAAACACTCAAAAGACGAATAAAAATTCCATGCGTTTTGTAGTTCTAAAAGTCTTTTGGCCGGGTGTCTGGGAATAAGCTCTAGAATAAGTTTATAGTCCCGATAAAAGTGGCCGGTCTTTTCTGAGAGCCATTGAGTTTTTTTATTGGAACTGCAGACGCTGCGTCCGGATAAATGGTGTCTAATCCTTTCCTTTTTATGTGGCCGTTGAATTTTCATTTCTCCTTTGTGTATTGCGTACATATAGACTAATTTTAAAGCACAGTCTTGGCGAAGATAAGTTTCGAAATGCCAGGCATTACGGTAAGCCATCTGCTTTAGAGAATCAGATTGTAGGTACAAGCTGACGAAATTAGATTTCTCATATGCATGCATTTCAAAACAGCTACTTCTCCGAGCGGAACGATCAATGCTCTACTCAATCAACGATCAATCAACGACGGTCTACTTAAAGGGGTCATGAAAGTCAAGATACAAGAAGCGGGCGACTCTGGTAGGCAAACAATCAGGTGGTTGGACATTGGACAAACACAACCACTCCTTTTCCCGTTCAAGGATTGAGACTAGTGTTCTGTGGCTGGTGGCGGACGATCGCAATGCCAAGGACCTAGACACGCTTAAAAATGTTGATGTTTAACATGGCGAAAACTTTATTTACGACCTTTTTTTTGAAGATAATTAGTGTCTAAATATTCAATGGCAGATAATCAGAGATGATACATTTTTTTCTCAAGGCAATTGGAAGAAGCTTCATAAACGATAAGTCCCGAAAACCCCTTCTCGCATAGCAACAAAAAAAAACACACAAAACTTACCTAAATCCATCGTACATGTACGGATGTTCAGGCGTCTGTGCCATTGAGTTATTCTGCGGCTGCGACAAACTCTGCTGGGACAACGCTGTATCTACGCCCATGTGTTGCCGGTTCGGAATGTTGTACTGCGTCCTTGGATATTGTGGGCGTTCCATTGTCGAATTCAATGAAGTAGCTGGAAAAACACACAAAAATCACTCAAAGAACTGTTGCACAGGTGCACGACTCTTACTCATATATCCTGGCACATAAGATCGCTTATCGAGAGAGTTTGTGACACACGGCGGCACGGGTGCTTCTATATCATACTCATGCAAGCTTGGTCGAGGCAGGGTTAAGGCCCCACTACTCGACGCTCCATCGCTGCAGGCTGAAATCAAACAGTCACAGTTATTCTCCGAATTTCCTCCCAGGTGCAAGAGCTCACCTGGAGTGGAATTGTGATTATGCATCGGTTTGTCAATGTTCTTCAGTTCCATCTGATCATGATGTATCCATAGGTCTGGCGGCTTTGGTACACCAACATTGTTCTTCTGGTAGCTGTAAACGTCCGAGAAAGGCACACTTTTAAAGGGGAGCTATATACGAGTCACCAGTCACCACTTACCTCTTTTTGGTGTGCTCTGGCGAGCTTTGTGGTTTTTTTCGACAAAGAATCACAATTACCGCGACAACGATAAACAATAGCACTGCTGTTCCAAAGATAATCATATAAATGATCATCTCGTTGGTGATTCCCTTGGTGATGGTGTTTGGTTCCTGCATCAGGACAGCTGCACCAGTTGTGTGCGACACCAGAGCAGAGAATGGCGCATTACCTTTGCCAGAGCGGGCCTGAACTTTGAAGTAGTATGTGGTGTAGGGTTTCAGGTTGTTTATGATCAGGACGTTGTCGTCGAGTGTGGATCCTTCAACGGACCAATCGCGGTCACGTTTTGTCGTATCTGTAGTGAAGTACACACTGTAGCCAGAGATCTGGCCCATGCTGTGTTTCGGTGGTAGCCACTGCAGTATGACGCTCTGTGGATTGTTCTCATCAGCACGCACTGTGAGCTCTCTGGGCGACGATACTGGGATATTTTGAAGAGTAGTATTCAGCACTGACATGGACCATTCAGACTCGCGTCGTCCTTTGACCACTTTGACGGCGAACTCGTATTGAGTATTGGGCCGCAGCTCGTTGATCATGCAATTCAAGTCCGTAGTGTTGTGCAGCTTATACCGACTTGATCCCGAGATTCCATATCGGACAGTGTAGTGACGATTGTCCGTGACATGCTGGTTCTTACTCAACGTCGTATCAATCCAATAGACGACAATTGAAGACGACGACATTGTAATGGCCCTCAGGCCGACAGGAACCTCCAGAGGCACAGGAGCCTCCATCGGCTCCTCATCGCGAGTTTTTATGTTGTCATAGATCGGCGGCCCATCACCCTTGATATTGCGAGCTCTAAGCGACACCACATACTCGCTGTTCGGCTCAAGATTTTTGAGCACGTAGCTTCGCTCACTCTCGCTCAGCTCTAGAATGTTGTCGTCGGGTATGCCCTTGCCCCAACCAAGGACGAAGCTTCGAATTTTGATTTCATGTTGCACGGGTGGACCCCAGTGCAGAGCTATACTCTCAGCTCCAGTGCGAACTCCAATCCAAACGGGCTTGCCAGGCACTTGAGTCTCATCGAGATCATTCTCAAGTGTGACCACCCGGTGCCACTCGGTAAACGGTCCCGATCCATTCACTGTCATAGCCGCGATCTTCACTTGATACTCGGAATGTCGATCGAGGCCATTCAATTCAAAGTAACGAATATTAGCCGGCGTACTCTTTACCTGAGGCGCGTCTTTAAGCTTGCGGTAGCGAATCTTGTAGCCTGTGATTTGGCCGTTGCGTTCCTCCTCAGCTGGAGGCTCCCAATGAACTGTAATGGACTGAAGAAAGAGAAAAGTTAATTTTGTTTTTATAAAAAAGGTTTTTTATAAAAGGTCTGTGTCAACTTACCGTTGAGCTGGTGACTTCGAGTGTCACATTGTTCGGTGGCTCCGATGGTGTTGACGAATAAGTCTTGATTTTTATCTCGTTTGACGGATCACCCATTCCGTTTTGATTGAAAGGCACAACGGTGATGGTGTACTCGGTAAATGGACGTAACTCGTTGAGGATGGTACTAGCCGTTGTGCTGTCGGTATACATTTCAGCGCCAATGTCATCCTAAGATTGGAAAAGAGGGGACGATTAAGGTTTTAGAACTTGTTACTCGATCATGATTAGGGGAGAAAAGAAAAAAACTTCGAACTAAATATTTTAAAAGCTCTAAAATTTTCCACAAAATGTGGACAAATTCAAAAACATCTCTGCGTGCCAACAGTTTTTTTTTTCAAATTTCTCTTATGCCTACTTAAATCTCAGTCAGTTTTAAATTTTTCTTGCCCCATTTCAAATTGTTCGACACCTTGAATCCAAACTATCTCAGCTCCAAGGATCCTTCTTAAGTAGCTACCATCGAAGTTCATTTGTATTCACCCAACAACCTCCAAGATAAAAGACGAAACTTCGAAAATCTTCCGCTTACCCTCTGTGGTCTGGTGCTTTACACAACTATTTCTGCCAAAAAACACCCGCTTTTCCTTGGTTTCACAATTTAATTACGAAACCCAACCGACACCCAATACAAAACCAAATTTTCCAAACACTACCGATTTTAACAGAGCATATTTCTTACCTCGGCATAATAGATGCGATACTTGGAGATAATCCCATTGGTAATGGTTGGAGCTTCCCACTTCACGTAAATCTCCTTGTGATTCAGTGCGTATCCTTCGACGTTACGTGGCGGACCGGCAATGTTCTCTTCCGGTTGTGTTCTCACCTCCAAAACCTAATTTAAAAACCAAATGATTCGAAAGACGAAAAGGGTTAGAAACCACACACATTCAATTATATTCTTAAGTGTCACAACACTACTCACCTGGGAGGACTCGCCCGGGCCAAAATTGCTATTGCCGATCACCCGGAACTGATAGGTTTTCCCTGGCATCAGAGATTGAATGTTGACTTGTTGGTCGTCATGGGATTTCGTGATGATTTTTTGTTCCCTTTTGCATTGTAATGAAATGAAAAAAATAAGGCAAAATAAGTAGAAAGGAGGAAGAAG
This sequence comes from Neoascia interrupta, assembly GCA_947623515.1. Classification (NCBI taxonomy): domain Eukaryota; kingdom Metazoa; phylum Arthropoda; class Insecta; order Diptera; family Syrphidae; genus Neoascia; species Neoascia interrupta. The sequence continues at coordinate 32,609,044 of OX392462.1, read as the reverse complement.
AAGAAAAAAAAATTATTATTAGATTCTGAAAGTATCCCTTTTTAAGGATATACGTGCATAGGAATGAAGTGATATTATAATTTTGATTTTCTCTGTGTCTGGGCACAAAGTCGACGTGATACAATCTCGACACAGAGTCTATACACAACAAAAACTGTCGAATGGGTATGAGGTATGACTGGAGCGCTGAATGCAGTCCCGAAATTAATTTTCCCTCGGGCTAAAAAGGAATTTCAATTCAAAATCAATGATTTCCTGCTGCTGCTGTTGCTGTCTGCTTTGACTTCCGAAACACTTTATAAAGGAAAAGAACCGTCGACGTCGTCGTCGCTGTTGCCGGCATCCTTAAACCACACAGAATCGGATTCCGGATCGTTGCAAGGAAACTTTCACTAATGTTCTACAGTTTATATATCCTATACTTGTTGGACAATTTGGCAATTCATCTCAATGAAAGTCTGAATGGAATAGCAGTTAAGGTTATATAGTTGGCAGGACGACCGACGACACGACGCACGAGACTTTGGCAAAGTGCTGAAACGATGCCAGCAAATTTTTTCGATATTGGAATAAATAGTTTCCCTTTCAATTGGCTTTTTGGCATCCGTCATCACTAGGGAAGGAGCACAGTGCGAGTCTATAAAAACGGAGCTAGTGAACTTTTAATAGCAAATAAAGTCTAGCTTGAATTCGATGGGTGTGAGTCAAGTTGCTATGTCCGGATGGAGAAGGAGTAAACCATAAACTTTCGAAACAAAAGGCAATTAAGAAAGGAGAGCTCGTCGTTACCCTTAAGGGGCGAGGGAAATATCACCACAACAAAGGAGATGCAAGTTATTTAGATCTTTAGAGAGATAGACATTCAATGAGCCTGAAGCACTCTACATGTTGAAAGCCGATAATGTTTTTAGGGTTGGCGAGCCAAGGAATCTCTGCAGAGAACATAAAGTTTATTTAAAAGTTTGATTTTGAACCATTTTAGATGCTTAAAAGGGGCTTTCATTAGGAGTCTATTGAAAGGTTATTTTACCCAAAAAATTAAAGTCCTTCAATTAAAAAAAGTCTTAATTGTGAAATCGTTTTTCTGAGCTCGGGCTTAGGTACTCTTGTATGCAGAATGAAGAAAACAAAAAATTCTATTTTTGAAGAAACCTAACAAAAGGCAGGTGCCAAATCATGTTTGTGAAACGTAGTCATAGTCACAAGGTTCTACACCAGGTAATTGTGGCTAAACAACAGGCAACAACTCAAAGGTTTGGAGGAAAGTCCTAGATCTATCGAAGATTGGTTTATTTAACTATAATAAGACCATAATTGAGAGAACGAGAAGGAGAGGGAAGATGTGGCGTTTCACTGAGTAAGCATGAATAGGGTTCGAACGGCACTTTGAGAAGACTGAGTTTTTTCAAGACAAATGATACTCTCGGAGGGCTTGTCAGACCCTCGCGGAGGCCTCGCGGAGGTGTGACCATGAAAAAGACCGAGTCGTTATTTCGGGTGACGATGGTAGGATTCAAACCCATACCTCCGGCGTAGTAAGCACACACACTAACCACTACGCCACGGCACCGGCACCCATAACGTGCTTCTGGGGTGTATAAATAATTCTTGAGATTAAATATTTGCGCCCCATACACTGAAAGTAAACTAAGTAAAGAATGCCTGTTGCCTATGGCTGTCAATACACTGTCCACAAAAAAGAGGCTTAATTGTGCCTTTTTAAAACTATCGAGGGATCTCTTTGGCTAATTGTAATTGAAAGTTCGAGTCGAAGCTTGTAGGGGCGACCAAAGCAACATTGTAGTAGAATCGTAGTCAATGCTGCGGATTTTATCATCATTTTCCCTGACCGCTTATCTTAAGAGGGGTCGACGAGCGAGGGTGACTAAATGGCTCCTCCAACTTTCCCGATCTTCCGCTACCAACTCAAGAGACACAGTCGCGATCCCCAGACGGGTCTCGAAGTTGTTCCTTACCTGATCCCACCACCTGTTTCGTGGCCTACCAGGCGGGCGACACGCTTGCATCTCGGCTAACATAACCTGTCTAGGAAGTCTGTCTAGCCAACCTTTGAAAAGCGACGGATGATGGTCAGAACCATGCACAAACTATCTGCAAAAACCCGACCCTAACACCTGCGCTAACTATAGATGCATCAGTCTCCTTAACACCGCCTACGTAAGATCTTTTGTGGTGTACTGCGTAAAAGGCAAAAAGCCATTGTCAACAACCTAATTTTTCCAATCGGTGCGGCTTCAGGCCAGGAATGTCTACAATCGATTAAATATTTTCGGTACACTGAAAAACTTGCCCCATTATGCAGGATGACGATGGAAAACTCATGATATTCTTACAAAACCGGTAAATATCGCATCAGTACCTCTGATGTTAAAAAGATATTAAGATTCAAACATGTCGACCCACTGTCATGTGACTTCCATAATATCATGAGTAAAATACGCATGAACACACGCGCCAACACGGCGGGAGAAGATTTAAAACAGATCTCGAAGTGTCTCCACTGGACACATATAAGATAAAATTGACACGGGCCCTCTTCTGTTGTCATTTAGACTTTAAAGAAAGAGTTAAGATCACATTTCCGAGGGGCGAGAAAAAAAAATCCGCTGTAAAAATCTTAATTGAAAAGTTTGTGTGATAGATTGATCATTGTGGACATTGTTAGTTTCCTTCTTCGAGTCTAAGACTGTAAAACGTGCGTGAAAAGAGTTAAAAGTAGCATAAAAGAGGTTTGTGGAAAGAGAAAATGAGATTAACGATGAGATTTATTTTTAATTAGGTTTTAATTTGTATTTTATTTGTAATTGCCCAGAGGTTTTAAATTGCATGATAAATCTCATGATTTGTAGGAGATTAGTTGAAGATTTATGCTAATCACGAATTTATATTAAGTGAAAAAAAATGGAATAAGGCTCTGCTACAAATCCAGACAACGACATCAAAAAGAACTCTTGCAACCAGCTACTTCTTTGGACTTGGTAAACAAATAAGTAAGAAAGCCGTCCTTCAAGCAGTTAAGCTGTCCTTCTGAAAGATTTTGGCCCGCTCTGCATTAATGGAAAATGGAGTAGGAGGATTTAAAATTAAACTGTAAAAGATGTACCGCAACATTGACCTAGCCAGAATATACCGACTATATTTGCAAAGTCATGTAGAGCGGGGAAACATCAATGATCCGGCCCGGAAAATCTTTTAATCCACCTCACAGGCATGTCGGAATAGAGGAACAATGTGACTGTAAGTAAAGCGAGGTTCACAAAGAACCTTTGTCTCTGCCTCAACTTGACGTTTCCGAGTTCAGCCACATGATTTCAATTTCAATGTTTCCAACTCAATGTAGGAACCACAATGTAGGACTTCAACGTTTCGTTTGGCAGTCGTAAATAGTCGTAAGTCCAATGCCAATCTCTAGTTCAAATGAACTGAATATTTGGTTCGTCTGACAGCTCATCAAATCAAATTTTTACTCTCAATCTAGATTCTGATTCGGTATGAGAAGGGTATAACTTGTCATTCGAGACATCAATTGCTTCGTTCATATAAGCTTTCTAGCGTTCCATAATGAGATTCTTTAAAGAACTTGGACAACGACTTGGGCTGTTTCCCGATATAAAAAACAAAACATGACGCCCTCTGGTTAGCCTCTTAATCAAGGAACCTATCTCTTTAACAGGGATTCCTTTATTTATATTGCTTTCACTAATTACCTTACCTTGGACACGAGGAACTAAACCGCGTTTTTTATGCTCTTAATCTTCTCTGCACGAATTCAAAAGAAGTCTCAAAAGCTTTAAGATGCTAAAAGATTAAGAGTAGTATCTGTACTCCTAAGCCGTCAAGGAATGTAAAGAAAAACCTGCCGCGCCATTAGACTTCCTATTGTGTACCTGCTTTGTACGAACACAAGTGGATTAATATATTTTCAAGGATTAAGTGCCAAAGCCAAGAGTTTCTTTTTCCTCTACCTCTTAGCCCAAAGAAAAGCGATTTATTTCACAGTCTTGGAGTGTGTCCATTTATTCTTTTCCTGGATCGCAATCGCAATAATAAAAACACTATCTCCTGCCTCCCATCTTGAGGGTATTTTCGTTTATACCATAATGGCAAGCATAAACATACAATCAAATGAAGTTGCTCTCGGTCTCGAAAGAGGCAGCCCCTAAAATGCACTCAGGATATATAAAAAGCTTTCTTTTGAATTGCCACACAACTGCTGCATTGAAATCGCTACTGGAAAATCTCTATGGGAGTTGGGTGTGCGGGTTGTGTGGCGGGTAAATTTTCCACTGTTAACCCTTCTTTTCATTTCCAGACTGTAGCACGTCCAAGAATATGTATAATCCTTTTAAAAGGATCCAACTCACGTTCGCAACAGCACCCTTACATGCCACTACCGCAACGCATTCATTTTGTTTATTTATTCATTTCCATTACACCAAAAATTTTTTATTTTTATTTTTTAAAACAAAACAAAAAACACGTTACTCACCTCTCGCTGTTGTTCATCTTGTAGTAGACTGTGTACGAGATGACCTCATCGGGATTCTTGACCGGCTCCATCCAACTGATTGCCACGAATCTCGGCTTAACTATTTGCGCCACCAAATCTCTGGGTGGTCCCGGCAAATGGTTGCCAGCTGCAGTCAATTGGCCATCCTCATCTAAATCAAGGGAAGAATGGGATAAGGGATTTTTTCTTCGCATTTTCTGTTGCGACGAGGAGGATGCTGCTGCTGCCGCCTCCTGTCGTCTTTCGTTGTCCTGTTTGTTCTTCCACGTGTTGAGAATCTTATTCGGATCGTCGCCACGCTTAAACGCATTCATAATGTCTTCGTTGCCGGTGACCTCTTCGTCGTCATCGTAGTCCTTGTCATCGTCGTCGTCGTCGGGCGATTCCGAATTATCATCGTAAGTGTCGTCGTCGTAGTTGGTGTTGTCGTTTAGGGCGATGTCAACACCGCTGGGTATGGTGATGCCCTTGCCCTTGGACAGGAGGCTGTCGAGGGCGCTTTTCGACAAAATTCGAGTATTGTCAGCGGACTTGGTTCGCACTTGGGTCTCACCGGAGTCGTTGTTGTTATTTTTGTTGCGACGCTTTGGACTGACGGTCTGAAGGGATTTCATTGTCTGGGATTGGGGTTTTTTCTGCTTGAATTTTTGATCTGCAGCAGGAGGATTCGGATTCGGGAATAAAAAGAAAGAAAAACAAAACATAAAAATGAAATAATAATCGGAAAATAAATAATAGATTACACAACGAAAGCAGTGTTATTGTACAGCAATTGAGTAGTATTAAGTTTGGATTATGTGTATATGTGTCTGATGCAAGGGTCGTGTGTATATGTACAGAGGGGGTGGGTATGGGTATTTGGCGGTTTGTGGTGGGCTTATTTACACAGCTTTAGCTTAAAGCAATAACATTCAGGGGGTGATTTGTTTTAATCGGTTTTGGGGTATGATTTTGCTGTTAAAGCGCTAATAAAAACAAATTAACGAAAGTGGCGCCCAACGAAAGGAAGACTTTTATAATCACTTAACGATATTGCCTTATGACGTTCGTCTCCAAAGATTTCACATTGGTATAAGATGTTTTTCCAACAAACTTTTAACCTTTTTTAAAGACACTAATCGGCACACACGACTGTAGATGGTTCGTCAGTCTATTGCTTAAGTCAAGCAGTCAAAAAAAGTTTAACGATTGTCCCAGCTGTGATTCGAGCCTGCGATCTCCTGAAAAGTAGCTTACCTACAATGATGGGGGATTTGGCGTTCGCTGTAGGTTCTCTACGATTGAGCTCATGGGTGGTGTAATAGACGCAGTGTGTGGTTAAGCATTAAGCCGTTTTACCAATTTGACCAGAAAATAAAGCTCATTATCATCTTTAAGTCGAGTCTTGCTGGTTCGTTTATATCTTCGAGAGTTTTACTTCTCAAGGTCGATGGGGTGGGACAAAAACACAGAGGATGAACTATGGCTTCTTCCACTTTCTGATCTCTGCAATTTTTATGATTGGAAGAGAGACATCGTGGTGCCGATATTAGTCCACCTATTGTTAGCCATTATTATCGTTTCGGTGTCAAGGTAAAACATTATTTCGCATTAATGGGTGCTGCTGGTTTCGTTCCAGCATCTGCACACTTGCGAAGTTTTCTTTAATACTTAGCTTCAACTTGTCGATTTATTGACAAACTTTGACAGTTCTCCTCTTTGACGATTAAAGACACAGCTGACAAAGCGTAAGCTAATTCATGTGTCTATTCAAAGACACCCTAATCCCACTTGCCCATTTCGCAATATAATAAAAGTCTCGTGAGTTTGCGAAGAATGAAAATGCCTGCTTTAGTTAGAGAGGAACAAAAATTACCGGTCTAATTCGTATTGAAATATGGCTAAAAAACTTGGAAAATAGCTTAGAACTATAACCGCAAATTTTAGTCAAACTAACAAACCAACACCAGCGGTACAGTTATTCAAAAAACACTCTGCTTTTTTCTTAACCGAAATTGACATTGTTGGTAGAACATGGGAGTTTTCTGTGGCTTGATAACTTCTATATCCTTAAGACAGCAAAGCCAAAGACATTTTGGTTCAGCCTTTTGAAACAGGCAAGGACTAAGTTTTCGTAGCGTGGAAGGCAATAGGAGGACGCACTAAGATGCTGTGTAGTACCTTAGATTTTGTGCAGCACCTTAAACATTATAGATAGCACCTTATCTTGACATCAATCAAAACAATTTCATTCACATTCGTAGCAGACAAGACTGGAAGCTGAATAACATTGTAACCAATTCCGAGGCAGCAATTTATGCAGATGGTCCTAAATCAGCTGAAGTTACTGGAGCAGGTATTTGCTCTGAGAAACTCGGTATCCTAACAAGCAGAAGAATGCTGCTTGGAGTATCTTAAAAGCCTAAATTCTAGCAATACTTATAGCTGCTAAAGACCTGAATATTGGAACTATTACAGGAGAATATTTTCATTTACGTAAACAGCAGAAGCCAAGCAGCCATTGAGGCCCTGGCAACAACAACAGTAAAATCTGATATAGTAATACTATGTCTTTACCAACAATTAAAAGAAGATCCTTAAGTGGCTCCATCGGACAAATATAGAATTAATTTGACACGAAAACTCTGTTTCTGTCATTTTGGCTCTCAAAAGAGAGTGGCAACGTCATTTCACAGGAGCGAAAAACGATTTTCTCAGTTAAAATCACAATAGAAAACGTGCTTGTGACAGATCTGTCGCACTTGGATAGTTTCAGTTTCCTTTTTTGATTCTCAAACTGTCACAAAGGTGCAGAAAATAGGTTTGTGAATGGGGTGAATGGGATTTATGAGAGGATTTATTTTTAATCGCTTGCCGAGAGGATTTAAATTTGTATGGTAAATCGCGTGATTTGTAAAGGATTAAATTAAGATTTATATTAATCGAGGATTAGTGCTCGGTGGAGACATGGTATAAGACTCTATCGCTCAGAACTTATGGCTGTAAACAAACAGAATTATGTCCGCATCGTTTGGGCACCAGGTTAAAGTGACTATCAGAAATGAAAAGACTGACGAGCAGTCGAAATATGACTCATATCTATATATCACTATACATCACTGCAGTATCAAAGGGCCCACTCTACGCTCTCTTTTGAGACATGCAAAAGGTCTAAAACTTCTCAAAATATCATGCTGCCCTGATCTCGAAGCGGAAGACGATGAGAAACACCACTCTGCCAGACGTTTTCCTTGATCTTGCAAGTATACCGAAATTCAGCAGGAATTCCGGCAGCGTCAAGTTTCTCTTTGAAGCTCAGGATACTTCAACCAACTAGGTATCATTATTTGCATTAAATTTTTTTATCACTTACAGGCTGTTTCCATAGGACTTTGGCTGCTAGCAACCCTACCTAATCTAACCTTACCTTAGTCTTGGCTGTGCTTTTACCACTGACCGTTATATCCTATTAGATAATTCTGTGACATCCTACCGTTATCACCTGCGAAATAAGAGGGTCGTTCTTTTTCACGGTCCCCACCTCCGCGAGGGTCTAAAAACCCTTTGAGAGCAACATTTGTCTTGAAAAACTTCTCAAAGTGCTGTTCGGATTTGGAAAAAAATTGTAGGCTATTAAAAGAATAATTTAGCAACAAAGTTTTTGAGTTACAAAATGTTCTTGGCCTAGCGAGTCCTTAACTCTGAGCTTATTGGAGCTTAGTGAAGGAGGCACACATTTATTTTCGTTTTATTGTGCGCGTAAACTTTCGCGTCCCCATATTGTGGCACCGCCAAAGGCAGAGAGAACGAATCGATATGTATCAGCACAAAATGTAGCCATCAAAATTAGCCAAAGTCTTTCTAACAACCTCTGGTGCATGATATATTGGAAATAAAAGAAAAGTATTCCCTTACTACAGCTAATGAAGGGTAAGCCGGTCGATATTTTACCCCAAAAGTGGCAAATAGGGCCAAAATAAAAAACCAGTTCCCAACAACATTAATTTTTGATAAAACTGTTTGCTAAGACCAGCGTAAGACCCTAAATGGTGCTTTTGATGGGTTTTCCAGGCGTAGTATAAAATCCATTTTTTTTAAGAAGACGTTTCGGTGATAAATTTTAGACTTTTTCAGGGAAATTCATTTCTGAATTCAACTATATTTGAAGTGTTTGAAGTATTACTGAAGTGGCAATAACAAAAGCAATATTCGTAAAGTAAAACTAGCAAAGGTTGAAGAAAAGGGCACCAGGCTTCGCAATTCGACATCGTTTGAAATAGGATTTTACAGTGATATGCATTTTTTTTCTTAAAAAACGACTCCAAAAATCTTCAGTGAGATCACGGTCTATAATGCCTAATCAGGAAGAACCGAGAGATATGTACATTTCCATTATAATAAGCTTATTTTGCTTAGAGGAAGGGTCAGACTCATCACATTTGGATAAAAGAAGGACTGTGCTTTAAATAACTTAGCACCTACTGATCGCAACGAGCTATGAAGATCGTTTCGATCACTATGAAGATAGCTAAGTTGATAGCGGCCAATGGCATCAATTGTCAAATAAAAAGAGTTTTCTTTGACGTAACAATTTCATAAAAGGTTTTATTGCATCTACTCGGAAAGAGACCAGAATGGATATATAAATCCCTTCCAAAACACAATTACTGGGAACAGAACCCGAAACAGTGGTAAGATGTATGACAAAATGTAGCCACTAAACTTGGCTTGGTCTTCCATTCACAGATGTAGAGATTTTTCGTTACCTCGGCTTGCGTGATTTAGTCTATTGCAATTATGTATAAAACGGTAAGGGCTAAACCAGCAGCTATCATTGAGCGAAGCTTGGTTGCCATTCACAACATTTGCTAAACTGATAATGACCGTTCTTTAAGCAGTCTGCCAAAAACACTAAAAGCCTGAAGACTGCAATCCTTCAAGCCTTTTATGTTGGAAATAAGGAATTCTTGACAGTTTCTATCAATTTATGAAACCCAGACGTAACAAAAACGAAAACAAATCCTTTAGATTATATCCTAAAGATTTAGACACGTCTTTAGGATATAATAAACTTTGAGAAAAAATTGGTAAAGCAGTGAAGTGTGCAATAAAAAGGACTAAGGCTATGTTGGTCATTGGCAATTCTAGGCAATGGTTGACAGGTATTTTGTTAAGTTTTTGTGGTTTGATCCCCTAAATTTATTTTTGGTTTGTGTTCGTCAGCCCCCCGTTAGGCGCCAATTTTTAGGCTTAAGCAAAAAAAAAATGCTTTTTCTGCTGACTCTCCAAGATAACACATTAATTTTATCGTTAAGCTTTTGTCAAGTGGGTACGTAGAGACTATCAAAACAATACGAAGCGCATTTAAAGCATCTTTTTATTTAATTTTTTCCTTTTTATTCAATTTTTATTTAATTTTTTTTAAGGCTTTACTATACAAGAATATAGTGTGATTTGTATGTAGCTTGCAGTTTATGTGTTCTTTGTTCACGCAAAAATGTTTGTTTGGCAAATAATAATTTCATTAAGAGTTCCAACGTAATTAAAAAATAATAATTAAACACATATTTTTACAGACATCGAAATAAACATAAATAAAAACGTAAAATAAATATTAAAGCAAAAAAAAAAAGAAATCATCAAACAAAGAAAGCAACAAGGGAGTGGGTATATAGTGGGAGCATCAGGCCATTTAACGGTTATGTAATAAAATATTTTTATGGCCATTCTACGTATTTTTGGTTTGCAGTGGGACTCTCAACATCAATGGATATACACAGGTACATTACGAGCTCATTTTTTTTTTAAACATTTAACAACTCAATTTATACAATCAATTTGTATAGTGCCTCCCTTACCTGGTTGTATGATTTTCAGTCTCGCCGATGCCTGAACACTGCCAGCTGGATTTGTTCCAACACATTGAAACATTCCGGCATCCGACTGAAGGAGACCCAATATCCTTAGATTGTGCCCGGCCACCAGTTGCATATAGTCATTTGGTGTGATGACATCTCCGTTCTTCAGCCATTGAATCATTGGCTTTGGCTTGCCCCTGATTGCACACTCCAGTTCGAGTTCTTCCTTTTCGAAGGCCGACTTATCGGTGGGACTTTGTATGAACTTTGGGGGAACTTGCACTTGGAGGGTGGCTTGGGCGTCCAGCGAATCGACTGTGTTACTCGCTCGGCATTGATAGTTGCCAGAGTCGATATCCTCGGCGGAGGAAATTTGCAACGAGCCAGTGCCTATGATGGAAAATCTGGAATCCAAGTCGCTAGAAGTAAAGAAAAAAGCATTAAGACTTTGTCAAAACTGTGTTGCAACAGGCAAACGCCATACTTTAAGTCTAGTTCCTCTCCATTCCTCAGCCATCGAATTTGTGGCTTTGGCATACCATTCGCAACACAGTCTAGCGTTACTGTATCACCCTCCTTTACAGTCTTTGGTGACGGCCCGACAAGGAACGACGGTGCAACCTGACTCTCGCCACCTTCGGTTACTTTTTTGATGTTAAGATTCGTTTTACTACTCAGCCTGGACACGATTCCAGACGTCACATTGCACTGATATGTTCCCCGATCGGAGTTGCCAACTTCATCGATTTCCAGAGCACCATTCTGCAGGATAACCATTCGAAGGCTATCCAGTGTCAGAGGTGCGTCATCCTTAAGCCACTGCACGTGGTTCTTGACGCCTGGCTGGATATGACCAACCATGCAGCGGAAGTAGGCCGTTTGGCCGGGCAGCAGATATGACTCCATGAAGTCTTGATTGATTTCTGGGAGGCGAGCAATCGAGACAATTGCTGATCGGCTGACGATAGTGCCAATGCCATCGACCCCAAGGAGGCATTGATAGGAGCCGGTGAGTCCGCGGTTCTCCTCAACCGAGCTTATGTACAGCGAGCCATTTTTCAGTTGAGTCCTAAATAAAAAAAATAGAAATTAGTTATAGGAAATTGGGTGATGAGATTGTGAGAAAAACTATACCTAAACGTGTCGCCTACGATTCCGAGGTCTTGACCATCAGGTCCTCTCCACCGAATGTTGGGCGATGTTTTGCCAGCCTTTTGGTGTGAACCGTACTGTGTTTTGCCAGAGCACTGTAGGAGCACTGAATTGCCTTCGGGCACAACCACGTCCTGCGGCTCCAAAGTGAATTCGAGAACTGAAAAAAAGTTAAAAAGCTTTTGTTAGCAACGTTTTAAACAATTTCATGTAAATAATATGAAAAACGAGAATAATTGCCTTAAAACCCAGTTTATGAAAATTTCCATTTCAACGAACCATTTTCGCATCAATTTCAAAAGACCAGTTGAATCATCCTCTGACGAGAATGCGTCATCTTCTCAGACCCTTCACCCTATAACTCCCTGGCAAACACAACACTTACAATCTCGTTCTCCTTTTCAACCCCCACAGGGATGAATAATAATCCTATTCCTTACTACACACAATTTCTGGTTAAAGACATTGCAACAAAGACAACATCCAGGGTGGGATCTTAACCTAAGTCTCATTACTTCCCCCAGACTATGGGTGTACAACAATAAAAAGAAAACATCTTCTCCCCCGTTCGACAATATTCAAAAATAACAAATCACTCAACCATTAAAAATTACAACCAATTGAAGCAGAAGGAACATATTCACCTCATCTCCTCAGTAACAAACATCAACATACAAAGAACAATCCCCTTTAAGCTTATTGAATCCTCCCTACGAACGAAGCTGAGGCAGCAGGAGCAGCATCATCATCACCGATGACGACATACGATATCTATACTAAAGGGTTTTACAACAACGCCGCAAGGTAGACGTATTCAATATGCAAATCCCCTCATTAAATCAACCTCGCAGCGAACGCCGGGTTGTAATGCCGGACCCGAATAATATGCACACCCTGTAATTACTTAACGCAGCAATTAAATGGGCATTTTCACGTCTGAGCAACTTCACAGAAAACAATGGAGGACTTCAATGATCTCTCTCTCGGCTGGGGGGGACGGTGAATGCCATGGGCTGGTAGACACTTCCATACGGATGAATGGTGCTTGCATCACGGAATGCACTTCCTGCAGCAAGCAAACACCACCACCACCACCATTGGCACCAACCCCGGCTACACGTTGGCTCTTGATCTTTTGTTCTTTCCGCCACTGTAAGGTGAAAATAGCCGTGCAAGAGCGAACCGGCTGTGAACTTTATTAAGTGGAAAACTATTTTTGCATTGATTATACAAAAACTTTAAAAAACAAAAAAAGAAAGAGATTAAAAGTAAAAAACACACGGTATCGCAGTTATAGGGTAATTGACCCCGAGTCCGCTTTTGTTTTAATTCAATTCAAGTGGACGTTGTGATTGCAGAGTTGAACAGAGTGTTGTTGAACATCCAGAGTTTGGTTGAACAATCCCAGAAGCCGAAAAGGCAGTGAACTATTGAGGTAATGAACTATTATTTTACACTTCAAACCTTTGTTGCTTAAAAAAAACGGCATGAGTACCCAATGCTTACAATTAAGCTATTAGAGCAATCAAAATATCCGGAAATTTGTGTTGTGAAAACCAATGGTTTTCCAACACTAATGGAATTTAGAAATACGACAAATATTTTCTGTGCAAGCAACCATTTAGATGGTCTTGACGTTATCGTCTCAGTCTCCATATCCTGCGACACCTTTTCGACAACTTTAAGTCTTATGCCACACATGACACTTTTAGTCGCGCAACTGTTTAATTGCTTTTGTTAGTTCTATGGGATTGTATGCGAATAGCTTTTGTGTATTGCCAGAGATTTTTCAATTGATCATTTCCAGAACATACTATTTTAGCACAGACAGCTCTAAAGCTCAAAAGCTCTCCTTTTGTAAGAACTATAAAAAATTGCTGATGTGAGCGCTGCTGTCATTGATCGTGAGTAAACTATTGATGCTTTAAAGCTGTAATAAGCCTAAAGGTTATAGATTTCTAAGCTTTGAGTGGATATTTAGAGCTGCATAAGTTAACTCATCAGCATATCTGAGGAAAGCATCACTCATTGAAGGGATCTTAGTTTAACCTATGCCATCAAAGGATAAAATTAGTCTAGATGTCAAATATAAGGCCTTACTTTAATATTTTAATGGTAGCCAAAACGAGTTTCGGGGAACGATAAGTTCCCCTTTGCTATCAGCCACTGTTTCCATAAACTCAGCAATAAATCTCAAGAATCATGTGGGCCTTGATGCATTCTTTCTACTTCAGTTTAAATGTATAAAACCGTAAGGGGTGCTGCTCACCCTGCCGTCTCACTGGGTAAAGTGTCATGTGAAAATATGTATCCTGCGGCAGCGAAGTGTCAGGTCTAAGACCCTAATCTCCTGCCCAACGATACCACACAATAACCATTCCCGATCTCCATCCTACATCAAGTAAAACGCAGCGTTCAAACAGTGCAAAATTTTTTTACTACACTTCAGGTGTCGCTCCAATCCGGGTTAGACCTGGGCTTAAGCCAACACACTTCGCCATAGTCAGCTCTGTTGACCTCAAACAGCCATCTACAGTTTTGAGCATGAAGTTGACTGATGTCCCCTTACAGATGTGACCGCCACCTGAGCCTCGGTGCTCCTTTGCTGTGCCGCGCCTGCGGGGTAATTCGAAAATGTTTCGGCTTTGTGTCCATCCGCCTCAGATGACCTGGCCATTGCAGCCGTTTTATTCTGACTCTTCTGCCTAAGTTAATGACGCTGTCCAGCCTATTGCACCTGTTCCTTCACTCTCCGTTTACGCAGACGAAACCGAAAATCACGCAAAGGATTCTTCTCTTAAAGGAGCCTAAACCGTCCTCATCCACCTTTCACAAGGCCAAGGCTTCATGCACTTCATGCACCTTCAAGCTGAGATTTATGCGGTGAAGAGAGCTGCAGAGACAATTCAATGTATGGATCTTCCAGCAACGGGAATCACCATATGTGTTGATAGTCAAGCAGCACTTAAAGCCCTGGACTCCAGCCTCGTATACTCTAAGTGTGTCAAGGACTGCCTCATGGCATTAAAGGATATAAGCTTCCACACAGTTCTACTCTGCTGGGTTCCTGGGCACGTTGGCGTGGCCAGAAATGAATTGGCGGACGAACTGGCAAGGAAAGGTTCTGATATGGACATAACGATGGCTGACCGACGGGTTTATCTCCCTTTCAACACAGCCAAAAGTCTTATAGATCAATACACGATCAAACTAGCCGGTGAACGTTGGCAACAGTCTAAAGATTGTATCATAACTCATAGCTTATGGCCAGTACTCGACCTAAAAAGAACAACGGCCCTTCTATCTCTCAGTAGAAATTTCATAAGAACACTCGTTGGTGTAGTCACGGGACACTGCACCATTGGTGTCATGGCTACACGAATGGGAATCTTTGCCAACGACTTCTGCAGAAGCTGTAGGGATGAAGAAGAAATAGAGTCTATAGAACACTTTCTCTGCCAAGCGTGTCCCTAGCCGAGCGGGGATAGCCACCTAATTTAACTTAACCCAAGTCGCACATGACTCAATTGGGAGAGCAGAAGAACCTTGTTTTTTTCGGAGTCTTCTGGGCTGTTAATCTACCAAGCAAACAACTTACTTTAATGAACTTAGTGTTAAACTTGAAGGGTGGAGAGCTTTGATGTTAGGAACTTACCTCTTAGGTCCGAAAATCGTCACCTAATACGAGCAAAGGTAGGGCAACTATAAAGGAAGTGTGCCACTGTATCACCGTCCTCTCCGTATCTAGGACAATCGATGGTTTAACTCAAGCCTATTGCATTCGAGCGTTTAGCAAAATCTTGTTGGCCAACTGGATGTCTATAAACAGTCTGCAGTCTGCGGACTATTCTCCTAAAACAGAGAAGGGACGACGCTGACTTTTTGCCTAGATAAGCCTTATGCCTTGCCAAAAGCTCCTCTTATACAGCTAGAAAGTTGATAGTACGTGTTTAAATTCAACATGGCTGGACTAAAGAAGATTTCTGCCAGGGATTACCCCAGAAGCTTGAGTTCATTTAAGATCGGTAAAGTGATGCCTTTGCCCACGAATTAAGTCAGATCAACAAGCTTCATTCTTCCTGCGAAGGGAACAGCAATAGTTGTAAGAAGTAAGAGGATTCACTGAAACCTTATTTCTGCGTCAACGATTATTGATCAAATTCTCATCGACCATTAGTCTCTTCGCCTGAGAACAGATAGTTCCTAGATTTTATTTTTATATAATTTACTTTATAGATTTAAAACCGACAGAAAAAACGGCAAAGCATCGATTTTTCTAAATTAAAGAGATCAAAATTAGTCTTAACCTCCGTTTTTTGGTCGTGTGTTTCGCTGAAAAATCGAAATTACCGTTTTTTCTGGCGGTTCGGTAAAGCTCTTTGGCAAGGCTACAGTTCAAAATTAATGTTTGTATGGACCAAAGTTTAAAAAAGCGGACTGATCCAGCTATCCAGAGGAAGGATGAATAGGATATGCTAGGTAGACTTTTAGCTATTGTCGAAAATATGTTTAAAACATGCTTTGCGGATTTTACTGATAGATTTGTCTAAAACGTATAAAGCTGACAGTTTGTAAGCTGAAAAAATACTCCATGTCTGGACTGGTGCTTCCTGTCTGGACAACAGACACAATTCCGTTACTGTGGTTCGTGCAACACAATGAGATAGTGATAACATCGTAGTGGTGTAAGGAGATTGAAGTTTATGCCTCTGCTAACGACCTGATAACTTTGCGCAGTCATAAGCCAACACCAGAGGCACAATTTACTCTTCTGCAAAGGGTCTTTGAATCTCTTTGCAGAAATCGAAGCTGTTTTCGGGAAATTCGTGGCAAAAAAAATAAACAATAAAGCAGCGTTAATCACAAAAACAAACAAAATCGTCAAAACCATTTTGTATAGACTGAAACTTCCAGAACGCATTTAGTTAGTTAATCAGGAATTTATGATTCTAGGAATAATGCTCAAGTCTTTTCACAAAAGCAAAACGAATCTAGGTGCTCTTCTCGTAATGAACTTTACTTTTCCTACTTTTCGTTCTTCTATTTGAAATCAATCAAAATTGCTTGAACCGTATCGATTTTGTGTCCTCAGAGATCCTTTTGCCTCTACTGCATCTCGTTGAGCTGAACACGAAAAAAAGGATAAAAGTGCGAAACTTCGTTACACAAAATTCTCATGAGTTTATCCAAAAGACTTTTTCAAAAAAAAAAAACTCTTCAAACTTCAACTCAAAGCTAACATACCCTATTAAAGCCAGCAGACAAAAGACTGAAACCAATTTTCAGTGTTTTCGAAAAACTTCCATTGCCGCGACATTCAGCTCTCGAGGGTCTCGGTCTCGGTCCCCTGCCACACCCGTTACGCTGTTGTTGAATTAACTTTGTGGCACATTTGTGCTAAAACCCTCCATCGACCCTCTGTGTGTGACTTAGAAAAGGAGCCTGCCTCCCTACACGTAGGTATAGCTGTCTAAGCCATCATATACTCCAACCCCGCACCGTTGATGACGACCCAAGGATACATGTATCCGTACCGTACATTTATGTGTAACTTGTGCACTTGTGCTTTTGTATAGCACAGCGAATTACTCCACAGAAAAAATATAGGTATAGGGGATCCACTAGGATGCACTTAACGTGAACAGCGATACATAGATAATAGCGCCGCCTGGCAGCCAACTGAGGGTCATTAATCTTTGCTCCTTTTATCCGCCTTTCGTTCAGTATTTGCGGAACGGCTTTTATGCCTCCAGGTGGAGCAGGCACAGCCACACCGATCCGAGTAGGAGGTTTCGCGTATAATGTTTGGCACGCCAAACCCCAAGGAGTACGAGGAGTTTGCTGTATGGCTGATGACGCGGCTTCTTGTCTCCGAAGGCTAATTAAACCAGTAGATGGCGTTTATTAAGAGCTGGTCCCCATCTCATTAAAAATATCTGTAATACCTTGGCTTGATTTATAGACGTATTTTGGGATGTTGGGGGGTGGCATCCACCCCCGACCAAATTGGAAAGTCGTTGTTTGCACAAGTCGCTGGCAATGGAAAGGTTTAGGCAAAACAATGAATATTTGATGACGCCTGGGGCGACTTGTCAGTTGTGTCAGCGTCTGCAATGCAATTACCACATCTTTTGTATACGGGCTCGCGCGCGTGTGTGTGTTTGGAGCAAGGATGAAGGACATCTAGACATCACAAAGACAAATTATTTATTTATTGCGGAATGGCCTTCGGGATTCGACAGAAAAAAAAACATTACACCGGAAAAGAAAAACATGAATTTTAATGCGAGAGAACAAGTGTAACATATTGACGTTGACGACGACGATGACGAAGGCGGGTGCGGCACTGTTGACAATTTAAAATGAAAGGGTTTCTCAGACCGAATAACACATTCGTTTCAATTTTAGTCCTCATTAGGGTTTCCATTGGTTATTCATTTAAAATGAGATAATTATCGCTTGTGGGTTATTTATGTAAATGGCTGTTCATATGGCCCAGGATATTATTTATGAGTTTTAATTGTGTTTGCTTTGGTAAACGAGGGTTAAGCGCTTAATATGACAAACTGTGACGTTTTCTTTAGCCTCAAGGCGGGGGAAAATTTAATAAAACAAAAACATTTCTAGTACAGCTTTTGTGGGGCTTCTGTAAATGAATATTTATGAAAAACTTAGACGTTGCTGTTTTTGTCGGAAGTTTTATTAACTTTTGATTAGCCGCTTGAATTTCGTGTGTGTGCAGGTGCAGTTAAGGCCACACCGATAAAGGAAAAGAACGAACCCGGTAAACTCACTGGATGTCCAAATTAGTCCTAACATGCTGGCTGAGTTTTCAACCAGTGAAGATTCTGCGAAGATTCTCTGAAGATTCTGGTGCGACGGCAAAATGTTTCGGGAAATATCTCAGAATTTTATACATACTTGACCGAATTCGAAAATCTTTGTTTGGACTAACTCAAATCAAATAGTACCTAAACTTTTAAATTCTTCGCTCAATCTACAGCTTCTAAACTGTTTGTCGACTGTCCTGTCTGGGCAAGTGCAAATAAGGTCATATTTCTCAATCCAAATAAACTGACTGTCCTTAATAGTCGTAATGCCTATCAAAGGTGTATATAAGTATTGATAGAATCAAAAGAAGAACGTGGAGCTGTAGTTGCCATAATACACAAACTTTAGGAAATGTTAAGACTTCCCTTTAGACTTTAGTCGTATCTTCGGAACTGCGGAAGTTCATGTAAATTTTCAGCAAGCTCTAATTTATCCAGTGCACAAGAAGGAAGACATAGATGACCCAGTAAACAACAGGGAAATATCGTTTTTTAACACTTCGACAAAACTCTTCGTTACGGGGTGTTTTTACAGACTCACAACTTACTTGGGTAGAAAGACAGAATATGCTAAACGAATTAGGGGCTGGCTCATGGCGGCGGTACTTAACAATTGAGATCTAGAAAAAGAGGCCCAAGAAACTATACATCTTTTTTGTCGGTTTTCGAGCAGCGTTCCATTCTTAGGCTCATCAGGCCCTTTTTTCAAGCTTCTTTAGGTTGGTTTCTCAACCAAGATTCTATAAGCTTTGAAGACCATGCAAGAACACAACGTTACTTTTAATGGCATCCACCTTACGGAGGAGTTAAAATAAATAATAAATAAAGTAAAAATAAAATAAATAAAAATAAATAATTAAAACTTAAAAATAAAGAATAAATACTTAATCATAAATAACAAGTAATAAATGATTAATTATACATTATAAATGATAAATAATAAATAATAATAAAATTGTGGCTGAATTTTACTTTGTAATTCTATCACAGAATAAATCGATATATGTTCGGGTATGTAAAGGGTCCGCTGGGAACAACGCTGGGAAATATGCGTTTTCGCTTCGCTAAGTGGGCCTGCGATCGACTTAGAGAAGATGCCGATTTTGCCAAACAATCATCTTTTCAGATGAAACTCATTTCGATCTTGGCGGGTTTGAAACAAGCAAAATTGTCGCATTTGGGGCACAGAAAACCCGCACGCATTCATTGAAAATCCGATAGACCCAAAATGAGTCACTGTTTGGTGCGGATTTTGGTCCAGAGGCATAATTGGGCCATTTTTTTTCGAAAATGAGCAAGGAGTCGCCGTTACAGTCAATGGCGATCGTTATCGGGCCATGTTGAACGAATTTTTGTTTACTAGAATTGAAGAGGAGGATATTGGCAACATTTGGTTTCAACAGGCCGGCGCTACGTGCCACACAGCCGAAGCTACACTCGATGTTTTGTGCCCTGTTTTTTAATATCGCATTATCAGCCGCAGAGCTAATGTCGTTTGACCACCTCGGAGCTGCGATTTGACACCATTGGACTATTATTTGTGGGGTACCGTAAAAGATAAGTGTTACGCCGACAAGCCAGAGACAATTGACGCTTTAAAGGAAAATATTCGTGAAGCCATTGGTAAAATACAGCTGCACACAATCAATAATGCGCTTAAAAATTGGACAGATCGTGTAGGCTACTGCATGGCCAGCAGAGGCTGCCATTGAATGAAATTATTTTCCATTATTAACCGGAAGGATTGTACTTTCCAACAAAAAAAGAAATTTGAAAATATATTCAGTAGTTTTTTTATAGCATATAAAAAAAAGTTATTTGGCGGACCCTTTAGATCAGCGGTTGCGTGATAGAGGGTTTGATTGAGGGAAGATTAAGCATTATCTTCAGAATTTTCGGAAGTTTTTTTAGGTAACACTTTACAGAGTTTAGCCAAACTGGGAAACCATAAAGTAGTATTGCCAAAAGGGGTACAAGATGTTTTTATCGCAAAATTTACTTTGTAGCAAGTCTTCGTTAGTCTTTTCTCCATATGTACAGCTTACCTGGTACCTCAACTGATCAACTGATTGCTTTGAAGATAACAAGTCTTTTTTTGTGCTGAAAAAGATAGCTTGCATCAACGCAGCGTAAAGTTTCGTCTTCCAGCAGTTAATAGGTACCTAAAAATATTTAAATTACATGATTTAAATTTGTCTCTACATTGAGGTTGAATTCATGCAAAGAACGTATTGCCATATTATCCGCAAAATTATCTGCTTTACAAACAGGCAATCTTGGACATCAAAATGTTATGCTGTGTCGGACCCAATGCCGAAACTTAAGGTACACCAGAGCCGCCACTTTGACAGGCAGAAAAGCAGTTAACAAAAACCAGAAAAACACTTTGAAGGCTTAGCTAGTTGGCCTTTCAAAACGTTTTTCTGGGATAGGTATAACCTTAAGTACTTTCCATGTTTTCGAAATGTTTTGAGTCTTCAAGCAAGAAGGAATGTTTAAAATCTTATGATATACGAATTGTGTCTTCCGATCGATCACGAAGAGGCGCCTTCCTAGGACTGAAACTTTGTTTCTTTTAGGAAAAAAAAACAGAAGCAAGGCTTTACGATCAGTTTATTAATGAAGTCGGGTCTTAGCACCACACAAGCTTTCGACAGCAGGTTACACCACGCACTGTTTGGGTGATGGAACTTACTTTTTGTGCAACAGCTCAAAATCACATGCCAAATCGCCCGAATCTTCTGGTGAGGTCTATGTGACCCTTAGTGTGTCCCATACTAAGGGAATTCTGTCAGAGGCCTTCCGTACTGCTGCACTCTGCGTTGAAGAAGATATACTCAATGCTGAAAAAATTGAAATCACACAATTTTGAAACCAACCGAGCCTGTTAAAGTTTTTGTATTAACCAAACCCTTAAAAATTTTGATAGGCTTACGCAGATGGTGGCCAATTAAAAAAATTTTGCTCCCTGATTTAACTTATAAATTAAAGATTACAGAATTCTTCTTGGTAAGCCCAAGACCACAGTGTGACTATCTATTCTGAAACAATGGCTTTAATAGCTTCCTCGAAACTATCATCAATAAAACTTCGAAATTCAATATTGGCCTTAATTATTCCGTTTTCGTGTAACCAAATCTGGCATTTAGTCAAATGAGGACCCATGTAAATCAAGCTCTAAATTGCACACCCTTGGCTAATTTCCATATGCATCACAAAACACCTGTTAGCTAGCAATTATACAC
Source organism: Neoascia interrupta (assembly GCA_947623515.1). NCBI lineage: Eukaryota > Metazoa > Arthropoda > Insecta > Diptera > Syrphidae > Neoascia > Neoascia interrupta. The sequence continues at coordinate 32,587,449 of OX392462.1, read as the reverse complement.
AACTACCGTAAACCGTTTAGGTCACAAGCGTTCTTCTTCTCAGCATTTTTCCCATTTTTTATGGCAATCATAAAACCGTTTAATTACGGATGCTGCTGCCCCAAACAATGTATAAGATGAAACCCTTTGTGCGTCGTTAAATCAGAAGCACTCGCTCGTTTCTCAAAGTCTTTACGACTTTCGATTTCCCCAAATGCGATAGGGAATGCTAAGGCCCCTTCACCATTTTCCGCCCGCCCAACTTTAAGAACTTTTAATGGCCGTTTGTGGTGTATTTATGAATTCGAATATCCCTGAATGTGTATACATATACAAAACGGGAAAAACCATTCAGCTATTAACCGCATTTTTAATCGATGGCTCCGCATCGGCATTAAAACTCCCATTTTCGAATGCATCCATCAGAGAGCGTTTCAGCGTGAAACCGAGGGAAAATAAAAGCCCGGCACTCATGCAACAGTTTCCTTGCGAACGTCCGCGTCCGTCTATCCACCAAATTGTGCCTCACGGATGGACCATGATGGCTAAGGATCCTCTAGTTGCAGGAAAGATTTTGTAAAACATTTCGCTACGGCCGAGTGAGCTGCTCTGTCATCCCGACAGACAGCTCGTGGCTGCACGCAGACCGCGATATTTAAATTCAGATACGGTACGGTACGGTCCTCGTGGTGCGTTTTTATCGGACCCGAATTTAATATCACGAATGATGGGCCACTGTCCGTGTCGCAGAGCCGTGTATACGATTGAAACGAGAGACATTGATGCGTGCGGGTGGTCGTCGTTGGTCGATTCTTTATCGGATTCAGTTAATGACATTCCATGGGAAATTATATGGTTTTCCTGGCTGTGACCGCGCCGGAGGGTTGCTGGGAAGGCCATAGCCGCTTCTCCGGTGTACTTCACGTATACAATGTAAACAATTCTGGAATCGGGGAAAATTTTAATTGACAGCGATATGCGCGCTGTATGGGTCCCAAGGGAAAGGAAAAACGCTATAATTTAAGCGAAAATCTTTGTAAAGTTGTTTTATTCAGAGAATCTGGAAGCTGAGTGGAAATATTTTAATTACTGATGAAGTTTTAAAAAAAAAACATTCAGAAAAAGTGAGAGAAGAGAAAAAACGAAAATAAAAAAACTCGGAAAATAATTCTGTAATTTACTTTCGTTTATCTTTTTATGGACTCTGTTTGTATTGACTCCCTGTACCGCAGTTGATAAAGGTATCTATAGACATGTGGCATTGTAATAGTTTCGATTTATATTTTGATACGATACCGCTGTACAAATAGACAAAGTATACAGAAGTAGAGATGGAACAAATGCGAATCAATTTAAAATGAAATGCATCCAACCGATGCCTGTTCAATCTATAAAGTTGTGAGACTATGAAGCTTCATTTTTCCATCCTTTTGAATAATTAAAAGGGCTTTCAAAATCGTAGGAATGCATTCAATTTTTAAAACTTTAAGATTCGAAGCGTTGCAATGATTTTCAGGAAGAATTGTGTAAGGACCGCGAATCCGTCAAACTCTAATAAACGGTGAGCCAACAGCTAGTTGGAAGCTTTCTTGGAATGTAGGACAAATGTAGGACTTGAAAATGTAGGACTTTATTTGCTCATGAAGCTCAAACTATGGCAATTATGAGTGCAACACAAAACCCGTCATGCGACAATTGCGAGTTCCTTGGCAAGCATCTATGCAAAGGCTAAAATTGCCGATGATTTAATTAAAAAGTAAGTGGTTCGAAGGCAGCGATTTTTGACGGGGCTTTTTGTTTGAAGTCCTGAATTGGCGTTGGGTTATTGTCATAGACTTGACTCTTTAAATAACCCCATAGAAAGAATTCTTAAAGTCTCAAACAAACTTCCTAGCAACCAAACTTCCTCATGCTCTTAACCAGCTCATCCGGTGTCAAAGAGCTGGTAAGGCGCATGGACCAGCTCATATGCCACATATTGTCGGGGGTAAGCATGCACGACGATTACCTAGTACCTCAGCCGTGATTGCCCGATACTCAAGAAAGGAGCCCCTCTGAATTGTACCAACTACAGAGATATCAGTCTTCTTAACATCGCGTACGAGATTTTTCTGCGCCTTACAGTCTGAAAGCCTAAAGCTGTTGTCTGCAGTCTAATGAGCCACGTGCCTTAAGTCACGTTCACCTGCGGCAGATCTTGAAGAAAAGGTCTAGATCGGTAGGAATTCTACATCGGTACCCACCACATTTATACTGCGTTTAAGGCCGCCTATGGCAGCATTTATAGAGACGAGCTATAAAACGCAATGTTTAGTTTTGGCATCCCTGGCCAAACTCGTCAGTTTGTGTAAGATGGCGATCAAAAATACACGGTGTTCAAGAACGGTAGAGACCTCAGCGACTCCTTCGTTGTCAGAAAGATTTCGACAAAGCGAAACGCTGTGAGGTGACTTTTCTGACATGATGCTTGAGAGAATTATGCAGAACAGCAAACGCCAACACCAGAGGCACAATATTTCAAAAGTCCATTCAATTACTCGCATACGCAGGCGACATTGACATTGTAGGAAGAACACAGCGTGGCGTCAGTGAAGACTTCGGGAGTTTCCGGACGCAAGCAGCGAATATGGGTTTAGCAGTCAATGAGGGCTAAACCATTTATATATGCTCTCATCAAGAAAATTCACCTAACACCGACGTCTTGGACCGAACATCACCATGGACAGCTATGGCCTTGACGTAGTTGGGGACTTTGTTTTGTCTGCTTGGGTTTCGGCATAAACTCAGACAACGACATCAGCGTTGAAATCAAACGAAGACTAAGTCTTGGCAATCGCTGCTTCTTTAAACTAAGAAGGCAATTGAGTAGCGAAACCCACGTCAAACAAAGTGTCCATTTGTAAGACCCTCATCATCACGGTCCTTACAAATGGACACTTTGTAAGTGTCCATTTGTAAGACTTCGGAAGGGGACCTCAGCTTCCTCGCGAAGTTGACAGTGAAGACTTCGGAAGGGGACCTCAGTCAACTTCGCGAGGAAGCCTTGGAGTCGGCTATATGGAGCCAAAGCTGGCTGGAGGAGGCACAGGGCTACCCCAGCCTATAGCGCCACCCTAAGTCAGTAATTGGCAAAAGTTGTCATTCATTGCACTTGACGTTTGTCAAAATGAAAAACGACATTAAGTTCAGTAAACGAAATATATTCACTGCCAACATCCACACTATTTAAAGACTCACCCTATATTAATGGCATAGATGTTTGATAAGAAACTACACAGTTTCGGACGAATGGGAAAATTAAAGTTCAGAAAGTTACTTTTCGGAGCGTTAAGTGGTTCTAGAATGAGCCCCGGGATATCACGTTTGTGAAGCAAGCCTATCATAGTCCAACTTAAACCCGGAAGCTCGTTGTTCATCAACCGCGAACTAGTATCACACAGTTTCTAATTGCTTCCCAACAGCAAATTTAGTTGTTTTTATGCCTGGGCATTAAAAGTCGCCTGGCACCGAGAACAGAGTTGATTGTGGTCAAATGATCCATGGAAGACCGTTTCACAGTCGTAATTTTTTGCTAAAGAAAGAAATTTAGAACGACTTCACAGGGTAAGTTTTATCGTCCTCTTCAAGTCCTTTAAAGTTGTTAAATGTACTTTGTTCGTCGGTGCACCTACCCAGACATGAGTTATATTCCACTTAAAGGCGTATAAGTGGAAACGAAAGTTCGACGCATTATATGCATCGCGTAATAGACAATGTTGTGACAGTTGACAATCGACACTTTTTCAAAATCATGACATCTACAGAACAAGTCTAAAAACATATTTGCTTAAACATCTTGTAATCATCAATTTTATAAAAATGGAGTAAACAATGCCTGTGTGATTAAGTCATGTAAAAGAGTCTAAATAATGCTCTGGTTATAAGAGTTCAGCGCTATAAGAGTGATACTCCTTTAAGAACGGTGACACAAGATTATTTTTAGATCTTATAACAAGAGGCTATAAGATAAGAGCTTTTAAAAGCTATTTTTTCGTTTTTGGAATATAACTCTTAAGAGATTGTTAGTTGGGTTATTTATCCTGGGCGATTTAGTTTGATTTCACTTCACGCAATGAAGTGTAGGGTTGTCAAAAGGCGTTTTTAATATTTTCTTTCACAGCAGAACTCGAACTGTCAAATAATAAATTGTGTTCCTCTTTATGCTCAGAGTATTCAGAACCCTAGATTCGTGTTTCTTTTTCCGCTCAGACGGACTCTATTCTATCGAGCTTTCTGAAAACAACTTAATTACTTTATTGTTTCCTTGAAATTATCTTTTTTATATTATTTTCACCTCGTAACAAATATTTTGTCATACAGTTTAAGTTTTGTCTTTTTCTACTTTGCATTCTGACGGATAACCAAGAATAATGGGCTCAAAGTACAAATCGGAACAGAGTAATCTGACCACACTCTGTTCAGAGACCGCTCAGAGTGCTCGGGCTCTGTTCAGTGCTCTACTTTAAATAAAAGCCGCCCAGTATTGTCCAAAATTAACTGTTAAAAATGCGTGTCGACAGCCGATTTCTTTTGTGTGTCATTACTGTGTTCGTCAATGAATTGACACTGATTCTCATATCTTAAATAGGCATTGACACATACATTCTGGCTCTTGGTAAAATATTATATTTTAAAGCTTTAAAATAGATATAAGAAAAGCTACGACTTCATATTAAACCTTGGTAAAATAAGCATGTTTTAAATTTAACCCCTTTTTGACACATGTCATCGCAAATTAGCAGAATTAATGCCAAGAATCTGTACATTATTACACTCTATTTTAGAGTGTGTGACTTCCCGTATGTATGTACCTTATTGAAAAAGCTCAATACAACCAACAAAAATATTGACTAGGTTTATCATAATCGCAGACGCGCCGCACACTCGCCTCACTTCACTCTGACTGCTCATTAAGTAAAATCAACAAAGAGTCGAGTTAATAATAAGCCCATCCCTTAAGTTCATTATAAACCTCCCTCCCACATATTATTACCGGTACCCTCTTAACACATATTGCGCAACCTCGTCAGTTTATGTCACAAAAATTAGGTCTTCTCGTACAGCCCTGCAGCAGTAAAATATACAAAAACTTTTTTGCCATCGAATTCTCTCACCCCAATATCCCTAATGTCACTCTGTGACACTGATAACGAGGTAATACAATGTCATTTGAAATTCAAAAACCATATGAGCTTCATAAGTAGATAAACGCCAAAAACTTCCGATATCACGTACACTTTTGACTTCCGACTGGATTAACCCCTTTCTTCCATACAGCCGGCCGCCCGCCCCCTGAACTCCGATGCTCGAGGAGTATAAATCCATTTTCGCCATGAATATGTAATAACTTTGACTTTTTGCTCCACTTCCCAAAACCCAGCAGCGAATCCAAGGCAACATCTGCTCCGGAAAGGATTGATTTAAACAGTCCTAAAGTCCTACAACCATTTTGAGGAGGGGGGCAACGGGAGAAAAAAAAACGCAGAAACAGAAACTTTCATATAATTTCATCATATCCAAATATAATTTATTCATGGAAATAAAAAGGATTTTAAAGGATTCTGCCGAATTTTAAACAGACAAGACCCATGTTATAGGAAATAGGTTTTACGGAAAATTTTACAAAAACGGTTTCGAAAATTATTCATTTCCACCTCAGAACGCATAACAAACGGCCTCTCAAACCCGAAACCCGAAATTGATGATAAATTAGTCATGTCAACAGGCGTTCCATCATGCCACCCTGTACCTATAGAGTGTCAGAGATGGAATGCCCTCTGCGGCTGATTCCCACTGCCTACACTAACAGCGACTATTAAATGGAACACCCACACCAAACCACCATCAGCACTGCGGCGGCACCGGCACCCGACACCCAATAACCAAACCACCTCCATTGGCAAATGGCAATCACTGGCCAACCTGTGTGCCATTGCCATACGACAGCAATCCCTCCCTCTCTAGGCGGGGGTGGCTGTGCCTGTTATTGTAGTGTTCGATTGTGGCTTGTTCGACCCGATGAATGGGGGACGAACAGCCGGCAGCTGACATTATGCCGCGCTCCTGCATATTGATAAAAAAATAATTGTTCACTTGAATGGCTCGCAATAAATCAAATATCGCCTACACGCCACGCGCCCCGTCCGGTGGATGTACCCATTGTGTACACGTAATCCGCCTTCGCCGAGCGCGCCGGCCGGCCGCCTCGTTTAGTATCTGTGTCTCCCTGTGAGCTATGGGGCGGCACTGCCGTGCCGTGTGCCAGACTGCGTTGTTAACCCGACTGCACATTTCCAATTTATGCGGCATTAGGTGACATGCAGTACGGAACGAGCGCGCATAAGGTGTATATGCGTTGCGCGGAGTGTCAGTGGCTCACTTATAAGTGCCGCGTGTCACTTCAAAAGCGCAAAACACATTAACGGTGCAATATGAACGGTAACAACAGATTTATATCGTTAAGTGATGTGTTGCACCCTATCTACTATGATGGAGGAGATTAATTTAAAAGCGTACGCAACACATTAGTCGGGGATGATCCAGACACCCCTGATAGTTAGGGTGCGTGCACACGTGAACAAACAACGAAAGGGTTAGTTGATGGGACAGACACCGTTTAATAGATTGAGGTTGCATAGTAAAGGCTTTATTGAAATAAGTAACGAGGCCCTTACAGATGGGGCGGATTGTTAACTATAGTAGAGTTTTTGAGATTCTGATACTTTTTAAACATTCCCCGATTCCGTTCATTTATTTCCAAATTTCCAATTGGAGGGGCCAGAAATCCTGATTTATCTAAATTATTTTTACAAAATTCCGCTTTTTTCTGTTTCGCAAAATTCTGGAAATGTCACTTTGACAAGCGACACTGAGAAATATTTATGAGGGGGTGTGTCGCCTCCTTTAGGGGGTGAGCACGCCGACCTTTACAACATCAAAAACCTCGCCGAGGTCGACGATTATTCTTTTATTCGCTGTTGTGTGTTGTCACACGCTGTTGAAAAGACGGTTTTTTAAAGCTAATATTGGTTTTGAAGAATAAACCAGAAATGTGTAATAAAGTCGACAAAATTTTACAAGAATGTTATGTCTAGTCAAAACAATCGTCGCGGTTTCTTGCTTCCATTGGTTATTAACAAACGATTTTTTAGCTCTGGTTGGACGCTAACGCGTTTTTTGTGAAACAGCCATCAAACTATGATTTTCTCTATTACATTGTAAGATTTCAATGACGTATTCTTTGAAACACCGAACTGTCAAATAATACTCGGTGTCCGCGACAATTCCAGCGTGGTGTACTCTCGGTTTCATTGTGTACAGAACGATGCACCGGTGTAGTATTCACGTCGTTAAGTATTTAATTGCTTTAACTTCATTTTGTTTATTTTTTTCCATTTCGTAGCGTGATTTTGTAGGCGTCGGATTTTTATACTTTTTACTTGAAATGAATTTTGTTAGCTTTGTGTTTCTGATATTTAGTAACTTTTTATCGATTTCATACAATTTCATAAGTTTTTCCATTTTATTGTAAAATTATAATTTTGGCCCGTTAAAAATTTGATTCCATTAGAGTGTTTCCACCGGGCACTAATCCGCGATTAAGAAAAATCTTGCTTAAATCTCCTAAAAACTTCGAGATTTACCAGATGAATTTTAATCTCATCACGAAGAGTAATCGCGAATAAAGTTTTTCCATGATTGAATTCCCAAATCAAACCGTACAAAGAATTCTATGTGCGCCGTTCGTTTTCTGACCACATAAGACAGACATTAACATGGAAAGATTAAAAATTGATCCCAAAGTGTTTCCAGCGAAAACAAGGAGATTATCAAAACGTGTGCTTTCATTTTTGAAACTTCTCAATGACATCGTCACGTTCTCTGGGCATCGTTTGAAAACGTGAGTTTTTTCGGATCTCGGGCAACTCAGATTTCAAAACAAATTAAAGTCATATATCAATCACATTGCTACAGATTTTTTTAATCTACAATAAGTTGATGTGATTTTGGTTCACAAATTCGCCATCCATCATTCTGTTGCAGTGGGCACTCCTCAGTGCATTTAGCTGTTTTCATAGGTCCAACCACATCCACATAAACAGCAACATCAACCGTTTTCGACCCTTTACACAACACAGCTAACATACTTATGCTGTGTTGTGTAAAGGGATGCGCAGGTCCAAATTGTCAAATAAAAGTTTGTTCGATTTGTTTTGTCAGATAACGTACAGAACAAGTAGAATTCTGTACGGTTTGAATCAACAATTCATGCGTGGAAGAGATTAATTACGCGATTAATGTTTAATCTCTTCATAAAGAAATTAAAATTCGTGTGATAAAACTCTTCATTTAAAGAGGACGAGTTATCTTAGTAGCAGATTATTGTTCGGTGGAAACACACTATATGATTTAAAAATAAGCTACTAGATGGCTCAATGTTTTTATATATGTTCACGGGGACTGTGCTGTGGTGTTATGCGCGAAGCGGCTCGGTACACGGCATAACGATTATTACCTGCAGGGACGTTGAAGACATTAAATCTTTTCGTCACCTGCACTCTCAGCATCGGCAGTTTCTTCTTGGTCAAGGTGGAGGACCGGAGCAAGGTAGAGCTGACCCAACTCTTAAGTTTTGGATACAAAGCCTGAAGGTTGAAGACAGTGGTACTAAGCTTCTTACAGCGGTTTCTTTTTAAGTGGAAAAAATATAGGAGAGAGAACTTAACCCGGGTGTACATATGAATGATATATAATAACCGAAATTCATATGGAAACTCGTGATTTAGAGGGGATTAAAGGAAGATTTGTATTAATCTCAGATAAGTGTCTGGTGGAACCACCCTATAAGTAACCTTTTATAACAAGTTGGGTATCATGTTGTGTTGCGTAAAGGGATACGCAGAATGGTTGATGTTGCTGTTGATGCGCATGTGGATGGACTTGTCAGAAAAGCGAATGCATTGAGGCGTCCATTTTAATGTTGATATACTGCCGGTTTATTTCGATTAAGTTGGTCTACTATCAACTTTGTGGACTGAAAACTATTACTAATAATCTACTATTATATTATGAATATATTTGACGTTTTGTTTTTACTCTTTATTGGGTTATTTTGATTCGTGGAATCGAAAATTCGATGGCAATTAAAAACAAATATAATTATTTCTGAATCTGACAGTCACGAGAGTTCCCAGAGTACTCGCAGAGAGTTAATTTTTTACTCTCAGCTTCCCGACTAATTGAAAATCTCTTTCGGTGAGTTACTCTTGTGAGTCGTGACTCTCGAGTGTGCCCTGAGAGCTACTCGCTTTAGTTTTACTCTCAAGTGGACACGGACCTTAAGGTTAATGTACTTTTTTCCTGTGGAAATACTTTGAAATTAATTTTAAATCTGCCCAGGTTAATATCGGTTTTATGTGCGATGGAAACCGATCAGAATTTTAAAAAGCAGAATTTTGTAAGCAGACTTCCCAAGTAGCACACTCTGGAATCATACGCATTGTTTTTGAATATTGGACTGAAAACACTCAAAATGCTCTTCTGTAATACTGATGGTTTCGTAGGGCTTTGTTATCGATCAATTTATTTTTTATTTTTTTTTTATTTACTTTTAAAAATTATAACGAAAACGTTTACAGCGCTATAGTTATAAAAGTAAAAATTCTAGCACCATTAGCTTATTCTAGCATTATTAACTTGGGGCAGTATACGTACGTAGCACTGCAGTTTTAAGTTTATAAGTTGTTGAAGACTTAGGTGCTATAGTGAAAGTTCTATAAACCTTTACAGCACCTGTTTTATAACACTTAAAGTTTGACCGTCCCGAAATTCATACTACTCCGAAACTCATACACAAATTATTTTAGCATACATTTTGAGACTAGAGAATAATACCATTAAAAATGTGATTTCCCTCTTTGTTACAACAATATGATGAGATTTTTCCTCTTTTATTATTCTTCTTTTTCATGCTGACGTCTAGCATAACTGGTGAGAGTTCCACTATCCGCCACCTGGGGAGGCCCCCAATTGGGGACCAGAAACTAACAGAATGGAGATAGGGTTGCGCACGTTAAGCAGATAATTTCGGTGTTATGAAAGTTCATCAGTTTGCCGAGCGTCGTTAGCAGAACTTAATTCTTTCCTATGGCTTTTTGAGACATTAGCGAATTTTCTTTTTGCTGAATATAGAAAACACGTATTTTGTACGAAGAGCTTATGGGATTTTCTTAAAATCGCGCCCACATAAATAACCCTAAGCCCCATCCCATAGGATAGGAGGTATATTAAGTTTGATTCATAGTTTGTAACATAAAGAAATAATCACCGTAGACCCCCAAGACCTTAAGGGCATATGATCGAGACCGAATTGTAAGTCGAATGAGCCATGTGCGTCCGTCCGTCCGCCTGTCGGTAGTTTTTAGGCCTTAAATTTTGAACTAGTTACTTGAAACTTGATATCTATTCTTTCTAGGTCCCGAAGCAGCACAAGTGTAAAATTTTTTTGAAATCCGCCCACTAACACGCCCACTTTACTTATTACCATGAAAAATCGAGTTGTCGCAAATCAAAGTTGTTGGTATGCGATATCCTCGCTCAAGTCTATTCTGATTGGCATTAAAAAAAAAACCGAAGACCGCCTCCTTTTAGGCGTGGTCATACTTAATATGCATTCTAATAAACGGTTTTTATTTGATGTATTTGCTTTAAACTCAAAAAAATTGCACTATAAAATGTTCAGATATGTTCGTAAGCTATCAACTCAAATCAATAAATTTTCGCCACGCCCACTTTTTGGGGTGTTTTTAAGCATAAGCCAAATTTTTAATATGAAAATGCAATCAACACGTGTATACCACTCTGATAAACAATATAAACAAAAATACGACGTTATTGAGAAGGGGTGGATGCCACGCCCTTTTCTTAGGGAGAATATTCGTAACTGAGAAATTCTAAATACAATTGAAGTTAAATGAAACTGAAATCTAACAACCAAGATTTATGACACAATTCGGAGCTTGACAGCGGTCAATTGGGATGGGGTATCCAACGATTCGCCTAAGCGGCTTGTAAACCTCCCACTAGTTTTTTTTTTACGAAAATAGAGAGCCCGAATTGGATGACTCTTTCATTGCCAAGAAGTAACCATTATTATTTTATGTCAATTTCGATGTACAATAAAAATAAGAGAAATTAAATAAAAAGCTTTTCAATAAGTACAAATTCAAGATTTTAATTGCAATATGACAAATTTTATATCATTTTAATATTTTTAATAATTTACTGTAGCCGCAGTCCGGAATCCTCTTGCATTTGAGGTTATTATATTAATACGGGACTTAATATTTCGTATATAAAAGGATAGGATACGCCCAATAAACCGGTCCAACAGACAGTAGCAATTCCCTTTCATCGCCGTTTGTCTACTTTTTTCGTTTTTAATTAAAATTATGATAAATTACTCTGCCAAATGCAAAATCCTAACAAATGATGATTTTCCATTTTCCAACCACACACCATGGTGGCAATGACATGATGAAAGGGGCGAACATTGTAAATCCATATTGCTGACCACACGCCCAACGACTGTACACCGGGATTATGACTAGACCACTGACACTGACCAACGTCCAACAGCATTGTCGGAATACTACACACGATTCCGACATTCAATTTGGCCATAAGAATGAAAAACGAGAGTGCGAGTCTGTCAGGTTGATGGGGGAGTTTGGGTGCCGTGACGCTTTGCCTTAAAAGGAGTAATGAATCGCCGCATTCAGGTGCAACCTGATCTCTCGAATGTTGTTCAATTCCTCGGTTTTTATTAGACATTGTAAAATATTAATCTTATAACTCGAAAAAAAATCAATAGCGACTCAATTTGCATACCTCGAAAAAAAAAGAAAAAAAAATTATGTGCGCAAATAGGAAGGTCGAAATGGCTCTGTCAAAGCAATAACCATAAATCCAATTCTCCTTTGTAAAGTTTCTGTTTTAATATTCTCAAGGCGAAATTTCTCAAAACTATGGGTGTGAAATTCAAATTTCCTTCATTAATAACACAAGACAATGTTATGTTCTCGTAGAGACAGAGAGTTATGGCAGAGCTGATGCAGTTGCATGTAGTGTGCGGACTGTGTGCATGCCTGTCAAAGTCAGTATCGTAAAAAGTGAGTTTATGCTCAGTAAACTGTCAAGATGTGGTAATAAAGAAATATGTTGTGTACCTTCTGTGGGGTTTTTAGCAGAGATAGCTTATAGGTTTACTTAAAGTGTCTTAAGAGTGTTGATGCGGTACCATTATGCTTATAAAATTATGAACACTTTTTAGTCTCGGGTTCTATTAAAGGTACATTTTCGAAAATGAGGTTGTTTAAGATCACTTAAGGTTTTTAGAATGTCCCTTTCCTTACTTCATTTAAGGACACTTTCGATGTGTGTTATTAAGTTGTAAAAATGATTGTTATTTTATGATCTTATTTTGCAATAAATATGTAACTTCTAGTTATTTCACAAGGACCTTTTATGTTTCATTTTATTACTACCATTCCTACTTGCGTTCAAACATTGCATCCTCAAATTTATGCAAATAACAAAAAAACAATAATAATATTTCACCACCGCAACATTATAACAATAACGATCTAATTTACATCAATAATTGGCAATTTCCTTCGTAATATCCGCACAAAACCCAGGGGATAATCTAGTCTTCCCCCATTACACATGCAGGGACCTCATTTCTTCCTACATCCCATTCCAACTCCCTGACAAAGTACCTAATTGCAATTAATTGCACATAAAGGCGGGGATCTCAGATCCCAAACATTGGTAGCTGCATTATGCATTCAAATTGCCTCCTTAGAGGATATTATTTAGCTTCTGATACACACACACGCAAAAAAAAATATAAAAAAGGCCGCATTACACAACGGCGACCCAAGGAGCTAAGGCTAATCAGAGTTTTATGCAAATTTTTATTGCTGCATGATTTTTGATCGATCGAAGTGATATGAGGCGGATTGAAAGGAGGTCCATTGCCATCATCATCATCATCATCGTCATCATGCAACCTCTTCAGCAGAGCCAAAGTAGCTGTACCTATAGTGGAACAACATCTCATGCTTTACTGTGTGTCCCATCTAGATTTCTTGTTATTTAATTTTGCTCTCAAGCCCACTTGAACAGGAGCAGAGAACAGTGAAAAAGTAGCACGGATCCCACCTTCCGGGGTGAAGTAGGTGTTGCGTTCGAGATGGGAGGCGACTCCTGGCAAAAAAGGTGCTCGATGAGCCATAAGTGGTTCGAGATGAACTTTGTGGATGTGCAAAGATGATGATAAGTTTTTGGTGTGGCAGGAGGATTTCCTGTTGTTTTTATTGGGTTTTTGTCCGTGGAACAGTCAACAGGATGAACTTCGATTATGGGGTAAATATTTGCTTGGGTTTGCGACTTGCTATAAGATAGCAGGCTACACAAACAAGGTATAGGACTTTGTCGATATATATAGGATTGCATGCGGAGTTGGAACTGTTTCTTTTTGTTTTTTAGTTTGACGTTCTTGTAGTGCTAAGTGACCGATGTTGAAGCAGGTTATAGTTTTCAACCTCGCCTGATAAATAAGACTAATTTGTTCTTGCTCAAATATGACGTTTAAGCGTTCAGAGAGATGCAGATTTCAGATGCAGATTTATTGAGTGTTTTGCTTGGACCCATCATGGGTGTGACTGGAACATTGAACTTATGAGTTGGTGCCACACTTTCGTTCTAATATGAGAGAATGACTCATGTGTTGAATTCGTTTGGGTGACCATCATTTAGCATTAAGGATCATCCAGCATTTCATTCCATGACACATTTTCGTTTTTTAAGATATTCAATTTTGAAGTTCCTCGTGTTTCTCCACAATTAATCTACAGAGTTCGAGTTCCAGGAATTACCTCCAAAGTGTGGCGTTACATACTGTTCCAATTGATTTTTCTTATTTGAACTGGTATTTTGACTTTCCTCTAATGACAACTTACTCATTAGAGGAAAAAGTCAGCAAAAAGTTAGAGATTTTCTGCCCAAATTGAATATCTCACGACCAGCGTTCTCTTAAAGCAACAACTCAACCCTAATGGCGTATTCTTTTGAACTCCGAACTGCCACACCGAGCTGTCAAATGATACTCGGTGTTCGCGACAATTCCAGCGTGGTGTACACTCGATTCCATTGTGTACAGAACGACAAATTCTGCACCCGTGCAATCATCACGTTAAGTAGTGTCAAATTGCTTGGACTTCATTTTGCTTACTTTTTTTCAGTTCGTGATTTGATTTGCGTGAATTTGTTGGCGTCGGTTTAATGTCCTTTTTTCTTAAAATGAATTTTGATTGCTTTAAATTTGAGTTTTTATCGATTTCATATAATTTCAGTCGTGTTGTAAATGATCACGAATCAAAATTGAGTCGAAACGTCACTTCACATACACAGTCAAAGCTACACCCAGCCTCCACCGTCAAACACGACGGAAATGTTGAGTTCGGTGTCGACAAGAACTAGTTCGGAGTTCGAATGAACATTTACATGAGCACGATTCCGTTCAGGTGTACGAGAAAAGAACAATTTTTTTTTTCTGTATTCTACACCAGTTTCAGAATTCGGTGCTGAAAAAAATACGCCATAAGTGTCTCGTTTATTAACCTGCGTACTGCCATCAACAATGTCATCAACAAACCATATCTAAATTTTAAAGGATAAGAATTGCTGGACAAAAAGTCGTTGGGTAAAGCTAAAAACCGTGTTGGAGATAAAACTTAGCCCTGAGGCACCCCATCATTAAATGGTGGAAAATAGTAGATTGAAAAATTTTTTAAGAAGACTATGAAGACTGTCATGGTGGACTGGGCTACGTAGCTAGAAATTCTTCTGGCGAAGAAGTCCTAAAGGTTTGCAAGTCATAAGGTTTTACCGTGCTTAATAAATACCTTGTTCACCAAGGATTGCAGACAGCTCACCACTTACAGAAGCCAGCGGTTGAAATGAGACCCAGATTGACTTGCTTCAAAGTTCCCTAAAACCCCTCTAAAACCGCGGTTAAAAGATGTTTAAGTAATTTTAGTGAGGCGATCATAACACAACACCGTCTGCTGCTGACCATGGTTTTTTGGGACCGTCAAAAAGAGAAAACTCAGCAAAGTTCTCTGGGAGAATCGAAATGGTACCATTTTGATAGCGAAAAAGGTTTTAAATACGATGGAAAAGTAGCACTTCTACATCATTGACGAAAATCAAGATGTGGAGTGTAGAGAAGGCCAAAAAATTGTTAGGAACCTTAAAGCGTCATATAGGTCAAAGAAGCAACTAACTACCGGTTTCACCTTATCTGATTACGGGTTTCACTTTATCTGACCACCACGATAAGGTAAAACTCGTAATTAGTGAATAGTAAAGCGGCATTCAAGGCATGGAAGAAGTGCTGCGCGAACAATAGAACTGAAAAGCTTTGCCTGGAACTAAAATATGTATAGACACCGCAGCGCAACCACTCTCGATATAAGAGGAAGAGCGCCCCACCGGTTTAAGCTAAGAAAATGGAGGGTCTCTATCGGGAATTGAAGGAAGTTTCTTCTTCTTTTGCTGATAAACACCAGCCCATATAGGACCTCCGATATACAACCTTGAACAAGGATACTACAATCTTCAAGATTGTCGCTCAGAGGAAAAGAAATGCCGTGGAGATTCAAAACTTCAAATGCAAAACTTCATCAAGAATGCTCAGGGCCAGCTCAGGGGCAGCCAGGACTACGAAAAAATTCTTCACAGCTGGCGGAAGTATTATAAGGGACTTTTAAATTAACAGTTTTCCAGGCAATACTTTCCAGAAGAAACTACTCTCAACTGGGAAGAAGCAGACATCACAGTCGAAGAGGTTGGGAAGGCGGTTAAGTACTCTTTAAAACAGCTGGCTCGGATCAGATACCCTCAGTGTTTTGGAAAAAGATGTGGGACAGGGAATCAAGATGCCTCACGAACTAATCTGAAAACCAATAAGAGGCGAACCAATGTCGTATCAGAAGAGAGAAAGTCATGTTCTTCCTTTGTACAAAAGATCGGTTCTTTGAATGAAGATTGTCGAGCGGGTACTAGATAGTCGACTGCGAAAAGTAATGAGACTATCTGAGAACCAGTGCGGGTTTGCCGCGGGCAAGGCAACCACTGATGTAATCCCCAAAGTATAAGGATTACAATGGAAAAACATCGTAATGCCACAAAAGATCTGCAGATGGTGATGGTTGATTTTGTAAAAGCTTTGGATAGACTACCACGAGGTGTTATGGTGGCGCTAAGAAAACGAGGAGTTCCAAAAGCCTACGTATGGATGTTCATGGGCATGCATGATGGAGCAAAGACAAGGGTAAGATCTTTTTGCGGAGCCGCTGAAGAGTTCCCAATTAAACTCGGTGTACACACAAAGGCAGCGTCCAAAGTTCTTTGGTTTTTATTGTACTTTATGATTGTCTGCTTGAAGGAAAACTGACGGAACCAAAGCAGTTGTTCTTCGCTAACGATGGGGCCATCCTAAGTAAAGATCAAGCTTTCCTGCACCGAGCACTTAATATATGGGTGTGGATGTTTTCTAGGTAAATGGTTATCGTATTAGCCAAAAGATGAAAGAGCGTCTGTGCTGCCCGTTCTCTGAGCCAATTCCCTTATGAAAATGTGCTTCCCAAGTGTAAAAAGTTTAAGTACCTGGGAACTATGATCAATAGCAATCTTTTGTGGCTCAAAAATACCCCCTTAACTGAATGCAGGGCTCTATCTACACCGCATTTGGCAGCCGGCGCTCACATATGGTTCACTATTTTGGTCATCGAATAAGAAAAATGAGAGCAAATAACCGGTACCTGAGATTTAGATGCTTCGCGTATCAGCAGGAGATGGATAATTAAGCTTGATAGGATAGGAAGTGCGAAGATCCAAGAAGCCACCACGTTAAATATATCTCCAGGAAAATTAAGCACGGCCGGCTCAGTTGATATTGCCATGTTCAATGTAGAGATTCTACAAACCCTGTCAAATAGGCAATGTCAATCAACGTTCCAAAACAATCGCGAGAGAGAGAGAGAGGGAGGCCTAAATATTCATGGAGCACAGAAAAAACGGCATTCAATTGGAATCTCAGTGATGAAGTGATTCAAACCCAGGTTGCCTGCCGGATATTTTGAGTTTCAATCGGCGTAAGCCACAGGCGGACCATTGGGAATGCAGCAGGAGCAGGAGGGTTATGATCACTTAATTTAGATCATAACCTCTGGCCTTTATCAAGAAGGCGTTGGCCGTCAGCCAAATTTTCAGAGCTTAAGCTTAAAAATGGGCAACATTTATTTTTTTTTTAGGTTTTCTAACACACATACAGGTGACCTACCCTTCGAACTGCGAATTAAAATGTCTCTCATGTTCATGACAAATAATCGAAGGGTTTATCAGTACCTCGCGGTGGTGGAGCTGTGAAACAACTTTTTTTCCTGTTTTGGTATCGTACCCGGGACCTCGTGCATAACCATGTCGCTCACAAGTTTTTGATCATAAAAAATTTAATTCACTTCTGACTCGTTTTGATTTTATTCTATTTATATGCTGTCGCCAAGAAAAGACACCCAACACTGACGTCCTGGACAGAACATCACCATCGACAGTTATAACTTTGAGGTAGTTAAGGACTTTGTCTACCTGGGTTCCGCTATCAATTCAGACAAAAACACCAGCGCTGAAATCAAACGAAGGATATCTCTTGCCAATCGCTGTTTCTTTGGGTTAAGAAGGCAATTGAGTAGCAAAGCCCTCTCTGGAGCCACTAAAGTGTCCATGAATAAGACCCTCAGCATCCCAGTCCTGCTTTACGGTGCAGAAATATGGACCCTGCCAAAGGCGGATGAAAACACTTAAGGCTGCTTCGAGAGGAAAATTCTTCGGACGATTTACGGTCCCGTCTGCATAGACGGAGAGTGGAGGAGGACTGTACGGGCTGTACAACGACACCGACCTAGCCAGAAGAGTCAAAACACAACGTCTACGACGACTGGGTCATCAAGAGCGGATGGACCCCAACGCCTCGGCCCGGAAAATCTTCGAATCCACGACGCAGTAGAGGAGCACCGAGACTCAGGTGGCGCACGCAAGTGGAAGGGGACCTCAGCAAACTTCGCGTGCGAAACTGGAGACGGCTAGCTTGAGACAGAGCTGGCTGGCGAAGCTTATTGACTGAGGCACAGGTCCACCCCGGACTATAGCGCCACCTTAAGTAAGTAAGTTGATTTTATTCGATTTATCCTCGATTGGATTGGTTTCATAAGATAGAAAGTTCACCTCTCTCGCTTTTATACGAATAGCCGCTTTACAGCTCGCATGCGAATCCTTCTTTTTTCTGATTTTTTGAACCCTAGGGATAAATGCAAACATTATATATGAAGGAATATTTCCTTAGGAGGACCACAAAGCAGCCTCAGGCTTTGGCTTCGCCTCGTTACGATACGTGGGCTTTGAACCGGCTTTGCAATGACATTTCGCTCATTTAGAGAGAGCTTTTATTATGCAATTAAAAAAATACGCATACACAGCTGAAAGCCCTGGTAGCTAGTGATGTGTACATAATAATGTGGAACATTCATGTCCAACTAATAAATAAATAATACGCAACTTAGCCCAAAATGTAGACACTCTCAGATATTCTGCGTCATATCCGTGCATAACCAACACATGTACACAAATATAGCCAAGGGCAGACTGATTGACTTCGTGTGTGCGATCGAAATAAACCATTATTTGCTTCACACGAAGCAAAAGTTCAGCACATCTGAACTCGTGCTGGGCTTCTGAGCCTTTTATTTAAGATAACATCCTCTTCTTTAACACGTATTTAAATGAAAATGCAGCATGTGATAAATAAAGATAATGAACGATGCTCGTTGTTTGTCGGTGGACGTACCTGAGCCTGGCCAAGCTATCTCCAGGGCATTCTTTGAACGCAATATGTCTCCAGATAATTCTTCTGTTTCTCGATCATCCCATTTTGCGGAAAGGATAAGCAAAGCTGAAATAATTGCTTATAGGAGTGATTTTTAAGAAACTCTATTTTTCAGACCACTCCAGTGATATTATGGGCGGTCTGCAGGATCGGCATACCCTTATAGTCAAAAAGAACTTTTTTTTTAGTTGAATTTTCAATGTTTGGTAAGCTGAGAGCACCCTTCACGTTTTATCCAAGAACTTTAGTTAAATGGCACAAAAAGAAGACCGAAAATAGTTCTGGTGGCAATAAAGTTTGTAAAATTGACAATTTTATTTTTCACGGTACTGAATTTCAATGTTGGATCTGGGCATTTGGGTCCAAAAAGTCTGACAAGACAGACCTGAGGTAAGATAAACCTGGGTTAGATTTGGTCTATCGTTTGACTAATCGTCTTTTATTGTTCATTAATCACAAACATTTATGCAGGTAATTCGAAAATTTCTTTTATCTACTTTTATGTTACACCTTTTATGGCTTGTTTTAATCCAAGTGCGATAATTTATGTTTAGCTTGATGCATAGAGAAAATTAACTCAGCCCAAGCTCTTAAAGCTGCAAAATTCCAAAGAAAACCTTTAAGCCCTCAACGTACTTTAAAGGAAATCCTTAACAGAAATCTACTATTTTTTCTGGTAGATTTTTACTTTTTTACTTTATATCTTGCTTGTCGGATATATCAAACGCAGAAATGTTAAATGCTTTGCTCAAACACTTTCAACGTTATCCCTAAGTGCCCCTTCAAGACATTTCCTGATGGTGAAATCTGGCGTAGCCGCATTATTAGCTTTTAACTAAAACCTTTCCTCGACTCTCAGTCTCAGTAGTCGGTATAGTGCCCGACAGAAGTCCTATAATGGTGAGCTTAGCATCAAAAATTCACAAGACCATTTTCTTGCTTCGAATTTAATAAAGACGAACCTTTCCGTTTTCATATAACATCTTTCGGAAAGCACAACCGTTTTAGAGATGAACATAAATGTGAAATGCTGCTGAAGGGCGTTTCTTTTTCCCTCAACTCTATATTAAAGTACATGTATAGGGGTGGAAGTGGCAGCAGCAGTTGCTTTGATCCTTATTTCCAACTGTGCGCGTGTATATCGAGTTTCCGAACTTTGTAAATCTGTTTGTTCTCATTCGCAAGTGAACAAGCCCGGAAAGGAGATAAATGTGCCCAGATACACGCCAAGATGTTATCTTGTCGTACCGTTTGTTTGAAGATGATTTGCGTCAACTAGCAACAATATTCAAACAAGGATAAATCGTTCCACCCAAACAAAAAAAAAAATCAAAATTTGACGAGATAAAAATTCAATCAACCCGAAATGCAGGAAAATCCAAAACAAATAGAATTCGCAGATTGCATTTCAAAAATCCATCGAACCGAAGCCAATACCTCTCTGGATGAGGTTTAAGTTCCCACATTGACTTGACATGATTAAGGTTTTATGGCTGTGTGCTGTTTACGGGAAAAAACATTTACTTACCCTGGATCACAGGGTGGATAAATATTGAACCCAAATCATACACAAATAGAATCTATTCATATTGACAGACATTAGTTGGTGTAGCACGCTCCGGAGACGACGCTATCCCCTCGCAAGCCCTCCTGCCGCCGGCCGCTTATACGTTATAATGTCAGTCTACTAAAAGTATTGTTCAAATAACCATAAAACAAACTGAAAAGCCAACTGGCCTGCCACCCCAGCCCTGAGGTACGGTTGCATTTTGTTTACCCAAGGATTATGCGAGGAAGTAAGTAGTAGCTGGTCGTCGGTTGTTCCTTCTGTAGTGTGCCTGTGACATTGATGTGCGGTTGTGTCGTATTAGGGTGCATTTAGTAACTTCCATGCAGGGGAATTCATTCCATCAGTGTCCATTCAAAGCAGCACTGAATGGACTTGCTTGAGCTGATGATGTGTCCCCGCAGGATGTAATTACACCAAACATACACAACACACCCACTCCTGATGGTGTAGCTTTGCTCCTATCGTGCGCACAGATTGACAAATGGGAGACACTTTGTCTGCCGCCTGGATATGGTGGGAGAGTATAGGTATATGTGCGACTGACGGCGAAGTGGTAAATTAATTCTGTAAACTCTTCCCGTTTAACCTTGAAAGGAGCAAGGAAGTTTATCTAACAACCTATTGTTGTTCATTTTGACTGTGGGATTTTTTAATTAAGATGTCCCCAGTGCGCGCGCGAGGCGGTGAGGGAGTATTTTTTAATGAGATTTCTTTTCAGTACAACTCAGTAGCCGAGCGGACAAAAGCTGGAAAGTTTTCCAATTAAGTAAAAAAATACACGAAGGAGGAGGGTTTTACACAAAACAGGAAAAAAAAACTGTTTGTGTATGCTTAAACAATGCAAGTTGTAGAAATAGCTTAAATGCAATTTAAAAGTAACTCCCTTAATCAGGGAGCGAAAAAATACATATTCAAAAAGTATTATCATAGAAAAAGTTATCTCTCGGAGTCAAACTGGTTATACAACCAAGGGAAAATGAATTTTCGATGAGTGCACTACGGGAGATTATATCAACTATCAAAAGGGAAATGAAAAGTTTTCGCAGAGCAAAATTGGTGTTTGATCTTTGAATTTGAAATTAATTAATTAGACTTGTGATTCTTTTTTGGGCGAGTCATTGTACACAAAGAACATGATTGCAATCGAGTGTTGGGAGTTTTATGACGATGAAGCTTCTAATTAGAAAGACAGACAAAAGTTTGGCCAAGTTACGAGCTTAAGAAACTCGTTTATACTTCGTGAGTAGAAGCATCCAAGCTGAGGAAGTCACACATCTACACGCTCTGTTTTGGGGCTCCATATGTTTGAGCTCGGAGACGCACTACTGAAAAGGGTACTTAAAACGTGGTTCTTAATACATTCCATTTGTATTAAAAATGTACTCAATTTGCCTGTTTTTTAGCATAATCTGGCAGAAAATTAACAGATTGATGAATCATTTTAAGTGGAGGCACTATGTTCGGATCTTCAGATGAGACACAGTGAACTCACTCAACAACTTGAAAGTCAACAAAGAGAAGCCGATTGCTCTTACTTTTTCGCTAAATTAGGAAAAGCTGCCGAGTTGCTGCAAACCATTTTTGAATTGCTGAAGAGAGACAATACGATATGATGTTATCTGATAGTTGGCGACCACGAAAACCGAACGTGAACAAATCGGATACTGAAGTTGTATAGTTTCCACCAGTCATAAAACGGAGATTAGTGAAAGAAGATTAAAACTAAATCTGGAAGTGCTTTCACCGGGAAAAAATATTATTGAATTGATGCAAACACTCTCTTGTTGTCATTTTATCTCTCAAAATAAAGTGACGTTGAGTTGATATTTCCTCAGGAGCGAAAAAATTGTTAATTGTTTAGTTTATAGTAGAGCTTTAAAATGTGAACATAGTAAGTCTTGAAGATGGTCAAACTGCTATGTGAAAAGGCCAAATGAGGTTTTTGATGCCATATATTTTTTAGACTCTTGCCGAAAAGGCTTCTAAATATTTATTTTGCAGCTAATAAAATTGCGCTTGTGTAAACTGACACTTTTGTCTCTTAAAATGTTTGTTTGGTGGGACAAGATCAGAGCTTGATTACCAGCATGATTTGTTTCCACGCTTCTAATACGGGCCTGTCTTGGTTAAAAACTCGTTTGCAATATTTCTGTTTTAAGTAAGTATATAAATTATTAATCTATTATCTATGTATCTATCTATGCATAAATTATTAAAGCTTTTAGAAGCTTTTAATGACATTTTGAGAAGCTTGTTTTATTTTATCTTTTTCTGTAAACTTTACAGAATTTTTTTTTCCGCATTTATCTTTTTTTGTAAACGATAAATGCGGCACATAACTCTAGACTTTGGTATGCAAGCGCTAAGGCATAGAATCGGCGCGATTCCAATGGGATACAGAAACGAAAGCACTCTAAGTCCTCAGCTGATAATAAGGAGCGATGAAGCTTCTGTGGCCTTATTGAGAGACAGCTCTTCACCCGCGTTTTAACGGTGATCCTGGAAATAAGTGATTCTATCTCTTCGAAAGCCAGAGAAGCAAAAGGACTTCCAAAACTACAGCGTTGGAAAAATTCTAGTAGAACTAAACAACATCATGGTACCAGCAATTTGGAGTTTCAATTCGTCAGATTCAAGCCTTGCCGATGTCCACGAATATAAAGTGACTGGAAAACGACTGAAAACATCAAGTGGAGACACACGTTGTCAAAACTATTTTCAGTCACTTTCTGATAAAATTCCAATCGTGGAATTCGGCAAGGTATTAATATGTCGAATGGAGACGGCAAGTTAGGATATTTTTGACATTCCCCACACCGTCAAGCTCAGACAAGGAGAGGCGATAGGAAAATTTGAAGGCCCCTTGGCGGGTATTTCAAAAAAAATTCTCCGACGTAATTAAGGCTATTTTTGCGCATTCTCTGAGCTAAATAAGAGGCAGCAAATTAAAGCAGAATTCTTCATTAGTGAGTTTGCTAATATATTCGCGTCACAGGATGATGCTATACCTACTTGAACACACCAAGTAGGTACAGCACCGCTTAGACACTTGACGAAACAGACGGAGGTTAACAGATGAAGGTTATAGCGTAACACCGAAGAGTTCGTGAGCGTTACCCTTTCAACCAGATGAATAGAAGGTAGGCAGCACTCGATTAAGTGTGGGTTACTGGAGGCTTAAGAATGCTACGGAAACTGCTCTCTGACAGCCTTTTTTTAAGGTGGTACAGCTCTTTTCAGAACAAAAAGAGGAGATCGCCATCACACCTAATTCGGGCAATGGAATATATAGTCTACAACTCCAGCAACCTTTTTGCGTCTTATGAAACATGTCTTACATTGTCTGGCATGGAAAATGATGTTGGACAACTTGATAAATGTGCCCACATGCCTTAGCAACACCACAGCAGAAGTTGAATCTAGAGAAGTATGCCCCCTTCAGAGCGGAAATTAACTATTTTACCAAAATGGCGGGTTAAACTAAATGCTTGAAGGTTAGATCCTTCGGTAACAAAATCGCATCTAAGCACTGGTTCACCTGTCTGGGTGATAGCATAATGAAAGGGGCCTCGAAAGTAGCCTGGTAACTTGGCTTGGTAACTTGGGTAACAGCTTGGAGTTGAGCTCATTACCGACTCCAGTGCCATCCGCTGTAAGGTCGGGGTTGGAATAGCCTGCAGAAAAGTAGGACTGTCGTACAAGCCAGCTTAAGCCACCTCTATTTTAGGGTGTCATCCAGAGAGTTTGCAGCCAGGGAGTATACATAATCTTTATTTTAACGTCCTCTTGGATACCGAAACGCCTACGAACTTTTAAATCGAATAAAGAAATATCTCATTTCAGAGGTTTCGCCTTGGATCTCTCCGACTCGGTTCTCGGGTTCCTTTGAATGTTTACGAGGTACTTACAGAATACCCCTTCGTCACCTGAAAAAAAGACTCGTTCTTTTTCACGATCCTCACCTCCGCGAGGGTCTAACAAACCCTCTGAGAGCAACATTTGTCTTGAAAAACCTCTCAAAGTGCCGTTCGGGCTCGGCAAAAATTGTAGGTCCCCATGTATGTGAAGAAATCAACACACACGGGTATATAAGCAGAGCATAGACCCCAACCCGACATTAGGGTGTCAATACCAAAGAATACATTTCAAGAAAGGAATCATGCTGATAGACTCTCAGACCTCTGAAACAGTGAAATTGTTGAAGTTGGTGGCATCCAAGTCCACCTTCTAAAAGGATTCCGGGGTTTTGTAAGGAAACGGGGTTTTGTAAGCTCAGTGAAGAGTGCAGGTAAATCGGTATACCGAAAGAAGCTTCGAATCCTTCTGCAGATCTCGGCATGAGCTTAGTGATACTCCGGAAGACACTCTCCCAGGTACCAAACAAAGAGATTTAAACCTTTGACATTCACAAACCTTCACGATTCCCACGTACAACTGAACTATATCAGGAAAATAAAGGCAGAGTCTTTAGTTTCATAACTTCGGGATACAAAAAAAGATGGTCTTGACATCAAGCCGATCGTGGCATACAAGGAATCTATGAAGAAGATGAACGCAAGAAATGTATTCGATCAAAGCCTGACCTTAAAGATGCTGGGCGGCATGGCAATGTGACTGTCTCCATGTAAAGGAAGTTGTTTGGTCGACAAAACACGATTGGGGACAAACTGATCTGATGACTGATCAGCAGGCTCACAAAAAATTTAGACAAAAAGCTTTTACCAAAAAAGGGTTCTTGAATTCCTGCCTACCAGACTAAGCCCCACAACTTTATTTCGGGAATATATTCTTTAAGCAAAAAAAAAAATGCCCTGTTTTTTTACTACAGTTTAACTCTGGCCATGCCAGATTTATTAAAAGACAGAAACGCATTTTCAATACGTTGATTTTCTGCCGAAGACGCAAAGTCTTTTCTTGTCGGGTATCAGAAAACAACTTTCACTCCGTCTCAGAAGTAGGATCTTCTTCTAATTTTGAAGCTATATGGGATTCTTCATCATTCGTCATTGTCTCGTAAAAAAAAATTGTTGGTGGTCCATGGACTGCTTGGATTTGTTCATTCATAAGCTGCTAAGAGGCTCTTAACCCCTGCACTTCAGCTTGAAGTCCACTCCTTTATCGCTAACTTACATTCATGTCTATCATGCCTTTTAATTCGTAATTTACCATTCATAAGGAGATTTAGCCAGATCCGAGTCAGTCAAGCTCACAGAATTCTAACCAAATCCAGATGAGGTTCTGAGGCAAACAGCGCCTTCCAAGTAATCTTCAGTGTCCATCACGCAACCATCTCATGAGATTATGATGAGATTATAACGCATTACACTCTGACACTAATGAATTTCATATTCTACCTCCTTCGGTTTTAGTATGTGAGCTCAATTCATCATCCAATATCCATCTAATCCGTTAACACCGACACCAACAATAAGCCAGAGCCATGCCGTTCCAAGAACAATATTATCAATCTGTCTTCAGGTTATTCCTTATCCTCATTGCCACGGACTCGGAGACAAATTTTCCCATTTCCGAGCTTACATTCTCAGAGTCACATTCTATCAACTGAGTTAAGCCCGACATTCATTTAGCAAAGCCCTACCCCCATATACATACAAACAAACACTCGACGCAAATCAGACAAACACACGCGAAAGTATGTATATCTTGTCATCTAATCTGCCACATGACTCGTTCGCTCTCTCTGTTGTGTCCTCATCCTCGGCCACGTTAATAATCTATTTATATTCCTTAAAAGAAGATTCCCATCTGAAGAGTTCCTTTCTTCCTTTGTGTCATGGATATGATGGTGCTTCCACAACGCGTATCTGATGCTGTAAATTGCACTGCTTTGCGCAACTGTAGACAAAAATCTCATTATCCCCAAATCGTCGAGTAGTCGAGAGGATCTCGTTCTTGTCGCAGTCCTCCACATGTGGCAGTGGGTAACGCCAGTCGTGCATGCTTACGAATCCATTAGGATGGCGTGAATACTCCGGGAACTAATTCCATTCCAATGCGGGGCCATAAACGGAACTTGATGCGATCAATAATATTTTATGCGCGATGTCTAGCGAGAAAGTGTGCAGCCGACAGACGTCTCTCACGAGATGTCTTTGTCTGTCTGATAGTTCAGCCAAATGGACAACAACGATCCGCTGGCGATGGTGATGACGACGTTGGCGATGCTTTCCTCCAAGTGGACTACAAATGGAGAACGAATATCGATGGTGTTGCATTGAAAGGTGGATGCGTGGTGGACGACACACCATGAATGGGTGCTTAAAGTACGCCTCCTGTGATACCCACGGAGATGACATCGTAAAGTATCCACCACCAGTATGCCAAAACATGCTCCGTGCCATTAACTGCAGCGTAAAATATTCTCGCACATCCATACACAGCCCTCGACACTTAACAGTTTTATAATATTTTTAGATTTTACGAGGACACCCCGAGCGGGACGAAGCTATGGAAGCTCAAGTGGGTCTGCGGAGTATGCGATTTGCCATAGCTAACAGTGAATGGACAAAGGAGGGTTGGTGGATCGGCACCAGGCACCGGGGAGGCGTCCGGACGCCTGAAATTGATATTTTAAAAATGCATACAATGATGATTGCAGCAACTGGGGGAATGATGGTCGACGTCTGGTATTGGCTGATGGGTCCAACTGGTAAAGTGGTCCTTTGCGCCCCGCATGAGTAATGCGGTGTTAACGAGCCGAGAAAAGAAAATTGCACCCAGCAGCAACACCCCGATGCCTAAGGGGAATTGCAAATATATTTCCAAGTGTTTACGATGTCGATTTGCCGGGATATATTATATCTGCGATTGCTGATCTGGAAAGTCATCATGTAGTGCGAGTTATGGAATGGTGAACTTGTTAGTGTTTCCCACGCATCATTAGACAGGAGTTTGGAGGCGATTCTGGTCTAGTCAAGTGAAATTAACTGGCGAATAGATGTCAGTATGGAGGAGCTTATTATATAGGTGCTTGCTTACGTGGAAGTGATTCGAGAGCCAACGATGTGAATTGAAATGAGAAATCATGGGCTTTGTACGAGATAACCGAAAGTGACTTTGATTATGTGCCTCATACTATCGGTAGTCGCGCTAGTTTGTATTCAAAGAATAACCTTTTTTTATAAGCCGTAAACTTCTTGGACAGCAGCGCACTTGGGTCTTTATAGTCTGAAGCACCCTACTTAGAGAATGTTGATGTTAACATGGAGCGTTGTAGCACATTCATGGATAGACCATTTCCCTAAATCAAAAAACTATGATTGGAATAATGGGTCTTGGGACTTACACATCCCATTCCACGTTATGGGTCAAATCGTCGCTAAACGTTGCATTACATCGCTGTTTTATTAATATCGTTGTTCAACACTGACAGCCACACCTAAAAATATGGCGGTTCACTGCGAGAGTGTTCGCCCTGCACGTCGTTGACTCGGGTTCAAGTCCTGCAGGGTGCAATGTCTTTTTCTTTCTTTTAAATCGTTGTGTGTTACATTTTCCCTGTCGTAGGACAAGCTTCTTTTCTTGTAGGTATAACAAGTAAATAAAACAGTGTCAAATTACTGTTACTTTAAAATAAATTATTTCTAGGTGTTTCGTGAAGTCATTCAACGAGAAAAAGAACTTTCCGAGTTTTGCAATCATTCGTGAAACCTTCGTAAGGGGGAAACGGCGCACATTTTCGAGGGTAATATGGCTGCGGTGAATGTTCGATTTTTGTTGGTTGCGTCTTTCGACGTGTGGACACGGAAATGGTCAAAAAGAATTTAAATATGTAGGGACATCACTCATCGAAAAGTGAGTCTGAACAATATTGAAGAATAAAACTTTGGACTATTAACGACATCTACTTCTACTTCCAAGAAGGGTAAATCAAAGCGACAACCAACTCGAGTTCTGATCTGACTTCACAAGAGAACGTATGGAAGAAAAAAAAAAAAATGCAAGTATCTATGTAAATAACGGAAGGAAAGTTAAGGTTAATTCAATAAAATAAAACGATAAGCATCAATAACGTCGATGACCCGCTAACTTTTCGTCATCCTCCGACGTCAAAAATTTTAATGCATTTTTTTAACAATGAGTCTGATGGTCAAAAAAAGTCCTTTGAAGAAGACTTTCTGCAAGATGATGGGAGGCTTTATATTCCTCCCATGGGAGGGAGGCAAAAGTGTGCACATGCAAAACACGTGCAAGAATTAATGCAACAATAACATGAAAAAACTTTATTGCGCCACATCACCTGGTAGGGTGTACCGTATTACCCGCATTTGTGGGGAATATGGTTTTATGCAACACATAATTTTATTTTTTTTTTACTCTGAATTGAAATTTGTATGTGTTTTCAATTTTAATATGTGAACGTTTAAATAAAGATTCTTTTTTTTAAATGTTTAAGGAGCTAAAAAGTTTCGTCATATCTCCTACACATAGATTGGCCGATCTTAGTAAAAGGATTATAATTTTTGTCGCAGTTCTACGGTCGCAAGTTCGCTGGTTGTGAATGGACATTAAAACGGGATACCAAACTAAGTTGTAGACCGTCAAGAAGACTTATTAGCGAGCTGCACAAGCTATGGGACAACAACTCAATTCGCAGTGAATTTATTTTTAGTGGAAAAGTTTGCGGTAGGTGTAACTTAAATCAATCTATTTTATGGATGTTTATATGATGCCCAAATTTTTTTTTCTATGCATGTACAAAGAGTTCCTCATACAAGATGGCGCTAGGCAGACGGATTAATTTAAATCGGCAAAAAAGTTCTCCTAAGGGCCGGTTTTTCAGTACGAGATCATCCGAACTTGTATCTAGGGTTGATCTCGGCTTAACTCGCCAAATTTGCTGAGTTAGTCTCGCATCAACTTCTCGAATGAACTTCTTTAAATGTTTCTTCTGTGTGGAATGCCAGTTTATTTGCGTGTGAAAAATGACATCTGGGAATAAGTAGAATTTTTTTTCTGTGTTTTTCTATGTGAAGTGAGCGTTGGGAGAGGCAATAATTTCGAGCGTTGAAGATTTTGAAAACATTGTTTACGGAGTTTGGTCTGCACTGAAAAACTGCTAGCTGGGTTAACTCCAGAATAATTTTGTTACGGGATTAAAAGATCTTAGTTTAAGCTGGGCTTAACTCGGCACCGAAAAACCGGCCTTAAAAGGTGTATATTTTAAGTGGTGTAATTTTATAGGAAAATTTTCAAGCACTTAAGCTTCTCCGACCGTCTCTAGTCTCTAAGAAAATATTTAAGTTAACTAACCTATCTTTACAGACACTAAAGTTAAAGATCTTCTCTTCCTTCATTGTATTAAAAAAATTTGGTTTGCAATGCAAAACAATTTGTAACGACTTTTTAGCCTGAAGATTAATAAATTTTATATTCATTTACCTTAATCTAAAGCGAATTTTCCATGTCTAGGCAGGTGCGACTATAGAAGCTTATTCAGGGGATACAAACAACGAGCTCTAAGCTCTTATTGGAAGCAAATTAGTATTTAGGGGTAGTCAGATAGCACACTGACTCCGACGTGGGTTTTCTGCTTCCTCCCATTTATTTCGTTACAAAGTACCAAAACTTTCCAAAGTAAAATCAAGAAGTATTTTTTTTTCTTTTTACTTTACTTTACATATTACAAAAGCCATACATTTGCCCAAGCGAAAACATATTTTCTGTGTCTGGGCAGGTGCTTTTTAGTGCTCAGTGTGGCAGAGACTAACAAATATGGATAACCCGAGCAAGTGGACTTTTTCATATCAACTCTATGCATTATTCTTTGCCGAGGTTCCTCGATTTTGAGTACAATAAATTATTAAATAAGATGTTGGCACCCAATATCACACATCAGAGAAATGCTATGATTAAAAGAGCATTAATAAAACATTTAACTTTTGGGTTGAAGAACTTTGACTCGAAATGAGCTTTTCAAGAACTAATCCCGAAAAATTTAATGATTACCTGCAGTTAGTTTTGTAACTCGTTTGGTTTATAAAGTCCAAGACTGAAATCCTTTCCGTATAAACTAAGTTGTGTCTATTCGTCTGTTCGCCCATATGAAAAAGTCTTTCAAGTCTTATCTTGCTTATTAGAGAGCTTACATTTATCAGTAGAGCTAAAAGTCCTTTTTCCAAGTATGAAAACTGTATTAATCAGATAAAAATTTAGGATCTTAGTAAATTTATAGTTCAAAATTTTTACTACTAGTGTTTAAAAGAGTAAACGCTTGTCACACCAGACGTATTCATAACCTTAGTAAGGTGACGACAAAGACAACCGGCAGGAATTTTTACTTCAACTCCGATAGTTCCAGAGAACCATGTCCCTAAAAAAGGCCATTTTTCCTCTTTCTCTAGATTACGTTTAACTGCATTATAACTTTCGTTATTTCTAAGGTCACGGAAGCGCGATCGCCTTAAGAAATATTTAAACAATCGCGAAAACTGCTTAATAAGCGGCAATACGGTTTTAGTAGAAAAAGCTCCACAGGTGATCTGATAGGATATCTGACCGAAAAGCCATATTTTTAAATTTTCTTGACAATTCCTTAAATATTGTTGGCAGTTCCTTGTATCTTCTTAATGAAAGCAAGATATTTTGACTCGATGTATCAAAGAGCATTTGGCAGAGTTTGGGAACAAGCTGCCTTGTCAAAAATGCGTGTACTGGGAATCGACAAATCTCTTATTCAATAGATTAGTTATTAATTAGCTTTCAAACCGTTCAATCTTAACAGGATGGCTTAAGGCATGCACCTCATAAAAAAAAAAATGATGGTGTTCCCCAGGGGTCTGTCTTATATCCCACTCTTTTCCATGTTTTCAAACAATCTCTTGCCTGCTACTACTAATCCAATTCGCTCCTTTGCCGTATTGCAGTGTTTTAAATTCGTTATTTTGTCCCTGTTCCAAAGATCTTGACAGCATTGTATCATGGGTATCTCTTAAGAGAGTGGAATTTAATGTTTCGAAAACTCAATGTTGTGTTCTGTCATTGGAATAAAATCGCAGCACCCAGCCATTATCCATGAATGACAGTTGCATCGCTGAAACCGAAAGCTTTTTCACCCTCGTTATTTATGTCAATAAAAACCCATGTTGGAATGTCCAGATATTTGACACTGCCAAGAACGTCGCCAAATGTTTCCTTAAAGGAATTGTAAGGAATTTTATTACCCTTTTTGATTTGGCGTTTTTATATAAAGCATACTTTGCCTAAGCTCTAATTTAACTCCCACGTCCGGGCAGGTGCAGAATACAAAACAAAAACGACAGAATATAAAAACGGGTTTTTAAACTTATTGGTGACAGAAGCATAGAAAGTCTAGTGACTCACCGACGAAATGTGTCACTGTTTTATGGCTTTTTCCACAAACATTGTTTTAGCGATAACCTATCTCCAGGAAAATGGAGCACGACTTGCTCACTTGATATTGCCATGTTCAGTGGAGAGACCCTACGAATTCTGTAAAAAAAGCAATGTCAATCAACATGCCACTGCAATCGCGAAAGAAAGGAAGGCCTAAATATTCATGGAATACAGAAATGCAATGAAAACAGAATTCCATTGGACTCTCAGTGACAAAGAGATCCAGAACCGGGTGATCTGCCGGTATATTCTGGGGTCCAATCGGCGTACCCCACAAGCGGACCAATAGGAACTTCGTTTAACTAACAAAATAAAAAGATCCAGATGTAAAACTGCTAAGGGTGAAATAAAGATGTGCTAGAATCGTTCATACTGCAAAGTCAAAAACCACGTTTTAGGATGAGAATAGACAAGACAATATATAAAGAATGTGCAACGAAATCTAAGCAGGCACTGTTGTCGTAGTGATTAGGTGACCAACTAGTTTTCATTACACACATCAATCTATTTTCTGATTTAGGTTAGGTTAGGTTAGGTTGATGGATGTCCTTTTGACAATAGTCACGGCTCACTTAGACCAGCACTTGGGTCCATTGTATTCATTTGGGAACCTTCTTAACACCTGGAACGAAAACAGAAATAAACCGCTGCTAGAAGCTCCGCCCTCTTGGACCCATCCCGATTTGCATACAAATCTTAGGAGGTCCTTTAGATCTACATTATTTAGATCTTCGAGCTCGTTGAAGAAGTAACTGCTGAGGGTACTACGCCTGATGCCGTTTAGGGCTATTTTCTGATTTAACGGTGCAATGCTCATACTTAAAAAAAGTTCGTTAAGTGCACTTGCGCAGGCAAGAGAGTTATGGCTGTTTCACAACAAGCGCGTCAGCGTCAAACCAGAGAGGCAGCGTCAACGTGAAACCAGTAGAATCGTTTCTTAATACACAATGAAAGCGAGCAACCACGACGGTTGTTTTGACTACAAAGTGACAGGACATAACGTTGTGTGAAAAATTTGTCAACTTAATCAACTTTGTTGCACATCCACATGTAAGGTTTATTCGTTACAGCAAGTTCGAATTGGCTTTTGAGAAATGTATCCAAAACCATATTGGTATTACCAGAGCAGCGAATGTCAAAATGATCGCCGACTTTGGAGAGGTTTTTTCAAATTTCCGAATTGACTGGCGTGCGAGGCGGTGATAGCGCCAGCATTACGGGAAGCACCGCACATAGCCATTAATTGAAGTTCATTTGACAAATCGCGCGAGACTGAGGCTCGTTCTATCGCGCTTGAACAAAAAATTGTCAAGGTCGGCGAGGATTTTTCGAAATGGCTGGCGTGCGAGACGGGTGATAGCATCAGTATTACGGAAAGCACCACACATAGCCATTAATTGAAATTCATTTGACAACTCGCGCGAGACTATCGCTCGCTCTCTCTCGCTAGAATAGCCATCACACTCCGTTATCGTCTGGTTTTTGTTCATAAGCATAAGTCGTAAGTACTGGAAAATAACACAAAAATCTTAACACACCTGGGCAAGGGCACAACGGTTTAAAAATGTTCACAGCATCATTAGTCAGAAGTATTCTTTGCTGCTCTTATGAAATTCTAAGAATTTCTCAGTATGTTCAAGTCGCAAGAGGGAATGGTCGAACATTGTTGTCTTTTTCACGTATCAATGAAGCTATCAAGTACTTTCAATGAATACTACCTAAATCATCGTAACACAGAACACGCACATAAGCATTGACTACTATGGTGAACACTATACGACCACAGTACCGCTCAAACTTATTCTTTATTTACTATATAAGAAAAGGAATTGATTTCTCGTCCTTAAAAATAATTGTTTTTCGAAAACTCCGCAATTCTCTAAATTCATTTACTTCAAACTTAATAGCCACCACAAGGAATCCTTCCAATTAAAAGTTTATTTTCGTCTCACTTCCTTTCAGCCATTTCTATAAATAAATCTCCATCATCTTGAATAAACTTTTCCCACTAAAATTCCCCAAAAATAATACAGAATCCCCCCATTCAAAATATAATACCAACCACTTAATAAAAAATAAGAATAAAGGCAAAATAAAGTGTCGCCAAAATAAAAAGCTAATCAATCACCCAATCCTTTAAAATCCACTTAAATACATCCTTCCGTTCGTCTCCCGATAATGAACCGAATCGAGAAAAAAAAAATACAAATTATCAATCAAAAGAAAATTACTCGGGTTCCCTTCTCGATTCCTTTTGGGTATCATCGTTGTTGTTGTTGTTGCTGGTATCCTTCCGATATCGCACGGTGTTCACGGAAATGTCCTTCGTAATTCAAGTCAGCCGATGCCGGGCCAACGACAACGACAAGGATGGATGGAATGGAGTGGAATGTGTCCCCAAAAAGCCAAAGGATGCCTAATAATTTATTTACCTAGATGACTCTTCCTTTATTTTGGGCTTCTTTGGAGCCTTTTTTTTGCCATCAAGTCATTAGAGGATATTCGCTTAATTACGAGACGGTAGACGAGGGGGCACAAGGAGGATGACACATTCTACTCCCAATTCGTTGGAGTAGACGAGGGATTTTTATGGGTACAAAATAAATTTGGTATCCAATTCATGCGATGACACAGCACAGGACACAGACGTGCCAACGAAAATATTTATTCGCTTCTAGACTCCAACACAGAGACACCAGCAGAGATAGTGTACATCACACTGAATATTATATATATCCAAGGAGTAAAATTAATTTATTTGCCTTAAGGACTTTCAAAGTGACAGCTATGTTGAGATGGCATTCATATAATACGTCACTGGAGGCAGAAGCAGCGCCGAGCAACAGTATGTTCAAGGCACAGGATGGCAAACGCACTGGGAAGGAATTCACTTTCAATCTCATTTTTGGGAGGCAGAACAGTCCAATGAAATGGATTCCATTGCGGAGGAATTCTACGAAGGACGAGGCAGAAAATTAAAGTAGACGGAAGGGACATTTTTAGGGAAGAAAAGTGAAACTCAAACTATACAAGAAGCACGGGACCGTACGGAAGGTATGTCGTGCAGGAACAAATTGAATCTCAGAGGCGTACCGTACACTATACCTGGTTACAGAGTGAGGAGAAGGTCCTTCCAAAGTGTATAGTTTTACTACCGCATAGGTATAAGCGGATGACGATGCCGAGACATTGTCGCCTTGGAAGCTGTGCTTCTTGCACTAATGCGAACGGTCGCCAGGGCAGAGAGGCGACAAATTCTCTGCGGAGTCAAGCAAGGATGAAGTGAAGCTCCTCACAAAATGCTCGTCGGGATGGGTAAAGCTAACACGAAAAACATTTTAGTTCGGTAAATAAATTTCCGGGTTCCGTGATACTTTTACGGTTTTTCTTTGTTCAGGTGACAAGCGCATAAAGGGGGATGAATCCGGCTTTATGCACAACGGAGACGTTTGGCTTTTAAACGTGCCACCAGAAGACATCTAAGAGTCAGCTGCACATAGGATTAAATGGCTTAGAAGGTGTATCTGAATAATTTTGAGGTGATATTGAAAAAAGTATAAACCACTAAAAAAAGAAGAGGAACTTGTCAGACACCGGTATCAGGTTATTATCTGGAAAGTTTACACAAATTCTAAAAATTAGTTAAGTTAATTTTTGCAAGTATTTTTGCAAGTTTGCATAATTAATTGGTTTCGTTCTTTGAGTTATTTGACGGGAATTAAACATGCACTTGTTTATCGGGGAGTTTTCTTGGAGGGAAAGCTGGGTTGGGTAGCTAGCGTGTAGGGGTATTCTTCCTCTCGCATTTTCCATGTTAATTGAAACCTGTTAAATGAAACCACAAAGTCTGACCACAAAGACTTGGAGGACTTCATAATTAAAGCGAATTAATTGCCATTTCCTTGTTTGTAAAAGGTATACGATACCCTAAGTCCTTAGGGATCTTCCGCAACTCAACAAAAAATCTAATCTCAACTATAAAAAATGCTTTGCTCCGGTTTTAAATAAAATAAATTCTTGAACGTACTGGGAAATCCCTTTTCAGCCACGTAAAAGTTGCAAAGAATTCGGAACCAAATCGATTGTCTTGACGCACTTTCTTCACAGAGGTACTTTTAAAACATTCACCACCAACGAGTCTAAACTGCAAATCTGAACTCAACTAAAGAAGGATAAAGTGCGCCCCAACAAACATACCTAAAAGGACCTAAATCCATAAAACAAAAGCGCATGTAGGTCGCTTCGCATAACATGAACCAGGTCAATGCCCTAAGCTCAAACTACACTTCGTATCCCCTCATGAATTCTGAAAAGACGAAGGCATATCTAATTCGAAATGCAATGGGGCGTGGAGCACATACCTCAAAGTGGATAATTTCTATACACACCAACCATGAAGAACCATACATCAAAACTTCCCGCGTGTGAAATGCGAAATAGGCGTTTCTCCGGAACTAACTCATCGTTCACGACGTTTAGCGAACACAAGTGACTTTCCTCTTCTGTTCGCGTGACGAAATAGTTAAAATGAAAAAAAAAAAAATTAAATAAAATAAAAAAAAACTTTAACCAGACCAATTTTCGAATTGGGAAGAGGAATCTAACACGCACGCACCGGGGCTCCGGCACCCTTCTTGAAAGGCTGTTGCATTTCGCTTTTGTAATACGGTGGATACCACCATTATTTGTATACATACGAGTGTGTGGTATCGATTAAAGAGCCTTAAAGTAGGAAGAAAAAGGCAAAAGTATGTATGTCACAAAGTTGCAAGTTCAAAGACTTCACTTCAAGTAAATTTAAGACCGATTCCCTTTGATGCTTGAGCGTGTAAACAAAGGGAGCCCAGCAAAAAAAAAACATGTTTTGCTGATATCATGTGTAGAATATTTCGACAACAATATTTATACAAAGATAAAAGGATTTTCGTGAATAACCACAATTTTTTGAAAATTAGCTGGGCTGTTTTATTAAATTTCAACATATGATAGAAAACTGAAAATAAGAAATCTAAAACTGCCCACGTAGGACAGATCTGTCACAACTACATTTTTTATTGGGATTTCTACAAATGAAATTGTTTTCTCGCCGCTGATGAAAAATGCCATCGTCATTCCCTTTCGAGAGCCGATATGAACAAAAACAGTGCTTGTGAAAAATTATCCGTATGTTTGTCCGGTGGAGACACTCGGGATTTATTTCTAATCGTCTCGTTCTAATCGCAGATTTATCGTCCGCAGGTGGAGACATAATATAATAGACATAATAGGAGACATTTATAATAAATCTTTGTATTAATCTCGTTCACCATTTTCACAAACCTCTTATATAACTTTTAACCTTTTTCGTTAACCTTTATAACAGTTTGAGACTCGAAAAAGAAAACTTAAACTTCCCGTATATGACAGATCGGAGACAAATACTTTTTTTATTGGGATTTTAACAACGAAATTTTTTTCTCGTTGCTAGAAAATGAAAAATAATGACAAAATAGTGCTACTGCCAAATAAATTCTGTGTTTGTTCAATAGAAACACTCCGGGATCTATTTTTTATCTCCTCGTATGTCAAATTAATCCTTTGCACAAAGCGCTTTTATGCCACTTTCACACTTTTCGCACATTTTTATAACAGATTGAGACTCGGAAACAGAAACTGTACACGTATGACATATCTGTCACAAATTTGTTTTCTATTGGTATTTTTACAAAGAAATTGTTTTATCGCTTCTGGGGAATGTCATAATTACTCTCTGCTGAGCCCTGAGATAGACTCTCATGACAACAAAAGGGGTTTCTTGTCAAATTCATATTAGATTTTTCCGGTGGAGACACTCTGAGATTTATTTTTAATCGTCTCCCGCTGATAGTAGTTTTCTTTCTGACCATGGAAATCTGGCGAAATCTAACAATAACAATCGGAATAAAGGTCAATAACACCTTTCGACTTCAAATCAAAGTTCCTGCTTAAATTTTATGAGATCCTGTGGATTAATTGAAGAATAGAGCAGAAAAGTTCAGATCAGAGAGTAAGCATACTCAGCAGTTTGTAAAACGGTAGTGGAACAGAATTTGTCGCTCTCGGCGACTCTGATCTACATCCTTTACTGGAAGACAAGGAACTACAGGATATCACTGCAGTACCTTGTCATTATAGCTGACTCAGGAATCAAGATGGCTTTATTTTAATGTCAAAGGATCACCGAGGGAAAAGAAGTTCGCCGAATAAGAAATGAAGCCAGATTCTGAACTTATATTGATCTAATAAATCGAGATTTCTCGGAGGTTTGATTTTTAGGCACAATCACAAGCACACCATTAGAGATGAGGGAATAATAGGAAAGTTTGAGCCCTCAGTTCTATCCTGCAGCGAGAATTGTGGTGTCGAGTAGATGCTCTATACTTTATATGGTGGTGAGCCTAAAGGTTCTACTGTTTGTCTTATTCTTTTTGTTAAGAAAAAGTTAGGTCCTATTGATAGGATTTTAATTTTATAAAAGTTTATGACAAAGCGAGGTTACTGGATAGTTCTGATCAAATTCGTGACTTAAGTCCTGCTTTTTTAGGAATACCCTGGCAAACGCAGGTGGCGCAAACGTAGTTTTATAATTTTCACGGTGAACCAACAAATACTGTGGAAAATTAAAATAATATATATAAACAACGCCTCGATGCGTATCTCGTAGGCAAACACACGAGACTATAGCCTAAACCTTAGAAACGTTATAGAGAAGAAGAGAAAGTGTGACAGTTCAAGATTAAAACTTACCTAATTTTTTTATTTCTGTAGAAACACTGAAGATCGCAGAACTTGTAAACTTTCTGTTTGAGTACTCGAGTAACAGTCAAAGAAAAAAAAAATCACCAAGAAATTGAAGCTCTCAATCAATCGTCTAATGTACAGACCGGAAAACAAGATTTTTTCGTAGGCATCCTGATGTTTAGAGCAAGGATGTTAAATAACGGTGTTTCGGCTAACGACTGTACCTATCTTCTCTGTACCCAATCTTGCTCAGTCCCCATCGACGTCGACAATATCATAAGCGTCAAAGGAGCGGAAAATCTTCTTCAAACAGAAGAAGCCTCTGCGGCAGTTTTAGCATTAAAAGTTGTCACAAATAGTGGAACGATGAGCGTCTTAAGAGTTAAATCGCCGACACGCGCAAAGCCTTGGAATTTTGGAATTATTGGAGATCATTGTCTTGGGTTAGGGGTATTTTTTTTACATTTTCTCAAAATGTATTCGCTAAGGTGTCGAGCTGTTACCGAGCTTCGATTGGAACGAAACTTGAAGGCGGATTTGGGCAATTTTTGCACATAAGCTGTGTATACAACAGAAGAACCATGCCATAGCCCACGTTTCTGTAGCTCAATTTTAAAAAATCACTTGTTTTTCTATGTTTTAAGTGGACATCGAAAAGTTAAACCGTTAATTTTATTCATATTTAGTGACCGCTTATCCTTAGTAGGGTCGTGGAGCGAGGAGGGCAAATGGTCCTTCCATCGTTCTCGATCCTCCGCCACAAACTCAAGAGACACAGGCGCGATCCCCAGACGGGTCCCGTAGATCTTCTTAACCTGATCTAACCACCTGTTTTTTGGCCTATCAAGGGACGACGCATGGCGGTGAGCATAACCCGTCTAGAATGTCTGTGGGGGGGTATGCGAACAATGGGTCCAAGCTATCGATGCATTGATAAAGATTCCTACAAAAACTGCTTAACCATAGTGACCATTTTTTTTTCTGCACTGCACTAGTAGTGATTGGCGCAGTCGATTTTTGACGCAGTCTCGTTCCAGAGAAAGTCTAAGCACCTTATGTGCTCCACACCTTGAAGTCAGTTGTTCGTTTTTTTCATGTCGTTGTTTAGTATTAAAGCAATGGCGCAGTTTGTGTTTGGCGCAGTCTGTAAGGAAACCGTGATTTAGTGGTTTGATTACAAAGCTCGAATTGGATTCAAAAGAAAGAGTTTTTTTTACAGGGCTTATTAGCTCTATAAGCCCTATAGAAAAAAACTCGTTCTTTTCCATGTCAAGTAATCTTATGCGTTATGCCTTAACAATTTAATTAAAATGTCACAAAAGATTGACTGAACCTATCAGTGCTGTCATTGGGTATCTTGGCATTTATTTCATAAAACTTATTTATTTTAAGAACTTTTGAAGCCCACTTCACTGTTTAGTAAATTTGGAGGTTCAAATCTGACGCATTATTGGCATTCAAAAAATTTATGAGCGTTTACCTTGACGTAAAAAAATATTACGGAGACAAAAAATTATGTCACGAAAAAACTCTAATGCGATGACGAGCGATACATAAATCATAAGTACTAGCCTGTTCGAACTAATCTCCATTAATAAAGACAGCTCCAGCATTCAAACACATACCTTACCACTGGTGGGGGGTTGACTTATTTACTTAAGGTGGCGCTACAGTCCGGGGTGGACCTGTGCCTCAGTCAACAAGCTTCACCAGCCAGCTCTGTCTCTAGCTACCCGTCTCCA
The DNA here is from genome assembly GCA_947623515.1 of Neoascia interrupta. NCBI lineage: Eukaryota > Metazoa > Arthropoda > Insecta > Diptera > Syrphidae > Neoascia > Neoascia interrupta. The sequence continues at coordinate 32,546,975 of OX392462.1, read as the reverse complement.
GTTTCGCACGCGAAATTAGCTGAGATCCCCTTCCACTTGCGTGCGCCACCTGAATCTCGGTGCTCTTCTACTGCGTCGTGGATTCGAAAATTTTCCGGGCCGGGGCGTTGGTTTCCATCCGCTCTAGATGATCCAGCCATCGTAGACGTCTCGAAGCAGCCTTAAGTGTTTTCATCCGCCTTTGACAGGGTCCATGCTTCTGCGCCGTAAAACAGGACTGGGATGATGAGGGTCTTATACATGGACACTTTTGTTGATCGAGAGAGGGCTTTGCTTCTCAATTGCCTTCTTAGCCCAAAGAAACAGCGATTGGCAAAAGTTATCCTTCTTTTGATTTCAGTGCTGGTGTCATTGTCTGAATTGATAGCGGAACCCAGGTAGACAAAGTCCCTAACTACCTCAAAGTTATAGCTGTCGATGGTGATGTTTTGTCCAAGACGTCGGTGTTGGATGTGGGGGGTTGAATACTCAAGGCAAATTCAACAACTTAAATAGTAATACGATTTTGTCTGGATGTTACAAAAGAACCTAGCATTGCGACAGTCCCAATCTTCAAACAAATGTCTAAAATAACCACCTTACCTCTGGTGGGGGGTTAACTACTTAAGATAAATTAAACAACACCTAGAAACTTATACGACTTTGTCAGGATGTAACCAAAGATCTAGGAATTAAGAAAAATCCAACATTCGAAAAAATACCCTAAATAGCCACCTTACCACTGGTGGGGGGTTGACTATTCGGGATGTAACCCAAGATCATAACGCGGAATTCCAGCCTTGGACAAGTGCATTGGACACAGTTTATACAAGTATCACTGTAGCTGCGAATATAATAAAATATATCCACCTTACCTCGGGCAAGGAGTGACTATTCAAAGAGATCAACTTCACTTGAGTTTCGAAATTAAGTGATTTATTTATATAAGAGAGATTTGCGCATTACAGTAGTTTCGCTTTTATAGCTAAATGTTTAATACAAGGAATTAGTTAAACGAGAGACGATCATATTCCATGTACTCAAGGGCGTTATCAGAAATCTCTCAACACAACTTATATCTGGCTTCATAACAAGTTATTCAACTTTGTGAGGATATAACCATATCATAACGAAAATTTCTTCAAGTTGTCATCTGAGTTGCACAATTTATGTAGTTGAGCATATGAATACCAACCTGAAAAGCCACCTTACCTCTGGTGGGGGAGTTGAACACTAAAGATTAACTTAAGTAGCGAAAAAAATATCCACCCTACCCCAGGTGGGGGAGGAACAATGTGCCTGCATTTTGCATGCAGTTATTTTCGTTTTCTTTCTCTTAAGCACTCTGAATTTAACACTGATCTTTTTAGACCGATAATTGCAAAATATTGTCTTAAGTACTGCTTGTTTAAGAAGTCCCTTATGGCGACACTTTGTTTGATGATTTTTTTGTATCGGGTAAAACGACGACGTTTCGATAATTCGACATAGGCACAATTTAAATTTAGATGTTGACAACCGTCGGTAGTAAATTACATATTTTTACAATTAAGCTCTCCCCTTGACGAAATTATTTCTTTCGTTGACTTGAACGCTGTAGTTTAATAGGGCTCGTAGTTTCATTACTCTTGACTCTATAGTGAAAAAAATTAATGCAAAAGGCCCATGAAAATACAAATACCGACGATAGTCGCTTCCTCCACTTAAGTGTCCTTATCATTCAGCGATGGTTATTCACAAAACATCATTCACAAAGCGTGGCTAATTTTATAGTTCATTAACCCGTCCTTGACTACTCGACGACTAGCCCGTACACTTATCTGGCCGACACGACCCTTCACGCGAAATTACCATCAATTAACTCGAAAGTAATACTCCAGCTTATCTGCCAGAAACCAGGCTATAAGTTTATGAATTATTAGATCTTATCAACTATACGCACGTCGTCGTCGTCCTTACTGTAGTGGTTAAGTGTGGGGAGGGTATGATCCCGATCCCCCGCTCATGTCGAATCGAAAACAACCGCATTACTATGCTAATTAGGAACACATCTCATCGTGCCATCAGTCATTCCAGACTGATTGCCAGCTGCAACCCGGCCGATAACCAACATAGTAATCCAATTAAAGAATTTGCCATGGCTACTGATGCCAAGAAGAAGAAGGAGGACGACCGGGACAGACGGCACTACGCGTCGCGTCGGGGTGTACTTCCCAAGTTGGTGTGTTCGTATAGCCGTAGCTTCTCCAAGGCTCGTTTCCGTTCTCTGCGGAATCAGCAAAATCGAATGGAATCATCGCATTGAATATAAGATCCAACCACCAAAAATGGAAGGAATTTCATTATATTCCTCTCGGATGTGATTGAGAAGCGATATCGCCTCCATAGCGGGCACACATTTAGCAGTAGTTGCTCCTTTAATTGCATCCTTAAATGGGCAGCCAGGAATTCGTTGCATCTCCCAATATTATGGTGCACAGAGCCTTTGTCTATAAAATATAGTCTTGCTGGAGAGCTCGTCCCCTTTTGAGGGCAGCAGCATCGTCTAATTAACAAAACTCGAGAAATAATTGAATTCTATTAATCAAGTTTGGAACTCTACGACTAGTACAAAGGTAGCTACGGATACTACGACGACGACTTGCGGAACCGTGGAGGTCCATGGAGCACGGGTACGTTCACTCGTACACTTACCTCCTGTGCAGCTTTGTTGTGGCCACTTATCGCATGGAAGTGATGTGAATTTCATAAATATTTATAAACTCTCCTAGTCCATACTTGGGGACTTGGATGGGTTCCAGCCAGTTCCATCACGAGGGGTGGCTTTGGCGAAAGGTGGTGGTGTTGTGATAGATTCATTCGTTAGATTTCGTGTCTGGCTTTTGTGGTTGAAGCGCGCCGGCCGGTGGGATATGAGTTTATTCAACGACGCGATGGCAGCGCAGTGGCGGCGCGGCTTGGGTAAAGTTCGTTGGTGTCGCTAAAGTTGTTTATTAGATGCGGAGCGGAGATACTTTTCTCCCGCATGTTGCATATGGATGAGATGTTGTTCCACTCTATGCAGCTGCTGTGCGCGATGTATATTGTGCCTCTGGTGATGTGGTCGAGACTTTGGCTATTTCGCAGCCAACTATGCAACCATTCGAGATGGATGTGTTATTTTATCCCATTTTAGAGTGAAATCGACTTTTCCGTTTAGGACTCGGAGTTTAAAGGTGATGACCGGAGAAACGCGTCGGGTATGGTTTAGCTGTTTGCTGACTCGTTGCAAATAGGATTCCGAGATATGGTGGTGTCGGGAGAAAGATTCAAAGTTCGTAGTGGTCAAGAGGGTTGCCAGGAAGTTGTTTTTCGGTATAATGTCACATTAAAAACAAGTTTTTTTTTATTCTATACTTATTAATCGGGCGCAGAGATCTTCAAACTACTATCAAAACAAACAAAATTTTCCAAATTGCCTGCAAGTCTTTCACGTTTTTGTGCTTTTGACAAGTTTTTTGTTCACTGAGTCTTGTTCACTCACTGTTGACAGATATCGAGAATTTTAACTCTCGAATTGGAAAAACTTGAAATAAAATTGTCTTGTTATTTTTAAGTCATGGACCTTGAGAACACCTTGAGCTACACCATGTCGCTTCACTTCACAAACGTGTTCTGCGGAAGCAATGACTGACTGTGCATGCATTACTCTTTTGATGAAACTTTTGAAATTGGATCGAGTTTTTCGAAAACATTCTGCGATTCAAATTCAATGTTCTTAACCTAAGCCGAAAATCACAATTAAATTAAAGCTTTTGCTGTCCGGAAGAAAGAAATCGATTCCGGATGAAGCCTTGCCGTCACTTGAGGGATCAGTACTTCAACTATTTAAAAGTGTCAAATACCCTAACATCGTCTTGCTTGGCAGTAAACTCAACTGAGTTTTTAATCCTTTTGTATTAAAAGAGCCAAGAAAGCGTGCAGGAGAAAAGTGCTCACAATGAGACAGTGCTAACAGTGAGACAGTGCTAACAGTGAGACAGTGCTAACAGTGAGACAGTGCAAACAGTGATAGTCTCGTCAGCTAAGAGTCTTTTTGGATGTTGCATAGCAGCTCGACAAAATCAGCTGTATATACGGATTTTTTGTTCGAGATGGAGAAGAGAGAACAGAGAGACAGTTTTGGCTCAGCTTTTTCTACGTTTCAGTTTGTTGCGATGCACTTATCCCTTTTTGCAATAAAACTTTTTCTGCAAAATATATGTGAATTGCGACTAAAATGATTCTTAAATTTTGGCTAGGATAAGTTGAAAATATTTAGAGTGTCTCACTGTTCGCACCTTACCACTATCTGCAGCCTAATATACCCGAATTAGCGTTAAACAAATCTTGTCCTTTCTCCAACAAGGCAAACATGATATTCTAGGATCAATGTTAATATGTACTGCCATTAATACTAAAACACAGAAGCTTCATGACCTTAATTAAGGTACCAAAAATTTCTTGCCTCATGATTGTTGGCGCTTTGGGTTCTTCTTCAACACAGGCCTAGGGACAATTCTCGACTTTGTGCCGATGGATCCTTACATTAAAGAAACCGCTGCAGACCATAATTTCGAAATCAACGAACAGGCAACTTAAGTCCACGACTTGTCCAAGTATAATAGTCCTGCACACTTAAAGGCGTTGATCTCGCTCTCAATTGAGACTGTTCCATTTACATTCGAAGCAGAGAAGACTGGATGACAGGAGCGAACAACTACAACCCCGAAGAAGTAATCAATACAGTTGCACCTAAGTCGAGACAGGGTCCTAAAGGAACTTCATCACAAGGAGAAGCTGCAACGTTGGCCATTTTGAAAGAAACGAAGGACATACAAAGTCTTTTCGAGCCTTTAATTAACAGCAGATGATAAAAAAGCAGCAAAAAAAACTTTTAGCACGCAAAAGACTGATAAAAACCGAAAAACTTTGAACTAGGTGGCGCAAGTCTCAGCCAACAAGCGTCTTCAGTTTAGCACGCCGAGTTGGCTGAGGTCCCCTTCTACTTCCATGCGTGACCTGAGTCTCGGTGCTCCTCTACTGCGCGGTCCCTTCGAGGAGGATTTAATTTCTCGGAAGATTTTTCGGGTAAGTAAGCATCCGCTTAAGGCCATCCAGCAATCGCAGCCGTTGTATTCTGACTCTTCTGGCTAGGTGGGTGTCACAGGAAACCGGTTATGAAAACCGCTCAGTAAAATTATTGTTTACCAAATAAACCAACTATACATATTTGCAGAAGCTGTCAAAACTCGGAACCTAAAGAGGTACCACCTCTGCCATTATCAAATTGGCAGCGGCAAACGGGTGCAACTTCATTGATATTTTTCTTAGAAGCTGAACGAGCTTACACGCGTTACGGTGGCGAACCTAGTAAAATTCAAAAAGGTATCCGACCGGGCCAAGTTTAACTTTGAGGCTCAGAGCACCTCAGCAAATGAAGTCCACAAATTAACCCTTAAAAACTTAGCTCCACCCTCAACCTGTAGTTGACTTCAGGAAAATTAACCACGATTTTCTGACCCGCAAGCATTGCCTCTTTAATTCTTCTGATCTACAAGTCCTCTAACGGGAAGTAGCGATAAAGCGTCTCAAGCTTTTTCAAAAAAATTTTTTTTAAGGATATTTGGTCAAGACACAATTACCCTTGTCTTTGGTGCTGATGATCCATACCGATTTGGTTGCTCTTTCCTCCCCGCCCTTACGGGAACACTGGTGTACACATCCCTTCTTTAAGTTCCTATCCCTGTGGTTACCCCTATGTCTTCCATTCCCCAAAGGTTATTTCTATCTTGAGTCGCCCGAGGTTCGGGTTTACACCGAATATGGTAACCCTGTATTAGCGTCTCACCGTTCTTTACCGGCAAGGGCTCATACCGAAATCGGTTACCCTGCACTCTGGCATCCTTGAGGTTAATTTTTACTTAAGCAAGGGACAACTATATTAAATAAATAAATAGAGTGGCGCAACAGCTCGAGGTGAACCAGGGCCAACTTCTCAACAATGTATGCTGGTGTGTTAATTTCTTTACATAAGAGGGGACCTACAATTTTTTGCCGAATCCGAACGGCACTTTGAGAAGTTTTTCAAGACAATTATTACTCTCGGTGGGCTTGTCAAACCCTCGCGGAGGTGGGGACCGTGAAAAAGAACAAGTCTTTTTTTTTCTCAGGTGACGATGGCAGGATTCGAACTCCAGCAAGGGACCACTGGTACAGACTTATACGGAAATCGCTTGCCCTGGCCTTACCCTCTTATTTAGGACTACTCCTCACTGACCTCCTATTAACATGTTGAAGCGGGTTCACACCGAAAACGGTTACACCCGACCTCAAGTTATTCCCTCTAATTAATATCAACTTCTCTAGAATAATCTGCCTCCGCTCTAGTGTCTAGTGCTTAGCAGAAGTTTTTGTTGAGGACAAGTCTCCTTTGTTTCTCGCTACGTCGGAACTCAGAATTTGAGCTGTCGACAATTGCAACTCTCAAGCGGTCAATATGATTTAGATGGATCCCAATGGCAACTCAACTTGGGATAGATCCCTAAGGCTTCTATGGTGCCATCTGGCCTGATTCTTTTCTGCCAGCCCGTAGCAGAAGTCAATAAAAAACGTTCGAGTTTACTTAACCGATTTTTTGCGTCACCTAGAGGCTTGTCCGACTTACCCTCGAGGCGGGGACCCGTATAAAAGAGATTTAAGGTCGATACTAGGGTCTTTTTGTGGGTTCTCTGCGTTTAGGGGAGGGATCCTGCAATTTACTGAGCTGCAACGCGATTAATCGGCAACATATCTGTCAGGATGAGAGCATCCTTTGCAACCCCATTTCATCCAGTTCAGGATGTTTTTTGACTGGAATTTTTGAAGTTTTTGTCGCCCGACCCGTATGGTTTCGTCCTTGGGAAAGCTCATATAATTGAGTTAAAAAAATTAAATCAAAATGAGAGATCGTGTCAAAAAAAAAAAAAATGCTGCTATTCTCTTTAGTGAGCGGCGAATGAAATTTTGGCACAAAAATTATGTAGCCTGAATTGAATTTTATGGCCTTGGTTACTTTTATGGACCTGAGCTTCTAATTCACGAAAGTTTTACCCTACGGCTTACCTTGACGATGGTTTTACGTTACAGTTTTTGGCCATATCGAGCCTTGGCAACCCTGAATCTGCCTTTTTGCACAAGAAATTCCCATCCCCAATAAACTATCTTCAGTGCCACAAATGGCAGCAACATGAATACACCATATCTGCCATATTAGTGACTAATCCCATTACCGTTTATCAAATCGACAGCATAACGCAATCTCAGGCGCATGCAACCTAGGTACACGACCAGACCGGACTCCTCACCGTCGGTCGTCGTCCATGACCGCATATTGGTTATGCTTCACAGAAAGTTCCATCTGCAAAGCGATTCCACCAGATCTGACCAATTGAACTCGTATGTGTGTGTGTGTGTTGAACTACAGGAGTATTCTCCTCGAGCTTATCTACTTCGTCCCATTTCTAGAACACACCACCGTGCGTCGTCGTCGTTATCCGTCTCTGAGGGCAAACATATTCAAACGCCAGACACTCTATGTGTTGGCTCAGTGCAGAGATGCAAAAGACAAAAGCCAAAGCGCGAAGAAGGAATCTCAACATTTATTAAAATGCAACCGGAAAGAATCTGATTACAAATATCCCCCAGGCACATACCCACTAGAAGGCTCTCGTGCAATCGTCCATCTGTCTGTCTGGGCTGGACTTGAATTTGAATGCGCCGCATATTGTACGATAGACACTCTCTAGCCTAAGATTCTTTTTGCCGTACGTGATAACAACTGGCCTATGAATCGATAGTTGTATTCCAGAGGATGGTGGCATCCGCTCCTATTGGCAACCCCGCAACAACAACGGAACTCTTTCAATCGATTCCATTCAACCGTCAATGTGGAACGAAAACCGAGATCTCGGAGGAGCGGGCATGCAGACCCGAGTCGTGGATCTCGAAGCACATAAAACGAAATGACGACTATGCGGAGTCGCAGCCACGAAGGAGGTGAGCCTGGGCACAGAGCAGATAGACACCATTTCGTATGCATGAAAAACTTTTAACTACTCCCTATGGATCCAATGTGGTGTATCCGATACGATACTAGATTCCTTGGTCGTGGTATGGTAACACCATAGCATGCTCCTTTGCGGAAGGGCGCGCGGCGTACGAGAACCAATGCAGCGTGTCTAATGCAAGCGACCTAGAGCTATAGGGCATGGCACACTCGAGAGTGTTCCGCTTTAGTTTTTCGTTTTCGCCCCTTTCTGGAGCATGAGCACGCGAAGGGAGTTGGCTTGCAAGTTTTATTTCTTCCTGGTGTTGATTTACTACGCTTCAAGGATGATTGTGATGGGTTTCTAAATGATTTGTGAACTTTCGAGGTGGCATTGGGGTAATTAATACTCTCGGCTGCTATAAGAGTATATAGTGTCGTTTTGGCCTTTTGTGACCGTTTTTATCATCAAAGTGTTGCTGTGTCTATTTAATATTCAAAGCAAGCGGGCATTCGAGCGAGGTGGTTTTGGGTTAAAAGGATTTACGATTGACATGTGTGTGTATGTGGTTTTGTGTTTTGTGTAGTGTGTGCGCTCACGAGGATCTGTTAAGAATTTCATGTCACGTGTCCCTCCTATGAGATTTAATCAATTCCTTGTAGAATGCTTTGGTGTATTCTCATAATGATGGCAACGACACTGACGGCAACAATGTGTTGAATGTGTGTAGAACATACCTTGTTAGCGCTCGCACTCCTTTATACGGGGGGGGAGGTTGGTATAAGCAATGTCGAGATTGCCATGAAGAATTTTAAATAAGGATAACTTGATGGAATTTTTAACGTTTACCTGCAAAGAGAGGAACAAAGAATAGAAAGGAATTAATAACATGAATATGTAATAGAATGCGCAGGATTAAATAAAACATTTGTCAAGGTACGGCTAGGTACAAGGCAAGAATGCTTTGCATATCTACTTTTTTCTTCTTTTATAAGACCACAAGAGTTGGTGGAAGGAATTTCGTTCAACAGAGTGTAACAAGCTGTGCTAAGTCGCAGTCAATGCACGCAGAATGTTGCGAGGATAAATTGGAAAGTCGTGTTTTCTTCAGTACCAAAAGTGGAGTCATTAAAGAGCATTATGCAGACGTTAAACTGAAGACGTTCTATGAAATTAAGGCACTTGAAAAGAAAAGAATTTGATACAATTTAAGAAGTCTCTCGAAACACTTACACGGCTGCGATAATATCTTAAAAGAAGACAATGGTAGTTTTTGACTCCCAAAAATGATGGCTTAAAGAGATATCCAACCTTTTAAGCCATTTTCAAAAATGTCTGAATTTCCTGAATTCCCGAAGCACATGGCCTCATTGTTTTTTCTATAATAAGCTCGCGATCAAAGAAGAGAGAGTAGATAAAAGGAGTTCTATATCCAATAAAGCGCTGATGAACCAGTACGGAACATGAGAATATCCAATAAAGCGCTAATGAACCAGTACGGAACATGAGAACCCTGCACGGAAACACCAATGCTTGCCCCCTCAAAAGTTATGCCTTTACGGAGAAAACCAATGAATTTGGGGATAGAAGAGAAAGTAGAGAAAAGGAGTTCTATGCCCAACGCACTGATAAACCAGTACTGAACATGAAAATCCTGCACGAAACACCAATGCTTGCCCCCGCAAGTGTTATGCCTTTACGGAGAAAACTAGAGAGAAAAAGAGAGCAGAGTATACAATAAAACATCTGGCATACATCAAATTGTTATCCTTTCTATTTCTTTCTTGGAAGAGAAAAAATATATTTAATATTCGGCTGACCCTAACCTGGATAACAGATGCCGACCAGGAAGCTGCTCATTTTGAGCACCGATATAAGATCTATGCACAATGAAGATTCGATGCTATAGGAGCATAAGTAATCTTGTCGCGACTTGTCTTTTTAAGAATTTGACCGCCGACAATATTTATCAACACTTCCTCCGATTTCTGACCCTAGAGGGCAGGGGTCGACTTTTCTTAGTTCATCAAGAGCTTTGAAAGATTGAAGAAGGACTTAGATATTTTAAAACAAAAGTAGTCATTCGAGTTTGTGTTTCGCTCATCGGGTTTCTATATGAATGACGAATGTTTTTTGAAGCAAAAAGACTCTTTGTAGGCTCAGGGCTAAAAATTGACACTTTATTTTGGGTGGGATCAGGTCTTAAGCTAATATTTTCCTACGGCTGCAGACAATAAGTCGATTTGGGTAACTCTCTAACTTAACGTGCTCCCTACAAAGAAGTTGTGGCGAATTATTCTTCCGAGAGCGATTCAAGAAATCATATCTTCTTCACATTAATAGCCTAAGCTTCAAATTTGCGGAACGAAAACTGCGTTAGTACCAAACGCATCTGCACGATTTTTGAATCAAATAAACTGTTAATTTATATAGATGAGTAAAATGTTTTTAATTTTTTGTTTTAACCGAGAACTTTTGGAGTTCTGAGCCATAAGCAATTTAAGAAGTGTACTTTTTTCAAACCAATTCACCTAAAGTGATACCAGCGAACCTGGGGGAGAACCAGAATGAAACAGGTAAACAATTAATGGGATGAAAGGATGTGTAGTGATCTTTCTTTTGTTAGTTTAAGACAGTCTTAAAAGATGTAGCATGAAGAGAAACGGAAAGTTAAACATTGAAGAGATTCATTTCTTCAAAACATAAATTAACAAGTGAAAGTATCACAAGGCTTGTGTAAAAGCTTCCGTCCGCCTGCGAAGAATTGTAAAGTTTCCTACCTTACCAAAATATCTTGCCACGCCTCCAAAAAATGGGCGAAGCAAAAAATATAACTTTTAGATGCTTTATGCAAGGTAATAACATAAATTTAGGACTGAAAATCCCAGTAAAAAAATAACAATTTTGTTAGAATCACGCCTACAAAAGGGGGCGCAGAATGTCAATCGTTACGTCATCGTGTCATGGCATGCAGCGTTGGTGGAATTGGCACATGGTTCGTCTGCCTTTCCAACGTTTTCGGAAATATACGGACCATTGCCGGCCGGCCCGTAATCTACGTTGCACAGACGTACGATTACCCAACCGTTCAACTCCGATCCATGGAGGGTCTCTACTTGGTCCTTAAAACGGAGGTTCGGTCTTCCTGGTCGTCTCGAGCCTGGGAGCTTGGATTCGAAGACCCTCTTGGCTGGAGCGTTGTTGTCCATTCGCTTAATGTGACCGAGCCAATGTTAGTCTTCGTGTTTTGGCTTTTTGAACTACATCTACATCTTGGTACAGCACAGAGTTCACGGTTATATCTTCTTCACCATTCGCCCTCCTCGCAGACAGGACCGTAAATTCGCCGCAGAATTTTTCTCTCGAAAGAGCCAAGTATAATTTCGCCTTCTCTGCCTATCGTCCAGCACTCGTCGCCATAAAGCAGAACTGGCAGAATAAGGGTTTTGTAGAGCTTACACTTTGTCTTTCGCGAGAGAAGCTTTGAACCCATTTGTTATTCCAAACCGAAATAACAGCGCTTTGCTAGGGTTATTCTTCCACGAATCTCCACAAGGGTGTCGTTTGTGGAGTTGACGTTAACTCCAACGTAGATTAACTTCTTAACTACCTCGAATTTGCTGCTACCAACAGTGACGTTTTGTCCTAAGCCGCGGACGGATGTTTCTTTGTTTGTTGATAACATATTCTTGGTCTTATCTTAATTAACTTCCAGGCTAACCAAATTCGCCTGTTCTTCAATCACTGTAAAAGCATCTATTAAGGCACGACTGGAGCGGGCGATGATGTCGATATCGTCCGCGTACCCCAGTATTTACAAGGATCTGTTGAAGGAAGTGCTTTCCGGCACTATCTAGGTCAACAACCTTTGCCTTGCGCACTATCATCTCGAGAACAAGATTGAAGAATGCACTGGGCCCTATAACGGATCATTCTTTTCGTGGTTTGAAGTTGGTAGCACTGGCATTTGACACCTGTCAAATTCAGCAGTCATTTGAGGTGTCATAATATTAGTTGAATGCTTGCCATTTACAAAAGTGGAACGCTCAAACATCGAACAATGCGTAAAAATTGCTAAAACTTACTCCAAAAGTGGTGATGCAAACTGTGTAACTTATCGCTTACTGCGCGATGATTATGGTCGTCCGACTACGCAAGCTATAAGTTAAGTAGTGAAGTAATTTGAGGTAATTTGAAGACCCTAAGGGCCAGTGTTTCCATGCGTAATCATCTGAGTTATTCGATATTATTGCGTTACTGAGCTACTGATATTAACCCCAGAAATTAGTTTTTTACTAACTCGACAATTTTCGTTAGTCAATCCCGGATTAACTCTGGAGAACAGTATGAACTTCTTAAAAGTTTTTTTTGTCTGGAATGCCACTTGCTTTGCATGTTTTGGTTCAGTGAAAATTGACATCTGAGAACAACTCGAACTGCGTTTTCTGTGTTTTTCTATGTGAAGTGAGGGTTGGGAGAGTCAATAATTTCGAAGTTAACTTTAAGTAGTTAAAAACTACTCGCTGAGTTAATTCCAGATTCGTTTTGTTCCGGGATTAAGAGCTTTTGGTATAAGGGCTTTACTCAGCACCGAAAAACCGGCCCTAAGAGTTATAACTAAAAGGCCTGTGCATCATCGTAAAGCACGCTCGGTCGAAAATTGCTCTGCTGCAAGAGCAAATGTTGATGATAATCCGAATTTATCGATTTACCGGCATTCGCAGCAATTGCACACCAATTTTTGGCCAGTGGTTTAAGATCATGAATTGTGCGAGCCATTATGCACGACCAATTATGGCTGAAGCATACAATTTGACACGGTTTGATTTTTTCCTTATAAGCTTTGCATAAGACCATGTTTACGTGTATAATCTCCGAACTAGAGAGGTAACATGTCTCAAATTATGGGCGGGATAACGCCCGAAATATGTGAAAAATTGTTAAAAATCAAATTTTTTTCATATATTTCGGGCAATATATATTTTTCACTTCTGGCGGGCAATGGCCCGAGGTGACGACCATTTGAATAATATTGTTTTTTACACTTAATGGCAAAGTCGAAACTTTCCAATGAATTTAAGTTTTCATCAAAAAGGTATCGCTGTAAGTTTTTTTTTACAGCTTTACTTTCGCAACCGAAAAATGAAAGACTCTGAGCCACAGCCATTAAGCCCTCCAAAATATTCACCCATGCATGAACCCATGCATGATTTGATCGCTGCAGGGAAGCTCATGTCAGTATGACGGCTCTGTTATCAGCAAAATTTCCTTCAAGCAAATTATCAAAAGGATTGGGGTCAAAATTCCTTTTACAAAATTCTGCCTTAAAAATTCTCTTTGAAAAAATTCTGGAAATAAAGATTTAACAAAGCCACGTAATTAAATATTTGTGGGGGCGTGCCACCCCTTGCAACCTGCCTGCCTGTATCTTCTTTTTACCTTTGCTTCACTTCAAAAAAGTCAAAAGTTTGCTTAAAAAAGCAGAATACGCTGAATTTTATTGCTTAATTCAGAGTTGTGAAAAACAGACCAAGTCTTTCAAGTAAAAAAGTTAAAAAAACACTTTTTTCAGAGCATGGAGCCTGAGTAGACAATGCCATATAAATTTGGATCTGTCTGATTAAGTGGACTTTGAGTGTTGCTGTTGCTCATTGTATTGTGGACTCATCCTGTTGCAGCTCTATATGCTGGCCTTTAAAATTAGGTACCTACCACCAATAAGGAATGAACAGTTGAGGATAAGCTATTTAACATACAGGATGTTCTGACAAAGAAAGCGTTTCGGACATACCAGTACGGTATGCCTGAAATTATTTACAAATTCAGGCACATTGCATTCGCACACGCCTAACCCTTTTTAAGGGTGGATGCAGCTGGCGATTTCTTTGCAGCATTCTATTATTAGCCATACTCTAAACTGGATTTTAACCATTACCTCAAACCCCTTCTTTAATAAGGTTAATGCCAAAAACATTTCAATGGCTGCAGTGGGACATGCTTTCCTGCGAAACGCGAAAAAACGTCAATCTTGGATTATGCCAAATTAAGCTTTTCGCTTCAGTCTTTCAGAGCCACAAAAAAAAAACCCTGATTTTCTTGTCACTTCTTGGGAGGCATATGTACACCAAATGTCAATTTGTCAAATGGAGTTTGCGGCAAACCGAGTTTCTTGGTCACCAGGAACTAGTCACTTTGAAGGTTTCGCTCATGGCTGGTCTGGTTGCTGGCAATGAACTGGAGCCTCGTTTTTGAAAAAAAAAGTTTTCATATTAAACATTTATATAAACTCGGAAAAGGTAAGTCGTCTTCCGAGTTTCCGATATATTAGCTTGAGGTAGAGGATTCACTAAAAAAAAAATGTGTTTCAGGGACTAAATCGAGTTTAATTTTCGAAGCTTGTACCGCTCCGTATGGTAAGACTAGTCCTTGAGTCTAGTTTTATAGCTTTCAACGAACCTGCTTTAAGTTATGTGACCATGGCCACTCAAAGTATCTAAATCCTTTCCCACCAAAACACCTAACGAGCCCCTTGATGTGAAAACACGAGTCTTCATCACTCGTCCGATAGGTTCGATACAATCAACCGTCACGTTGGGGCCGCACTACTCATAACTCACAAGTCAGCACTCAAACTCACCATGGTCTGCGACTTTCGAAAATTCTATTTGGTGACAAGTATCTTTCATTTCTTCCATTCAATCCACCAACCATCCACGAGGGCTTTAGCCGCTCTAAACAGTAAGACGCTTTCAATAAATCTTCGTGTAACCATAAAACGCGAACCGAACCATCTCATCTCGGAGAGACGTGATTATCGAAATCTAAATAAGCATCTATTCCTGGCGGCTGACTTGCCGCTGCTGCGCATGCGCAATTACGATGCCGCCCGTCCTCTACGTGGGATTCTTGGAGGTAATTTGGTGAGACACTGTTTCCAGGCTGTTGGCTCGTTTTACCACCGTTCCGTCCTCTCCAGCATCCCGCAGAGATTTGATTTTTTTTTCTTTTGATTTATTTCTGATTTCACCCCGCAGGGTGAGTTTGCGAATTTGATTTCGAATTTCTCCGCCAACATCTTCAGCGGTTTAATGTGCGCTACCCCCCACCCGACAACCAATCTTATACCCTGACACCCTGATTTTAAGTGTCTGGCGGTTTTATGATTTTCCCGATAAGTCGGGATTCAAAACTCTGTCACGTCAAAAACGAAATAAATTGATTTTGCATGATTTAAGAACTTTAATGATGGCTTTTCGCGTCTGTTCCGTGATGTGCCGACCGACAACAACAACTGACGCTGATAATGATGATGACGAAGATGTGAAGGACACCGATGACCTCTATCCGGACGTGGTATTAATTCCAGGCGATATAAATAGAGGTTGACCGCTCATGCTCACGCTATTGAGCTTGTGAATAGCGTCCGTGATGCTGATGCGGGACTGATTGAATGGATGTCGAGTGATGGTGGCGCAATTAACTGAAATGAAATCACGATGCATGAGCAGTGTAATTGCTTTATTAAAAGGCCAGGCCGCATTTAAAAAAAAACAGCTTTGCTCCTCTGCAACAGCTCAATGGGTAGCAGGAGGGCTCATCGAATCAATTGGGGTGTATAAAATCGGATTGGTTTCGTGATATGACTAAAAAATTATGTGTCCTACATATTTTTTAATGCGTGAAACATGAAGTGTAGTTCGATGAGTGTTGTGAACTCCATACAAAGTGTTTTTTGGAGAGGTTTTGTTTGGTGCAGGATCAACAGGGACTGGGGATATAAATGCAGATTTTTAACCAAAAATTGTTTGGAATTGATGAAAATAACGATTTTCTCTTGTATTTAAAAGACTGAAAATGATATACACTTCACTCCAAAGGAATGAGTCCAATTTGGATTGCAAAACGCCCTTAGACTTGTTTGAATTTGATATTAAGCGCTGCTACATGTATAGCATGATCCAATTAATTTTAACAGGGCTTGGGCACTATTTTTTGTGTGTCTTAGGCAGACTGTTGGTCATATCAAGTGCTTTTTTTTACTTTACGAGGGTATTCCTAGTTTTTTTTTAACTTTTCTGCAGGTCATTCGCGAATTTTGCCTGGTTTTCAAACTAACAATTTGCTGCCATTTTCTAGTTTTTTTTTAGACTTCTTTAACAAATTCTTTTCGGGTTCAGTCATTAGTTTCTTTAAGTTCATTCCTAGGTGGTTACAAAATTGTGTCCAACTTTAGTGACTGCAAGACCGAATTTCCTTAATTTTTCCTAGTCACACATGCCCTTATGAACTTCTGAGACTGAGTGCACTTTACTGGTCGTAGAAGAGAGTTATACCTTATACCTTATGCTTCTAAGGTTTCTTCGTCCATCTCTTCCTGAATTAAGACTGTAAACTTAATAAAGAAAAACACAATAGACTTGTCTTTCTTTAAACCAGTCTTTGTAAAAGCCTTTAACGAATGTAGTATATCATTGCAGTGATTGATAAATTGAAAGGAAAAATTCCTCCTAAAGATGTCGATAAGGAAGGACGAAACGTTGGGTTAAAGTGGAAAAGACTAGTTATATTTTCTTGCACATAAAAATTAACGGCCTTGAAGCCAATCCGAAAACCATTTGAATTTAACATTAGATTTTGGGAATAAGACTTTGAAACAACAAATTTAGTTTTCTGTGGGATCAACTCTGGAGCCGACGAAAAACCTCCGAAACTCCACCCCTAGACCACAAAAGACAATTGAATTTTGATGCAGACAGCTAATCGAAATCACGGAATTAACAATCGAGGTCCATACCTGACCGAGGAACATACTTGACCAAGGAACAAGCACCCAAAAAAATATCCAGCCAGAAGGAGCAAATCAGCAAACGCGTTCCAGAGGGCAGAAGCTATCGGAGAATCGATGTAGAAGTACAAATCCGACCAATGAACTGGTATACAAGTTCCTATGTATAACAGAAAGGAGCCATTTTACAGAATAAGCCTTAACCGACCCAGCGAATCGGTCGAGTTTTTTTCTGTTTCTCGCGAGGTTTTTCTGGTCTTTGTCATTGAGGTCGCGAGGCTATAATATAACATACATATCCGATGCTTAGATATTGGCTTCTGGTTCAAACATTTTCGGTATGCCGAGTTGTTTCCAGCCTAAGGGACAAGTTTTTTTCTGGCTATAACGAAAAAAGTTCCCGCACACTTGCCGAGTTTCCGACCAATTTTCTGGCTTTTCTCCTACTTTCGACGCGTGCGGCCGATAATTCTGCTTTAAAATTTTTCTGTTTAAAATCTGCTTCAAAAAAAGTTTCATTTCCAGCATTTTTAAAAGCAGAATTTTGTCAAAAGATTTTTGACACCGACAAAATTTCGACCCCAACTTTTTCTGTCGGTGAAAAAAATCTTGCGAAACACACTGGTCAA
This sequence comes from Neoascia interrupta, assembly GCA_947623515.1. Taxonomy (NCBI): domain Eukaryota; kingdom Metazoa; phylum Arthropoda; class Insecta; order Diptera; family Syrphidae; genus Neoascia; species Neoascia interrupta. The sequence continues at coordinate 32,529,537 of OX392462.1, read as the reverse complement.
TAAACTGGGGCTAAAGACCTTAATGATCTTGTGAAAAAGATCTTTTTAAAAAATTCGGCTTTTCAAAATTGTGGAAATGAAACTTTTTTTGAAGCAAAATTTTGAAGAGAAAATTTTTTGGGAGTCTTGTGGCAAGTATTTTTTGCTTTACTTTAATTGCTTACACCGGACCGGCTGCTGGTGAGAAAAGAACTGCCTGGTTTCAGACTCAAAGTTAAAGAAGCCATTAGAGAGAAGAAGACAGCCTATATTGTGTAAATTCAATGTAGGAACTCTAATTAATTCTCGAGCCCAGTACACTGAGGCGCGAAGAACTTCCAATATGGCGGTAAGAACAGCCAAAGAACAGGCATGGAAAAAGTTCGGCGAGAGGTTGGAGCACGATTACAGATCTACAAACAAGACATTTTGGCAGACTATTTGCCGACTCAGAAAAAGGATGTTGAATATCGTTCAAGGGGTTAAGTCCAAGGACGGTACACTTCTTCCCAACAGGGCACTGAAGATGGCAATGCCATTGCTGACGGATTAGGGCGGGGAATAGTCCTGCGGTAGATAAAGTCACTGCCGCGATCAAATCGCTTAAAGTTGGTAAGTCTGCAGGAGTTGATGAAATCCGGCCAGAAATGCTCAAGGCAATGGGTGAAGAAGGTGTTTAATGACTAACACGTGTCATTAAGGTGGCCTGGGAAAGCGGGAAAGCACCTGGCGATTGGTAAACAGGAGTTATAGCGCCCATTTTCAAAAAAGGGGACAAGAGAGATTGCTTTAACTGCGTAGGGGTATATCTCTCTTAAGTCTTCTGGGAAAAGTATTCGCGAAGGTGTTGGAAGCGCATTACAGAGCTGTAAATATGCCTTTATTGCGGAAAGAGCAATGCGGCTTTCGGCCTGGCAGAGGCACAACCGACCAGATTTTTACTCTGAAGGCTATTCTTGAGAAGGCCTGGGAATATGCCAAACCGGTCTACGCGTGTATTGTAGACTTGGAAAAGGCCTATGACCGGGTTCCTCGGGATAAACTCTGGAGAGTTTTGCAGGACTATATACTGAGTGGGCCTCTTCTGAGAGCCATTCAGTCTTTGTATGGGAACTGCAGAAGCTGTGTTCGGATAAATGGCGTCAAATCCCAACCTTTTGATGTGCGCGTTGGACTTTGCCAGGGCTGTGTTCTATCGCCTCTCCTTTTCATGGCATATATGAACTGGATGGTGAATCTGCAGTCTTGGTGAGGAATCTTTTGAAATGGATGGCGTCAGGATAAGCCATTTGCTTTTCGCATATGATTTAGCTATCCTGGCATCGTCCGAGTAGGAACTTCAGCGAGCACTGGATGGGTTTGCGGCCATATGTGGGGAAGCTGGGATGAAGGTTAACCCGAGCAAAACCGAAGTGATGGTTGTTTCCCGAACTCCTGTGCAGTGTACCCAGCACATTAATGGAGTCCCATTGAAACAGCTAGAGAAGTTTAAGTATCTCGGGGTCTTTTTCACGTAAGATGGAAGGAGTGATACTGAGTTATCCTGTAGGATTGGCCAAGCTGCAGCAATAGTAAAAGAACTGCGACGGCCGGTCATCAGGAAGGCAGAGCTTGGACTGAGAGCAAAGATTTCAGTTTTTAGTTCAGTGTTCGTTCCAACCTTCAGCTATGGTCATGGTCAGGAAATTTGGGTAATGCCCGAAAGAATCAGATCGCGAATCAGATCTCAATCTGGCGAAATGAGATTTCTAAGGTGCGTTGCAGGTGTTACTCTAAGGGATAGAGTGAGAAACGTCAGTATTCGTAGGAATCTTGGTGTTGAGCAGCTGCTTCTCCGAGTGGAACGATCAATTCTTCGATGGTTTGGACACGTTTTTCACATGCCCCCCGACAGACTTCCTAGACAGGTTATGTTAGCCGAGATGCAGGCGCGTCGCCTGCCTCGTAGGCCAAGAAACAGGTGGTGGGATCAGGTAGGGAACATCTCCGAGACCCGTCTGGGGATCGTGTCTCATTTTAAGTTAGTGGCGAAAGATCAGGAAAGATGGAGGGACCATTTAGCCACCCTCGCTCCGCGACTCTTCTAAGGATAGGCGGTCACGGAAAATGATGATGAATGATGACGCTTATACCGGTTTTTTCCTGTTCCTTTCTGAGCTTTATAGTCTGAGTATTTTAAACTTTGCGAATAAAATGATCAGTTTTTATGCAGCTTTGAACCATGTCTTGTGAACTTTTTACCAAAATTACATTTCAGGCTACTTTTAAATTTTTGGCTTTGCCAGTGGTGTTTTTTGCCAAACCTTTTTATAGTGTCTCATGGCCCTTGGTTCTAGCAGTTTTATCTCGAGCCCATGGATATGTAGCAGATAAGTTTTGGTTTCGTGATGGATTCCGTCATGACTTATAATTTTTAGGACCAAATGTGAATTTTTGAACAGTCAAAACCGTGTTTTCTTGTATTCAAATCAGAGTCTTTCTGGCTTTTCTACCTTTTGCTATCTTTTTCGGAAAGATTTTTGGGCTTTAATACTGTAGTGAGTACCTAATTCTGGCATTTGAAAATTGTACCTTTGGGCTTTTTTCTGTTCAAGCTATATTTTTCCAATTTAACAGCCATTCATGGCTCCGCCCAGGCAATGGTTAGATTGTAGCTATTGGTACAGATCCTGTTACTAAGGTATCGGGCTGATTGGTGGAAGAAAGATTCTCTTAGTTCAGTCTAGTTTAGGGAACGGTTTAGAAAACCAACTTCCTCTGTTGTCGTGTTAATCACATTTGAAACTAAGTAACGCAAATTTAACAAATTTATGCAAATACTAAACAAAAGTTTTCGAGAGCATACAACCAAGGACTACGACATGTATTCCATAATTAGATCAGGAAATATGCTCAGGCAAATGTTTGTCCTCTTCACTTACCATCTGCTTTCGGTCTTCCCAGCGGGCGGTCATTATAACTCACCCTCTCCCGCCAGTGTTTTGGCGAGCATTCTTTTCCGCTTAAAATTAGATTCAAAAGCAAATCAAAACTAAAATAATGTTTTTGAAAACTTCCCCCATTTCGGTCATATAGTCGGAACATGATTTCCATAAGAACTCAATTTGCGCGTAATTTGATTTGAAAAGTATTTCAAAATTCAAAAAGGGACGCATCATGTCCTTTTAAACATTGTTAACAGCACAAGGGCAATCACAATAATTCCCCCATACCATAATAATAAATAAAGACGAGATCATGAGTTTCCTTTTTTTTTCAAAACTCATACAAAAATTTCTAACCTGTCAGTCATAGGTTCAAAAGATCCAACTTTCTGAACGCACACACACACACAAGAGTGCCTCAAGAGCACTAGACAGCACCCCGAGCACATTTCACTTCGCCATGACACTGAGTCTAATTGCATCCCATAATTGAATATCAAAAAATACCTTTCCGCCCTCGATTTACACAGCATACAGCCAAAAAAAAAAATCCATCAAGGACTAAATTAAATTCTAAGAGTAATGCTCCGGCCACTTATCGGCTCAGTTTTAATGGAAGTCAAATGGAATTTACTTTCAATTTAATAAACATGAACACTTTACAAAAAATAGAAAAGGATATGCAAAAATAGCACAGGACGAACACAGAGTGTACTGTGCAGTACTCAAGTCCCTGATGTAATGCAAACACAACTAATTCCTTTATCCTTCGAGGAGAAAACAAATAGAAAACGAAACGAGGAGAAATATTACGAAAGCTTTTCCCGAATATCCTCTTAGAGGCTCTCACTTCCAGTTCGGCTAACTGATCCGACCACCACCAGGACCGCTTTGAATATTGGCGGAAAATTCCCTGCAGCCTTTGCGCCCACTATCGATACCGCACATCCTGGCTGTGTTGGTACATGGGTTCGACTGGCTATGGCTTTTCACATCACAGAGACCGGAAATCGCCACTGGGATCCATCTCTAAGCGCTTGGATTTGCACTTCAACCCCCAGAGCGGCACGACAATACGAACAAGGGCTGGCGCCCAACGCCGCTGCCGACCCCCTTCGAACTTAGTCCTTGGGTATTCGTTCGACAAACACAATTATTCTTGTCTGGGTAACCCCTAGTATTTTGCCCGTCTGTGTTGACTTATCGATGGCTATCGGGTGCAAAACAACGAGGGATGTCTGTCATCGTCGTCGTCGTCCTCGTCCAGTTCACCTTTGATAAACATTGCGGAGCAAAAGCCTCCCCGCACAAACACAGACACGTCAAATCCATGGATACACATCATCATGGCAACTGAACCAAAGCGCAAAAGGCCAAGGGGCCGACTAATGTCGGTGCGGTTTTAACCTTCGTCCTTTCGACAGAAGCAAACGAAGGGCGCGCAGAAAAAAACGATGGCAACACAACGCAGAAATCCCAATCGTGAATGGATGCACACAGGAGTAAACTTTAGGGCCTAATTTATGACTTTAACGCGGAAGTTTGAGTTTTTTTTTTTGTTGTATTTAACTTTGTAATCCTTCGTCGTCCCGCAACTTTTTACCATTCAGGAGGACTATATTTTGTGGTACGGTTTTTGTACGGCCCTTGCCCAATCCTTTTTCCCGGAATGCAACGAGGATATTCGAAAGTTTTTTTTTCCCCTTACATTTTTCCACGTGCCTTTGTGCTAAAGGCTCTCGTTAGTTAACTTATGGTGCATGTGCCACGACGACGACTGAAACCGTGTGCCGGGCGAATAGTTGTGAAAAGGATATATTCACAGGAGTTACAATCACTGCGGTGGTTTTAATTGTGCATAGTACACTATTGAAAGGTAGTTTTTATTCGCGCGTCTACAGTGCAATTTATTGCGGAAAATTGTCATGGTTAATGGAAACGAATGGTTTTCGTTTGGGTGCGCGGGGGCTTTTTGCGCGATTTTATTGACTTTTGAGGTTTAATTTTGAAAGTTTTGCGATTGCAATCGCTGCGCTTGGTGGAGTTTATGTGCTATTGACTGAGGCATGCAAAGCCTGTGGTTTCAGATTAATACGGTATATTTAAAGGTGCCACATGAAAGACTTTAATAGATTTATGATCTGACTCGGGAAAAACCAAAGGAGGTCCAGTCCAGCTGCAAGCAGGATTAAGAAAGGTGTACCACATGCACCCTAAGATCGACTGATTTTACTTTAGTCCCGGCGATGAGATTTTAGGAACTGCTTTTCGATTTCGAACTGGGATTCACATTGTCAACCGTCCAAAATGCTTGAAGAAGTAAGTCGATATCGAGCGAGGCTGTACACGAAATGACGTCTGGGTTCAAGTCTGGCAAAAGTTGTCCAGCTGGTACCCAACCAAATATTGTTATAGCAACCCACTGTATCCACGAGCACGTACATGAGTTTTTGCGAGGCGTCAAATTCTTTCCACAAATTGTCGGCCTAAGAAGTTTGACTTCAAGATCCAACAATTTCCATCAATTTCTTCGGTGTAGGGGAGAGCGGGGTTAGTAGGCTCAAAAATGTATTTCTACTTTTCTTTTTTTTTAACTATGAGAGGTACGACAAAAGTTAATGCTTACATAGAAAAACTGTCTTTTGTCCTTCATAAAAGTGATCATTTGACTGATAAAAAAGTTTTTAAAAACAGTTTTTTCTTACTTTTACAAAAGCATCTCTAGTGAGTCAATTAACCCCTTTGCTGGGGTAAGTCGACTCACGCTATGGGGCATGTGGACTCAAGCCCCGAAACTAAGACTTTAACAATCTGGGCTAAATAATTAAGGCTTGTTTATTTTCTTTGACATTAAGCGAAAAATCGCATTTTCGACCACTTAGCCAAAAGCTAACCAATTCAGAGTTGGTTTGGGCGTTTGTGAATAGTTTGTTAATAGTTTCGCACTAGGAGTACTATTTTAATTTTCTAAATGTATACATTTGGAGGCCTTTAAAAAAGTATAGAGTCAACTTACCCCAAAAGGAGTTAGTCAATTAGCCCCGACTGACCATTTGGCGATCAACAAGACTTTTATTAGGGAAAATCTAAAAATATTGACAAAAAAACACTCATTCTAAGAAGTTCTGATGCTGAAAAAAAAATATATAAAACAAGTGCGAAAGTGCAACAGTGCGTATGCAAAAGCTTCAGTCCATCTGCGACGAATTGCAAAATACCCGACCCTACCAAAAAACCTGCCACGCCTCCATAAAGTGGGCGGGGTGTAAAAATAGAACTGTTGCATGCTTAACGCTAGGTGGTTGCATACATTTTGGACTAAAACCCCGTGATTTTAACAAAAAAAAAACACTTTTTTCTAAGCCACGCCCACAAAAGTGGGCGGAGATATATAATACATACAAAAAATACAGAAAATGCTTATATTTTTTGTCATATAATTTTTTGTGAAATTTCATATATATTTATTGAAAAACAGTCATTTTAAATTAAAATTCCTTAAAAAGTGGGCGTGGTCGATGTAAACGCCTAGCACCATTTTTACATAGCTTGTATGTGTGAAAAAAGTAGGTATAACAAGGTGTGAAAAAAGAATTTTTTAAAATTGGAGATGGTTGCACATACAGGCCTGTAGTGGGCGTGTCTGTGGGCTGATTCAACTAATTTTCAGACTTCATCTGGTCCAACGGACTTCCAGTCCACCTACAAATTGTCAGCTCTCTAGCTTAAAATTTAAGTCCTAAGAGTTGTTAACATACAGACGGACTGACATGGCTGACTTGCATTCATATCCCTAAAAGTTCTTATCTTAAGGTCTTCGGTGATTATTCCACCGCGTTACAAATCATACAGCAAACTTAATATACCCTGGGTTGGGTATAAAAATAAAATAAGGAAAAAGTTAAAAATTACTCATAAACGCAAAAAATGGTTTTCTTTAAATATTTCTGCCAACAGACTTGAGACAAAGGAAGGCTAAGCAGGTAGCCTTGAAGAATGTAAGTGCAGGAATGGACATGTATTTCAAGCAACAATTTTGAAATAAACGCCAGCGTCGACTTACCCCTGCACCCAACTAGCCCCGCTTTCCGCTACTTAGATAACTTGGTCAGCGAACCTTTAAGATAACCACGTGTGAACCGAAGGGTGGAAAGTGTAACCAAATCCTGCAAGAGTTCGTCTCTCAAAAACTTCTTTATACCCGACCCTATATACCGTGTAATCCCAAATCTAAAAGCTTAAAACGCTCCAAATATGGGCGTGGGCTAAAAAATTAAAATCAATTAATTGTAATTTCCTGATAATCATGAAAAATGCACTAAAAATGACAATTATTTGGGAAAAACCCGTTTTTTCCCTAAAACGCTTCCTAAAATTGGGCGGAGCTCAAAACTTTGTATGCAACAAACTAAGCATAGAGTAATATCTATATAATATAATATTATTATGGTAAATGGTATTACTTACCATATAATAATGGTAAGTAATACCATTTAGAGTGAACTTTCCAAGAAATCGGGCTTTTAAAGATCTTACTTAAGGTGGCGCTACAGTCCGGAGTGGACCTGGGCCTGAGCCAAGAAGCTTCGCCAGCCAGCTCTGTCTCCAGCTAGCCGTCTCCAGTTTCGCACGCGAAGTTGGCTGAGGTCCCCTTCTACTTGCGTGCGCCCCCTGAGTCTCGGTGCTTCTCTAGTTTTTAAAGATCTAACATGTTATAAGTAAGCATGGTCCATACTGTGGGCGGTCCAATTTTTGCCTTGTTAAAGGTTTCGGGCCGATATTGCTCATTACCAAAACTTAACCCTACATTACCCTACGCCTTGTCTGACTTGACCTAAGGCATTTTGAAAGAAAATGTGAAATCGAGGTTTTCTCACATTGAAGCCAGTAGTGGGCGTGGCCGTTGGCGTATTTAGCCAATTTTTACACTTTGTCTATGTAACAGAAGTTTCAGTTCTCTAGCTTGATTTTAAAAACCAAAAACCTTCACACATACAGACGGACAGACTGTCCTTAAGGGGAGGGACAGATATGGCTTAATCGATCATATCTCTAAAAGGTCTTGGGGTCTGCGATGATGATTTCACTCTGTTAAAAACTATGCATTAAAATTAATATACCCTGGGTCGGGTATAAAAAATTAAATACACTATTTTAGGATATAACGAACAAAAATTAAGCAACCCACAACACCAATAATAGAGAAAATTCCGTCATGTTTGCTCCTAAATGGCCAAGCTCTCATTAAGGGGTAGTATCCCTTCTTATTAACCGTAGGGTAAAAAATTTTATGTTAAATGTTCAACTAAGAGTCAGAAAAACTGATATTTCGCATAATGTAAATCAAACAGTGTAAATATAGAAAAATGCCTCTTTAGGGGTACTTTTCACTCCTTGATTTAACCCGAATGCTGAAATTATTAAAAAAATGTTACTTAGTTTTCTTTTAGAAAGAAAAAAACTTTTTTTTTTGCATCAATTACCGCTCAAAGCGCGAATATAGCAAAACATAAATTTTTAAGGGGGGGTAGTTCAGCCCCCTCTTATTAACCGAGTGTTAAATAAATTTATTATAAATAATTATTAAATATTTCAAATCAGAGTCAGAAAACAAGTTTTTACGCACAATTTAAGTCAAAAAGTGTAAATGTAAGAAAGTTCTCCTTTTATGGCTATTTTTCACCTCCTTAGTTTTACCCAAATGTAGAAAAGCATTTTTGAAAATAATTAAACAAACATTTCACCGTATTCTCATATTCAAAACCAAAGTACCTCACTTCCTCTCACCCTTCATCCTGCTAACCTGCTTCCTTGATTCAAAATCACCGTCATCTGCTGCGTAACGATCGTTTCGTACGTGACGTATGAGGGCATATATAGCCCTCTGCAAATCAATTACCCGCTAAAATATGGCTGGCCCTTAACTTGGCTAATGGGACGAAAAGCAAAACAATGCAGAGCACGCATGTGTATAACAGACTTTGTATGGTTTGACTGCGCAAGCCACTTAACCACCTTCCTCCTTATGGTGATCCTGGTGCTGACCGCAACATATTTTCCAAATTGTCATCGGCTTCACCATCATCCGAGCGTTCGTCTTTCTATGCAATGCGTTTGCGTCCCGTATTTATAACGACGCGACGTCAGTGATGATGATGATGTGCTGTTGCTCTCGACAGACATTGGCACAACATTGTCCGTGGCGGTTTTTGGTTTTTGTGTGCTGCTACGATGGCAATTGCTTGTGCGCGTTCAATGTCCTGCTGCATGCTTGTCACCTTTGTTGGTTGTGGTCAGTGCGTGTTCTTGTTATCGAATCAGGAAAGAACAGCAACACAAAAAAAAAAGAACCAGATCGTTGGAACAAAGCCAAGAAAGTCTTCCGAGAACAGCCACTGCCGGCCAACAGCCAACTGGTTCGTGCTGTTGCATGAGAATTGCATAAGTTTGCCCCGATCCTTATTAGGCTTTTCACTTTTAGCTGCACACTGCACCGGCCAGCAAGTTGATGTGCAGCATTCATCTGGTGGAAAAATGCTCGCTGATTGGATTTCATCGGATTAAACAGGACAACTGAGTCCATTGTTGCCATAAATTAATTTGCAAATATGAAATCGAAATCACGTACAGCGAGCGTTGGTCACCTTAGGGGCCTCATTCAAAATAAATCGGGCCGGACGGGCATAGATTTATCAATGTCGTCGACGACAGTGAGGCCAGCGCGCGCTTTTTCACTCGTTTTCGAAAAATGTCCTCCGGCTGTGAATGCGGTCCCACATCTTGACAGCGTCGCTGATCCGTGACATACACTTTATTGACCAACTGGGGGCGCTATACTGTCAATCGAAATCGTTCCGATTCGATTACACGGTGCATTGCACCGGCGATTGGTGCACGGTTCGTGGGAGATGATCGTTTAACTTGTTGCGGAAATCTCATTTCGATTTGGGGTTCCTCAGGTCTTTCCATTTTAATTAACAAAAAAGGAGGATTCCTCTGTGGATGCAGCGGGATATATGGGAGACCGTGTCCTAAAAGAAGGAACACAGTCACCGACCGGTAAGAAAACGCTGACATTCTTTTCGTGTTCCCTGGCTAATTGATTGGACAGGCCTTATTATTTATGAGTACCGCTCGCTCGATGGCATTGTCTCAAGTGCTGTGTCCAGAGCACAGCACGCTGCTCTGGTCAATAACAGGGGAAAGGAGGCACACAGCGCCAGTAATGGAAACCTAGGCAATTAAGGTTATTTTCTGATTAAAATTGGATTTCTTTCTCGCGAGCTCTATACCTATATCAACGGCGACGAGTTTTTCTATCTAGACTAGACGGTTATTTATAGGCATCAACATCTGGACTGGTATTCTGGGAAATTAAACTTGTAATTGGCTTTGGATAAAGCACCGTGGCTCAGTTATTTATTGGGGGGAGCACTTAAGCCCTGAAGGTGTGGATTAGCTTCTGAATCGAGTTGTTTTAACGAGACGCGATGGTCAGTGGTCAGGCAGATGGGACTTGTGGAATGCTGGGTGAGTTTTTAATCGAATGCTCGTTTAGCAGTTAATTAACATAAGTTATTTAGCATCAGCATTAATCAACATTATTGCTTCGTGGTGACTAAGGAGGAAAACATTTTCCCTGGTTAAGACTGGAACAGGTACATTCATACTTGATTGACAATTTAAAGAGCTTAAGGGAAGTTAGGGTAGGGTCTAGGAACAACCTTCAAATACTTTAGCGTGGATAATTAAGGATTATCCTTTGGCGGAAGGAACCTAGCTGTTATAATTGTAAAAATAAATGCATTGCTATTTTTTGTAATGGCACCGACTGCGCCAAATAAAGGGATTTATTCATAAAGCCCATATTTAGGCCGACATGCTAGATCTTACCTCACTGGAAAGTTTAATCGCTTTTTATGCACTGATCCCGACAAAAATACGATACAAGTCATATTCAAGTCATATAGACTGCGCCCGACTGCGCCAAATAAAGAGACTTTCTAATCTAGCCCAGATTAACACTAGACCCAGATTATAATAGACATGCTGGATCTTAACTAACTCGAAGGTTTATCACTTCTTCTACACTGATCCCAACAAAATTACAATATTAAATAAAGTCAAATAGACTGCGCCCGACTGCGCCAAATTTGTATACACTGATTCCAGCAAAACTTTTTTTAAGTTGAGACGTTTTAATAAAGATTTTCAAACTATCGCCCCTCGACGTGATAGCGCGGTCATTGAACACAGAGAATAGGCTTTAAAGGAGGAAAGATTTATCAAGAAACATCCTTCTGCGGGTCAGGTTCTTGAGTTTGCTTTTTGTAGCGCAACGAATGGTTTTACTTTTTAAATTTTTCGTCCATTACGGCGAACTAAGGGTCGCTACTCAGGACGGAGTTTTCAATGCTGCAGTTCAGTTAGTGTGGGAGGGATGACAATCCTGAGACCCTGGTATTTCGCTATTGAGGGTCTTGAAACTGATTGTCCGTAACTGTCCAAGTACAAAACTTACTTTCGAGCTTCTAACACTTCAAGTTAACAAGGCCTCTTGGTGGTGACTCTTGTGTGGATCAATGTAGTCGAGTATCATACCTGTTCATTTTAAACTGCTGGGAGAATGCGTTTTATAGGTCGCCGACACGATCGCCCCAATTATTTGGGCATTAGAAATCGTTTGAAGTTGTGACTTGTTTAGGGACCCTACGGCTGGCTGGGATTTGATCAGATGATTCTGGTTGTCGCGGTCAAAATTTGGCGAGGTTGAGTCCTTGAATTTTACGTCACGGCTGTCTGATTTGAACTTCCTTGAGTACTTCCTCGAGGCTACACATTCTTTAGATTTAGCGTATTCCATGTTCTTACAAATGTCAAATGCCAGTCTTGCTGAGCACAAACTTTTTTTTTGGTAAGGCCAAGTTCTCTTTCCGTGATTAATGCCTCTTTTCTGTAAAATAGTTAAGCCTTGCGGCTTATATAGCTGAAAAATGTCAAGACATCCTTCTTGGATTTCTGGTCCCCTATTTGGCATCTCCCCAGGTATTGGATACGGAAACGTTCAATATCTGGGTTGTGTGTGCCCAGATATTGAACGTTTATATGTGTGCCAGTATGGAAAATATCGGGTAAGGACCTAAATCAGCAACAAACGAAAGATCCAGGAGCGTCTGCCTGAAAAGAAAGCGGCTTTATCAACTTTCTCCGTGAAGGCATAACACTTGCGGGGAAAGTTTTGGTGTTTGCGTGCAGGGTTTTTATTTCCATACAGGCTTAACAGTGTTTGTGTTGGAACAGAAGTTTTTTTTCCTTTATCATCTAATTCTTTCCGCTCGCGATGTGCCTCAGGAAAGTCATAACCTATGAGCTTATTATCACGAAGAACTCCTAGATTAGGCTCGTTCCCATCATATTTATTTTATTTTCGAACTGACAAGTGGGCCGAAAAATTAGACCAAGGGCACCTAGCCACTGGCCATAATTAAGCTCCAATCAACCGGCTCAAAGACCGTGATTAGCAGGAGGCGATTAAAAATAGATCACAAAGTGCTTCCACCGGACAGATATAAAGTTAATTTGACACGAGCAATCTTTCCCTGTCATTTTAACTTTCAAAAGAGATTTACGATGGAATTTCCCAGGAGAGAAAAAAAATTTTCGTTCTGCAAATCACAATAGAAAACGTTTTTTTTTGACAGATCTGTCGCACAGGGACAGTTTCTGTTTCCTTTTTCAAGTCGCAAACTATTATAAAAGTGTTAAAAGTAGCATAAAATCGGTTTGTGTCAAGGGTGAACGAGATTTATGAGGAAATTTCTTTTTAATTGCTTGCCGAGAGGATCTTATAAAGAGGATTTTATAAAGATATATCGCGGATTAGGGCACGGTGGAGACATGGTAGAAGTACCTATATACCTTATCTTAGTTCGGGCTCATTTCGTTTTTACCACAAACTAATGTAGTATGTAAACAAACACTGTTTACAAATTCAACAGCTCCAACCATTTACATCTGTATTCCACAATTGTTGACTGCCCTTTCCATTGTCCCGAAAATTGCGCCCTAAACGTTGTCTAATGCAATGAACATCCCTTTCACCATACCAAAAAAAAACTTGTAATAACTACACGGATGCCTTTCATTTTCGTTCGAAAATGTAATTTAAATTTGCCGAACCCTTCTCTTTCTGCGCTCTTCCTGCCACACATCCTGTCAACCTTAATCCGCTTTCGACAAACATTAATTCATGCTACACCCTGTGGGCTTTTGTTCTAAAAACAAAATACAGAAAAAAAGGCGAAAATCCAATTTCACATTGGCAAGCCACACACCAAAGTGCGACAAGGATTCTCTTTGCCACTGTCGGTGGCGTGGCAACGCTGCCACCGCTGTAGAGCTCCCCAAAAAAAAAAATTCATCTCCGCATAGCCATAGCGCAACACACAAACACGCACAACAACACACAATCCACATCATAGGGGGTCAACTGTAAAACAGGATATTTATGAAACCCAAAGGGTTGTTAATTTAATTTAACGGCAAAATGAACTTTTCCTCTTACACACTGTTTGGTCCTTTTTGTATATTATGCCCTGAATGAGTGTATTTACAGGGTGGCTCCCATTACCGCCCATTTTCTTCACTTTTCCTCGTCAATACCAGGCCAATGCTGCTCATTGACAACAAAAAGGATTTTTTTTTGCTCTCCACTTTCCTCACTGTGTTCACTGACTGACTGGTGGCGATATAAAACATTTAATTGTGCGCACTTGTCATAGGAATCAGCTATAAAGCCCAGAACACAAAATACAAAACCTCCGGTAGTAAGCAGAGTCGTAGCACCCTCTCTAGCCTTTGTTCGTTTGCTTGCCTTTATGAGGAAAAATTGAAATTGAAATTTTCGCTCTCGACAATTGTAGAATTTTAATGTGACGGTGGCGCCATTGGCAACAGCAACAATGAGCTCCGCAGGGTGCTCTGCTGACATCAGGAATCAATCTTGCTCAGTGTAGTCCGTCATTAGCATCAGCAGCGGAGAAGAGTAGCAGAAGGAACGGTCGTCCTCACTCAGTCGGGCCAGAGTCATTGGACACTTTTCTAGCAATAAATTCTCACTTAAAGGACAGCCAGATTGAGCTGAAGGAATATATACGGGGAATCGTAATGAGATTCGTTTTCAATTGAAGTTTATTTCAATTTGTGTGCGCGCTCTGCAATGACACAAAAAAGAAGATGGATGACGATGGAATTATGACCAACGACGACGGATTGTATTGACAGGATTGACTTAGGAGGTCCATAAATTTATTCTTCGCCTTTTAAATGAACGTTCGGTGAAAATCACATTCAAGTTAATCCTGGGATTTTTATTTGGTTTATGATTGAGGGTTTTGTGATTCATGACACTTGACTCAAGCTGGTTAGAGTCACGTCAGATGTTTTGAATTATTGTTACACCTTGTAATGGAGAAAGTGTCAGAAATTAAGAATCCGTCGTTTTCCCATGGCGAAAAGATGTGAAAATGCATGGAACAGTTGCTGAATTCACCCATCAATTCAATTCAAGAATAAACCCGTTTGCTTTACTAAACAAACACACCCAACTGTCATTTCAGTCAGCTGGCAATGAACTGACATTCGAATATCGAAAATTTCCCCTCAATCGAATTCACTGGAAAAATACCAATAAAAAATTAGCAAGTGGGAAATTTCTAGAACGTGGGGAATTTGTATAAATAAACGGATGACAGGCTTGGACGACACAGTTGTGTTTGAATTGTAAAATCGACAGTTGCAGTAAAAAAAGACTTGAATTCTTAGTGGAGAAGTTGAATTAATTGTGATTAAGCTAATAAGTCATGTTTGATTTGAAATCAAGTGTTTCAATGCCGTGCGTAAGACATTTGTGAAGTCATTTTGTGAAAGTGTTGTATGAGCAAATTTTATTATTTGGTATTACGACACTTTGTAAAGCGACATATGCCCAACTAACCAAAGTGCCATTGGGCCAAGTATTATGCATCAACATTGGAATATGAATGGGGAGAATGCTGCACCTGCAACCGCACGGCATACTTTTATTTGACTTGCGCCTTAAAGTCCAATGTGACCTAAAGCCAATTTGGGCTTATGTCGCCTTACAAAAGTGTGACAATGCCAAACGTCCTAAATTGGTCTTATGTCACTTTCATGCCAAACTTTTTTCGCGAAATGTCTAAATTGCAAAAAAAGTTTTCTTAAACCTTGAATGTGATGAAATGAAAGCTAAATTCAACAAAACTAAATGTCAAAACAAGCCGTCATTTCGAAAAGACTTTTACTGATTACACTGATTACACTGTCAATATCTGAGGGAATAACGTAATTTAGCTTTTTCCTTGACTGCTGTTGGTGTATCATAGATTAAAAACCTTTAGTTTGATCATATTTTGACAGCTCCTTTCAATTATCTTTGGCAACTCCCTGAAAAAAACGTCATCAAAACGTGTGGATGGAATAAGAGTGTGAAAGGATTGTTCGAATTTGACAAACTTCTAAATAAAGTGACAAAATTGTGCGTATTTCTGAAATTCAACATTCATGAATGTTCTTTTTGAGGTTTTGCAAATATGGCGAAACGTCAAATATTTGGACTGAAATTTGAAATATCAGTGCGGTGCAAACGTTAACTTAAAAATTAAAGTCGTATTTTGTGCAAGAAGCGGAAACAGCAGAGTGCATCATTTCTTGGCTATGTCGACAATTTGTCTTCACAAATAATAAACCATTGCTTTACGGATTTTCTTTCCAGTATGTAGTTTTTTTTCCACTGTAGTTGCGTTTCTGTTGCTAATATTCGGCGTTTGAAATAAGGATTCGGGTTCTCTTTTTGTTTCTGTTGTTTGTTGCTTCTGTGGTCTGATTCAGCAGAAGCTGGTTGATATTGTCAAACAAGACTACCAACGGAGATTAGTTTTCCTCAACAGAAAATTTGAAATTCTGTTCCGAAACCTCAAAATTTACTTAAAGACTACTTAGTTAATTAAAACTGAAGCAATTTCTGATGCAGTGGTTTTCCATAACCATAAAAAACCTGTTGTTGAATCAGTTTCAGTTGAAAAGGTAAAAGATCCCGTTTCTGCTTTTGGTTCTGTTTTCTGATTGAAATCGAAACTTAATTGAAAATAGAACAAAAATGTTTTTCTATTCTGCTTGTCATTGCATTTACAATTCAGGCAGTTTTACAGTGACTGGTTAAAATAAAGTTTTCCTTAACAGAAAATTATAAATTCTGTTCCGAAAACTCGAAAACTACTGATATAAAAATCCAATCGTTGAATCTATTTCAGTTGCAAATAAAGATCCGATTTCTGCTGTTGTTTCTCTTACTTGTGTAAACAGAAACTGAATCGACAACAGAACAAATAAGTTTTCCATTCTGTTTGTGGCTGGCAAAAATTGTCAAACAAGACTACAAGCGGGAGTAAGTTTCTGTCAACAGAATATTTTAAATTCTGTTCGCCAACTTGAAAACTATTTAAAGACTACTTATAACCGAAACCAATTTCTGTTTGTGGTTGCATAAAAATTAATTTTTACAATTACTGGTTAAAATTGTCGAATAAGACTACAAGCAGAAATTAGTTTTCTTTAATAGAAAATTTAAAATTCTGCTCCGAAAACTTGAAAACTACCCAAAAAGACTTTTTAAACTCCCTAAAACTAAAAGGAAAATCCATTCCAAGGAAAATAAAAATCGTGTCGTTGAATCTGTTTCAGTTGAAAATGAACGAGATCTTATATCTGCTCTTATTTCTGTTTGTGGAAACAGGGTTTACATCATACTTGAGAGAATTGTGCAGAACTCTCGCGCCAACACCAGAGGTACAATCTTTCAAAAGTCCGTTCAACTACTTGCATACGCAGACGACATTGACATAATCGGTAGAACAAAGCGTGATGTCAGTGAAGCCTTCGTGAGTATTGGGACGGAAGCGGCGAATATGGGTTTAGCAGTCAATGAGGGCAAAACCAAGTATATGCTGTCTTCAAGAAAAGACACCCAACACCGACGTCTTGGACAAAACATCACCATCGACAGCTATAACTTTGAGGTAGTTAGGGACTTTGTCTACCTGAGATCCGCTATCAATTCAGACACCAGCGCTGAAATCAAACGAAGGATAACTCTTGCCAATCGCTGTTTCTTTGGGCTAAGAAGGCAATTGAGTAGCAAAGCCCTCTCTCGAGCAACTAAAGTGTCCATGTATAAGGCCCTCATCATCCCAGTCCTGCTTTACGGTGCAGAAGCATGGACCCTGTCAAAGGCGGATGAAAACACTTTAGGCTGCTTCGAGAGAAAAATTCTTCGGACCATTTACGGTCCCGTCTGCATAGACGGAGAGTGGAGGAGGAGATATAACATCGAACTGTACGGGCTGTACAGCGATACCGACCTAGCCAAAAGAGTCAAAACACAACGTCTACGATGGCTGGGTCATCTAGAGCGGATGGACACCAACGCCCCGGCCCGGAAAATCTTCGAATCCACACCGCAGGGACGACGCGGTAGAGGAGCACCAAGACTCAGGTGGCGCACGCAATTGGAAGGGGACCTCAGCCAACTTCGCGTGCGAAACTGGAGACGGCTAGCTAGAGACAGAGCTGGCTGGCGAAGCTTGTTGGCTGAGGCCCAGGTCCACCCCGGACTGTAGCGCCACCTTAAGGAAGTAAGTAAGGAAACAAGGTTTAGCCCAGCAACTGAAATAGAAACTCAATTGAGAACAGAACAAATAAGTTTTCTTTTCTGTTTGTGGTTGCATACAACTTCAGTTTTACAATGAAAAGCTAAAACTGGCAAAGAGGTCTGCAAGCGGAAATAAGTTTTCTTGAACAGAAAATTTGAGATTCTGTTCCGACAACTTTAAAACGTCTTTCAAACTAAGTAAAACTACATAAAACTGAAACGCGATTTCTGTAGCAATTGAAAATAAAAATCCTGACGTAGAATCTGTTTCCGTTGAAAACTTCAGAATCTGGTTTCTGTTTTTGTTTCTGTTGTTTGTTAAAACCGGGCCTGGAACGGAAACTGATAAAAAAAAAGAGTTAAAAAGTTTTCGTTTCTGTTTGTGGTTGCTGGAAAACGACCCATAAGAGAGTCGCTGATTCATCGCAGTGATATGGACAACACGATCTCTCCCTTAAAGTGTCAACTTTTTTTTTATAATTAACTCGTGATTAATGCCTATCCTTAAGATGCGTAGCACATCGCGAGCGGAAAGATTTTGAGAACAAAAAAGAAAAAGGTAGAAGAAAAAAGTAATTCTCCATCCAACACGCGAATGCTGATGAGCCAGTACGGGAGTACGGGACACGAAAACTCTGCACAGAAACACTTAAGCTTACCCCCGCAGGTGTGATGCCTTTACGGAGAAAAGAAATAATACAACTAGAAGAGTATTTCATAAATGCGGCTGATTGTTGCCCATTCTATTTGTATATTGGAAGAGAAAGAGGTGTTTGATATTCGGCCGACCCTAACCTGGATAATAGACGTCGACCAGGAAGCCGCTCATTTTGAGACAGACGCTGATGGATTTTTTATTTTGTGCTAGTTTTGGTCCGCCGCGGATATTTTCCATACCGGTACCCACCATATCTGGTAAGCATTCCCCCAACCTGGGGAGGCGCCCAATCGAGGACCAGCAACCCCAGAAGGCCATAAACTGGCCAAGTTTTAGCTCTCCAGCGGCGGCCTCCTGAACTTTATAGGTCACAAAAAGAGTCAAGCAACGCGCACAAGAATATGAGATCTGTGGATCTGTAGCGGTAGAGAGGTTAGGGAAAAATTGATTGTGATTGACCGAAGTGACATTGACGGCACGATATCTCCTAAAAGGTATCAACTGGTCAAGTTGAAGCTTTCCAGCAGCTTCCTGACTTTTTAAGAGTCAAGCACCTTATCGTGAGAGAGGATTTGAGATCTTGCGATCTCTAAAAGCTAGCGATAGGTAGTTTAGAGAAATTTTAGATCGGCGTTATACTAAAGGTCGCCTCGAAGAAACATATCCCTTGCAGGCCGAGTAAATGAACTTGGATCCCAATTCAATTCCAATTCTACAAGTCATATAACTGCAATACCGCTCTTTCAACTCAAACCTGGAAGGTCTCTATGCTGGAAGTCTATGGAAGAACAAGGAGGTTTCCTTCCTTCAGATCTTCTATTGTGGTGATCAATATGGAGTTACTGGCTCCTCTGGCCAAAGGCATAATACGATTAGGCTGGGAGTATATCCCCTTTCGGGTATATAAAAAGGACTTGCTAGAGACTGGCAGACTCTTCCCCTTCTGATCCATTCTGATCATCATATCAGTATCATTTCCAATCTTGGACGACACGGACGATGCTGTCGCAGGTTAAGTTATTTCAGCCCCGTCTTCTGCCTATGTTTCTAAAACATGGAGACAGAAAAACTGCAACAAGGTTTTTGTGAGTAAAGACGAGCTTCTAGGTTCGTTTTCGAAATCATATTATGCCTGATTTTAGCAAAATTCCTGGAAGTAGCGCGGATCAGCCTACAGCAATCTAAAAAGCCATGGCTTGCGGACTCAAGACTCGTCTATATGCAAGTCTTAAGAAGTCCAATCAATTTCAAAGAATAAAAAATTAAAAAAAAAAAGATTTTGTCCTAGTTAACACCTTGTTAAGCTGCATTATTTTCACCTTTAACGTCAAAAAACCACCGATTCGCACGACTGCATACAATGTAGGGTTGAGTGGCGGCTACATTCGCCGCCTCCTCAAATTCCCAACTCATATTTCAATAATTCCTCGAGCCTTTTTTTTATAACACATGTATGGTATTTATCTTTCATAAAACATTGATCCAGTTTCAGTTCACTGACACTGCTGCTCGAGCGCGCTCACTCTGGCAATTAAAAAAAAAAAATATTCGAAAAGACGGAGCAAACTTAATGCGATACCAACAACGCGCCACTTGCTGTCTTATTTCATGCAAAAGATATTCTAATTTTAGTTGCTCCCGTGGGTAGGCTTTAAGTGGCATGAAAAGCCGGGAAAACAACTACTGTTATCGGAATTCAAATTCTGTGCAAATAATTTCCAGTCTTAGTTATCCATTTTCCCCCCGATGTCCATCTCTGACATCCATCGATGTCTATCGATGTCACTTCGAGAGATTTGTGCAATTTTTCACCTCGATGATGGGGCAGTTGCGCACAGCACGCAAACGCAACCATCTTACCCAGCCACACGGCGCGCGGCGACACGATGCAAACACCACAGAAAAGGTGTCGACTTATGTCGCCCGAGATGTTTGTCTGCGACTTAATGATGTTGATCACGATTGACACTACGCACGCTAAAAGTAGGCGTGGTGGGAGGCGACTCGCATAAAATGCAAATCTACTCAGGATAAACAAACAAAATGATTGGTACAAGCGTACAAGTCGTCTTCCAGCGTTACCCGGTGCGCACGCAAGTGATTCCCAAGTGGATTAAGCCCTAAAAAAGTCTTAAGTGTGTCTTAAAGTCGCGCAAAGGACGCCTCGCCTGACACCTGAGTAGGAAGCTGAACAGAACGTGGAAATATTCGCCGCGATAATAATTATCGTTATTGTTTCTGCGATTGGCTGTGTGATTGGGGCGAGTGGACCCGCGAGGGTATCAGACTTGTTTGACTTGTGCCTAGCAAATTGCCAGTATCTGAATGTGTATCTAGAAATAATTTATGAGTCTTACGTCGATTTGTATATCGACTGCACTGAAGTTTGACAACTCATTTGCATGCAGAGATCTGCTCTGTTGCATGTGTTTGCCGCTCGTCCGTGGGGAAAAGTCATCGTTCAACAGGAATATTATGCATAGACCCACAGGGCGTGTAGTAGGCCGACTGTGTTAACGATGATTGCGGTGGTCCACACAACAGGTAATTTGAGGTGAATGCACATTTAGTTGTCATGCGGCAAGCAATCAAGAACAAAAGACATCAAATTTGCTTACCCTCCTGGATGATGGTGAAAGGATTGTTGCCGTTTTTTGCATAATGAAACACGAGATGCCAGTCGATGTTTTGAGTTACATCAAACACTGCAGCACAAAGGAGCTGCATTCAAGGAGTTTCTGACGATGACGACAGGAGTAATCTGGGGTCAATGCATGATAAAGAAGTGTTTACCCAAATTGTTTGTAGGTTACACAACACATAAAGTCTTTGTGGTATGTAACCAAACTCGACTGTCATATGCAGGCACAGCCGGGGTATTTGTTACAACTTGACAGGTGGTTGCCACAAGTGTTGAACTACACACCTCGAGCCATACATTTTTTTCTGCAGCGCGGTTTGCGTCAAATTAGTGCGACATAATGGTGACTTGTCAAAAACGTTCCTTCACTGTCAAGGTATGTTCAGCTGAGAAGTTAATGTCAAAGGAAAATTCCTTGACCCAAAACGCCATAACGATGACAAATGCAAATTGCAGTCAAACTACGAGTTTCTCGGATACAAATCACAAGCCTTGCTGTCAATTGTTTGCCTCGCGTGTGAAGTACTTACCGCGTTGTCACTCAGTCTGCGGATTTGTGTGGCAAAGAGTTCCCTTACCCTATGTGCGCCATGGTTCAAGTGTCTCATGGCAAAAAAGGGGGGGCAACATCATAAAAGCGCATTGTCCTTACCGCCCGTTGGTAATGGATAAAACGACGAGGTACATTGTCAACCACAATAGACGGCCATATGTTTTTTTTCCACATTATTCCTTCTTGATGAATAGGAGCGTTTTTCTGGTTTTGTTAAACTCCTCATATTTCCTTGGGACTTTTGTTTTTTTTTTCCACAATACGCGACACTTATTGAGATGTTTTTCTCTGCTGGTATAAAAAAAAGTCTGGATTTGGTCGGGCTAAAAAGGGTGTGACACCGACGACGACGACGACGACGGTGATTTTGCACACGAATGAATGGTTCGCTTTTCTGTCGATTATCTGATTGGGATTTCATTGTTTGGAGGTTATAGAGAAGCACTAAATGGGAAGTGGATAGGACAGTACTTAAATTGGAAGAAAAAGGTTTTCGATTTAATCTCGAGCATGCTCTTGGCTTAAGTGTATTGTTTACTGGATTTGTTTGCTGTCGCTTTCTAAGGAAAATAGACGGAAGTGTCTTTGGTAAAATAAAACAGAGATTAAGACGTGTCGTAAGAAGGGTTCGATTTCGAATGGATTGGTAACACTTAGAAAGGTAGAAAGGACCGTTAAAAAGCTAAGTTGATAGACGATATTGATATAGACGGAATTTTAATTCCTTTAATAAGGCTTTAGTCAATAAAAATACGAAATTGTATAAATTACAAGGAAAATTTTAGAAAAAAAATGTGAAAAAGTAAAGCGTCTATCGTCTAGAAATCCTATTTGGCGCAGTCGGTAAACTTCTGGGTGCTTTATCGTAAAATCTCCTTGAAAAAAAAATTTTGAGTGTCGGAGTTTGTTCATAAGTTGCCTTAAATTCTAGCTTAAGTTCCTTTAATTTCTTAAGTTATTAGCTAAGTTCAAAGCTATTTAATACAGAAGCTAAAAAAAACCGCAATTCGTCTTTGGCGCAGTCGGTAAATTGATACCTGGAGTACAAGACCATGATACCTTAATAAAAAAGGGTTTTTTTTTATGGGGATAGAAGTTAGAACTTTTGGAACTAGAACACAACTGTAAGCATACATGGTTGTGGGAAGATCTTTCTTTTCTCAAGCAGATTTGTTATAAATGGAAACAAACTTTTACAGAAGTTGCGATTATTTCTTGACCAGATTTAGTGCTAAAAATAGTTGACTGTTTAATATTGACTGTCAGCTATAATGGCAGCGTCCGTTCTCGATATAAAGAGAAGTGATTGCGACAAGAGAAGTTTGGAAGGCAGTTAAAAGTCCAACAAACTTTGTTGGTCAGACAACAAGGACACTGATCTACCAACAATAAGAAGAACGATGCTTTTAACGCCAGACCGCGTGAGTCTGATAAAACATTTTTAAACGCAAAGGAAATTAGAATCAAGGAAAATTTATTACTAAAACCAATGGTACACCCTATCAGGCTGCTTGCTCGGTAAATGTAAAACCTAATCACTAAAAATGTATGTAAAACTCTTGAGAACCACCGCAGAGGCTAAATTGGTACACCACCCAGCTATATCGTTCTCACAAAAATAAGCCGTTTTCCCCTCTTTAGCGAAACGAATAATCTCGATCTAGCGTAGCGATGCAGTTTTTTTTTCACACAGTTTAACCCATCTTCTACCGGGGAAAAAAATACTGAAAAAAAAACAATACAAAGAATACAAAAAATTTTGAAAAACTCGATTTTTTTTTGTATCACTCAAAGCTGAGCTCAGGACTGACTTATGTAGACCGTTTGACTTGATTGAAATCGAGCTTCAATGAAACTATAGGCGTGTGTCTCCGAAAACAAGAAATTTTGAGTTCGCCATATTACCCCGCTGCGCCATATTACCCGAATTTACCCCTAAAAGGCTCTAGGATTATTTATCGGCATCCAGAGTTGGGAGGAAGGTATATGCGAGCAAGAAGACTGACGTGGCATACCTTCAGTAGCTCGATGTTATCGTGGCCGGACAATAGAGCTCCAGAAAAATGTATCTGTTACCGTTACAATAAGATGGCAGGAAAAAGAAAAAAATTCTTTGTTTACGCGTTCAAAAATTAAACAATAATATAAAAGGTGCAGACAACTGCGCAAGAGGATAGCAAACCGCGGTTTCGAGGTGCCCGGAAGTAAACATAGAAAGCCAGATGAATTCTTATAACGAATTCTAAAAAGAAGGTTCACGAATGAATACTGAATAAAGCATACCTTAGCACGAAAGCCTTTTCACTGGGCTTTTATTATTAATCTTTTAATCCGCTATTAATATTAATCTTTATTAAATCCTCTACAAATCACGCGATTTACCATACAAATTTAAATCCTCTCGGCAAACGATTAAAAGGAAATCCTCTCATTAATCCCATACACCCTATTCACAAACCTATTTTCTTCACCTTTGTATGTTCACCTGTCATAAGTACGTTTTCTTTTGTGATTCGCTCCAGGGAAATGACACCGACACTCTCTTTGGAGAGCTAAAAGACAGAAACAGAGTGTTCATTTCAAATAAATCCTATATTTGTCCGGTGAAGCCACTTTGGGATTTATTTTTAATCGTCTACCGCTAATTCTCTTTTAATTACCGGTGGAGACATAGTATAACACTTAAATTTTTACGTGCGAAGATTAAAAAAACCCTCGAGAGGTCTACAGCTCAAGCTGAACCAATTTGCCGATTTCGACCCAGGTTCTGAAAGGATTTCGAGACATGGTATTCTGGGAGGCTTTGTCAGACCCTTCCAGGAGTGTGAACCGTGAAAAAGAAAAAACTTTCTTAACTTTAAAAACTAATTAACTTTTTTTAGTTTACCGAGGTAGGATTTGAATCGGGCCTGCCCCGTAGTACGATCACTAAGCCAGGGCACCCCACAGGTACGCATTTTTGCTCCACAGACTTTTGAACTAATCCCAAACTCCTCTGCTCGATTTAGGTTCGCCTCTGTTTTTAAGCACACGTTTCCACTCGAAAACTGAAAGTATGTACAAGTTAAGTTCACTTAAGGACTTATTTTTCGGGTTGGGGTCAGAATTCTGCTTGGGACAAAAATTCTTTTTACAAAATTCTGCTTTTCGAAATTCTGTTTGATAAAATTCTAGACATGCCACTTTTGGGTTGGGTCAAAATTCTGCCTCTTAGTTTTGCTTTACTTCAAAAAAGTCGAAAGAAAAAGCTGAATTTTATAGCTCAAGCCAGAATTTTGAACGCAGAATTATCATCGCTCCCCGTTCTTATTTTAATATAAGAAAAATTAACAACCACCAAAAAGTTAGGCCCCAATCCACAAGCATTTTTTGACATAGACAATCGAACTAAAATAAAACTTCAATATATGTTTGTAATACATTTTGAGAAGCTTTAAACATAACAGAAAAATGGCGCAGTCGGTCATTACAGGATTTCAAGAAGATTATAGAATTTTTAAGTCTTTAATATCTGTTTGAAATGTCATTAGTTCAACAATTGAAAATATTATGCTTTTTTCTAAGCTATTACACTGGCGCAGTCGGCAGCTAGGGAGAGAAAACTGGTGGTTATTTTGCTGTTTTAACTTCAAGAAAGTTTAAGTTGACATAATTCTACGGTGTTGGTAAGCTGTTAACCATTTTAGCTGGGGTAAGGAGGTATCTTGATCATCGCACTGCAATATCAGGATTCGGCATGGTTTTAGTAGGCAAAGTTCAAACCCAAGACATTAATATTTTCTTCTCTAATTCTATACTTTCAAACTTCGCTACGTTAATTTTGTCTAATAGTTTTTTTAAGATTGTAAAACAGGTCGGAGTCGATGCACTAAGGATGGAGTGCTGAAGCGACGGTTTGTAAACTAATAGAACGGCGCAGTCTGTAGTTTGAAAAAGTGCAAAATCGGAGCTTTTTTTTTAAACGTTTGAAAAACGCTAAAAATTATGTCCGTGATGTCACAACCGACGCATAGAATTTTTTTTTTTTTTTGAAAACCTTTTTGACGAGCGAGACACATTATGTGGTCGTTAGCGAATAGTGTGTCGACTGTCATTTGTCCTGGCAACCAATCAATGTGGCAGATGCTTTAAAGTATCAACTCTTCAAGTTTTAGACAAATATTCACTCGTTGCCTTGGACTTGGCATACGTTTCGTCCAAATTTTTCTGGTCCAAGAATCAAACTGAGGATGGAAAAACGAATTTTAACCATTGAAACGAGGCCCTCAATAAAAAAAAATAAACTCACAAGCCCATATCGCCAGAATTTCATTTGAATGAGTTAAGGTTGCTTCACTCTTGTATGAACATGTATGTACGTCAACTTTCCCTTTGCCTGGCGCCACTCAATATATGTACGTACGGCCCTGTCACTTTTACCCTACTTTGTTATTCCTACAACAATATCGCCTTCCCTCAAACCCAGGAAGCAATTGACTACAACTTTATACTGTGTGACACACAAACTCAACCTTATGTCATCGATTTATCTCTCATCGTTTAGCTTTTCCTAATGAACTTATCAGCTCTTTCAAAGTGTATATGTGTATTTGAGTGCTCAATCTGTCACTCAAATCTTCCGGAAAACCCCTTTTACAAGATTTTCGATTCGAATCATCAACTGACAGTATCGCGATTCGATTGACAAATCGTGTGATTTGGGTGAAGCTTCAACTTCCCCGCAAATGCAAATGTTGTGACAGGCCAAACTTCACAAATACAAGGCTGGTTCGTTGGTCTTGGCATTTTTTTTTTGACAACTTTTCCGCACCAAGTTTTCGAATTTGAAAAACCTCAACAAAAAAATTTAGACATTTCCGCAACAGCCTGACACTTTCACACGAAATTCAATAATAAGAATTGAATTGCTCCCTTTGGAATTGTACAAACTTTTGCAACTAGATGTCCTTACACCGTCCTTACCAATATATTCGATGGAAAAACTTGGGAACGAAACCGTATCGCATAATGGACATTGAACGGGAAGTAACTTCATTTTGCGCAAAGATGGATGGCAAAAAAAAGAGAACAGAACTTTTCGCCTTTCATTTCGACTTGGTCGTTGCACTTATCTGACAGCCTACATTACACGTATAGACAACCATATAGAGGGGCGGATTGAGGTGGAACACCAATTCACAGCTCGAGTGCAATGGCACGTTACACACTCTCTCCCGTTAAAGATCCCCAGGGAACGCTTGCTAAGTATTCTTTTGTCTTCTTCACGCTGTTCCGTCCAACTCCTTCGCCTTCGCAGCCAATTCATTCGGAACGAATTTTTGACACAGAACATGAAACTTTTTGGAATTTTTATTGAATTGTCTTTGGATTCGTTTTTTGTGCGCCTTTTTTACCCCGTGTGCCTCAATCTCCAGAACTTTTCTTGGTAATTGTGGTGGAATGAGCGGGAATTTGCATAATGATGTTCTCATGCATAGGAGCGTACGCAACGGGCGGATGAGTGTTGAATGCCAATCGTATATGTATGTACGGGAACCTAACAACTGTCCTTCTGATGTAAAATGTGGAAATTCTTAGGGATCAGGTTACATTGTGTAGTGGGTATTGCGGGCGGAGCGCAGGAGTATCTGACGGAAAAAAAATTGTCACGCGGAGTTCGTCTTTTACCTGATGGTGTGAACACAAAGGCTTATGACAATTGTATGAGTGCGATCAAAGTGAAGATTGCCGCCGACACGACAATTGTCAACGTGAAGAGTCACACATTTGACACTCTTTGCTGAACGCTGAGGAGTGTCAAATTTATTTATTGCAAGATAAATAAACTTCACCCCCATGACCTCGTGTATGCGAGATGTTCTTGGAATTTCGTTCGAAATGACACGAAGAAGACAAAAGTTGTTGAACTTGACGCCACCGTCGCCCGTGTTGTGTCGTGTTGTTTGTCAATAGGTCATGTACCTACGAAACGCATGAGTTGAATTTCTAAGAAGCTTTTGAGGAAACTGAGGAACTTTTTTATGAATGGATGTCAAGGCCTTTGCGTACTTTTTTGTATAAAAAGTCAATTTGAAACAAGTTGTGCGGAATTTAATAATCGTCACGACTATAGTTCGACTCATGCGTACCCGCCACAGAAACTTGTTTTATCGAACTTTCTTGAGTCCTGTCTATCGAATAAATGTTCAGGTTGGCATGAAAATGTTGAGTTGGAAACAGGGCCCTTCAGAAGATATTCCTATGTCGCTTAAGAATGTTTACTGTCCACAAAGAAATCACCCTTAAACGACATGAGTGGAGTGCGAAGATTAACCTTAAATCTGTCATTCAGATAGTCTGGGCCCGATCCGACATAGACTTATATTTAAAACTTATATTAAGTAAAACCCCAGCCTTAAGTCACTCCCTGTCACGGCTGGAATAGGGATTGCCCGTCCCATCGAAAACTGCCGCCGATTTGGCAAGACTTAATAGGATCGTTAAATAGGCGACGGGGGTTTCTTCTGCTCTCTGATTTCGAAAAGCTTACAAGCTTTCTCACAAGACTAACAGCTACCGGGCGCCACGCATTTACTTAGTCTAAGCTTGAATTAGAGTCTTAAGGCCGTAAAAAAAGTATTTGGAGCATTGGTAGAAGCATCAAAGTTTTAGGTAGGCTTTAACCCGCAAGGATTAACGCGCAAGGATTGCAATAATTCCTTTGAAGGGCGCCAACAACTTTCTAGACTGACTGACACCTGTGAAAAAGTACTTAACGTAATTATTTGTTTTAGCAGAGGCTTCGACTTAAAAAAATTAGTCGAAGTCTCTGCTAATTAAAAAAAAGAAGAAATTATGGCTTTAAGTTTAGGAGGAAAATTTAGGTCAGAGCCTCGAGAACGCTAAACCTCGAAACCTTAAAGTCCTGAAGTCCGAAATTGAATCCAGAAAAGAACCTTCCTTTTCTGGTTGAATATTTATGGGGGTTGAGTTTCGACAATTCGCTGTCTGAATTTTTTTAGTACATGTATTTGTAACGACTCGCTTATTTTTCTTTATTTTTGCGACTTGAGGTTTTCGTGACAATGTCTCTACCGGACACTAATCTCCCTTAAATCTCAAGACTTACCATACAAATTTATATCATCTCGTGAAAGGAGAAATTTCATTCACCCTCCTATTCACACATCTCTTTTATGCCACTTTCAATTCTTTTCGCACGCCTTTGTAACAGTTTGAGTTTGTCCAAGTACGACAGAGCTGTCACAAATACGTTTTTTATTTGGATTTTTACAACGAAAATGTTTTCTCACGCGTGGGGAATGTCATCGTTACTGTTTTTCGAGAGCCAGAACTTCAAAAAAAGTTCACGCGCCAAATTAATACTATCTTTGTGTGGTGGAGACACTTTGAGATTTATTTTTAATCGTCTCCTGCAAATCGCAGTTTTAAGGCCAGTGGAGACATAGCATACGAAGCAGGGCTAAGAAGGTTGAGTAAATAAGGCTGATTATACAACTTTTAAGGGAATATTTCGTGCGACTAAGCTTTATCTTTTGGGGCTTTTGATTTTCGGGATACTGTCCGCCTTTCTAGGGTGAAAAGTTTAAGAAATCAAGTTTGAAGATGGTAGTGCTGCGTTTCGTGTTAAGATTTCGAAGGCAAGTCGTTTGAAGCTATAAATTGTCCGGCGGGTGAGAAGATCGAACATAGGGGAGTGTTCTGAAGATATGCGCAATCGACGGAGCAGGAAATCGGGCGATAGGAAAAAAGGATATGAGAAATCTTTATGAGTCTCAAACCAAAACGAATTCGTAGAGTTTTAGGTGGTCCTGACAGGGAGGCAAGATAAGTTGGTTGTTGTTCGCCGACATTTTTGTTGATGCAGACTCAAAATTGTTTTCCGGAAAAATAAAGCGAAAAACAAAACGTCAAATTTGTTTTGTTTGATTTTAATCCGAAAAGTTAAGAGGAGACCAACTTGATCAACATACACCAGCAGCATCCAGCGAACATTCACATCCACCATTCTGTTGCAGTGTGCACAGCTCAGTGCCTTTAACTTTTTCGGCTGGTTCAGACACATCAACATCAACCATTCTGCGCATCCCTTGACAATAAAACAAGCATTTCAGTTGATGCTGTCAAAAATAGGTTTGTTTGATTTGTTCCGTCAGAACACGAGCGGATCACGAAGAATTCTGTACTGTTTGATTTAAGATTGATTGATTTGATTCATGCGTGAAAGAGATCTGTTAATGTTTTGTTCTGATTTGTTTGTGTTTTATAAAATTCGTCTGGCAAATACCGAGATTTATAAGGGATTTTAGAAAGATTTTTCTTAATCGCGAATTAGTGTCCGGTGGAAACACTACATGAAAAGAAAATCTTCAGAGACCTGTCTGTATAAACCACGTAGAAAAGAAATTGCTTGTAATGCCGTTCCTTTTCTAAGTAAAGGCATAACACTTGCGGGAATAGGCTTTAAAAAAATAAAATAAATAGAATGGCGCAGCAGCTCGAGGTGAACCAGGGCCAACTTCTTTAATTCTTTACGTGCAAGGGGACCTACAATTTTTTGCCGAATCCGAACGGCACTTTGAGAAGTTTTTCAAGACAAGTGATACTTTCGGAGGGCTTGTCAGACCTTCGCGGAGGTGGGACCGTGAAAAAGAACGAGTCTTTTTTTTCAGTTGACGATGGTAGGATTCGAACCCTTTGGGGATAGGCTTTGGTGTTTTCGAACCGATATTTCTGGTGCAAAACTTCTTAACATTTTTTTTCTAATTTCAAGTCGGAGTTTGCCATTTTTCACGGGAAAGGAAAGTTTTCCTTTTTCGTAGGAGCCAGTCATCAAATCAAAAATACACTTCACTTCAATGCAGCTTTGAGGGTTTATCTCTTGATCCTGACATAAAGAAACCAAATGTGCAAAAGCATTTCAAAATTAAGGCAGCACTTTCGAAGTTTAAAGCGCGCAAGTTCAGGTACATATAGAAATCACCTCAAAAGATCAACTTATTTTAATTTTGCGACTAAAACAAAATTCTTTGAAACTACTAGAATCCGATTTCAAGTGTCATTTCTTCAAAGGGTGAAAAACGAAAATAAAAATGTCGTTAAAACAGTGATACTGAACACCGCAACTTGAGTCACTAAAACACAGCTCCACCAGACCATAACGTGCCTCCTTTGGTTGCTCTAATACAGATTTATTTCCTTATTGGTTTAAAATGCTAAAAGTTATTGCAACAAGGGTGAATGCGGAATCCAATAAGTATTTCAAAATTATATTTCGAGGAGGGTTGCTGAACGTATAAGAGCTGTTAGCATATGTTATGAAAATGTCCCCTGGGCTACTTGAAATATTAGGGTTCAATTTTCAACAAGTTTTCTATATGCCGACACAACGGAAAAGGGTACAAGCACACATATAGATATCAAGATTGAAAGTTCTTGTTGTGTTTTCGGGTTTTCCTGTGGTCAATTGGTAACCAGTTCTTTAGGAAAACCCTTACTTAATGTCAGTTAATCTGTGAAGTAAGGACCCCCTAGCAAGTGGTGATACTTTAATTTAGAAAACTGTGCTTGAATTTGAGATTTCCCACCGCCATGGTGCTTGGATTTCAAAAACTTTGAAAGCCTTCTTTTTAACAAAAAAAAAAAAATTGTGGGGACACTTTGCAGGGTTTTTATAATGTCGGAGACAAAAATAGTTCTTAGGGGATAGATGCTAAACCAAACCCTAATGATTATGTTAATGATTGAAACAAAATATCTGTCACTTTTTCATCGAAAATTTAAATTTGAAAATTTACTAAAAGTAAACTTGCCCTCCAGTCATGATTGTCAATTACCCTTCTAAACGAATTTAATATCCATCTTAACTGAAAACACTTTGTCCCATACATCGGGCATAAAAACAAGGCCAAATACATCATGTTTTTGTTTACCAAACTTGTCAGAGTAAATTCACTTCCTTTTCACATACTGCTTAATATTTTATTACTCACAAATATGTGCAAATGTAACGAGAATGTATCCTTTGAGCATTACCTGAAAATGAAAGGAAAGAAAATTGTTGTGTTATTTTGCTTTTATATTCGGTTAAAGAGGATGTAATTTGTATAAAAGAAAATATAGAAATGTTTCATAAATGTAATGAAAGAGGCAAAGCCATTATACAGGTGTCAGAGCATATTCACATACATTAACGCCCGTTTACACAACTCTAAGGCTTCTGTGGAGTCGCATGTTGTTGCTCACAGAAGTTAAGTCTGGGCAAGTTTTGGTTTATTAATGAGTTGCTGATAAAATTGGCATTTTTAAGGAAGGTGTTTTACTAAAAGGGTTTTTTTTTACTAAAAAGGAAAACCTGTAACACCTTAAATTTAAAAGCCTCTTCGGAGGATTCCGTGACTACAATATTATTACTAGTGAAGAAGCATACATCTACTAAAAGTAAAAAGAAAAAACGTCCCCGGCGGCTTCGAACCAAAAATCTGCAGACAACTCAGTGAACACTCTCGCGTTAAGGCACCAAGTGACATCTGACATTATTTGAACTGTCAGCATGTTATCCACTGGCATTAAAGGGTGTGACATACTAACATACAGAGGATCACTACTTGAGGTTTGAAATTCTCCTTTAATCATCTAAGAAGGGTGCAGCGCCTTAAAAGTGAAATATTTCACAGCAAACTTGATTTAATCCAGCTTCGCTTACGCTTATGCTACGAGCTGTCAGTCGCGAGCTCAGAAAAGTGCCCTTATTGCTGCGGTAAGTTTCTTGATATTACCGTCTCTTGTACCCTGTAAATTTTAATGCTTTTTTCCAATCTGTTGTGATGGTAAATGTTTGATATGAAATTGCTGCAATCGATGTGTTTTGGCGTTTTTGACGAAATAGCAACATCAAAGCTCCACTGTCAAACTGTTTGACTTCTTGTATTTTTATTCTACTATTCTCCTATAAACGTTTCCTTTTCTCCATCGTAAACTGTTAACAAATCTATTAATTCAGCCAGAGTCACTGAGGGTTCGAGCCCGTTTTTTAATGTAGAGCTAACCCAGGGTTTAACCAAGTTTAGTTGAATCTAGAATTAATTGAGTTCTGGGGTAATTTTTGGATAAAACAAGGGAGCAGTTTTTCAGTGTAGAAATACATAGCTCCTTTAAAGAAACAAGCCCAAGTTTTTTTACGTCTAAAATAGCGTTTTGTATAGAAACCCTCGAAGCAGCTGTCGCATCTAATATACCTTGTTTATCAGACACGTTAAATAGCTTTGAACGATATCCGATATTCACGAAAACCGATAGCATAGACACATTTTGAAACTGATATATGCAAGTATTCGAAGCACTCCACACGAAACCGGTTTTCAAATCGGTTTTATCAAATTCACTCCGAATTCAAAATACGTATAGACGGTTGAATTGATTTTAGAATTCTTGTCACAAATTGTTTGAGTTTGACATAAAAGTCGAACTAATTTTCAAACCGGTTAATTTGAAACTACTTGATTAGTTTGCGCATAAAGATGACAGTGAAATCGATTTGAGTCAAAAGGGTTACAAATCAATTCGATTTATTTTGTCGGAGGGAAAGAAGTTCGAATTTTTTCTCAAATCTCCATAATTATTCCGCGTTTAACCCGAACAGAGTTGAATGTTTAACCGATATTAACCCTGGTTCAAAATTTACTGAAAAACTTATTCCGGGGATTACCTCAGCTTAACTCCGAAACAAGGATGATCTAAAATTTGGAAATAAATTCAGTGACAGATGATAGTTGAAGAGACTCAACCTCGATTTAAACACATATTAAACATATCTAGCACATATTGTGACTCTGGTGTTGGCTGGGTGTTTCTTTTTCCATCCCAACTCATTTCAAAAAAACGCCGCTGCATCGAAACTCTGACTTAAGGTAAAAGCAGTTTTATGTGGTTGCTAACTAGTTCAAGACGTTAAAAGTCAGTTCCCATTTTATATAAAGCAACAAGAATTCTTTATGGCTCAAAAGAAGAGATTTCGATTGGAGTAGAACTAGAACTAGTTCTGTAGAAAGGGTCTCGAAGAACATGTAATCCTTGGTTGTGAATATTGAATTTATTGTGAACTTTCCGGACTTGACGTCCATTTGAAAGGGTTTTATTTACGTTTTTGACAACCAGTTTCAGGCAACCATATAAAATGTCGAGGATTTCGGGTTATAATTTCTCTAGAATATCTTCGACCCTTGAATTCACCCCTTATCTTGAGCTGCTTTCAACCCATTTTCGGAAAACCTTAAATTTTTCACGGATCAATAAGAAAAGGAAACTACTTTTTCTTTTTTTGGGTAAGATCAAGCCAATACCTCGATAGATTGAACACGTTAGTTACATTCTCCAAAGACTTCCGAGAAAGTTATGTAAGACCCAAAAGGCTTGAAGGAAAACGTCCCGTGGATAGAATAAAATGGCTGAAATAAGCTTTAAATCTCAATCACCCGAGGACACAAGTGCCGCGAAAAATTATGATGAAGTCTTCTCGAAGACTATTTGTTTACTGCGTGTCCTGCCCTTATGAAAACTATTCCTGAATAAAGGACGACTGGAATGGATAAAAGACGCATAGTAAAGTAGGTACCTTATGGTTTTTCGAACAGGATTTGAGCCAAACACTGCCTGCCGTGCAAGGAGATGGCCCATTTTCAGCAACGACACTCATTTCAAAAATGAGGCCTTTCGGGTGACCTCTTTTTCAACTGTCATGCCTTGTTGAGGGCAAACGACGAAAAAAAGTTTTTTAGTGCAGAGTTGTGCAACTCCGTCAATAAAGTTGTCAAAATCGCTTACTCTCGCAATTTTTAGCTCTCGCAACTCCCGAAGTTACAATTCCGTTTTTGTTAAGATGTATAGATGTTATTTTCCCTCCCGCAAAATGGTTTGTATAAGGCCTTAAAGACGCCCGTTTGGCACACTTACCGAAACCGTTAACGTCTAAAAGGCTTGTAAAAAGTTACTGTAAGACCTTATCGAGGCTGCAACTTCCATTAAGGTTTCCTGTTGCAAGCTTTACGGAGGCTGCTACTTGTAAAAAGGCTCCTGTAAAGGCTTTACCAAAATTGTTTCAGCGTAAAAAGCTTTCTTAACATTTTCTATTGGGCTTTACCGAAATAATTACTTATACAAAGTTCCTGTAAGTCTTATCAAACCTGTTACCTGCATTAAGACTTCCTGGGTGCAACCTTTACCGGGGTTGTTACTTGTATAAGGCTTGCAGGCCTTATAAAGGCTAAAACTTGCATAAGGCTTCCTTTTACAGGCTTTTTAAGGGCTATAACTTGTACAAGACAAGTGGGGTGCCGTGGCGTAGTGGTTAGTGTGTGTGCTTACTACGCCGGAGGCCTGGGTTCGAATCCTGCCATCGTCACCTGAAAAAAAAAGACTTGTTCTTTTTCACGGTCCCCACCTCCGCGAGGGTCTGACAAGCCCTCCGAGAGTATCATTTGTCTTGAAAAACTTCTCAAAGTGCCGTTCGGATTCGGCAAAAAATTGTAGGTCCCTTTGAATGTAAAAGAAATTAACACACCAGCATACATTGTTGAGAAGTTGGCCCTGGTTCACCTCGAGCTGTTGCGCCACTCTATTTATTTTATTTATTTTAACTTGTACAAGACTTCCTCTTGTAGTGTTAATAGAGGCTATTACTTGTATAAGGTTTCCTTTTGCAGGGTTTATAGAGGATATTATTTGTATAAAGGTTCTTGTTGCAGACCTGAGGCAGTACAAATTCTTACATTTGCAGGCTTTATAAACAGGCGGTTACGTTTATTAGGCTTCCTCTTGTAGGCTTTATAGAAAGCTTATATAGTTAAAATTGTTTGCAAACGTGGTTTTTCAGTTTTTCACATAAACACGTATATTTCCCGCACAAAAAACAGGCTAGTTAGGACTGTTCTCGAGAGTTTGATCCGGGGTTACTAAATTTGGCGAGTAAAACCGAGATTAACTCGAAGTCTGCACTGAGGAACTGCACCTTAGGGATGGCCACAACTTTTCAAGATCTGTTAATCCCCGAACCATACGAGTCTGGAGTTAACCAAGCGAGCAGATTTTCAGTGCAGGGTTAACTCGTCTATAATGATGTTTCACATAAAAAAGCCACAAGGTTGTTCGAGCTGCTCTCCAGAGTTAGACCCCATATTAGTCCACCAAATATTGTAAGTTTAAACGAGATTAAACTCGAATCGAAATCGACTAGATAACTAATTTTTTAGGGTCAACCTCAGTTTAACCCCGAAGCCCGAATGATGTTGTACTAAAAAAACTTTTCCTAAAAGGATTTTGAACCCATCTTGTTGGCTCTCACTCAAATCGTTTGTAGAGTTGGGTATTTCATTTAAGGTACCTTGGGTCTTATAATCTTTTTATTGGAACGGATCGAGCATAGACTCTCATATTTACGCACTTTTAGAACGCTATCCATACGTATTCATAGCTCGCATTACTTGTATTGTAAGACGTGGGTAATATGGTTTAGTCGGGCAAAGTGGCGCATCGGTGAAAATTGCGTAATTGAAATAGCGTTGGATCCAACATATGTTTGCATTCTCACACATAACAATAATCTCTCCGGTCTTTAATTGAGAAGGAAGGCTTTGGGTGATTTCATTTCGAGTTGCATACTTAAAACTTGCTCTAGATACTAGATTCCTGCTATAAATTCTTGCACCGTTCGCTGACTCACCGTTCCGGTCTTTAATTGAGAAGGAAGGCTTTGGGTAATTTCCAGTTGCATACTAAAAACTTGCTCTAGATACTAGATTCCTGCTTTAAATTCTTGCACCGTTCGCTGCACATTTCTTGTCTCTGTGGCACACAAACTCTTAGCTACATTACTTCATCATAATTTTTGACAATGTTTAGCCAAAATACAGGAGAATTCAGGATATCAACTTCCAGGTTCAGCAGAATAGATCCAAAAAAGCAAATAACCTGAGTTGAAACTTTCTAGGAAAACATTGAGCAGAAAAAATTGAAAAAAAAGGCAAAACTAAGGGCTTATCAATGTCATTAAAGACTTGGCCGGAAAATTTCTACAACTGCCAAAGATTTGTCATCCTTGGAAGACAATTTAATGTGACAAATCACCTGAAAGGGTGCACCATATCACCCGCTCTTGGAGAATATAGTCTTTTTGCAATAGTTTTGTTATCCTTAGACGACAAAATTCGGAAAATGTCTCTTCCCGACGACTACTGAAATTAATACAGATGATTTTAAAGAAAGTCTTTCGGCAGAATTTGAGTAGATTACATTACTACAAGAAAGAAGGAAAATTTAATGTGTTATCTGCCAAAAGTTGATTGGAAACAATAAATTTGGCAGCAAAAAGACTTAAATGCACCAAATCACCCGATAGGGTGTACCATATCACCCGCTCTTGGAGAATATAGTCTTTTTGCAATAGTTTTGTTATCCTTAGACGACGAAATTCGGAAAATGTCTCTTCCCGGCGACTACTGAAATTAATACAGATGATTTTAAAGAAAGTCTTTCGTCAGAATTTGAGAGGATTACATTACTACAAGAAAAAAGGAAAATTTAATGTATTATCTACCAAAAGTGGCTTGGAAACAATAGATTTGGCAGCAAAAAAACTTAAATGCACCAAATCACCCGATAGGAAGTACCATATCACCCGCTCTTGGGGAAAAGCTTTTTTTTGCACAGCTTTTCTGACGAAATTTTCCTTCGAGCTGAAATTTTCCTTTTCTTTTGATGGAAATATACAAACTGTTCCGTTTAAAAATGTTTAATGGATTTTAAAATATTTTAAAAACAAAAAAGTTTGGCCATGGCTCCTAATTTTATCTTATCTAAGAGAAGAATTTGACAATATCCCAGAATTTAAGCTTAAGAATGTGGTTTTAGTTCTTTTTATGTAACTTACTTCAGAGGTCGTTTCAAAATTGGAGCTTTGATAACATTCAGTTAGCTTCCTTTTCAGCATGTTAATTTTATTTATTTATTTTGAAGTTTGTGTGATCAAGATGTTATGGTTTACGATAATCTTCCAGACATGTCAAACCACCGACTTCATTACTTTGTCGTGGGAAATTTTTAAAAAGTCGAGCTCATATACCTTAACTCATAATTTCAAAAACGCATATATTTTCAAACCAGCATAATCGAAAGAATTTGTTGAACCACAATTTTGCCGATACGAAACCAATACATACCCCTTAAAGGTAACACGAAAAAAATAAACAGAATGAAAATAGCTGACAACAAAATCCTCTTACAGTCCACACATTCATTCATCTCCATTTGCCACGCCAACTTAAGGAATACATCTAGATACAAAGAGTAATATCAATAATCCCCAAATGCAATTGAAAGGACGAATTACTTTCTTCTTCTCTTTTTGCTAATAAATTTTTATCCTCACTTCCAAGGAGGTCTCCTTTCTTTTACACATCCAGTTTGCCTTCTTTTCTTCGAATGTCCTTTGTATGCGCGCATACGAGAAGTGTGGGCGCATATATTACAGTCATGGTTGCCAGACAGTCTGTCAAGAAATTGTGTAATAAAAAAAAGAAAAATGTAAGAAAACGAAGTTGGTACACCCCGAGTTACAAAGGAAGCCATACAAGAGAATATCCTTGAGGCTTACTTACTTACACTCTCATCGGCATTTGTTAAATTACAATTTCTGTCGAAGGAACAGTACCGACTAAATGGAGAGGAGGACGAGTCAAGTCCAACGGAGCACACAACCCACAACCAGCAGCAGCAGCAAGGCGCGATGGGGCCAATGCTCTTTTCATTTATATAAGGTGGAGCAAATTTCATTTGCGATGATGCATAAATAAGACGTTAAGGGAATGGCAAAAAGGACGAACGAGGGTAACAAAAAAAAAAAATAACCGAAGGACTCGACAGGTAAATGGGTTTCTTTAATTATTCTCCTTACATCGCCAAGACGAACTTGAATGAAATTGTATTTTGTGTTCTTTTTAATGGTAATGTAAATAAAAATAAAATTCCTTATAAATCGTTTAGGGAAAACGAGACGTAAAGTCTCTATACTCCCACAAGAAGCCATGACCTTTAAATACGTTATGCCGAGAATCATGAATTTAGGGGCGATAAGTAATTGGATAATTGAAGAATTGTAAACCGGAGGATTATTGCCGTTTCGAGAGGGTGAGACTGTGTGCCATTTCAACAAGACTCCCAGACGGGAGTCGCCTATACACCAACATGACAGGCGGGGGATATGAAGACGTAAAAAGACTCCTAAATGTGGAATGGGATTTCGTCGAAATGAGGACAAGCTATATGGTGGGGGCTTATGACTTGACTTTTATTGGGAACTCAAAATACTCGAAAAACACTCAACTTTTAAGACGAGCCAGTCGACATAAGTTGTGACTTGTGGTTTTATTATTGTGTGCAGGCAATTTATGGTTTTTGCTTAGTGCAAAACAGATTGTCGTTTGCAGACGCCTGTTAAATAGGTCACTTCCTACAAATTCACGGTAAGCTCTACAACATTTCAATAAAATCCAAATGGTCCAGGTTTTATTGAACGCCAAACGTTTTTAATTGAAACAATTCCCTTAAAGCTTTAGTGTCAGGCTAACAGCAGAAATTAATTGAGAGTGCTGTCCAAACCAATTATAGACTAACTTTTATAGTCATATGGTTCAATACAGCTTTTCAATTATTTGAAACATCTGGCACAAGAATATAACCACAGGTGTAAACGCAGGTGATTCAACTTGTATACTTGTATGGAGTTGAAACGATTTTTGCTGCCTGCTGGTGCAAGTGCCCATTTTTAGTGGTGGTTTTTGGCTTTTAATCCGAGGAAAAAATTAAATAATTTAAAAATAACAGTATTATGCGTATTTGTACGATGTCAAAACATATTTTTGATTGTGTTTAAAGGTTAATACAATGAAAAATAAAGCAAATTTCATATATGATGATGGAAAATAGTATTAAAAAGGTTTGTTTATTAAATTTAAGGCGGAATTCATTGTTTGAAAAAAAACTAAACACTTAAACTTATTTATTCATTTATAAATTTGAATACATAGTTATCCACATAAAAAATGTGCATACTAAGAATCAAAGAAGTATATGACACAAAAGCCACCGCTATTCTAGTATTTGACTCAAATATATCGAATAACCTAGAAGAACCAAAGAATATTGAAGAAACTTGAATCCTATAGATATAGAAGTTCCTTAAATAAGGCTTCTTCACAACTTCTTTCAGTTTCAAACATTGGCCAGATAATGTTGTTTTTTGTTAGAAAAGAAAGCCTACGAATTATGGTCACATTATTAATTTTACAACTATTCAAGTGTACCCCAGGGTTAAGTTTTCTCTCCTATACTTTTTTTTTTAATATTTTGACCATATTTGCGCCAATAATAGAAACCTATGAAAGGTCTGAAAATCTTTTATCGAAATAAAAAAGAAACACGTCAGGGAAATATTTTACATGGTGGGACACTGCAAATTTTTTCGCCCGTACTTGGGTAAAGTTGATGGATGACCCTTTGACAGTGAACACAGCTTACTAGGACCGACAGTCAGGTTCATTGATGAAATAGAAAGAAATCGCTGTCAAAAGCTTTAAGTACCACAGTCTTTGTGTACAAAACTTCGGAGATCAGTCGGGTCTGCTTTGCTCCATCTTCCACCTTTTCCTTCCGTCTTCCAGCCGGTGCTGAGAGTGCTTAGTGACATTCAGGACCACCGTACAGTCGCTTAGCAGGTGACGTATAGAATATGTGTTGAAATTTAAAACATTACACAAGCAACAAAAATTGCTTTTTGTAATGTTTGTGGAGTACAAAAATATACTAAAACTAAAAATGTACTAAAAATCAAAATTAAGGTGAGGAGTAGATTTAATGGCTTTAACGTCCCTGAAGGTAATAATCGTTATGCCATGTACCAAGCCGAGTAGTAAGGAGGCTGAGCCATCTAGTGGCTTCTTTTTAAATCATATAGAGTGTTTCCACCGGACACTAATCTGCGAATAAGATAAATCTTGCTTAAATCCTCTCTAAATCAAGCGATTCACCATACGAATTTTAATCTCCTCACGAAGAGATTAAAAATTAATCGCGTAAGTAATCTGTTACACGCATAGATTTTCGATTCAAACCGTAGAAAATTCTACGAGTTCTGTTCGTTGTCTGATGAAACAAATCAAATAAACCTTTTTTTGACAGCTTGATATCATCAACTCAGCTATGTTTTGCTGGGTTTTGCAAAGGGACGCGCAGAATGGTTGATGTTGCTGTTGATGTGGATTTGGTTGGAACTGTCAAAACCTGCCCACTGCAACAGAATAATGGATGTTAATGTTGGTACTATCGAAATCAAAATGACATCAACATATCTGACGTTTGTTTTTCTTCTTTTTGGTTATTTTATTTCGTAGATAAAAAAAGTGTGTAAGTGAAAGAGATCGTCTGTGACAAACTTCTATATACGCGACCCTATATACCGTGTAATTCCAAATCTTAAAGCTTTTTGTCCCGAATCCATGTATTATTTGTATGGGCCACGCCCCTAAAAGAGGGACTAGGCTAAAAATTAAAATCAATTTATTGTAATTTCGTTAGAATCATGACAAAATTCGTTAAAACAGAACATTATTTCGGTAAAAACCGTTTTTCCTAAAAGTGGGCGGAGCTAAAAACTTTTTAAAGACCAAACTTAGAAAATAGTAGTATTTTTAATATTTGTTATATTATTTTTTTTTTCGATTTCGAGTGAACTTTCTGAGAAATCGGGTTTTTAAAGATCTAACATAACAAAAGTGGGCATGGTCGATATTGTAGGCGGTCCAATTGTTTTAGCTTCTTAAAGATTTTGGGCCCTATACCAAAATTTGAGTTCCTACGGCTTGTCTTACTTGACCAAAAGGCATTTTGAAAGAAATTTTGAAATAGAGGATGTCTTACATTAAGGCCAGCAGTGGTCGTGGCCGTTGGCAGATTTAACCAATTTTCACACTTTGTGTGTACAAAATAAGAACCAAGATAGCGTCCTTACTAAATTAAGGTAGGACGCTCAAACTTGGACCTACAAGCTTCACACATACGGACGGACGGACGGACATGGCTTAATCGATTCAGCTGTCGGTCTCAATCGTATCACTTAGGGGTCTACAGTGTTTATTTCACTGTGTTACAAACTGTGGGTATAAAAAATAAGTGGCGATGATATATGAATTTAATTATTTTTAAATCTGAATTGCCCGGGAGCCAAAAAACTTACATTTTCAAGGATATGCGCCGACGACTTACATGACGAACAGACATTGTCATTCCATACAACAGGACGTCATTATAAAATGTCAAAAATTAAAGCATAGGCACGTCAAGTTAACCTCCTCGTTTCCGGTGGAAACACTTTGGGATTAACTTTTAATCTTTCTACGTTAATCACTGTTTTATGAGCGGTGGAAACACCCTGATGTTGACACTGATAGCCGCTCGATATCTTGACAGGAAATCAACATCATAAAGCTACAAAGCCCAAACAGTATGTGTATTTGAACAGTTTGCTTCGGAAGTGGTTGCATCATTGGGCTTGATTATTTTATACCCCATCCCATAGGATAGGAGGTATATTAAGTTTGATTCATAGTTTGTAACATAGAGAAATAATCACCGTAGACCCCCAAGACCTTAAGGGCATATGATCGAGACCGAATTGTTAGTCGAATGAGCCATGTCCGTCCGTCCGTGTGTCGGTAGTTTTTAGGCCTTAAATTTTGAGCTAGGAACTTGAAACTTAATATCTGTTTTTTATAGGTCCCGAAGCAGTAAAAGTTTAAAAATTTTCAAAATCCGCACACTGACACGCCCACTTTACTTATTAACATGAAAATTCAAAGTTGTCGTAGAAAGCTGAAATTTGGTACGCGTTATTCTCTCTTAAGTATATTGTGATTGCAATTAAAAAAAAAACAAAAACCGCCCCCTTGTAGGCGTGGTCACATTTA
This sequence comes from Neoascia interrupta, assembly GCA_947623515.1. NCBI lineage: Eukaryota > Metazoa > Arthropoda > Insecta > Diptera > Syrphidae > Neoascia > Neoascia interrupta. The sequence goes on along the minus strand of OX392462.1, from coordinate 32,487,043 downwards.
ATATGCATCCTAATAAACGGTTCTTATTTGATATATTTGCTTTAAATCCAAAAAACTTGGACCATAAAATCTTCAGATATGTACGTAAGCTGTCAACTCAAATGAATAAATTTTCGCCACGCCCACTTTTGGGGGCATTTGAAAGTATAAACCAAATTTGTAATGTGAAAATGCAATCAAGACGTGTATATCACGTCTGATAAAAAATTAAAACAAAAAAAAGATGTAATTGAAAAGGGGTGGATGCCACGCTCTTTTTAAGGGAGAAGATTCTTTAACTGAGAAATTCTAAATAAAGTGGAAGTTAAGAGAAACCGAAATTTAACAATCGAGATTTATGACACAATTCGGAGCTTGAAAGTGGTCAATTGGGATGGGGTATCCAACGATTCGCCTAAGCGGATTGTAACCCTCCCACTAGTTTATTTTTAGAGATCAGGCTGAGAACAACCTTTCGGTCAACGGTGAGAGTAAAACACCAGAGGCAATCCATGATTCACAGCCCGAAACCATCAGGAAGTTGTTAGAAAATTGAATTTGCCACTACGAACGACGCACGCTGTGTTCCTTATTTAAGAGGAATGTTTGCTAATACAAACAAAAACCAAAATACATTGATGGAGATTTGGTTACGAACAGAAACATTTATTTAGGATGAATTCCAAAGAGTACACCTTCTGATTGAACCAACAAATTGTAAAAGTCAACTTCGAGGAGACTTAAACGACTAAAATCACGTAAGAAAAATCTGTCTTACGAAAGTTTCTTAAAAAGATAAAATCCATCCTCAGTCCTGAGTCGAGTTAAAATACTAGCGAAGGATATATTGAAAGAAAAACCCAATTTGGGCTCACCGGCAGCGCAGGGCACCATTCTCCTAACTGCACCTATAGCGGATACTATTTAACCAATGAAGCTATCGGTGGCCGGTTTATTCTCTGCCCGAATTCGAGAACAATGGTTCGCGCTCAAAGAAAGGGAGCTTTTCGAAATAGCGATAGTGTTGTAAACAGGAAATAAAAAACGGATTCCAAGGATTTTTAATAAAATTGAAAAGTCAGTTGCCAATTAAAATTGGTCAAAGATCAAAAATCAAAAATTCCATATTTCGTAGAAAAGGCAATTTTTTAAAACAGACCTTCCGGGAATTCTTTATCACAAAAGCGATGGGTATTTGGTATTGGTTTCCCAGCTTGAAATATTGTTTTGTTTGCGACGCGTTTCCATGGGGTTTTTATCATGCTAAAGAAATTCGGAACGGAACTGACATGCCTTAAACTAAAATAGTGAAAATTTTAATTTAATTATTTCGCGGATGCGGTAAGTCCGCCAATAAGTCAGCAGCAACCAATAAAGTCTTTTATTTATTTTCAGAATTGTTTGTTTTTTGTATTCAAAATACAAAAAAAAACCGTAGCAACTCAGCATCAGCAGGATATTTAAAAATATTTTATGGAATTCATTGTTTAAAAAATATGTAAAGGATGTGGGCACAAAAAGTGGTTGTGTGGTTTGTTTTAAAAGCTCCAGAGTGTCTAGGGATAACAAGTGCAACGGACAATCATTACTGAAGAGTTGTTTTTATGGACATTCATGTGGCGTGGTTTAAAAAAATGGGAAAATAAATATTTTCCATGGACGATGGCCGATTGTTATAGCCTGAAACCTATTTCATAGACGATTGTACTCTTAGTAATTACATTCCAAAGATCATCATGTAGCATCATGGAGTTTGTCGATCTGCAATATTTAAAACCTGTGTCCCAGAATTTCATTTGCCAATTTGTGACAGCAGATTCCTTTCTTATTCATATCGGTTTAGGTCATCAGGTGCGACGTGTCGACTTGTCGGACACATGTGTCCACCAAGACTTAATTTATTGTATCGCCACAGTTTATCTCTATAAAAGGCTTTAGCTACCGCGGCAGCTTCGAAATAATGAGGAATGGTTAATTAATAGTTCACCGAAACGTGGATAATAATTCACAGACACAGCTCGCATGAGACAAACAAGGAAACATCACGCAACAGGGCCGGCTTGAGCATGAATTATTCAAACAAAACAGACAACCGACAGCTCTACGAGATATTTATTTAAAGAAGAACCAAGACCGGCACAAAGGCCACCAGAACCGCCCGCCGAAAGTGAGAGAGACCGCCAGACCGTACGCGCACGGGAGGATTTTATGCAATTTTTTTTTTTATTAATCTTCGCGTGGGATTACTTCGCTTAATTAACACATCCCTCCGGAGACTAACTAAGTAAATGTCCGTCTGTTTGAATTTCCATACCCATGAGATGCCGCCGCCGACGACACCGCTATACAAAATTGTTCCGCCTCCCTCGTCGTTACCAATGTGGCTCTCCTGTGGGTAGCCGTGCTTAACATTTACAATGTGGCTTGTAAAACCCCACTGGCCCACAAATGTAATTACGTCTGGCGGTGGCTGTGGCCCTTGCAACTTTTTTTTCTTATTTTAATTTTCTTCGATTTGTATAGACGCGCCGAGAAAACTTAAGCTTAATTAAAACGAATTGCTGTTGTTTTTGGATTTATTATGTTCCATGGAAAAGATGATCACACTGACACTCTGCGGTGACAAAGGTTTACTTTAAAGGGGCTTACCGCCCCACCGGAGATTAGTATGACAAACCATCTCACTTGTAATGAAATTCTGTTCTTATGAAAAAAAAAAATAAAACACAATTTTTTCCATGTTGGAGGTGTCCATGTGGCATCGCTGCACGAATGCGAACTGTCGTCCTCGATTCATGATAAATGCAGCCAGGCAGGCAGCATTTTACAATGCAGATGAGTTAATCTGGATTAAATTCCATTTGCGTTTTGTACACCCCAGCATTCGTGTCCTGTTTTCTGTTGGCATTTTTAAACATGCAAATTAATCAAGGCAGAGGATAGTTTTACATTTCAACAAGTTGAACGGAGACATTTAAGCGTTTTGGTTTTTTACTAGCACCTTAAAAAGTTTATGCAAAAGCAAAAACGGGAGGTTAAAAAAGTATGTCATTCATGAATAATGAGTCACTTAAAGTACTTTTGTGTTACTGCAGGACATCGCTTACTTCCTGCAGCTTGAGCTTCTTTTAAACTATATTTATGCAGCTTCACTGTAAAGTTATATGAAAGACTTAGGACAACTTAAGTTAAAGTATGACGTAAACATTCAACACGATTATGAGGTGAAGAAGACCTCTTATAATATTTTTCCATCCAGTTTGCATAACTCAGAAAGTGTGAACTTAATGTTGGAGGAATGTAACCAATTGATAAGAATGTGTCCTCCAAAAAATACAGGATAAAAAAAAATAAACGAAAATTAAATTAAAGGAAATACAATTTTTTGGGAATGGAAAACAGACTTTGAATTGTTCAAGTCCTGCAACGTTGCTTTTCTTATTCAGGACGCGTCACCACCAAGACTTGTTCTTCGTTCATAAGAATGGATCTAACGAACGCCGTGTTTAGCCATGATGTTTTCACACCTCAAGTCGAGAAGTACAGCAGATAAAACTTCTCTTTTGTTTCTTCCTTAATGTTGAGAGAGCTTTTTTCTCAATATTAAGGGAGAAAACCATTGCACTATCCTTTTTCTCGAATTTTTAAGCTTGTCTATTGTTTTTTTTTTTCCACTGTGCTCAAAGGGTTGATGGACCAAACAGGGAATAAATATGGAGAGTATGCTGCCAACCTGCTTGAATTTTCTTTTACTTTTCTTTAGGTTTTACAAAATTTCCACGAAACGCTCCTGCCTGAGCTCAAAATAGGATTGGGGATAAATGCGAGGTTGGGTGTATGTAAAAATAAACCAACTGGCGCTTGCACCTCAGAAAAGCCATCGCCTGCCCTCTTAAAACAATGCATGCTATGTGCATTTCAGGTGTTCTTACACACATGGAGGAGACTTTCAATTTTGACTAATGAATCTATAGAAGTTCGAACCCGGAAGCTCGTGCACAGTAGTCCGACACACCAACCACTGTTGGGTGCAAGTGTTACTTGATACCCACTACACTCTGTCATCAAAAGCTCTTCTAGGTCGATTATTAATTTTGTGTTTTTTTGCTGATGGTGTAACTTCGGCTATAGCAGCGAATATTCGGCAACTGTACGGCAAATATAGTGAGATGGCTTAATTTGGACAACGACTAGATCGTTCATCAATCGGTGCATTAACATTGCAGGATCATGCCCTGCTGGTGACCCATAACCAAGTATTTTCAGCTAAATTGTCATTATATATTTTAAAAATTTACTTATTGCGACATATTTGTAAAAATGCAAAACACAAATAGTTAATTGGATCCAGGACCTTCCGCTTGTCAGCCTAAGGTGCTACCATCTGCACCAAAGTCCTAATTCCATCTCGGGCACTTAACCGTCGTTTAATCGCTTTCGTTTGCCTCGTCACGCATGTTGCTAACAGTTTAAATTGGCCGTTTTGTGCCTCAGACAAGGTTTGCTACAATCGTATTGTTCACGTCTTTCTATTCTTCGATCAGAGCAGATGTCAAGTTTCTCAAAAATTTAGAAAGCGCAGGTAGCATCGCTATCATTCTCCCCAGCAGATCCCAACCGTGTTCAAGGGGATTCGTATCGTTTGATCAAAATTTTTAATAAAACAATTGTACAACTCGAGCATTTTGTATGGTCCAAGAATAGTTCCTAAGACTGGAAATATCTTAAATAGGGAAGCAAAATGCAAGCTCCACAAGCCTTCTTTATCATATCCTCCGACGTCATTGAACAGTAGATGACCACGTCCCAGCGCAGTTGGCAGTAACCAATTTAAAGCAAGTAGACAAACAGACAATTAACATACTTTTGAGAGTTATAATCCAAAAACGTAAAAAAAACTGTTATAAAGCTCTTATAACGACGTAGATACTCCCAGAAAATAAGGTATAGTTAAAAGGTATAAGCACTCCTTTTACACACACTAACCACACTAACCCCTACGCCACGTGGGGTGCCGTGGCGTAGTGGTCAGTGTGTGTGCTTACTACGCCGGAGGTCTGGGTTCGAATCCTGCCATCGTCACCTGAAAACAAATGACTTGTTCTTTTTCACGGCCCCCACCTCCGCGAGGGTCTGACAAGCCCTCCGAGAGTATCATTTGTCTTGAAAAACCTAAATCTTATAACAAAAGTATATTTAAATTCTTATTACAAGACCTAAACTCTATAAGAGTTGCAGTCTTATAAGAAGAGTTTTATAAGTGCTTGTAGCTTACATCTTCCTCTCTTTTTGGCAGAGGTAGAAATGAAAGTATATACAGCTCTTACAATAAAAGTTATAATTTCCTTATCAGAGTTAATAAGCATTTGCAACAAGAGTAGAAATTTCAAGAGCTTTATTCTTGGACATATAATTCTTATAAGGTTTTCGGAGAGTCTGGTGGTTGCCGATAGAATCATGTCCTGACTGACAGACCACGAAGCTCCTTATCTTCTTCCTATGCTGGTTTGAAAAAGAGCCACCTTCCAACTATGTAATAGAAGACATTGCAGTCTAATACATCGATTGACGTCGATCTAGCGCGTTGATTTCTAATTCTTATACTTCCTGAACCCAGTGACATTCGGCAGTCGGTTAGAACGCGGATTCTTAATGATCTACAACGAGACAAGGAGACAACTCGATCAATCAACTGTCAGATAGATTGATCACATTGCGATCTACGCAAGACGATCGAAGCAATCCAGAATCGTGGATGTCCGAAACTTTTGAGGTCGGTACGCAACCTCGTTGTAGCCGAGTTCCGGATTTGGCGACCAACGCCAAGAGATGGCAATACTGAGAGCAAGTTAAGATTGGAAGGCTATAACCAGGGGACACCGCCACGAACTTAATTCTCGAAATCAATCCGAGCCCGTTGCCGCTTCATCAATTGTTGAAAGCTTTTCTGCTATTGATTCCGGCAACGACACCAATGAGATCAAACGAAGGCTTACTCATACCAGTGCTGTTTCTTTGGGGTGAGCTAAGAAGCCAGTTAAGTAGCAAAGCCCTCTCTCGAAAAACTTAAGTCGCGACCCTCATAATCCCAATCCTGCTTTACGGCATAGAAGCGTAAGCCTTATCAAAGATGACCTTGTCTAAATTCTTTGGTCGATTTATGGTCCCGGGCTGGCGAAGCTTGGTGGCTGAAACCCAGGTTCACCCCAGATTGTAGCGTCACCTTAGGTAAGAAAATATTTCTTTGCGAGAGTAGCGCTCTTATTACAAGATTAAAGCTCCTATAAGACTCTTGCAATAAGAATTTCGCTCGTGTAGAGTTCAAATCCTGTAATAATCTCAACTCTTGTTATAGGAGTAAAGCGCTACAAGAGTGATACCCCTTCAAGAAGAGTGCTACAAATAATTTTTAGATCTTATGCGCGAGTCTTATAGGCGCCATTGTGTTGTTTTCAGATTACAATTTTCAAGATTTTAGTTATGCATACTTTAGTTAATGCTAATTTTAATGTTAGGTGAGGTTAGGTTAGGTCGATGGATGCCCTTTTGGCAATAGTCACGGCTTCACTTAGACCAGCAGTTGGGTCCATTGGGAACCTTCTTAAAACCTGGAACGAAAACAGAAATAGACCGCTGTTAGAAGCTCAGAGTTCCTCCCTCTTGGACCCATCCGGATTTGTATACAAATCTTAGGAGGTCCTTTAGATCTACATTATTTAGATCTTCGAGCTCGTTGAAGAAGTAACTACAGAGGGTACTACGCCTGATCCTATAATTTTAATGTTACATTCATTGATTGACAATACAACAACGCTTAATAATTGTATTGCAAAAATTGACGTTTTATAGAAAGTGCGCTTTTCGGTTTTTATCATCTACCTACAGTACGGAGAATTTTCGGGTTTATGACAAAATTTGAGACAAAATTCTCTCTTTTTGACGTAAGCCATCCAACACGCTTGCGTATTATGGCCATAGCAGCCAATGCAAACAGTGATCGTGGATTGTCGATTAGACGCTGAAAACTTCACAACCGCCAACTCTATTTGCAACCAATTAATGATTCGTGACTTTTCGTTTTCAAATTGCTTCTGTATAGTAGTCTGGAGGTTATGTGGTTCCAACAAGAAAGCTCTACGGTGGACCAAATGGCTCACTAACCGATTGGATATGGACACCTAATTTCAAGATTGGGAGCAGCGATTTGCCCCCCAAACATCATGGAATTTTGCACATTTAGCCTGGCCTTCCACAAGTAAAGAAATAATTTTTTCGATGCCTACATCGAGTCTTGTCAGGGGTCTACACGAACGACAGCTGTCGTGGTCTGTCGCTGTAAGATCAAATGTTTTTCGAGCTTATCTCAATTTTCGACGGCGACTATGTTGTCGTCCGTGGAAATAGTCCCTTAGAATATTTTCTGTATGGAACTACTTCAAGCCTATCGGGTATCGCGAGAAGCTTGCTACGATGCAGATAGTTCAATCAATCTTGCAGATGCCATCGGCCGATATACCAGCCGATATGCAGGTAAAGTGATCCCAATTAAGACTTTCAGATCTAAAGGAAGACGAATTCCTCCATACAACTTTCCAGCAACAATGTCATAGAACGCTAAAAATGTGCGTCTTTTCAAAACCAAAGCGCATCAGTACCTCTCTCAATACCTTTTTGCACGCTTTACAAGAGTTCTCAAAGCCTTGCTGCCATGCAATACAAACAACTTGGTTCTTCTTTATGTCCCGAAAAAATATGACAATGCTTCGGTGCTTAATGTGTGCCTGCTTTTATCTGTGGGGTTTTTAGTAAGTTATGCAAGGTCTGCAGCAAAAATAAAAACAATTTAGAAAAATTAAACTCTTCAAAGATTCATTTCTAAGTTTATTCCTTGCAGCGATTTTGCAGTCCAATTACTGACAGGGATCGTACTCTTTAGCACTATGACGCACCCATTACGATAACCCTTAAAAATGAACTTCTGTTTAGAGAAATAAGAGAAAACTTTCTAATGACTACTTCAGTTGGTGTAATGTTGGCTTTTAACAAAACCTAATTCTTCTGCACTCGGGTAAACTAACTAAAACAATTATTCCATGTCTTCTTAACCGTCCTCTCTCCAAGTACCGAGTAGATTTAATCTAATATTTGCTCCTTCTTTTCCGCCCTTTGGATGGAAGTAAAAACTTCATAAGACACATTGGCTCCAAGTCTAATCACCACTAACAGCATCTATTCTTCGGCTTGGTAATTCAATTGAAACTCCACTTCGTGTAGAATTACTTTCATTATTGAGCACTCAACTCCTCCACCCTTGAATAGTTTGGAAAACCGCTCTTCCTCCCTGCTTTGTATATGAAGAACGAAAAAACTGAAGTCTCTCTAAACCACCAACACCCATTCTAACGCACTCATCGCATTTATCCATCATTATTCTGCTCCATTCTGCCACACACACACACAGTCAGGACGCAAATAGAACGATTTCGATGCAAAAATAAAACTCGTTGTGGCACTTAAAAAGGAAAATAATTTTCCCATTTAACGGAACATCAGGAACTTCATTTGGGAATTTATTAAATTACTCAAACGCACGCATTTTTCCTGTTTTTTTTTTGTTCCTCACTCATCTCCGGTCTCACTTCAAATGGATTTCCATTCAAAATTTCTTGGCACCACCAGCAACCAGATAAAAGACTGTGTTTTCATGTATGTGTAGATTCGACGAGGAGACCCGACCCGACTATCTCTCACTGGGGGCCTCGCTCTTCTGTGATGATGGTGTATCTGCGATAGTAATTTACTCCTTAAGTAAGTGAAATTTATGTCACTTAATTAATTTGCGACTCGACGTCCTATCGTGTTCCGTTCTTTGGCATAAAGTCAAACAATTGTCCTCTCGACAACACACAGAATAATGTTTTTTTCTGGCGTTCTTTTTTCTGTTTTTTTTTCTGTCTGAAACAACATCCAGGGTAGGGTACCTACACCGCCACCCAGTGTACAAAGCCAGAGTCAACCCCTGTGGGTGGGCTGTGTCGTTCGTCGTGTAGTGTGTGTCCCCAACAATCGTGCCTTGTCATGGGCTTATTCAAAGTCTAGAGGAAGCAATTTGCACACTCACTTGTAGAAACGTTAATTTTTTTTTTTAACTCAGAAATTTGTCAAAAACAGAATTTTCTGTCCGACAATAGGTAGTGTGTATGTATGGGTGGGTACCTCGGCAGAACTCCTGTTCCGCCCCAGCTCACAGCAAAGACTCCACAGTCGTCCATACTCCAGTCAGTGATTGTTTGTTGATAAAAATTTTTCGGTTTTTTTTTTTCTGGGTGAGTTGAGTTCATTCGCTGCCCTCTTTGACGATCGTTATGGAAGTTACTCGAGCAAGGACGCAGTCGATTCTGGTACTGGTACTTGGCTACTAAGAGGGGAGGCCGCCCACGTGCAATTTCGAGTACCCAATTAGTATCGGGGCGCACACATCAACTCGAGTCCAAGTTGGACTTTTAAATACGCCCTGAGTGGTGTACGCTCCTCCGATATGCCAAAGCAGCAGCGGGCGACTAGGTAATTTTGGGCCGCAGTTGTTGGTTCATTTTTGGATTTGTCGAAACAATGCAATCGCCAAGTTGACATCCATTTCGGCTTCTGGCGGCGGCGGTAAGGGTGCTCTTGCTCTACGTCTACTATGCGCAGTCGGGCCCTAAGGGGGTACATTAAAGCATTTGGCCCATTTCATTCGACCAAGGTGGAGGGGGGTTTATATCTTGAATTGAAGTCACAAATGTTTTGTGCCTTGGCGCGTGTTGCCTTTCGGCTATAATTTCACTTCGTTGTAAACGTGGATGCCCTTTGGGCTTGTTTGCACAGATGCCTTTGTTTCCATCATTAAATGCGACCCGGGAAGGGCGTGAGCGTGAGGGGTGTGCGCTTTGGTGGAGTTCGTTCGGTTACCATGAATGGGATGTCGATGTTGGTGGATGGATTTTTATCTCGCGTGGAACAGCTGCTCTCTTGCTGTTTCAGATGCATTTTGTTTTATTTTGTTCCTGTCGACGACGAGACCTTTTTTGTGCGATTCGTCGGTAGATTGGTTCACCATCCACCAGGTGTGGCAATCGACAGTTTGGCCGAGATGACGATGCAATCAAAACGGATCTGTCTGATATTTTTTGGCAGCGGCACGGCTGTAGCTGAAAGGTTCTCTTTTATCATGGAATTTGGTCGCGGGAGTTTTTTTTTCAGCAGTAGCAGCGATGTCAGCTGCCAAGCTGTATTGTTACGAAAGGATTATTCCGTGCTTTTCGCGCATTGACTTTTGGTATATTCATCAACCGAGACCTTGTGTATATTTGAACACAGAGTGGATTCAATTGTTGACAGTTTTAGAGAATTCAAAGAGACGTGGTTTCAATGGAAAATGGTAGAGACATGAAGGTTTAGTTTATTTCTCAGTAGTAATGTTTTCCCATAGGGTTGGGATGGGTCGACAATTTTGACCTTTTCGAACAGTGGAATAATATTTTGTTGTATTCACAATTGCCATTGAATGCACTTAACTAGTTAATAAATTTGCATTGACTTTAAAATAAATGTCTGTTAAAATTCATGAAAACTTCCACACCATCTGTTAGCTCACTCCTTACTTGTTTTAGTACTTATCAAACCACTTACAGAAAGGGCAACTGCCTGTCCATCATTCGTTCTTATTCGTTCGTTATGGATATTTTTAGCTCTGTACTATGCAAATGCCATAGCAAGTCTCAGCATACATTGTTGAGAAGTTGGCCCTGGTTCACCTCGAGCTGTTGCGCCACTCTATTTATAGGTGAATCCTAGGACCTCAAAACCGTCTGCCAAAAAAGCGTCCTGAGACTCAGTCATGGCCGTTTCATATTAAGCGCGAGAGCGGCAGCGACAACACGAGACTAGAGAAATCGTTTGTTACTACACAATGAAAGCGAGAAACCGCGACGATTGTTTTGACGGCACAGTGACAAAACATAACGTATTTCTAAAATTTGTCGACTTCATTGCACATAAATAGTTTATATATGTCATATGCCATAAATCACAACAGCGAATGACAGAATAATCGTCGATCTCGGCGAGGGTTTTTCAATTTTTTGAATAGCGCGGCGAGCAAGACAGCGATTACGCGGGTATTGTGAACCACCCCATACATTGCCATTGATTGAAATTCAATTCACAGCTCGCGCGAGACCCTGGCTCGCTCTCTCGCTCTTTATGTGAAACAGCCATCAGTCACCTGAAGTGATCTCAAGAACATTTCAACATGCTCTGTTATTCTATACGGAGCCATAAAATATTAATTATCTCCTTTAACTTTCTGACCCTTTATATCTTGAATTCGAGACGCCTTTTCGTAGTGTGTTTTCTAACAAAAGGGAGTAGGAAGCGGATGATCCATTAAGAAGCTTGGCAAAAGCTCTTTTTTACAGTTTTGGTCAAAAGTGAGCATGGACCTTTGTTCTGAACAACCAAAGATAAGAAAACCAATAAGACTGTCAGATTTTTGCAGTGTCTTTCAAGCGAAGGTCTTTGTAATGAAGTATGTAGTCCATCTGCTGCCAGTAATGACAACTTGAGAGTTATATTGCCACAACTACAAGCAGTACAACACTCTTCAAAGCGGGAGTTAAGTAGATATTTGGGCCATATGTTATATCGAGGGATGAAGTGAGGACGGATCTAGAGAAAGTCGAAGGCGTGAGAAGTGTCCAAAAGACAGAAAACCTGGTAGGGACCTTTTTCGGCTTTGCCACATAATACAGGTGTTTCGTGAAAGGACTTCGTTGGAATAGGCAAGTGTCTGCACAAGTTGACCGAGAATAGAAGACGGTTTAAATGGTCAGATGAGTGCGAAAGAAGTTGCGAACATATAAAGCAACGACATAGCAAGGCACCGACACTAGCTTAGCCCACCCCGAGGAAGACCTTGATTGGGGCGCAGGCGCTTGTAATGTAGGTCTTGGAGCTCTACTTTAGATAAACGATGGATAGGAGAAAGTGGTAGCCTACTTCTGCAAAATGCTTCTCCGGCTGGAAAGGAATTACGATATAACAAGACGAGAACTTCTTTTTCTTATACTAGCAACGAAGCATTTCCGCCAATTTTAGTGCCTGTATAAGTTCATCTTGCGCATAAACCAACTCTCAAATGGAAGTTCAAAAATCCTGAGGGGCAAGTAGCAAGCTGGTTCGAACGATTAAGGGCTTATGACTTCGGGGTTCTGGAATAGAAGGCTGGACTCCAACGCGGGCGCGCTATCACGGGGACTATATGAGCCCAATTGAAGAAAAACATTGCCTGCGACAAGAGGGAAATGACGAAGATGTTTCCGTCCAGAGAATAAAAACCGAACAACGCTCTAGCACTGAGGAACTTCGATATGCACCTCTTCAACAGAAGGATCCTGATGGAGCAAATGCTTGATTGAAGGAAGTCTATGGACAAGCCAAGGAATATCTCTGCAAGGAAGCAAGGAGTATCTCTGACAGAAGTCCTACACCTTAAAGGCAAACTAGGTGCAGTGCGACTCGCTTAAAGTAGGTGTTCTGTGAAAAAAATGAAAAATGATGGATGGAAAATCCGGCCGGTTTTTCAGTGTGAGATCATCCCAGATTAACGCCAGAAATGAGTTTTTCAGTGAACTTGTAACTAGGGGCTAATCTCGGCTCAACTCGCCAAATTTGCTGAATTAATCTCGGATCAACTCTGGAGAACAGTATGAACTTTTTTGAATGTTTTTTCTGATGTCTGGAATGACAATGGATTTGCGTGTTTCTGTGAAAAATTACATCTGGGAATAAGTCAAACTTATTTCCCTGGTGTTCTTCTATGTGAAGTGAGAGTTGTTAGAGGCAATAATTTGACACGGGGTTAATTTTGCACTGAAAAACTGCCCGTTGTGTTAACTCCAGAATCATTTTGTTACGGGATTAACAGATCTTAGTTTAAGCTGGGCTTAACTCGGCACTGAAAAACCGGCCCTCAGAAGCAGCTTGTGGTTCCACTGTCGAAAGTTGAGCAGATTCTACGGAAAACGCACGATGGAGTGCGACGGGCACTTGGCAATCACCAAGATTCTGGAAAAGGTGCGAAAAAACTTTTATTGACTAAGTGGAAAAAACGACGTCAACAGCTGGTGACAGAAGTGCACCACGGAACTGCTTACGAGATACCAAAAGTCAGACCAAGTGGGAAAGTAGCAGTACAACGCGGGTTCCCACTTTGCGAGTATCGCCGTCGAAATCGCAGGCCCGTTTCCAAAAACTGAGAACGGCGATCGGTCCAACCTTATTATTGCCGACTTTATCAGCAAGTGGCCGGAGGCTCCCGCGATCACAAATCAAGAAACTAAAACCTTTGTCGTCCAAATAGTACTCCATACTCCGATCAAAGACGAAACCTCGAGTCGAAGATATTCCAGGAGGTATGTGCATCAATAGGTCTATAGGAGACACGAACCACATCCCTTCACCCGCAATAAGATGGGATGTTAGAACGTTTTAACAAGACTCTGAAGGAACATTTTTCCAAAGTCGTGGACGAGATTCAACGGGATTGGGATCGGCGGATACCTTTGTGCCTAATGGCCTACCGAAGTCCGGTTCATAGTTCAACTGGTGTTCTTTTTAGACGAACTGCCAGGCTACTCAGTGAGCTGAATTTCCCCATCGAAGACCCAAAATTTGAAGAGAACTACGTGATGCATCCCAGGGAAAGGATCAACGACATACGCCAGAGGACCAGCAGTAATATAAAAATTGCCAGTGTTCACATATCAAGACCTGATATGTTGCGAGAGCAACAGCACCGGAACTCAACGTGGGAGATCTGATATGGCTCTACAATCCCCATCGGAGAAAGCCAAAATCGCCCAAGCTGCAGAAGGACTGGAAAGACCACTACCAAAAGAAATAAAAAAAATCAATAATGTCGTCTTCCGAATCCAGCGAGTACCTAGAGTGAAAATGAAAGTTGTTCACGTAGATCGCCTAAATCGTTACAAGGGAAGCAATGATTGCGTGCTCGTTCGGCTTAACTAAAACTAGGAGGGAGAATATGTAACATGGCGACAATAAAGTTACTATTCATGTTTTATTTGACATCCTATGGCTAAAATTAAACTGTGTCTAAAATTATGCAATAGAAGATGGATATGCTTAAGGAGACCAGTGGAGACCACTAGTGGAGAATAAACATCAGAGGAAAAGAATGTCATCCGGAATGCTCCGCCCTCTACCAAGAGTTGTGTAGAAGTTTCTATAAAATCTTACAATCGAGCGAGTAAGACTTTGATCGATCAATTTGAGCTTAAAGGCTCACCAGGATTTGTTTAAGGTTCTAAGATATCTTTAAAAAAAAAGTGGATTTTAAGATAGTGGCAACGCAGGTACGACTGGCTATGGCCAAAAACCACTTGCACTTCTGTTACCGACTCGTTCGGTAACCTATGCATGAGTAAGGGAGGCTGTTCCCCAATGTTCATGCTGTTGACGCGACGACTCGGAATACCGCTGAGGTTGAACCTGTTCCGGACAAGGCCTAAGATACGCCTCACTAAGGGGCGTAGGAAGAGGAAAAAAAAAAAAAAACAGCTAGCTATTCGAACAGGCGCGCTTAGAAGCTTAAAGGCTGAAACCATGGGCAGCCTGTCGGAACTTTGGCAGTTTTTATTAAGCAACAAGTAGCGAAGGAGCACAAGTTTCAAGTGAAGTCAGTTTTGCTCCTATCGAGGGTAGCTTTAGTGACGAATCAAAACCCGGCGTTTTGATTTCTACTATGAACATGAGACCAGGAGGCGCGGATGAAGGATGCTAGAACTGTGACGAATATAGGCAGCAAC